>OX457077.1:22149418-23349418 GCA_949752815.1 Conops quadrifasciatus | reverse complement strand
GATACTTATAAATAATTTAGAATATAATTTTGGAAAATATTTTCTACCAAAATTATGATTCTTGTTACCTTGGTTACTAAAATATTTTATATCAATTCATCTAAATGTGAAAATTTCAACCATCGATAATAGGCACATAAAAATTTTCCTTCGACATTAGACTTATACACAATAATAAAGTATTGATTTAAATAATATTTGGTACCAAAATTAACATCGGAACGACTTTTGTTCACTAGATATTTGCAAAAATATGCTATACTTAAAGCGATGAAAAAGCATATTTAGCATAGTTTGATAAAAATGATATATAGCTTATTCGAAACTTTGAAGTTTTTCCTACACTTCGATACCTCAACGAGGTCAATTGGTTAAACATAACTTAAGAAAATGCAAAAATAAATCTTAGCATTTTTTTCACCATTATTTCTAATGTTAAAAATACATACATATGTACATGGAAAAACTTCAAGTATGGATAATTTAACATTTTCCTTCGACATTAGACTTATGTACAATTTTAACATATGTATATACTCTTAATTTCTGAAATTTGCTTTTCAGAGTAGTTAAAACCAAAGTTCATTCGCTTACTACATCGCTTGTACATACATACATACATATATTTATATGTTTTGTGGGTTTATTATTATATAGGTACATATATTTTTACTGCATTGTCAAATTTCGGTGACGGAAGAATTTGGTTCAAGGTTAACAAAATTCTTATTATGTTTGTTTTTATGTGCATTATGTACATTATGTTTTTATATACATTATGAAATTCAAATATACAATGCAAAAAGCGCGCGACCGTACCCATGACTCACAACCAGAGAAGAGATGTATAATAATTCATTCTCCTAGCAACAGGGATGCCAAGTCTTGAGGAATTCCCCGATTTGTGGCGAATTTTCGAATTCGGAGGGAATCGGGGAATTGACTGTTTTTATTGGGGAATTTCATATTCAGAAATATATTTCATATTCAATGAAAATCTATTACATGAGTTTTTAAAATAATAGCAAGCAATTCATCGCGAGCATTTCATGAATCAGCCGGGTACTGAAACTGAATATTATATGAATTTCTATTTTCTTTACGAGAAACATGTAATTTTTTTCTTTGAATTTTTGTTTTTATTAGTTATACTATATACATATATTATTACTTTTTTTAAAGTAACATACAATTACTTTTTTAATAAAACAATGAAAAAAACTAAGTTTTCCACTATTAAATCCATTTTTGGTGAATTGCTCGGGGAACGTTCGGGGAACTCTTAAACATAACTTGGCAGCCTTGCCTAGCAACAACCTATGTAGCATCACAATATATTGGGAGGGTTCTCTTATTTACTTTGCCCTCTTTACTGGGTATGGCGCCTTTTTTGCAATGTAGTATGTACATTGCATTTCGAGGAAAAATGTTAAAATTGGTCGGTGAGGCACAGGGTAAATCAAAAATGTTACAGGGTAATCATAAAATGTTATTGATTATGTTATTGATGAAAAAATATGTTTTTTTAGCGGCGTCTGTCAGGTCTGTTATTTACTTTTGATTGGTATATATGGTCTTGTTATACATGTATATACATGTCCTGTTAGGTGTACACATTTTTGAGGCTAATTAATGAACGAATATTTTCTGTCATTATTTCATTTATTCTATAGAAATACAACAGAAAGACCCTGTAACAAATCGCCGAATATCAACGCTAGTAACAAATAAACGTACACAGAAATTGGGCAGAGAAATAATAGGCATTCCCTTTTATTTTTTTTTACCTAGGATTTTTGTTGTTGTTAATGGTTTTGCTTCTATACAGTAGAAACACAATAGCTGTGCAGCTGCAGCTCTCTCCAGCAGCACAGTTAAACACAATAAACTGCATAGCTGCATGCAGCTATATAACCATTTTGTTTAGATCAAAGAATATACAATATATAGAAGGCGCATCACTCAAAATTTTCAATTTTTCACAACAGATGCGGTCGGTCGGTAGGCGAAGGGGTATTAGCAACATGTATTCTTTGAGTATAGGCACACACTCGACGAGTATTATGGCCCGAGCTCTTGCCACTCTTGCCGTGAATTGCTTCCCCTCTCTCTTCTTTTCCCTCGGCGTAACCATTGCTTATTAACAATTTATATGGTGCTTCTAGTGCAACACACACACAAAACACATGATAAGCAAAAAGAAGGCGATCTGAACGACTTCTTTCTTCGTTCATGGCCCGAGTAGAATGCATTTCATGTGGATTTCTTGCCCTTTCGTTTCGTCGCTTTTGACAAAGAACAGTTGTTTGCTGCTTGTGTTGGGTAAATTTATACGTCTGCGTATGTTTTGGTCGTGTGTTGGTCATAGGCAAGGTTGTCGGCGCTTGCGCCCGCAACTAGAAATTTTTGGAACTTTCAATTTTGCAAATTGAAAAGATATTTGAAGATTTTTGTATGTTACGTGATTTGAGAAATTGGGATTACAAAAAATGGTAAAATTTTATAAGGATTAACGAGATCATATTTTACGAAAATATTTGTTACAAGCAGTAAATACTCGTATTTATTAATTTTTGGAATTTAATTTTACAAAGTAATTTTTTAATTGTTTTTAATAAATACTACAAATATTTTAATACTTTAAAAATATTTTAATATGAAATTATATTAAAATTTTAATATTTTAAAAATATTTGTAGTATGTACATATGTATTTATTAAAAAGAATTAAAAAATTATTTTGAAAAATTTAATTCCAAAAATTAATAAATACAAGTATTTATTGCTCGTAATCTTTTAAATATTTTTCTAAAATATTATCTCGTTAATCCTTATTAAAAGCTTAAACATTAAAAATTTGTAAGCTTACTTTCTTAAATTTTAACTCATACATATAGAATGTATGAACATGAACTAGTTTATCGTTACCCCAATTGTTCACTAATTTTAAAAAAAAAAAGTGAACAACTAGGATTAAATTCGGCTACATTTAACAAAAATTATATTAATCTATTGTACCGAATAAAACGCACCGAACATACCGACATTTTCCCCCAATTTTTCAATGAGAAAAAACGCAGTTGCGCTACGTTCTTCTTATTGCTAAAAAGGCATTCTTCTCTGTCGTTTTTATCTATTGTCGACGTCTAGCGTCGTCAATGTCGACGTCTAGCGTCGTCAATGTCGACGTCTAGCGTCGTCAATGTCGACGTCTAGCGTCGTCAATGTCGACGTCTAGCGTCGTCAACTCAGAGCTCACAAAGCTTATTCTACATGCGATGACACACAGATGCTAAAAGACACAAAAGCATCCATTCAATATTTTTCTACACATCGTTAGCCAAAAAAAGAACACCTGGCATGGAGACAATAACAAGAAAAATGTAAATGTAAAATTGTGAAATTATTCTTAAATTGAAAAAAATAAATTTGAACGATTTTCTTTTCCAAACCCAGGTTCGAACTCAGGCCTTTTTGCACGCGAGTAAGTTACTCTAGCCTCTAGGCTACTAAGCCCTATAATCGGGTGTTGGTTTTTCAGTAACAAATTCCCATGCCCATCGTTTGCCGAAAAACGAGAAAATACGATAGCAATGGAAAGTTAACATGACCACAAGAAAGTGAGTAAAAATGGAGCGAAAAAGACGATGTGTAGAAACAATGTTTATAAACTTGGGTCGTACCGGTACGACCCACAGAACAAAATTTTTCGTTCGAAAATTTGTATGAGATGCGCCTTCTATACAATACATATTCTTTGGTAAAAGCAAAGCATGTATTCTTTTTGGACGTAGGCAAAATACACACGACCAACGCGGCCCGAGCTCGATAATTTCTCGTGAATTTCTTCTCTTCTCTCTTCGTTCCCCTTTCCAACATTTGATTGCTTCTTATTATTTCTTCTTCCATGGTCCGAGCCCAATGCATTTCTTACCCTTTCGTTTCGTTGCTTTTGACAAAGTACAGTTGCTTGCTGCTTGTGTTGTGTAATTTTATACTGTCTGTGTTTGCTTTGGTCGTGTGTTGGCAAGGTTGTCGGCGCTTGCGGCCGCAGCTAGAATTTTTTGCAATTTAAAATTGAAAAGCCAATTTCTTCATGTTACGCGATATGAGAAATTGGAAATTTAAATAATCGTAAAATTTTTTCAGGATAATTTTAAAACCAGATAATTTTTACGAAAATTTTTAAAAGTTTACAAGCAATAAATATTGCGTATTTATTAATTTTAATAGTTTTTGGAATTTTATTTTTCAAAACAATTTTTTAATTTATTTATAATAAATACTATAAATATTTTATATTACTTTCTTATAATTACTTATAATATTTTATCTTACTTTCTTAACTTTCAACATTTTCTATATGTAAAAACATTTCGTAAAATAATATAGTTTAATATAGTTTATTTACTTTCTTTTATTATTTACTCTTTTGCATGTTTTAATATAGTTTATTTACTTTATATTATTATTATTTCTTTGGCTATACGGTGGTCTGCTGACTGTGTTGCTACGATGGCAAAGGGTGTCTCATACATTGTGTTAGTTGTTGTTATGTTCTATCAAAGAATATGTAATAAATAGAAGGCGCATCTCATACATGTTTCAGAGCAAAAAAGTTTCTTCGATGGACGTAGCCGTACGTCCATGTTGCGCAACATTCTTCGTACGTCCATAACCTGAGGTTTCTCTATGGAGGTAGCCGTACGTCCATGTTGCGCAACATTCTTCGTACACATCATCATGGATTTTACGGCATCTTCGGTTATCAGCATCAAAGCCGGTAGCAATTTCGCCTTCATTTATGGTGTGTGGAGCCATTTTTCCATAGGGCACGATAGCCTAGTGGCTAGAGTAGATTGATCGCAAGCAAAAGGCCTGGGTTCAAAACTGGGTGCGGGAGTAGTTATAAAAAATATCGTTGGAAGTTAACTTTTTCAATTTAAGACATAATTTCGTATATTTTGTACATTTTTCTTATTTTTCGCTATAACTAAAGCGTTGTTATAAATACTATAAAAAATTTTGGGTTTTCTCTATATTGTTTTATTCGCTGCTCTTTGCAAATAAAATTCTAAATATAAAAAATATATAAATAAAAATACACGCATATATAAATAATAAAATACCATGCAAAATTAAATAAACTATATTAAGAAAACATGCAAGAGTAAATAATAAAATAAAGTAAATAAACTATATTAAAACATGCAAAAGAGTAAATAATAAAAAAAACTAAAAATAAGCTATATTAAAACATGCAAAAAAGTAAATAATAAAATAAACTAAAAATAAACTATCTTAAAACATGCAAAAGAGTAAATAATAAAATAAAGTAAATAAACTATATTAAACTATATTATTTTACGAAATGTTTTTACATATAGAAAATGTTGAAAGTTAAGAAAGTAAGATAAAATATTATAAGTAATTATAAGAAAGTAATATAAAATATTTATAGTATTTATTATAAATAAATTAAAAAATTGTTTTGAAAAATAAAATTCCAAAAATTATTAAAATTAATAAATACGCAATATTTATTGCTTGTAAACTTTTAAAAATTTTCGTAAAAATTATCTGGTTTTAAAATTATCCTGAAAAAATTTTACGATTATTTCAATTTCCAATTTCTCATATAGCGTAACATGAAGAAATTGGCTTTTCAATTTTAAATTGCAAAAAATTCTAGCTGCGGCCGCAAGCGCCGACAACCTTGCCAACACACGACCAAAGCAAACACAGACAGTATAAAATTACACAACACAAGCAGCAAGCAACTGTACTTTGTCAAAAGCAACGAAACGAAAGGGTAAGAAATGCATTGTGCTCGGACCATGGAAGAAGAAATAATAAGAAGCAATCAAATGTTGGAAAAGGGAACGAAGAGAGAAGAGAAGAAATTCACGAGAAATTATCGAGCTCGGGCCGCGTTGGTCGTGTGTATTTTGCCTACGTCCAAAAATAATACATGTTGCTAGTACCCCTTTGCCTACCGACCGACCGCATCAGTAACGAAAAATTGAAACATTTTCGTCATGCGCCTTCTATGTACTGTATATTCTTTGATTTTACGGAGCTTCGGTTATCAGCATCAAAGCCGGTAGCAATTTCGCCTTTATTTATGGTGTGTGAAGCCATTTTTTCATAGGGCACGATAGCCTAGTGGCTAGAGTGGCTTGCTCGCAAGTAAAAGGCCTGGGTTCAAAACTGGGTACGGGAGTAGTATAAAAATATACATATTTTTTCAATTTAAGAATAATTTTTTAATTTTTGTACAGTCTTCTTTTTATTCGCGTGCCAGGTGTTCTTTTTTTGGCTGACGATGTGCAGACGAATGCTGAATGGATGTGTTTGTGTCATTTAGCGTCTGTGTGTCATCGCATGTAGAATGAGCTTTGTGTGGGTATTCTTGAGTTTTCTGAGTTGACGACGCTAAACGTCGGCAATAAATGAAAACGACAGAGGAGAATGCCTTTTTAGCAATAAGAAGAACGTAGCGCAACTGCGTTTTTTGTTATTGAAAAATTGAGGAAAAATGTCGGTATATTCTTGCGTTTTATCCGGTACATTGAATTGATATAATTTTTGAGAAAAGTAGCCGAATTTAATCTTTAATTTTTATTAAATTAAAACACTTTTGAACATTTGGATTAACTATAAACCTCTAATTCAATAAAAAAGGGATATCTGAAATGTTTAAACTTCTTAAAGTTCAAAATGTTTTTTAAATGTTCAAACCAATTTAATAAAGTATTTTACAAAATGTTCATACATATAGAAAATGTTAAAATTTAATAAAGTAAGCTTACAAATAAAATATTTGTAGTCTTACTTAAAATAAATTAAAAAACATTTTTGAAAACTTAAATTCAAAAAATTAATAAGTACGAGTATTTATTGCTTGTAAACTTTTAAAAATGTTCGTAAAAATTATCTGGTTTTAAAATTATCCTAACAAAATTTTACGATTATTTCAATTTCCAATTTCTCATATCGCGTAACATAAAGAAATTGTCTTTTCAATTTTAAGTTGCAAAAATTTCGAGCTGCGGCCGCAAGCGCCGACAACCTTGCCAACACACGACCAAAGCAAACACAGACGTATAAAATTACCCAACACAAGCAACAAACAACTGTACTTTGTCAAAAGCAACGAAACGAAAGGGTAAGAAATGCATTGGGCTCGGACCATGGAAGAAGAAATAATAATAAGCAATCAAATTTTGGAAAGGGGAACGAAGAGAGAAGAGAAGAAATTCACGAGAAATTATCAAGCTCGGGCCACGATACTTGTCGTGTGTTTTGCTTGCATCGAAAAAGAATACATGTTGCTAGTACCCCTTTGCCTACCGACCGACCGCATCAGTAACGAAAAATTGAAACATTTTCGTCATGCGCCTTCTATGTACTGTATATTCTTTGATTTTACGGAGCTTCGGTTATCAGCATCAAAGCCGGTAGCAATTTAGCCTTTATTTATGGTGTGTGAAGCCATTTTTTCATAGGGCACGATAGCCTAGTGGCTAGAGTGGCTTGCTCGCAAGTAAAAGGCCTGGGTTCAAAACTGGGTACGGGAGTAGTATAAAAATATACATATTTTTTCAATTTAAGAATAATTTTTTAATTTTTGTACAGTCTTCTTTTTATTCGCGTACCAGGTGTTCTTTTTTTGGCTGACGATGTGCAGACGAATGCTGAATGGATGTGTTTGTGTCATTTAGCGTCTGTGTGTCATCGCATGTAGAATGAGCTTTGTGTGGGTATTCTTGAGTTTTCTGAGTTGACGACGCTAAACGTCGGCAATAAATGAAAACGACAGAGGAGAATGCCTTTTTAGCAATAAGAAGAACGTAGCGCAACTGCGTTTTTTCTTATTGAAAAATTGAGGAAAAATGTCGGTATATTCTTTGCGTTTTATCCGGTACATTGAATTGATATAATTTTTGAGTAAAGTAGCCGAATTTAATCTTTAATTTTTATTAAATTAAAACACTTTTGAACATTTGGATTAACTATAAACCTCTAATTCAATAAAAAAAGGATATCTGAAATGTTTAAACTTTTTAAAGTTCAAAATGTTTTTTAAATGTTCAAACCAATTTAATAAAGTATTTTACAAAATGTTCATACATATAGAAAATGTTAAAATTTAATAAAGTAAGCTTACAAATAAAATATTTGTAGTCTTACTTAAAATAAATTAAAAAACATTTTTGAAAAATTAAATTCAAAAAATTAATAAGTACGAGTATTTATTGCTTGTAAACTTTTAAAAATGTTCGTAAAAATTATCTGGTTTTAAAATTATCCTAAAAAAATTTTACGATAATTTCAATTTCCAATTTCTCATATCGCGTAACATAAAGAAATTGTCTTTTCAATTTTAAGTTGCAAAAATTTCGAGCTGCGGCCGCAAGCGCCGACAACCTTGCCAACACACGACCAAAGCAAACACAGACGTATAAAATTACCCAACACAAGCAACAAACAACTGTACTTTGTCAAAAGCAACGAAACGAAAGGGTAAGAAATGCATTGGGCTCGGACCATGGAAGAAGAAATAATAATAAGCAATCAAATTTTGGAAAGGGGAACAAAGAGAGAAGAGAAGAAATTCACCAGAAATTATCGAGCTCGGGCCGCGTTGGTCGTGTGTATTTTGCCTACGTCCAAAAAGAATACATGTTGCTAGTACCCCTTTGCCTACCGACCGACCGCATCTGTAGCGAAAAATTGAAACATTTTCGTCATGCGCCTTCTATGTACTGTATATTCTTTGCTAAAAGTCTTGGAATAACTGTTATTCAAAGCGGCCGCAGCTAGAATTTTTTCAATTTAAAATTGAAAAGCCAATTTCTTCATGTTACGCGATATGAGAAATTGGAAATTGAAATAATTGTAAAATTTTTTCAGGATAATTTTAAAACCAGATAATTTTTACGAAAATTTTTAAAAGTTTACAAGCAATAAATATTGCGTATTTATTAATTTTAATAATTTTTGGAGTTTTATTTTTCAAAACAATTTTTTAATTTATTTATAATAAATACTATAAATATTTTATCTTACTTTCTTAACTTTCAACATTTTCTATATGTAAAAACATTTCGTAAAATACTTTATTAAATTGGTTTGTACATTTAAAAAACTTTTAATTAAAACTAAAAATTTTAATTCTTTCTATACGTATGAACATTTCGTATAATATTTTTTATTGAATTGAAAGTTTATTCTTATCCGAAATGTTCAAAAGTGTTAATTTAATAAAACGTTAACAAGCATTAAATTTCCTTTTATCAAAAAATTCCTTTTAATTTAAATTGAAAAAACAAATTTTACGATTTTTCATGAATTTTTGATTTGAACTCGGGCCTTTCTGGTTGCAAAACAGCCACTCTAGCCACCAGGCTATCAAACCTTATTAAAATTAGTTGGTTAACCATGAAGAAATAAACTACAATAGCAATGAGCAATAGCAAAGAGCAGGCGCCCAGTGGTAAGTGTAGCGAGGGCCAGTGAATTCATTGATGATTGCATACTGATTTTGGCAATGAATTCAAGAATTCAGTGATGATGTCATGATGATATTTACCACTGGGGGATTTTAAAAAAACGCATACTTATCCATTTTTCCATGTAATTATCATCTTTTTCTTACTTTGTTTTTGTTGTGAATGGTCCACAAATTGGGGCCCCGAACAACGATTGAAAACAATAAAAAAATGTTCTGCCACATTTTTGAGAAAAACGACAAAAAAAAAAAGAAACGAAAAAAAGGGAGAGGCACGCAATGGGTTTTTTCTAACTAAAAGCCTAGGAGACGGCTGAACGTATGTATGTGCATTTCGTGTGTGTATCCTCTCTTATAACTATTTAGCAATAAGTGGCATTAAAACTGCTGCGTCATTTTCTACTGACAATTTTGTTTTTGTTTCCAGCAGAGCACAAGCAATAAAGGCTATGAGTGCAAATCTGAAATGTTTTATCAATTTTACTGCTAAAACGTTGTGTGTTTTGAAAGTGGTTTTAAAACGGTTCGTGCACAGCTCTGTTGTGTATTACGTAAGTAAACTGTCCATATGTATATTACATGCACTGTAATGTCAACATTGAGCTACCGGTGGATATCCGTGTAACCTGGGTCAAGCATTAAAATATAGACCATAATAAAACGTCCGAGGATAGTGTAAAAAGATGCTTTATTATTAATCAGTGTGGATAGAATGATTTTTCTCTTTTCAACACATACAGCATGCCAGTTGCCGGGAAACATCTTGTTGTGGTAAAAAAAAAATCCGGATAGGCGTTTTTATCATGTTAGCAAGGTATGGCTATGTTATACTCGTAAGTGGATTGGTTGCTAATTTTGTGAGTATTGTCAGTATTGTGTTATATAAGCATTATCCTAAAGGTTATTGTTTGATTAGTATTTACTTGCTTTGGTATTTGCAGTCTTGTGTTTTATGTTCTATTAATATTGTATTATATATTTATTCTGTTTCAAGTGTCTGGTGTTTGCCCGCATGGCAGTAGTGTGTCTGGATGGCCTTCATATTGTGGTTGTTTAAGGTTGTATGTACAAGTAGAGAAAAAATCCTTAACAATGTAATGTTACTAATGTATTTTGTATTTATAGGCGTTTGAATACCTGGGTCCGGTCTCATTTTCCTCATATCATAGAAATTGTGAATATATAACCAACAATTGTAAATATGTATCTAATATGGTTATGAATGTAAAGAATTGTAAGTATTCAGGTATTGTGAATATGTAACAAACAAAATTAAATATGTATCTAATATGGTTATGAATGTAAAGAATTGTAAGTTTCTCAGGAATTGTGAAGATGTAACCATCAATTGTAAATATGTATCTACAATAATATGGCTATGAATGTAAAGAATTTTAAGTATCTTAAATATATAATTGTTGTATAACCAACAATTATAAATATTTAATCTAACTATGGTTATGAATTGAACGGATTGTAAGTATCTCCAAGGCTGTGTGATTGTAAAATTAGTCGAAAAAATGTTACGTTCGTTGTGTATACATGAATGTAAAATGGATTGTGGAGAAACTGCCATGCACTCTGCAACGGAGGACTGTGGAATTGTGTATTGTATCCGAGTCTCCAGCGAGCCTGCACAGATATACAGTCACAGATATACAGTCTCCTTTCCATTATGTGTCCGTGTTAGTTGCAACCTAATATGTACATATGTGCAATGTGCAATTGATTGTAACTAAGTTATTAAAATTACAATGTATTGTAACACTGACTACTAAGATAACAAAATTAATTTGTAGAACTCATACCTTCTACTTATACCTTCTGTTTAGAATATACCTTTTATCGGGTATGGCATGTATGAATGAAAAACCTTCCTTATGTATTTTCTGGCATGTAGTGCACTTGGTTTATTTCATACATTATAATGGGGCTATATACTGCACATTATTTTGTAAAATTCTTCTAGGAATTATATGATACTAGATAATCTGTTTTGTGATACATAAATCTGTTTTTGTAAATCATTATGTAAATCATTATGTCATACACAGAGCTGAGTACTCATTCCTTTGGGAATTAAATTCCACCTCAATTCCAATTCCAAGGAATTAGGACTTTGGAATGAAGTACTCTTCAAGCAAAAGGAATGGAATTGAGCGAGCCTCAATTCCTTTTGAGCTGAGTGGTTTTTATACTCTACCAAGGGAAGGGATGAGGGAATTATAAGTCCAAATTCCTTGGAATTGGATTTAGAATTGAAAATTTCAATTCCTTTTGAGGAATTAAAATTTGCTGGCGATGGAGACCTTACTGTGTGTATGATAGAGTGTAAGTTGAAGTAGAAGAAGAAGACATGTAGACAGATTTTGGCCAAAAAACTTTTATTGTTACACTTGATAGGAAATATATGTATATATATATATATCTATCTATATATATATCTATCTATCTATATTAAAATGCGAAAGTAAGCCTGTCTGTCTGTTACCTTTTCACGGCTAAACCGCTGCACCGATTTTGGTCAAATTTGGTGTGGAGATAGCTGGAACCTTGACGAGGGACATAGGGTTATATTTTATAACCTATGACTATTTTATAAAAAGTCAACCCCTAAATAGGAAATAAAGGATTGTAGGGGAATTTAGTCTCAATTTTAAATTAAGTTAACATTGTGCTGGACAGAATAAATGTCAATAATAAATGAATTTATATCGTGGTAAGACCAGACTAGCAAGAAGAATCTCTGGGACCCTCGAGTTATCAAGGAAACCCTGTAACGGGCCCCTCCTATCCAAATAAAAAAGTGTCATGAATATCATATGTACATACTGCAAGCGAACGACTGTGATGTGTACATATGTATATCATTCAATCAAACTAAGTTAGAGTGAGCACTATTTCGCGCGAACGAAGTTGCGGGCAACAGCTAGTATATATATATACCGATTGGTAAAAAAAAATTTTTTTGTAAAAAAACCCCCGTGTGACCCCCCTTGGGGTAACCCCACCCCCCAGCCGCTATGTCCAAAATCCATTTTGGGGTCAAAAAACCCCCGTGTGACCACTTTGGTAATCCCCACCCGCCGCCCATCCAATCAATTTAATTTAGTATTAATATCACATACATATTATATATTTCTTATAAGGTGTAACAACAAAAGTTTTTTGGCATTATCTGCCTACTTCTTCTTCTACTTTAACTTACACTCTATCATACACACGTAAGGTCTTATGGCTCGTTTACACAGTGCAAGCTGCTACCTGGCCAGTAGACAGCTACTAGGCTTGTCAAATTCCTAGGCAGCAGCTCGGCTCGCCTTTGCTGTCTACACGACACCTAGCTACTGCCCAGTCCAAGTCGAGTCGCGATGTCGAGTGGACTTGTTTTAATAAAAAAAACGGTGATACGCTCTATGACAACAATATTATGTCAGGAATTGGAAAATATCTATAACCATCTAAAACCAATTAATTAATAACAATTTAAATTAATTGTTTTCATATATAATCCATTATATGAAACCATTATATGGATGAATTTTACACCTCGTCTGTGCTAGCACCACTCTTCTTGCTTTTTTCGATTTTATTCACTTCTTGATTGCATCCCTCTTCATGGAATAACCATAATGTAAAATTCATTTCAATGTAGGAGGAACATAAAACAAAAGTTTTCCAGAATAGCGTCTAAAAGTGATAATAAGCATACCTCTTCATGGAATAACCATAATGTAAAATTCATTTTAATGTAGGAGGAACATAAAACAAAACTTTTCCAGAATAGCGTCTAAAAGTGATAATTAGCATCCCTCTTCATGGAATAATCATAATGTCAATCCCATTTCAATGTAGGAGGAACATAGAACAAAACTTTTCCAGAATAGCGTCTAAAAGTGATAATTAGCATCCCCCTTCATGGAATAATCATAATGTAAATCCCATTTCAATTTGAAGGAGGAATGTAGGAGGAACATAGAACAAAAATTCTCCAGAATAGCGTCTTAAAGTGATAATTGGCATCCCTCTTCATGGAATAACCATAATGTAAAATTCATTTCAATGTAGGAGGAATATAAAACAAAACTTTTCCAGAATAGCGTCTAAAATTGATAATTAGCATCCCTCTTCATGGAATAACCGTAATGTAAAACACATTTTAATGTAGGAGGAACATAAAACAAAAGTTTTCCAGAATAGCGTCTAAAATTCATAATTAGCATCCCTCTTCATAAAATAACCATAATGTAAATCCCATTTCAGTGTCGGAGGAACATAGAACAAAACTTGTCCAGAATAGCCTCTAAAAGTGTTAATTAGCATCCCTCTTCATGGAATAACCATAATGTAAAACTCATTTCAATGTAGGAAGAACATAAAACAAAACTTTTTCTGAATAGGGTCTACAAGTGACAATTAGCATCGCTCTTCATGGAATAATCCTAATGTAAATCCCATTTCAATGTAGGAGGAACATAGAACAAAACTTTTCCAGAATAGCCTTTAAAAGTGATAATTAGCATCCCTCTTCATGGAATAACCTCATTTCAATGTAGGAAGAACATAAAACAAAACTTTTTCTGAATAGGGTCTACAGGTGACAATTAGAATCGCTCTTCATGGAATAGTCCTAATGTAAATCTCATTTCAATGTAGGAGGAACATAGAACAAAACTTTTCCGGAATAGCGTCAAAAAGTGATAATTAGCATCCCCCTTAATGGAATAACCATAATAAAATCTTATTTCTATGTAGGAGGAACATAGAACAAAAGTTTTCCAGAATAGCGTTTAAAAGTGATAATTAGCATCCCCCTTAATGGAATAAGCCCCCCTTTATGGAATATCCATAATAAAATCTCATTTCAATGCAGGAGGAACATCGAACAAAAGTTTTCCAAAATAGCGTCTAAAAGTGATAATTAGCATCTCCCTTAATGGAATAACCATAATGTCAAACTCATTTCAATGTAGGAGGAACATAAAACAAAAGTTTTCCAGAATAGCGTCTAAAAGTGATAATTAGCATACCTCTTCATGGAATAACCATAATGTAAAATTCATTTCAATGTGGGAGGAACATAAAACAAAACTTTTCCGGAATAGATTGTCTACAAGTCTACAAGTGACAATTAGCATCGCTCTTCATGGAATAATCCTAATGTAAATCCCATTTCAATGTAGGAGGAACATAGAACAAAACTTTTCCAGAATAGCCTTTAAAAGTGATAATTAGCATCCCTCTTCATGGAATAACCTCATTTCAATGTAGGAAGAACATAAAACAAAACTTTTTCTGAATAGGGTCTACAGGTGACAATTAGAATCGCTCTTCATGGAATAGTCCTAATGTAAATCTCATTTCAATGTAGGAGGAACATAGAACAAAACTTTTCCGGAATAGCGTCAAAAAGTGATAATTAGCATCCCCCTTAATGGAATAACCATAATAAAATCTTATTTCTATGTAGGAGGAACATAGAACAAAAGTTTTCCAGAATAGCGTTTAAAAGTGATAATTAGCATCCCCCTTAATGGAATAAGCCCCCCTTTATGGAATATCCATAATAAAATCTCATTTCAATGCAGGAGGAACATCGAACAAAAGTTTTCCAAAATAGCGTCTAAAAGTGATAATTAGCATCCCCCTTAATGGAATAACCATAATGTAAAATTCATTTTAATGTTTTATGTTCATAAAACAAAACTTTTCCGGAATAGCGTCAAAAAGTGATAATTAGCATCCCCCTTAATGGAATAACCATAATAAAATCTTATTTCAATGCAGGAGGAACATCGAACAAAGTTTTCCAGAATAGCGTCTAAAAGTGATAATTAGAATCTCCCTTAATGGAATAACCATAATGTCAAACTCATTTCAATGTAGGAGGAACATAAAACAAAAGTTTTCCAGAATGGCGTCTAAAAGTGATAATTAGCATACCTCTTCATGGAATAACCATAATGTAAAATTCATTTCAATGTGGGAGGAACATAAAACAAAACTTTTCCGGAATAGCGTCAAAAAGTGATAATTAGCATCTCCCTTAATGGAATAACCATAATAAAATCTCATTTCAATGCAGGAGGAACATCGAACAAAAGTTTTCCAGAATAGCGTCTAAAAGTGATAATTAGCATCCCCCTTAATGGAATAACCATAATGTAAAACTCATTTCAATGTAGCATCTCTCTTCATGGAATAATCATAATGTAAATTCCATTTCAATGTAGGAGGAACATAGAACAGAACTTTCCAGAATAGCGTCTAAAAGTGATAATCAGCATCCCCCTTACTGGAATAACCATAATGTAAAACTCATTAGGAGGAACATAAAACAAAAGTTTTTCTGGTTAGGGTCTACAAGTGATAATTAGCATCCCCCTTCATAGTTTTCCAGAACAGCGTCTAAAAGTGATAATCAGCATCCCCCTTACTGGAATAACCATAATGTAAAACTCATTAGGAGGAACATAAACAAAAGTTTTTCTGGTTAGGGTCTACAAGTGATAATTAGCATCCCCCTTCATGGAATAGCGTCTAAAATTCATAATTAGCATCCCTCTTCATAAAATAACCATAATGTAAATCCCATTTCAGTGTAGGAGGAACATAGAACAAAACTTTTCCAGAATAGCCTCTAAAAGTGTTAATTAGCATCCCTCTTCATGGAATAACCATAATGTAAAACTCATTTCAATGTAGGAAGAACATAAAACAAAACTTTTTCTGAATAGGGTCTACAAGTGACAATTAGCATCGCTCTTCATGGAATAATCCTAATGTAAATCTCATTTCAATGTAGGAGGAACATAGAACAAAACTTTTCCGGAATAGCGTCAAAAAGTGATAATTAGCATCCCCCTTAATGGAATAACCATAATAAAATCTTATTTCTATGTAGGAGGAACATAGAACAAAAGTTTTCCAGAATAGCGTTTAAAAGTGATAATTAGCATCCCCCTTAATGGAATAAACCCCCCTTTATGGAATAACCATAATAAAATCTCATTTCAATGCAGGAGGAACATCGAACAAAAGTTTTCCAAAATAGCGTCTAAAAGTGATAATTAGCATCCCCCTTAATGGAATAACCATAATGTAAAACTCATTTCAATGTAGGAGGAACATAAAACAAAAGTTTTCCAGAATAGCGTCTAAAAGTGATAATTAGCATCCCCCTTAATGGAATAACCATAATGTAAAATTCATTTTAATGTGGGAGGAACATAACTTTTCCGGAATAGCGTCAAAAAGTGATAATTAGCATCCCCCTTAATGGAATAACCATAATAAAATCTCATTTCAATGCAGGAGGAACATCGAACAAAAGTTTTCCAGAATAGCGTCTAAAAGTGATAATTAGCATCCCCCTTAATGGAATAACCATAATGTAAAACTCATTTCAATGTAGGAGGAACATAAAATAAAAGTTTACCAGAATAGCGTCTAAAAGTGATAATTAGCATACCTCTTCATGGAATAACCATAATATAAAATTCATTTTAATGTAGGAGGAACATAAAACAAAACTTTTCCGGAATAGCGTTAAAAAGTGATAATTAGCATCCCCCTTAATGGAATAACCATAATAAAATCTTATTTCAATGCAGGAGGAACATCGAACAAAAGTTTTCCAGAATAGCGTCTAAAAGTGATAATTAGCATCCCCCTTAATGGAATAACCATAATGTAAAACTCATTACAATGTAGGAGGAACATAAAATAAAAGTTTACCAGAATAGCGTCTAAAAGGGATAATTAGCATACCTCTTCATGGAAAAACCATAATGTAAAATTCATTTTAATGTGGGAGGAACATAAAACAAAACTTTTCCGGAATAGCGTCAAAAAGTGATAATTAGCATCCCCCTTAATGGAATAACCATAATAAAATCTCATTTCAATGCAGGAGGAACATCGAACAAAAGTTTTCCAGAATAGCGTCTAAAAGTGATAATTAGCATACCTCTTCATGGAATAACCATAATGTAAAATTCATTACAATGTAGGAGGAACATAAAATAAAAGTTTACCAGAATAGCGTCTAAAAGTGATAATTAGCATACCTCTTCATGGAATAACCATAATGTAAAATTCATTTTAATGTAGGAGGAACATAAAACAAAACTTTTCCGGAATAGCGTCAAAAAGTGATAATTAGCATCCCCCTTAATGGAATAACCATAATAAAATCTTATTTCAATGCAGGAGGAACATCGAACAAAAGTTTTCCAGAATAGCGTCTACAAGTGACAATTAGCATCACTCTTCATGGAATAATCCTAATGTAAATCCCATTTCAATGTAGGAGGAACATAGAACAAAACTTTTCCAGAATAGCCTTTAAAAGTGGTAATTAGCATCCCTCTTCATGGAATAACCTCATTTCAATGTAGGAAGAACATAAAACAAAACTTTTTCTGAATAGGGTCTACAGGTGACAATTAGCATCGCTCTTCATGGAATAGTCCTAATGTAAATCTCATTTCAATGTAGGAGGAACATAGAACAAAACTTTTCCGGAATAGCGTCAAAAAGTGATAATTAGCATCCCCCTTAATGGAATAACCATAATAAAATCTTATTTCTATGTAGGAGGAACATAGAACAAAAGTTTTCCAGAATAGCGTTTAAAAGTGATAATTAGCATCCCCCTTAATGGAATAAACCCCCCTTTATGGAATATCCATAATAAAATCTCATTTCAATGCAGGAGGAACATCGAACAAAAGTTTTCCAAAATAGCGTCTAAAAGTGATAATTAGCATCCCCCTTAATGGAATAACCATAATGTAAAACTCATTTCAATGTAGGAGGACATAAAACAAAAGTTTTCCAGAATAGCGTCTACAAGTGATAATTAGCATCCCCCTTAATGGAATAACCATAATGTAAAATTCATTTTAATGTTTTATGTTCATAAAACAAAACTTTTCCGGAATAGCGTCAAAAAGTGATAATTAGCATCCCCCTTAATGGAATAACCATAATAAAATCTTATTTCAATGCAGGAGGAACATCGAACAAAGTTTTCCAGAATAGCGTCTAAAAGTGATAATTAGCATCTCCCTTAATGGAATAACCATAATGTAAAATTCATTTCAATGTGGGAGGAACATAAAACAAAACTTTTCCGGAATAGCGTCAAAAAGTGATAATTAGCATCCCCCTTAATGGAATAACCATAATAAAATCTCATTTCAATGCAGGAGGAACATCGAACAAAAGTTTTCCAGAATAGCGTCTAAAAGTGATAATTAGCATCCCCCTTAATGAAATAATCCCCCATAATGTAAAATTCATTTTAATGTTTTATGTTCATAAAACAAAACTTTTCCGGAATAGCGTCAAAAAGTGATAATTAGCATCCCCCTTAATGGAATAACCATAATAAAATCTTATTTCAATGCAGGAGGAACATAAAACAAAAGTTTTCCAGAATAGCGTCTAAAAGTGATAATTAGCATACCTCTTCATGGAATAACCATAATGTAAAATTCATTTCAATGTGGGAGGAACATAAAACAAAACTTTTCCGGAATAGCGTCAAAAAGTGATAATTAGCATCCCCCTTAATGGAATAACCATAATAAAATCTCATTTCAATGCAGGAGGAACATCGAACAAAAGTTTTCCAGAATAGCGTCTAAAAGTGATAATTAGCATCCCCCTTAATGGAATAACCATAATGTAAAACTCATTTCAATGTAGCATCTCTCTTCATGGAATAATCATAATGTAAATTCCATTTCAATGTAGGAGGAACATAGAACAGAACTTTCCAGAATAGCGTCTAAAAGTGATAATCAGCATCCCCCTTACTGGAATAACCATAATGTAAAACTCATTAGGAGGAACATAAAACAAAAGTTTTTCTGGTTAGGGTCTACAAGTGATAATTAGCATCCCCCTTCATAGTTTTCCAGAACAGCGTCTAAAAGTGATAATCAGCATCCCCCTTACTGGAATAACCATAATGTAAAACTCATTAGGAGGAACATAAACAAAAGTTTTTCTGGTTAGGGTCTACAAGTGATAATTAGCATCCCCCTTCATGGAATAGCGTCTAAAATTCATAATTAGCATCCCTCTTCATAAAATAACCATAATGTAAATCCCATTTCAGTGTAGGAGGAACATAGAACAAAACTTGTCCAGAATAGCCTCTAAAAGTGTTAATTAGCATCCCTCTTCATGGAATAACCATAATGTAAAACTCATTTCAATGTAGGAAGAACATAAAACAAAACTTTTTCTGAATAGGGTCTACAAGTGACAATTAGCATCGCTCTTCATGGAATAATCCTAATGTAAATCTCATTTCAATGTAGGAGGAACATAGAACAAAACTTTTCCGGAATAGCGTCAAAAAGTGATAATTAGCATCCCCCTTAATGGAATAACCATAATAAAATCTTATTTCTATGTAGGAGGAACATAGAACAAAAGTTTTCCAGAATAGCGTTTAAAAGTGATAATTAGCATCCCCCTTAATGGAATAAACCCCCCTTTATGGAATAACCATAATAAAATCTCATTTCAATGCAGGAGGAACATCGAACAAAAGTTTTCCAAAATAGCGTCTAAAAGTGATAATTAGCATCCCCCTTAATGGAATAACCATAATGTAAAACTCATTTCAATGTAGGAGGAACATAAAATAAAAGTTTACCAGAATAGCGTCTAAAAGTGATAATTAGCATACCTCTTCATGGAATAACCATAATATAAAATTCATTTTAATGTGGGAGGAACATAAAACAAAACTTTTCCGGAATAGCGTCAAAAAGTGATAATTAGCATCCCCCTTAATGGAATAACCATAATAAAATCTCATTTCAATGCAGGAGGAACATCGAACAAAAGTTTTCCAGAATAGCGTCTAAAAGTGATAATTAGCATCCCCCTTAATGGAATAACCATAATGTAAAACTCATTTCAATGTAGGAGGAACATAAAATAAAAGTTTACCAGAATAGCGTCTAAAAGTGATAATTAGCATACCTCTTCATGGAATAACCATAATGTAAAATTCATTTTAATGTGGGAGGAACATAAAACAAAACTTTTCCGGAATAGCGTCAAAAAGTGATAATTAGCATCCCCCTTAATGGAATAACCATAATAAAATCTTATTTCAATGCAGGAGGAACATCGAACAAAAGTTTTCCAGAATAGCGTCTAAAAGTGATAATTAGTATCCCCCTTAATGGAATAACCATAATGTAAAACTCATTTCAATGTAGGAGGAACATAAAATAAAAGTTTACCAGAATAGCGTCTAAAAGTGATAATTACCATACCTCTTCATGGAATAACCATAATGTAAAATTCATTTTAATGTGGGAGGAACATAAAACAAAACTTTTCCGGAATAGCGTCAAAAAGTGATAATTAGCATCCCCCTTAATGGAATAACCATAATAAAATCTCATTTCAATGCAGGAGGAACATCGAACAAAAGTTTTCCAGAATAGCGTCTAAAAGTGATAATTAGCATACCTCTTCATACTCCTTGTGGGGATGGTTACCGGGCACTTTTATACCGCAGCTTACGCCTATAGGATTGGACAGGCTGCCAGCGACTCCTGCAGGAAGTGTGAACAACCTGGGGAAAGAGAGACTGTGGAACATTTGCTCTGCCAATGCCCAGCCTTAGCTGACAGTCGAGCCAAATGCCTGGGCCGTTACTGGTGCCACGACCTTGGGCAAGTAGCAGGGGCACCACTTGATGACCTTCTGCGCTTCTCCAAGGTAGTGAGCAGCAGTCTGACATAGGCGAAGCTAGCGGCTAACAAACGACTGAACGACTTAACGACTTCGTAAAGACTTATTGAACCTAATATAGGCTAGTTACGCAAAGGACCGTAAGGTCTATGTGAGGCATTGTTTGTGCCAGCTAGTTTTTAACCTAACCTAACCTAACCATACCTCTTCATGGAATAACCATAATGTAAAATTCATTTTAATGTAGGAGGAACATAAAATAAAAGTTTACCAGAATAGCGTCTAAAAGTGATAATTAGCATACCTCTTCATGGAATAACCATAATGTAAAATTCATTTTAATGTAGGAGGAACATAAAACAAAACTTTTCCGGAATAGCGTCAAAAAGTGATAATTAGCATCCCCCTTAATGGAATAACCATAATAAAATCTTATTTCAATGCAGGAGGAACATCGAACAAAAGTTTTCCAGAATAGCGTCTACAAGTGACAATTAGCATCACTCTTCATGGAATAATCCTAATGTAAATCCCATTTCAATGTAGGAGGAACATAGAACAAAACTTTTCCAGAATAGCCTTTAAAAGTGATAATTAGCATCCCTCTTCATGGAATAACCTCATTTCAATGTAGGAAGAACATAAAACAAAACTTTTTCTGAATAGGGTCTACAGGTGACAATTAGCATCGCTCTTCATGGAATAGTCCTAATGTAAATCTCATTTCAATGTAGGAGGAACATAGAACAAAACTTTTCCGGAATAGCGTCAAAAAGTGATAATTAGCATCCCCCTTAATGGAATAACCATAATAAAATCTTATTTCAATGCAGGAGGAACATCGAACAAAGTTTTCCAGAATAGCGTCTAAAAGTGATAATTAGCATCTCCCTTAATGGAATAACCATAATGTCAAACTCATTTCAATGTAGGAGGAACATAAAACAAAAGTTTTCCAGAATAGCGTCTAAAAGTGATAATTAGCATACCTCTTCATGGAATAACCATAATGTAAAATTCATTTCAATGTGGGAGGAACATAAAACAAAACTTTTCCGGAATCGCGTCAAAAAGTGATAATTAGCATCCCCCTTAATGGAATAACCATAATGTAAAACTCATTTCAATGTAGCATCTCTCTTCATGGAATAATCATAATGTAAATCCCATTTCAATGTAGGAGGAACATAGAACAGAACTTTCCAGAATAGCGTCTAAAAGTGATAATCAGCATCCCCCTTACTGGAATAACCATAATGTAAAACTCATTAGGAGGAACATAAAACAAAAGTTTTTCTGGTTAGGGTCTACAAGTGATAATTAGCATCCCCCTTCATGGAATAGCGTCTAAAATTCATAATTAGCATCCCTCTTCATAAAATAACCATAATGTAAATCCCATTTCAGTGTAGGAGGAACATAGAACAAAACTTGTCCAGAATAGCCTCTAAAAGTGTTAATTAGCATCCCTCTTCATGGAATAACCATAATGTAAAACTCATTTCAATGTAGGAAGAACATAAAACAAAACTTTTTCTGAATAGGGTCTACAAGTGACAATTAGCATCACTCTTCATGGAATAATCCTAATGTAAATCCCATTTCAATGTAGGAGGAACATAGAACAAAAGTTTTCCAGAATAGCGTCTAAAAGTGATAATCAGCATCCCCCTTACTGGAATAACCATAATGTAAAACTCATTAGGAGGAACATAAAACAAAAGTTTTTCTGGTTAGGGTCTACAAGTGATAATTAGCATCCCCCTTCATGGAATAGCGTCTAAAATTCATAATTAGCATCCCTCTTCATAAAATAACCATAATGTAAATCCCATTTCAGTGTAGGAGGAACATAGAACAAAACTTGTCCAGAATAGCCTCTAAAAGGTTTAATTAGCATCCCTCTTCATGGAATAACCATAATGTAAAACTCATTTCAATGTAGGAAGAACATAAAACAAAACTTTTTCTGAATAGGGTCTACAGGTGACAATTAGCATCGCTCTTCATGGAATAATCCTAATGTAAATCTCATTTCAATGTAGGAGGAACATAGAACAAAACTTTTCCGGAATAGCGTCAAAAAGTGATAATTAGCATCCCCCTTAATGGAATAACCATAATAAAATCTTATTTCTATGTAGGAGGAACATAGAACAAAAGTTTTCCAGAATAGCGTTTAAAAGTGATAATTAGCATCCCCCTTAATGGAATAAACCCCCCTTTATGGAATAACCATAATAAAATCTCATTTCAATGCAGGAGGAACATCGAACAAAAGTTTTCCAAAAAAGCGTCTAAAAGTGATAATTAGCATCCCCCTTAATGGAATAACATAATGCATAATGTAAAACTCATTTCAATGTAGGAGGAACATAAAACAAAAGTTTTCCAGAATAGCGCCTAAAAGTGATAATTAGCATCCCCCTTAACCCTCTAACCCGCAAATCTTTAAAAACGGCAGAGAAATGTTTAAATATTTTTTTCTTACTTAATTATGGCCATCTAAATCGGAAAAAATCATCCAAAAGTCATTTGGTAGCTTCGGTAACCTCCCAGATCAAAAACAGGGAAGAGTGCCTCAAGGCACTTTTGCGGGTTTAGCTTAAAAAAAAACATACTTATTATTTTTTAATTTTTAATCAATTATTTATTTTTTTTTGTGGTATTCTCTGAAACAGTTGTTTTAGTTTGAACAACACAAATGAACATTCACTTTTCTTGAAAGTGACTTTTTACAAAATCTGCACCACCTTTTGCCATCTTTCTTCGACAACCAATCGGAAAGTGGTCAATGCTGTCGAAACGGATATCATCAACCGGATGTTTTGCCTTTTCACCAACTCTGCATTGTTCTAATGATCGGTGATAGGCATTACAAAATCTTCTAACTGATTCCACCTGGCTCGTAGTTTCGATCGTCGATATTATCGTCACTACTAAAATCAAGTTCCTCATCCGATTGCACCAATTCCATTATTTCCCGCACCTGTTCATCAGTCAAGACGGATAATTTTGAATGTCTATAAAAGATCGTCATTTTTAACGATATTTAAAAATATATAACGTATAAAATATAACGAATAAAAATATACACCTTGAGGCTCTGATCAGTTTTCGGGTCTAAACACAAACATAAATTCGTTTTTTTATAAATTAAATTGAATAAATTGAAAGCAAAATACTGTACCTTTTCAAACAAAAATTTTTTAATCAAATCGGTTTAGAATTTCACACTTTTTTTTTCTTTTTCTTTTTTCCTTTTTTTTTTTTTTCTTTTTTGTTTTTTTCTTTCAATTTTTCACACAAATTTGATAATACTAGCTAAACTCTCTATCACAATGATAAACTTTAGCATAAAATCAAACTATATATGTATGTTAAACAATTCCCTGACAAATGTTGCAGTAAAAAAAATACCGTTACGCGGTAAACGTTATTTTTGAGATGCGTGCCTTGAGGCACTCTTAACGGTTAGAGGGTTAATGGAATAACCATAATGTAAAATTCATTTTAATGTTTTATGTTCATAGAACAAACTTTAGCATAAAATCAAACTATATATGTATGTTAAACAATTCCCTGACAAATGTTGCAGTAAAAAAAATACCGTTACGCGGTAAACGTTATTTTTGAGATGCGTGCCTTGAGGCACTCTTAACGGTTAGAGGGTTAATGGAATAACCATAATGTAAAATTCATTTTAATGTTTTATGTTCATAGAACAAACCTTTTCCGGAATAGCGTCAAAAAGTGATAATTAGCGTCCCCCTTAATGGAATAACCATAATAAAATCTTATTTCAATGCAGGAGGAACATCGAACAAAGTTTTCCAGAATAGCGTCTAAAAGTGATAATTAGCATCTCCCTTAATGGAATAACCATAATGTCAAACTCATTTCAATGTAGGAGGAACATAAAACAAAAGTTTTCCAGAATAGCGTCTAAAAGTGATAATTAGCATACCTTTTCATGGAATAACCATAATGTAAAATTCATTTTAATGTGGGAGGAACATAAAACAAAACTTTTCCGGAATAGCGTCAAAAAGTGATAATTAGCATCCCCCTTAATGGAATAACCATAATAAAATCTCATTTCAATGCAGGAGGAACATCGAACAAAAGTTTTCCAGAATAGCGTCTAAAAGTGATAATTAGCATCCCTCTTCATGGAATAATCATAATGTAAATCCCATTTCAATGTAGGAGGAACATACAACAGAAGTTTTCCCGAATAGCGTCTAAAAGTGATAATTAGCATACCTCTTCATGGAATAACCATAATGTAAAATTCATTTTAATGTAGGAGGAACATAAAACAAAACTTTTCCAGAATAGCGTCTAAAAGTGATAATTAGCATCCCCCTTCATGGAATAATCATAATGTAAATCCAATTTCAATTCGAAGGAGGAATGTAGGAGGAACATAGAACAAAAATTTTCCAGAATAGCGTCTTAAAGTGATAATTAGCATCCTTCTTCATGGAATAACCATAATGTAAAATTAATTTCAATGTAGGAGGTCTAAAAGTGATAATTAGCATCCCCCTTAATGGAATAACCATAATGTAAAACTCATTTCAATGTAGGGGGAACATAAAACAAAAGTTTTCCAGATTAGCGTCTAAAAGTGATAATTAGTGTACCTCTTCATGGAATAACCATAATGTAAAATTCATTTCAATGTAGGAGGAATATAAAACAAAACTTTTCCAGAATAGCGTCTAAAAGTGATAATTAGCATCCCTCTTCATGGAATAATCATAATGTAAATCCCATTTCAATGTAGGAGGAACATACAACAAAAGTTTTCCCGACTAGCGTCTAAAAGTGATAATTAGCATACCTCTTCATGGAATAACCATAATTTAAAATTCATTTTAATGTAGGAGGAACATAAAACAAAACTTTTCCA
Organism: Conops quadrifasciatus; assembly: GCA_949752815.1. NCBI lineage: Eukaryota > Metazoa > Arthropoda > Insecta > Diptera > Conopidae > Conops > Conops quadrifasciatus. Next base: position 23,323,256 of record OX457077.1, on the reverse strand, counting down.
GAATAGCGTCTAAAAGTGATAATTAGCATCCCTCTTCATGGAATAATCATAATGTAAATCCCATTTCAATTCGAAGGAGGAATGTAGGAGGAACATAGAACAAAAATTTTCCAGAATAGCGTCTTAAAGTGATAATTAGCATCCCTCTTCATGGAATAACCATAATGTAAAATTCATTCCAATGTAGGAGGAACATAAAACAAAAGTTTTCCAGAATAGCGTCTAAAATTCATAATTAGCATCTCTTCATAAAATAACCTCTTCATAAAATAACCATAATGTATCCCCCTCATTTCAATGTAGGGGGAACATCGAACAAAAGTTTTCCAGAATAGCGTCTAAAAGTGATAATTAGCATCCCCCTTAATGGAATAACCATAATGTAAAACTCATTTCAGTTCGAAGGAGGAATATAAAACGTCTAAAAGTATTAGCATACCTCTTCATGGAATAACCATAATGTAAAATTCATTTTAATGTAGGAGGAACATAGAACAAAGGTTTTCCAGAATAGCGTCTACTTCATGGAATAATCATAATGTAAATCCCATTTCAATGTAGGAGGAACATAGAACATAACTTTTCCAGAATAGCGTCTAAAAGTGATAATTAGCATCCCTCTTCATGGAATAACCATAATGTAAAATTCATTTCAATGTAGGAGGAATATAAAACAAAACTTTTCCAGAATAGCGTCTAAAAGTTATAATTAGCATCCCTCTTCATGGAATAATCATAATGTAAATCCCATTTCAATGTAGGAGGAACATACAACAAAAGTTTTCCCGACTAGCGTCTAAAAGTGATAATTAGCATACCTCTTCATGGAATAACCATAATGTAAAATTCATTTCAATGTAGGAGGAACATAAAACAAAAGTTTTCCAGAATAGCGTCTAAAAGTATTAGCATACCTCTTCATGGAATAACCATAATGTAAAATTCATTTCAATGTAGGAGGAACATAGAACAAAACTTTTCCAGAATAGCGTCTAAAAGTGATAATTAGCATCCCCCTTCATAAAATAACCATAATGTAAAACTCATTTCAATGTAGGGGGAACATCGAACAAAAGTTTTCCAGAATAGCGTCTAAAAGTGATAATTAGTATACCTCTTCATGGAATAACCATAATGTAAATCCCATTTCAATGTAGGAGGAACATACAACAAAAGTTTTCCCGACTAGCGTCTAAAAGTGATAATTAGCATACCTCTTCATGGAATAATCATAATGTAAATCCCATTTCAATGTAGGAGGAACATACAACAAAAGTTTTCCCGACTAGCGTCTAAAAGTGATAATTAGCATACCTCTTCATGGAATAACCATAATGTAAAATTAATTTCAATGTAGGAGAAACATAAAACAAAAGTTTTCCAGAATAGCGTCTAAAAGTATTAGCATACCTCTTCATGGAATAACCATAATGTAAAATTCATTTCAATGTAGGAGGAACATAGAACAAAACTTTTCCAGAATAGCGTCTAAAAGTGATAATTAGCATCCCCCTTCATAAAATAACCATAATGTAAAACTCATTTCAATGTAGGGGGAACATCGAACAAAAGTTTTCCAGAATAGCGTCTAAAAGTGATAATTAGTATACCTCTTCATGGAATAACCATAATGTAAAATTCATTTCAATGTAGGAGGAATATAAAACAAAACTTTTCCAGAATAGCGTCTAAAAGTATTAGCATACCTCTTCATGGAATAACCATAATGTAAAATTCATTTCAATGTAGGAGGAACATAGAACAAAACTTTTCCAGAATAGCGTCTAAAAGTGATAATTAGCATCCCCCTTCATAAAATAACCATAATGTAAAACTCATTTCAATGTAGGGGGAACATCGAACAAAAGTTTTCCAGAATAGCGTCTAAAAGTGATAATTAGTATACCTCTTCATGGAATAACCATAATGTAAAATTCATTTCAATGTAGGAGGAATATAAAACAAAACTTTTCCAGAATAGCGTCTAAAAGTGATAATTAGCATCCCACTTCATGGAATAATCATAATGTAAATCCCATTTCAATGTTCGAAGGAGGAATGTAGGAGGAACATAGAACAAAAATTTTCCAGAATAGCGTCTTAAAGTGATAATTAGCATCCCTCTTCATGGAATAACCATAATGTAAAATTAATTTCAATGTAGGAGGAACATAAAACAAAAGTTTTCCAGAATAGCGTCTAAAATTCATAATTAGCATCCCTCTTCATAAAATAACCATAATGTAAAACTCATTTCAATGTAGGGGGAACATCGAACAAAAGTTTTCCAGAATAGCGTCTAAAAGTGATAATTAGTATACCTCTTCATGGAATAACCATAATGTAAAATTCATTTCAATGTAGGAGGAATATAAAACAAAACTTTTCCAGAATAGCGTCTAAAAGTGATAATTAGCATCCCTCTTCATGGAATAATCATAATGTAAATCCCATTTCAATGTAGGAGGAACATACAACAAAAGTTTTCCCGACTAGCGTCTAAAAGTGATAATTAGCATACCTCTTCATGGAATAACCATAATGTAAAATTCATTTCAATGTAGGAGGTATATAAAACAAAACTTTTCCAGAATAGCGTCTAAAATTGATAATTAGCATCCCTCTTCATGGAATAACCGTAATGTCAAACAGATTTTAATGTAGGAGGAACATAAAACAAAAGTTTTCCAGAATAGCGTCTAAAATTCATAATTAGCATCCCTCTTCATAAAATAACCATAATGTAAAACTCATTTCAATGTAGGGGGAACATCGAACAAAAGTTTTCCAGAATAGCGTCTAAAAGTGATAATTAGCATCCCCCTTAATGGAATAACCATAATGTAAAACTCATTTCTAAAAAGTTTAAAATTAAAAAAGTTTTATTATCGTCTAAAAGTGATATAGCGTCTAAAAGTGATAGGGGGACATTAAAACAAAAGTTTTCCAGAATAGCGTCTAAAAGTGATAATTAGTATACCTCTTCATGGAATAACCATAATGTAAAATTCATTTCAATGTAGGAGGAATATAAAACAAAACTTTTCCAGAATAGCGTCTGAAAGTGATAATTAGCATCCCTCTTCATGGAATAATCATAATGTAAATCCCATTTCAATGTAGGAGGAACATACAACAAAAGTTTTCCCGAATAGCGTCTAAAAGTGATACCTCTTCATGGAATAACCATAATGTAAAATTCATTTTAATGTAGGAGGAACATAAAACAAAACTTTTCCGGAATAGCGTCAAAAAGTGATAATTAGCATCCCCCTTAATGGAATAACCATAATAAAATCTTATTTCAATGCAGGAGGAACATCGAACAAAAGTTTTCCAGAATAGCGTCTACAAGTGACAATTAGCATCACTCTTCATGGAATAATCCTAATGTAAATCCCATTTCAATGTAGGAGGAACAAAGAACAAAACTTTTCCAGAATAGCCTTTAAAAGTGATAATTAGCATCCCTCTTCATGGAATAACCTCATTTCAATGTAGGAAGAACATAAAACAAAACTTTTTCTGAATAGGGTCTACAGGTGACAATTAGCATCGCTCTTCATGGAATAGTCCTAATGTAAATCTCATTTCAATGTAGGAGGAACATAAAACAAAACTTTTCCGGAATAGCGTCAAAAAGTGATAATTAGCATCCCCCTTAATGGAATAACCATAATAAAATCTTATTTCAATGCAGGAGGAACATCGAACAAAGTTTTCCAGAATAGCGTCTAAAAGTGATAATTAGCATCTCCCTTAATGGAATAACCATAATGTCAAACTCATTTCAATGTAGGAGGAACATAAAACAAAAGTTTTCCTGAATAGCGTCTAAAAGTGATAATTAGCATACCTCTTCATGGAATAACCATAATGTAAAATTCATTTCAATGTGGGAGGAACATAAAACAAAACTTTTCCGGAATCGCGTCAAAAAGTTATAATTAGCATCCCCCTTAATGGAATAACCATAATGTAAAACTCATTTCAATGTAGCATCTCTCTTCATGGAATAATCATAATGTAAATCCCATTTCAATGTAGGAGGAACATAGAACAGAACTTTCCAGAATAGCGTCTAAAAGTGATAATCAGCATCCCCCTTACTGGAATAACCATAATGTAAAACTCATTAGGAGGAACATAAAACAAAAGTTTTTCTGGTTAGGGTCTACAAGTGATAATTAGCATCCCCCTTCATGGAATAGCGTCTAAAATTCATAATTAGCATCCCTCTTCATAAAATAACCATAATGTAAATCCCATTTCAGTGTAGGAGGAACATAGAACAAAACTTGTCCAGAATAGCCTCTAAAAGTGTTAATTAGCATCCCTCTTCATGGAATAACCATAATGTAAAACTCATTTCAATGTAGGAAGAACATAAAACAAAACTTTTTCTGAATAGGGTCTACAAGTGACAATTAGCATCACTCTTCATGGAATAATCCTAATGTAAATCCCATTTCAATGTAGGAGGAACATAGAACAAAAGTTTTCCAGAATAGCGTCTAAAAGTTATAATCAGCATCCCCCTTACTGGAATAACCATAATGTAAAACTCATTAGGAGGAACATAAAACAAAAGTTTTTCTGGTTAGGGTCTACAAGTGATAATTAGCATCCCCCTTCATGGAATAGCGTCTAAAATTCATAATTAGCATCCCTCTTCATAAAATAACCATAATGTAAATCCCATTTCAGTGTAGGAGGAACATAGAACAAAACTTGTCCAGAATAGCCTCTAAAAGTGTTAATTAGCATCCCTCTTCATGGAATAACCATAATGTAAAACTCATTTCAATGTAGGAAGAACATAAAACAAAACTTTTTCTGAATAGGGTCTACAGGTGACAATTAGCATCGCTCTTCATGGAATAATCCTAATGTAAATCTCATTTCAATGTAGGAGGAACATAGAACAAAACTTTTCCGGAATAGCGTCAAAAAGTGATAATTAGCATCCCCCTTAATGGAATAACCATAATAAAATCTTATTTCTATGTAGGAGGAACATAGAACAAAAGTTTTCCAGAATAGCGTTTAAAAGTGATAATTAGCATCCCCCTTAATGGAATAAACCCCCCTTTATGGAATAACCATAATAAAATCTCATTTCAATGCAGGAGGAACATCGAACAAAAGTTTTCCAAAAAAGCGTCTAAAAGTGATAATTAGCATCCCCCTTAATGGAATAACATAATGCATAATGTAAAACTCATTTCAATGTAGGAGGAACATAAAACAAAAGTTTTCCAGAATAGCGCCTAAAAGTGATAATTAGCATCCCCCTTAACCCTCTAACCCGCAAATCTTTAAAAACGGCAGAGAAATGTTTAAATATTTTTTTCTTACTTAATTATGGCCATCTAAATCGGAAAAAATCATCCAAAAGTCATTTGGTAGCTTCGGTAACCTCCCAGATCAAAAACAGGGAAGAGTGCCTCAAGGCACTTTTGCGGGTTTAGCTTAAAAAAAAACATACTTATTATTTTTTAATTTTTAATCAATTATTTATTTTTTTTTGTGGTATTCTCTGAAACAGTTGTTTTAGTTTGAACAACACAAATGAACATTCACTTTTCTTGAAAGTGACTTTTTACAAAATCTGCACCACCTTTTGCCATCTTTCTTCGACAACCAATCGGAAAGTGGTCAATGCTGTCGAAACGGATATCATCAACCGGATGTTTTGCCTTTTCACCAACTCTGCATTGTTCTAATGATCGGTGATAGGCATTTGTAATCTTCTAACTGATTCCACCTGGCTCGTAGTTTCGATCGTCGATATTATCGTCACTACTAAAATCAAGTTCCTCATCCGATTGCACCAATTCCATTATTTCCCGCACCTGTTCATCAGTCAAGACGGATAATTTTGAATGTCTATAAAAGATCGTCATTTTTAACGATATTTAAAAATATATAACGTATAAAATATAACGAATAAAAATATACACCAAACCGCAATAGTGCCTTGAGGCTCTGATCAGTTTTCGGGTCTAAACACAAACATAAATTCGTTTTTTTATAAATTAAATTGAATAAATTGAAAGCAAAATACTGTACCTTTTCAAACAAAAATTTTTTAATCAAATCGGTTTAGAATTTCACACTTTTTTTTTCTTTTTCTTTTTTCCTTTTTTTTTTTTTTCTTTTTTGTTTTTTTCTTTCAATTTTTCACACAAATTTGATAATACTAGCTAAACTCTCTATCACAATGATAAACTTTAGCATAAAATCAAACTATATATGTATGTTAAACAATTCCCTGACAAATGTTGCAGTAAAAAAAATACCGTTACGCGGTAAACGTTATTTTTGAGATGCGTGCCTTGAGGCACTCTTAACGGTTAGAGGGTTAATGGAATAACCATAATGTAAAATTCATTTTAATGTTTTATGTTCATAGAACAAACTTTAGCATAAAATCAAACTATATATGTATGTTAAACAATTCCCTGACAAATGTTGCAGTAAAAAAAATACCGTTACGCGGTAAACGTTATTTTTGAGATGCGTGCCTTGAGGCACTCTTAACGGTTAGAGGGTTAATGGAATAACCATAATGTAAAATTCATTTTAATGTTTTATGTTCATAGAACAAACCTTTTTCCGGAATAGCGTCAAAAAGTGATAATTAGCGTCCCCCTTAATGGAATAACCATAATAAAATCTTATTTCAATGCAGGAGGAACATCGAACAAAGTTTTCCAGAATAGCGTCTAAAAGTGATAATTAGCATCTCCCTTAATGGAATAACCATAATGTCAAACTCATTTCAATGTAGGAGGAACATAAAACAAAAGTTTTCCAGAATAGCGTCTAAAAGTGATAATTAGCATACCTTTTCATGGAATAACCATAATGTAAAATTCATTTTAATGTGGGAGGAACATAAAACAAAACTTTTCCGGAATAGCGTCAAAAAGTGATAATTAGCATCCCCCTTAATGGAATAACCATAATAAAATCTCATTTCAATGCAGGAGGAACATCGAACAAAAGTTTTCCAGAATAGCGTCTAAAAGTGATAATTAGCATCCCTCTTCATGGAATAATCATAATGTAAATCCCATTTCAATGTACGAGGAACATACAACAAAAGTTTTCCCGAATAGCGTCTAAAAGTGATAATTAGCATACCTCTTCATGGAATAACCATAATGTAAAATTCATTTTAATGTAGGAGGAACATAAAACAAAACTTTTTCAGAATAGCGTCTAAAAGTGATAATTAGCATCCCCCTTCATGGAATAATCATAATGTAAATCCAATTTCAATTCGAAGGAGGAATGTAGGAGGAACATAGAACAAAAATTTTCCAGAATAGCGTCTTAAAGTGATAATTAGCATCCTTCTTCATGGAATAACCATAATGTAAAATTAATTTCAATGTAGGAGGAACATAAAACAAAAGTTTTCCCGAATAGCGTCTAAAAGTGATACCTCTTCATGGAATAACCATAATGTAAAATTAATTTCAATGTAGGAGGAACATAAAACAAAAGTTTTCCAGAATAGCGTCTAAAAGTGATAATTAGCATCCCTCTTCATGGAATAACCATAATGTAAAATTCATTTCAATGTAGGAGGAACATAAAACAAAAGTTTTCCCGAATAGCGTCTAAAAGTGATACCTCTTCATGGAATAACCATAATGTAAAATTCATTTCAATGTAGGAGAAACATAAAACAAAAGTTTTCCAGAATAGCGTCTACAAGTGATAATTAGCATACCTCTTCATGGAACCATAATGTAAATCCCTCATTGGATGTAGGAGGAACATAGAACTTTTGCTCTTCCAGAATAGAGTCTACAAGTGATAATTAGCATACCTCTTCATGGAATAACCATAATGTAAAAACTCATTTCAATGTAGGAGGAACATAAAACAAAAGTTTTCCAGAATAGCGTCAAAAAGTGATAATTAGCATACCTCTTTATGGAATAACCATAATAAAATCTCATTTCAATGCAGGAGGAACATGGAACAAAAGTTTTCCGGAATAGCGTCAAAAAGTGATAATTAGTATACCTCTTCATGGAATAACCATAATGTAAAATTCATTTCAATGTAGGAGGAATATAAAACAAAACTTTTGCAGAATAGCGTCTAAAAGTGATAATTAGCATCCCTCTTCATGGAATAATCATAATGTAAATACCATTTCAATGTAGGAGGAACATACAACAAAAGTTTTCCCGAATAGCGTCTAAAAGTGATAATTAGCATCCCCCTTCATGGAATAATCATAATGTAAATCCCATTTCAATTCGAAGGAGGAATGTAGGAGGAACATAGAACAAAAATTTTCCAGAATAGCGTCTTAAAGTGATAATTAGCATCCTTCTTCATGGAATAACCATAATGTAAAATTAATTTCAATGTAGGAGGTCTAAAAGTGATAATTAGCATCCCCCTTAATGGAATAACCATAATGTAAAACTCATTTCAATGTAGGGGGAACATAAAACAAAAGTTTTCCAGATTAGCGTCTAAAAGTGATAATTAGTGTACCTCTTCATGGAATAACCATAATGTAAAATTCATTTCAATGTAGGAGGAATATAAAACAAAACTTTTCCAGAATAGCGTCTAAAAGTGATAATTAGCATCCCTCTTCATGGAATAATCATAATGTAAATCCCATTTCAATTCGAAGGAGGAATGTAGGAGGAACATAGAACAAAAATTTTCCAGAATAGCGTCTTAAAGTGATAATTAGCATCCCTCTTCATGGAATAACCATAATGTAAAATTCATTCCAATGTAGGAGGAACATAAAACAAAAGTTTTCCAGAATAGCGTCTAAAATTCATAATTAGCATCTCTTCATAAAATAACCTCTTCATAAAATAACCATAATGTAAAACTCATTTCAATGTAGGGGGAACATCGAACAAAAGTTTTCCAGAATAGCGTCTAAAAGTGATAATTAGCATCCCCCTTAATGGAATAACCATAATGTAAAACTCATTTCAGTTCGAACATTCGACTAGCGTCTAAAAGTGATAATTAGCATACCTCTTCATGGAATAATCATAATGTAAATCCCTTTCAATGTAGGAGGAACATACAACAAAAGTTTTCCCGACTAGCGTCTAAAAGTGATAATTAGCATACCTCTTCATGGAATAACCATAATGTAAAATTAATTTCAATGTAGGAGAAACATAAAACAAAAGTTTTCCAGAATAGCGTCTAAAAGTGATAATTAGCATACCTCTTCATGGAATAACCATAATGTAAAATTCATTTCAATGTAGGAGGAACATAAAACAAAAGTTTTCCAGAATAGCGTCTAAAAGTATTAGCATACCTCTTCATGGAATAACCATAATGTAAAATTCATTTCAATGTAGGAGGAACATAGAACAAAACTTTTCCAGAATAGCGTCTAAAAGTGATAATTAGCATCCCCCTTCATAAAATAACCATAATGTAAAACTCATTTCAATGTAGGGGGAACATCGAACAAAAGTTTTCCAGAATAGCGTCTAAAAGTGATAATTAGTATACCTCTTCATGGAATAACCATAATGTAAAATTCATTTCAATGTAGGAGGAATATAAAACAAAACTTTTCCAGAATAGCGTCTAAAAGTGATAATTAGCATCCCACTTCATGGAATAATCATAATGTAAATCCCATTTCAATGTTCGAAGGAGGAATGTAGGAGGAACATAGAACAAAAATTTTCCAGAATAGCGTCTTAAAGTGATAATTAGCATCCCTCTTCATGGAATAACCATAATGTAAAATTAATTTCAATGTAGGAGGAACATAAAACAAAAGTTTTCCAGAATAGCGTCTAAAATTCATAATTAGCATCCCTCTTCATAAAATAACCATAATGTAAAACTCATTTCCATGTAGGGGGAACATCGAACAAAAGTTTTCCAGAATAGCGTCTAAAAGTGATAATTAGTATACCTCTTCATGGAATAACCATAATGTAAAATTCATTTCAATGTAGGAGGAATATAAAACAAAACTTTTCCAGAATAGCGTCTAAAAGTGATAATTAGCATCCCTCTTCATGGAATAATCATAATGTAAATCCCATTTCAATGTAGGAGGAACATACAACAAAAGTTTTCCCGACTAGCGTCTAAAAGTGATAATTAGCATACCTCTTCATGGAATAACCATAATGTAAAATTCATTTCAATGTAGGAGGTATATAAAACAAAACTTTTCCAGAATAGCGTCTAAAATTGATAATTAGCATCCCTCTTCATGGAATAACCGTAATGTAAAACACATTTTAATGTAGGAGGAACATAAAACAAAAGTTTTCCAGAATAGCGTCTAAAATTCATAATTAGCATCCCTCTTCATAAAATAACCATAATGTAAAACTCATTTCAATGTAGGGGGAACATCGAACAAAAGTTTTCCAGAATAGCGTCTAAAAGTGATAATTAGCATCCCCCTTAATGGAATAACCATAATGTAAAACTCATTTCTAAAAAGTTTAAAATTAAAAAAGTTTTATTATCGTCTAAAAGGAATATAAAACAAAACTTTTCCAGAATAGCGTCTGAAAGTGATAATTAGCATCCCTCTTCATGGAATAATCATAATGTAAATCCCATTTCAATGTAGGAGGAACATACAACAAAAGTTTTCCCGAATAGCGTCTAAAAGTGATACCTCTTCATGGAATAACCATAATGTAAAATTCATTTCAATGTAGGAGGAACATAAAACAAAAGTTTTCCAGAATAGCGTCTAAAAGTGATAATTAGCATACCTCTTCATGGAATAACCATAATCACCATCTTCATGGAATAATCATAATGTAAATCCCATTTCAATGTAGGAGGAACATACAACAAAAGTTTTCCCGAATAGCGTCTAAAAGTGATAATTAGCATACCTCTTCATGGAATAACCATAATGTAAAATTCATTTTAATGTAGGAGGAACAAAAACAAAACTTTTCCAGAATAGCGTCTAAAAGTGATAATTAGCATCCCTCTTCATGGAATAATCATAATGTAAATCCCATTTCAATGTAGGAGGAACATACAACAAAAGTTTTCCCGAATAGCGTCTAAAAGTGATACCTCTTCATGGAATAACCATAATGTAAAATTCATTTCAATGTAGGAGGAACATAAAACAAAAGTTTTCCAGAATAGCGTCTAAAAGTGATAATTAGCATACCTCTTCATGGAATAACCATAATCACCATCTTCATGGAATAATCATAATGTAAATCCCATTTCAATGTAGGAGGAACATACAACAAAAGTTTTCCCGAATAGCGTCTAAAAGTGATAATTAGCATACCTCTTCATGGAATAACCATAATGTAAAATTCATTTTAATGTAGGAGGAACAAAAACAAAACTTTTCCAGAATAGCGTCTAAAAGTGATAATTAGCATCCCTCTTCATGGAATAATCATAATGTAAATCCCATTTCAATGTAGGAGGAACATACAACAAAAGTTTTCCCGAATAGCGTCTAAAAGTGATACCTCTTCATGGAATAACCATAATGTAAAATTCATTTCAATGTAGGAGGAACATAAAACAAAAGTTTTCCAGAATAGCGTCTAAAAGTGATAATTAGCATACCTCTTCATGGAATAACCATAATCACCATCTTCATGGAATAATCATAATGTAAATCCCATTTCAATGTAGGAGGAACATACAACAAAAGTTTTCCCGAATAGCGTCTAAAAGTGATAATTAGCATACCTCTTAATGGAATAACCATAATGTAAAATTCATTTTAATGTAGGAGGAACAAAAACAAAACTTTTCCAGAATAGCGTCTAAAAGTGATAATTAGCATCCCTCTTCATGGAATAATTATAATGTAAATCCCATTTCAATGTAGGAGGAACATACAACAAAAGTTTTCCCGAATAGCGTCTAAAAGTGATAATTAGCATACCTCTTCATGGAATAACCATAATGTAAAATTCATTTTAATGTAGGAGGAACAAAAACAAAACTTTTCCAGAATAGCGTCTAAAAGTGATAATTAGCATCCCTCTTCATGGAATAATTATAATGTAAATCCCATTTCAATGTAGGAGGAACATACAACAAAAGTTTTCCCGACTAGCGTCTAAAAGTGATAATTAGCATACCTCTTCATGGAATAACCATAATGTAAAATTAATTTCAATGTAGGAGGAACATAAAACAAAAGTTTTCCAGAATAGCGTCTAAAATTCATAATTAGCATCCCTCTTCATAAAATAACCATAATGTAAAACTCATTTTAATGTAGGGGGAACATCGAACAAAAGTTTTCCAGAATAGCGTCTAAAAGTGATAATTATAATCCCCCTTCATAAAATAACCATAATGTAAAACTCATTTCAATGTAGGGGGAACATCGAAAATAAGTTTTCCAGAATAGCGTCTAAAAGTGATAATTAGCATCCCACTTCATGGAATAATCATAATGTAAATCCCTTTTCAATGTTCGAAGGAGGAATGTAGGAGGAACATAGAACAAAAATTTTCCAGAATAGCGTCTTAAAGTGATAATTAGCATCCCTCTTCATGGAATAACCATAATGTAAAACTCATTTCAATGTAATGGAAAACATCGAACAAAAGTTTTCCAGAATAGCGTCTAAAAGTGATAATTAGTATACCTCTTCATGGAATAACCATAATGTAAAATTCATTTCAATGTAGGAGGAATATAAAACAAAACTTTTCCAGAATAGCGTCTAAAAGTGATAATTAGCATCCCTCTTCATGGAATAATCATAATGTAAATCCCATTTCAATGTAGGAGGAACATACAACAAAAGTTTTCCCGACTAGCGTCTAAAAGTGATAATTAGCATACCTCTTCATGGAATAACCATAATGTAAAATTCATTTCAATGTAGGAGGTATATAAAACAAAACTTTTCCAGAATAGCGTCTAAAATTGATAATTAGCATCCCTCTTCATGGAATAACCGTAATGTAAAACACATTTTAATGTAGGAGGAACATAAAACAAAAGTTTTCCAGAATAGCGTCTAAAATTCATAATTAGCATCCCTCTTCATAAAATAACCATAATGTAAAACTCATTTCAATGTAGGGGGAACATCGAACAAAAGTTTTCCAGAATAGCGTCTAAAAGTGATAATTAGTATACCTCTTCATGGAATAACCATAATGTAAAATTCATTTCAATGTAGGAGGAATATAAAACAAAACTTTTCCAGAATAGCGTCTGAAAGTGATAATTAGCATCCCTCTTCATGGAATAATCATAATGTAAATCCCATTTCAATGTAGGAGGAACATACAACAAAAGTTTTCCCGAATAGCGTCTAAAAGTGATACCTCTTCATGGAATAACCATAATGTAAAATTCATTTCAATGTAGGAGGAACATAAAACAAAAGTTTTCCAGAATAGCGTCTAAAAGTGATAATTAGCATACCTCTTCATGGAATAACCATAATCACCATCTTCATGGAATAATAATGTAAATCCCATTTCAATGTAGGAGGAACATACTACAAAAGTTTTCCCGAATAGCGTCTAAAAGTGATAATTAGCATACCTCTTCATGGAATAACCATAATGTAAAATTCATTTTAATGTAGGAGGAACAAAAACAAAACTTTTCCAGAATAGCGTCTAAAAGTGATAATTAGCATCCCTCTTCATGGAATAATTATAATGTAAATCCCATTTCAATGTAGGAGGAACATACAACAAAAGTTTTCCCGAATAGCGTCTAAAAGTGATAATTAGCATACCTCTTCATGGAATAACCGTAATGTAAAACACATTTTAATGTAGGAGGAACATAAAATAAAAGTTTTCCAGAATAGCGTCTAAAAGTGATAATTAGCATCCCTCTTCATGGAATAACCATAATGTAAAATTCATTTCAATGTAGGAGGAACATAAAACAAAAGTTTTCCCGAATAGCGTCTAAAAGTGATACCTCTTCATGGAATAACCATAATGTAAAATTCATTTCAATGTAGGAGAAACATAAAACAAAAGTTTTCCAGAATAGCGTCTAAAAGTGATAATTAGCATACCTCTTCATGGAATAACCATAATCACCATCTTCATGGAATAATCATAATGTAAATCCCATTTCAATGTAGGAGGAACATACAACAAAAGTTTTCCCGAATAGCGTCTAAAAGTGAATAGAATAGCGTCTAAAAGTGATAATTAGCATCCCCCTTAATGGAATAACCATAATGTAAAACTCATTTCTAAAAAGTTTAAAATTAAAAAAGTTTTATTATCGTCTAAAAGTGATAATAGCGTCTAAAAGTGATAGGGGGACATTAAAACAAAAGTTTTCCAGAATAGCGTCTAAAAGTGATAATTAGTATACCTCTTCATGGAATAACCATAATGTAAAATTCATTTCAATGTAGGAGGAATATAAAACAAAACTTTTCCAGAATAGCGTCTGAAAGTGATAATTAGCATCCCTCTTCATGGAATAATCATAATGTAAATCCCATTTCAATGTAGGAGGAACATACAACAAAAGTTTTCCCGAATAGCGTCTAAAAGTGATACCTCTTCATGGAATAACCATAATGTAAAATTCATTTCAATGTAGGAGGAACATAAAACAAAAGTTTTCCAGAATAGCGTCTAAAAGTGATAATTAGCATACCTCTTCATGGAATAACCATAATCACCATCTTCATGGAATAATAATGTAAATCCCATTTCAATGTAGGAGGAACATACTACAAAAGTTTTCCCGAATAGCGTCTAAAAGTGATAATTAGCATACCTCTTCATGGAATAACCATAATGTAAAATTCATTTTAATGTAGGAGGAACAAAAACAAAACTTTTCCAGAATAGCGTCTAAAAGTGATAATTAGCATCCCTCTTCATGGAATAATTATAATGTAAATCCCATTTCAATGTAGGAGGAACATACAACAAAAGTTTTCCCGAATAGCGTCTAAAAGTGATAATTAGCATACCTCTTTATGGAATAACCATAATGTAAAATTAATTTTAATGTAGGAGGAACAAAAACAAAACTTTTCCAGAATAGCGTCTAAAAGTGATAATTAGCATACCTCTTCATGGAATAACCATAATCACCATCTTCGTGGAATAATCATAATGTAAATCCCATTTCAATGTAGGAGGAACATACAACAAAAGTTTTCCCGAATAGCGTCTAAAAGTGATAATTAGCATCCCTCTTCATGGAATAACCATAATGTAAAATTCATTTTAATGTAGGAGGAACAAAAACAAAACTTTTCCAGAATAGCGTCTAAAAGTGATAATTAGCATAAGTGATAATTAGCATACCTCTTCATGGAATAATGTAAAATTAATTTTAATGTAGGAGGAACAAAAACAAAACTTTTCCAGAATAGCGTCTAAAAGTGATAATTAGCATCCCTCTTCATGGAATAATCATAATGTAAATCCCATTTCAATGTAGGAGGAACA
The DNA here is from genome assembly GCA_949752815.1 of Conops quadrifasciatus. Classification (NCBI taxonomy): domain Eukaryota; kingdom Metazoa; phylum Arthropoda; class Insecta; order Diptera; family Conopidae; genus Conops; species Conops quadrifasciatus. The sequence continues at coordinate 23,307,809 of OX457077.1, read as the reverse complement.
TACAACAAAAGTTTTCCCGACTAGCGTCTAAAAGTGATAATTAGCATACCTCTTCATGGAATAACCATAATGTAAAATTCATTTCAATGTAGGAGGTATATAAAACAAAAGTTTTCCAGAATAGCGTCTAAAAGTGATAATTAGCATCCCTCTTCATGGAATAACCATAATGTAAAATTAATTTCAATGTAGGAGGAACATAAAACAAAAGTTTTCCCGAATAGCGTCTAAAAGTGATACCTCTTCATGGAATAACCATAATGTAAAATTCATTTCAATGTAGGAGAAACATAAAACAAAAGTTTTCCAGAATAGCGTCTAAAAGTGATAATTAGCATACCTCTTCATGGAATAACCATAATCACCATCTTCATGGAATAATCATAATGTAAATCCCATTTCAATGTAGGAGGAACATACAACAAAAGTTTTCCCGAATAGCGTCTAAAAGTGATAATTAGCTCTTATTAGTGATAATTAGTGATAATCCCTCTTCATGGAATAACCATAATGTAAAATTCATTTTAATGTAGGAGGAACAAAAACAAAACTTTTCCAGAATAGCGTCTAAAAGTGATAATTAGCATAAGTGATAATTAGCATACCTCTTCATGGAATAATGTAAAATTAATTTTAATGTAGGAGGAACAAAAACAAAACTTTTCCAGAATAGCGTCTAAAAGTGATAATTAGCATCCCTCTTCATGGAATAATCATAATGTAAATCCCATTTCAATGTAGGAGGAACATACAACAAAAGTTTTCCCGACTAGCGTCTAAAAGTGATAATTAGCATACCTCTTCATGGAATAACCATAATGTAAAATTCATTTCAATGTAGGAGGTATATAAAACAAAACTTTTCCAGAATAGCGTCTAAAATTGATAATTAGCATCCCTCTTCATGGAATAACCGTAATGTAAAACACATTTTAATGTAGGAGGAACATAAAACAAAAGTTTTCCAGAATAGCGTCTAAAATTCATAATTAGCATCCCTCTTCATAAAATAACCATAATGTAAAACTCATTTCAATGTAGGGGGAACATCGAACAAAAGTTTTCCAGAATAGCGTCTAAAAGTGATAATTAGTATACCTCTTCATGGAATAACCATAATGTAAAATTCATTTCAATGTAGGAGGAATATAAAACAAAACTTTTCCAGAATAGCGTCTGAAAGTGATAATTAGCATCCCTCTTCATGGAATAATCATAATGTAAATCCCATTTCAATGTAGGAGGAACATACAACAAAAGTTTTCCCGAATAGCGTCTAAAAGTGATACCTCTTCATGGAATAACCATAATGTAAAATTCATTTCAATGTAGGAGGAACATAAAACAAAAGTTTTCCAGAATAGCGTCTAAAAGTGATAATTAGCATACCTCTTCATGGAATAACCATAATCACCATCTTCATGGAATAATAATGTAAATCCCATTTCAATGTAGGAGGAACATACTACAAAAGTTTTCCCGAATAGCGTCTAAAAGTGATAATTAGCATACCTCTTCATGGAATAACCATAATGTAAAATTCATTTTAATGTAGGAGGAACAAAAACAAAACTTTTCCAGAATAGCGTCTAAAAGTGATAATTAGCATCCCTCTTCATGGAATAATTATAATGTAAATCCCATTTCAATGTAGGAGGAACATACAACAAAAGTTTTCCCGAATAGCGTCTAAAAGTGATAATTAGCATACCTCTTCATGGAATAACCGTAATGTAAAACACATTTTAATGTAGGAGGAACATAAAACAAAAGTTTTCCAGAATAGCGTCTAAAAGTGATAATTAGCATCCCTCTTCATGGAATAACCATAATGTAAAATTCATTTCAATGTAGGAGGAACATAAAACAAAAGTTTTCCCGAATAGCGTCTAAAAGTGATACCTCTTCATGGAATAACCATAATGTAAAATTCATTTCAATGTAGGAGAAACATAAAACAAAAGTTTTCCAGAATAGCGTCTAAAAGTGATAATTAGCATACCTCTTCATGGAATAACCATAATCACCATCTTCATGGAATAATCATAATGTAAATCCCATTTCAATGTAGGAGGAACATACAACAAAAGTTTTCCCGAATAGCGTCTAAAAGTGATAATTAGCATCCCCCTTAATGGAATAACCATAATGTAAAATTCATTTTAATGTAGGAGGAACAAAAACAAAACTTTTCCAGAATAGCGTCTAAAAGTGATAATTAGCATAAGTGATAATTAGCATACCTCTTCATGGAATAATGTAAAATTAATTTTAATGTAGGAGGAACAAAAACAAAACTTTTCCAGAATAGCGTCTAAAAGTGATAATTAGCATACCTCTTCATGGAATAACCGTAATGTAAAACACATTTTAATGTAGGAGGAACATAAAACAAAAGTTTTCCAGAATAGCGTCTAAAAGTGATAATTAGCATACCTCTTCATGGAATAACCATAATCACCATCTTCGTGGAATAATCATAATGTAAATCCCATTTCAATGTAGGAGGAACATACAACAAAAGTTTTCCCGAATAGCGTCTAAAAGTGATAATTAGCATCCCTCTTCATGGAATAATTATAATGGAAAATTCATTTCAATGTAGGAGGAACATACAACAAAAGTTTTCCCGAATAGCGTCTAAAAGTGATAATTAGCATACCTCTTCATGGAATAACCATAATGTAAAATTAATTTTAATGTAGGAGGAACAAAAACAAAACTTTTCCAGAATAGCGTCTAAAAGTGATAATTAGCATACCTCTTCATGGAATAACCGTAATGTAAAACACATTTTAATGTAGGAGGAACATAAAACAAAAGTTTTCCAGAATAGCGTCTTAAAGTGATAATTAGCATCCCTCTTCATGGAATAACCATAATGTAAAATTCGTTTCAATGTAGGAGGAACATAAAACAAAAGTTTTCCCGAATAGCGTCTAAAAGTGATACCTCTTCATGGAATAACCATAATGTAAAATTCATTTCAATGTAGGAGGAACATAAAACAAAAGTTTTCCAGAATAGCGTCTAAAAGTGATAATTAGCATACCTCTTCATGGAATAACCATAATCACCATCTTCATGGAATAATCATAATGTAAATCCCATTTCAATGTAGGAGGAACATACAACAAAAGTTTTCCCGAATAGCGTCTAAAAGTGATAATTAGCATCCCTCTTCATGGAATAACCATAATGTAAAATTCATTTTAATGTAGGAGGAACAAAAACAAAACTTTTCCAGAATAGCGTCTAAAAGTGATAATTAGCATCCCTCTTCATGGAATAATTATAATGTAGGAGGAACATACAACAAAAGTTTTCCCGAATAGCGTCTAAAAGTGATAATTAGCATACCTCTTCATGGAATAACCATAATGTAAAATTAATTTTAATGTAGGAGGAACAAAAACAAAACTTTTCCAGAATAGCGTCTAAAAGTGATAATTAGCATACCTCTTCATGGAATAACCGTAATGTAAAACACATTTTAATGTAGGAGGAACATAAAACAAAAGTTTTCCCGAATAGCGTCTAAAAGTGATAATTAGCATCCCTCTTCATGGAATAACCATAATGTAAAATTCATTTTAATGTAGGAGGAACAAAAACAAAACTTTTCCAGAATAGCGTCTAAAAGTGATAATTAGCATCCCTCTTCATGGAATAATTATAATGTAAATCCCATTTCAATGTAGGAGGAACATACAACAAAAGTTTTCCCGAATAGCGTCTAAAAGTGATAATTAGCATACCTCTTCATGGAATAACCATAATGTAAAATTAATTTTAATGTAGGAGGAACAAAAACAAAACTTTTCCAGAATAGCGTCTCAAAGTGATAATTAGCATACCTCTTCATGGAATAACCATAATGTAAAATTCATTTCAATGTGGGAGGAACATAAAACAAAACTTTTCCGGAATAGATTGTCTACAAGTCTACAAGTGACAATTAGCATCGCTCTTCATGGAATAATCCTAATGTAAATCCCATTTCAATGTAGGAGGAACATAGAACAAAACTTTTCCAGAATAGCCTTTAAAAGTGATAATTAGCATCCCTCTTCATGGAATAACCTCATTTCAATGTAGGAAGAACATAAAACAAAACTTTTTCTGAATAGGGTCTACAGGTGACAATTAGAATCGCTCTTCATGGAATAGTCCTAATGTAAATCTCATTTCAATGTAGGAGGAACATAGAACAAAACTTTTCCGGAATAGCGTCAAAAAGTGATAATTAGCATCCCCCTTAATGGAATAACCATAATAAAATCTTATTTCTATGTAGGAGGAACATAGAACAAAAGTTTTCCAGAATAGCGTTTAAAAGTGATAATTAGCATCCCCCTTAATGGAATAAGCCCCCCTTTATGGAATATCCATAATAAAATCTCATTTCAATGCAGGAGGAACATCGAACAAAAGTTTTCCAAAATAGCGTCTAAAAGTGATAATTAGCATCCCCCTTAATGGAATAACCATAATGTAAAACTCATTTCAATGTAGGAGGAACATAAAACAAGTTTTCCAGAATAGCGTCTAAAAGTGATAATTAGCATCCCCCTTAATGGAATAACCATAATAAAATCTTATTTCAATGCAGGAGGAACATCGAACAAAGTTTTCCAGAATAGCGTCTAAAAGTGATAATTAGCATCTCCCTTAATGGAATAACCATAATGTCAAACTCATTTCAATGTAGGAGGAACATAAAACAAAAGTTTTTCTGGTTAGGGTCTACAAGTGATAATTAGCATCCCCCTTCATGGAATAGCGTCTAAAATTCATAATTAGCATCCCTCTTCATAAAATAACCATAATGTAAATCCCATTTCAGTGTAGGAGGAACATAGAACAAAACTTGTCCAGAATAGCCTCTAAAAGTGTTAATTAGCATCCCTCTTCATGGAATAACCATAATGTAAAACTCATTTCAATGTAGGAAGAACATAAAACAAAACTTTTTCTGAATAGGGTCTACAAGTGACAATTAGCATCACTCTTCATGGAATAATCCTAATGTAAATCCCATTTCAATGTAGGAGGAACATAGAACAAAAGTTTTCCAGAATAGCGTCTAAAAGTGATAATCAGCATCCCCCTTACTGGAATAACCATAATGTAAAACTCATTAGGAGGAACATAAACAAAAGTTTTTCTGGTTAGGGTCTACAAGTGATAATTAGCATCCCCCTTCATGGAATAGCGTCTAAAATTCATAATTAGCATCCCTCTTCATAAAATAACCATAATGTAAATCCCATTTCAGTGTAGGAGGAACATAGAACAAAACTTGTCCAGAATAGCCTCTAAAAGTGTTAATTAGCATCCCTCTTCATGGAATAACCATAATGTAAAACTCATTTCAATGTAGGAAGAACATAAAACAAAACTTTTTCTGAATAGGGTCTACAAGTGACAATTAGCATCGCTCTTCATGGAATAATCCTAATGTAAATCTCATTTCAATGTAGGAGGAACATAGAACAAAACTTTTCCGGAATAGCGTCAAAAAGTGATAATTAGCATCCCCCTTAATGGAATAACCATAATAAAATCTTACTTCTATGTAGGAGGAACATAGAACAAAAGTTTTCCAGAATAGCGTTTAAAAGTGATAATTAGCATCCCCCTTAATGGAATAATGTAAAACTAATTTCAATGTAGGAGGAACATAAAACAAAAGTTTTCCAGAATAGCGTCTAAAAGTGATAATTAGCATCCCCCTTAATGGAATAACCATAATGTAAAATTCATTTTAATGTGGGAGGAACATAAAACAAAACTTTTCCGGAATAGCGTCAAAAAGTGATAATTAGCATCCCCCTTAATGGAATAACCATAATAAAATCTCATTTCAATGCAGGAGGAACATCGAACAAAAGTTTTCCAGAATAGCGTCTAAAAGTGATAATTAGCATCCCCCTTAATGGAATAACCATAATGTAAAACTCATTTCAATGTAGGAGGAACATAAAATAAAAGTTTACCAGAATAGCGTCTAAAAGTGATAATTAGCATACCTCTTCATGGAATAACCATAATGTAAAATTCATTTTAATGTAGGAGGAACATAAAACAAAACTTTTCCGGAATAGCGTCAAAAAGTGATAATTAGCATCCCCCTTAATGGAATAACCATAATAAAATCTTATTTCAATGCAGGAGGAACATCGAACAAAAGTTTTCCAGAATAGCGTCTAAAAGTGATAATTAGCATCCCCCTTAATGGAATAACCATAATGTAAAACTCATTTCAATGTAGGAGGAACATAAAATAAAAGTTTACCAGAATAGCGTCTAAAAGTGATAATTAGCATACCTCTTCATGGAATAACCATAATGTAAAATTCATTTTAATGTGGGAGGAACATAAAACAAAACTTTTCCGGAATAGCGTCAAAAAGTGATAATTAGCATCCCCCTTAATGGAATAACCATAATAAAATCTCATTTCAATGCAGGAGGAACATCGAACAAAAGTTTTCCAGAATAGCGTCTAAAAGTGATAATTAGCATACCTCTTCATGGAATAACCATAATGTAAAATTCATTTTAATGTAGGAGGAACATAAAATAAAAGTTTACCAGAATAGCGTCTAAAAGTGATAATTAGCATACCTCTTCACGGTTACTATACTATATTTAATAAATTTTTACCATAATGTAAAATTCATTTTAATGTAGGAGGAACATAAAACAAAACTTTTCCGGAATAGCGTCAAAAAGTGATAATTAGCATCCCCCTTAATGGAATAACCATAATAAAATCTTATTTCAATGCAGGAGGAACATCGAACAAAAGTTTTCCAGAATAGCGTCTACAAGTGACAATTAGCATCACTCTTCATGGAATAATCCTAATGTAAATCCCATTTCAATGTAGGAGGAACATAGAACAAAACTTTTCCAGAATAGCCTTTAAAAGTGATAATTAGCATCCCTCTTCATGGAATAACCTCATTTCAATGTAGGAAGAACATAAAACAAAACTTTTTCTGAATAGGGTCTACAGGTGACAATTAGCATCGCTCTTCATGGAATAGTCCTAATGTAAATCTCATTTCAATGTAGGAGGAACATAGAACAAAACTTTTCCGGAATAGCGTCAAAAAGTGATAATTAGCATCCCCCTTAATGGAATAACCATAATGTAAAACTCATTTCAATGTAGGAGGACATAAAACAAAAGTTTTCCAGAATAGCGTCTACAAGTGATAATTAGCATCCCCCTTAATGGAATAACCATAATGTAAAATTCATTTTAATGTTTTATGTTCATAAAACAAAACTTTTCCGGAATAGCGTCAAAAAGTGATAATTAGCATCCCCCTTAATGGAATAACCATAATAAAATCTTATTTCAATGCATTATTCATTATTCAAATGCATCATTATCTCCCTTAATGGAATAACCATAATGTCAAACTCATTTCAATGTAGGAGGAACATAAAACAAAAGTTTTCCAGAATAGCGTCTAAAAGTGATAATTAGCATACCTCTTCATGGAATAACCATAATGTAAAATTCATTTCAATGTGGGAGGAACATAAAACAAAACTTTTCCGGAATAGCGTCAAAAAGTGATAATTAGCATCCCCCTTAATGGAATAACCATAATAAAATCTCATTTCAATGCAGGAGGAACATCGAACAAAAGTTTTCCAGAATAGCGTCTAAAAGTGATAATTAGCATCCCTCTTCATGGAATAATCATAATGTAAATCCCATTTCAATGTAGGAGGAACATACAACAAAAGTTTTCCCGAATAGCGTCTAAAAGTGATAATTAGCATACCTCTTCATGGAATAACCATAATGTAAAATTCATTTTAATGTAGGAGGAACATAAAACAAAACTTTTCCAGAATAGCGTCTAAAAGTGATAATTAGCATCCCCCTTCATGGAATAATCATAATCAGCCTTGTTCTGTATTCCGATGCGGAATTGATTCTGAATCGAAATTGAATTCCGATTTGTATTTGTAGAGGTGTTCTGCAATCCGATTGAATTTCACATGTCCGAAACGAAAACAATTCCGATTCGAACTCATCCAGTTTTTTTTTAACTGTCACTTTGGCGTTTAATAAACTGAAATTTAAAATTTGAAAATTGAAAATAAGAATTGTGGCTCTCAATAGCAGCGTAACTCGCCTAACATGTTGAGGATGTCGGTTCGAATCCCGCCAACGCACACATGGTCGGTATATAAATGGAAATTTGAATATTTTTTAACCTTTTTTAGATTGGTGGCTAATTATTGTTGCACCTAGTATTCCCCGGAGCGCTTTGTATTCTCCAGAAATGTTTTTTTATGATTTTGCATTTCCCAGCATGTCTATGATTAATTATCATTCGTGGTAAAAATTAAATAATAACAAGGCTACCTTTTTCCATTCGACACTTTTTTCATTGGTGCACCAAAAATATTGAGTTTCTCCGCTAACTCTTCCCACAAAAATCACATGTGTTAAAAATTTCAAATTTTTTACAATCAAATTCAAATTCACCAACAAAAAGTTGGTCGGATTACTTCCGACAGAAAATTCCGATAAATCGAAATGCAGAACACCTCAATTCCGACAAATACGCAAACATCGGATTCGAATATCGGAATCGGAATACAGAACATCTTTGAGAAAAAAGTGATCGAAATCAATTTTCATTCCGTATGAATCGGAATGCAGAACCAGGCTGAATGTAAATCCCATTTCAATTCGAAGGAGGAATGTAGGAGGAACATAGAACAAAAATTTTCCAGAATAGCGTCTTAAAGTGATAATTAGCATCCTTCTTCATGGAATAACCATAATGTAAAATTAATTTCAATGTAGGAGGAATATAAAACAAAACTTTTCCAGAATAGCGTCTAAAATTGATAATTAGCATCCCCCTTCATAAAATAACCATAATGTAAGACTCATTTACATGTAGGAGGTACATCGAACAAAAGTTTTCCAGAATAGCGTCTACAAGTGATAATTAGCATACCTCTTCATGGAACCATAATGTAAATCCCTCATTGGATGTAGGAGGAACATAGAACTTTTGCTCTTCCAGAATAGCGTCTACAAGTGATAATTCGCATCCTCCTTCATGGAATAACCATAATGTAAAATTCATTTCAATGTAGGAGGAACATAAAACAAAAGTTTTCCAGAATAGCGTCTAAAATTCATAATTAGCATCCCTCTTCATAAAATAACCATAATGTAAAACTCATTTCAATGTAGGGGGAACATCGAACAAAAGTTTTCCAGAATAGCGTCTAAAAGTGATAATTAGCATCCCCCTTCATGGAATAATCATAATGTAAATCCCATTTCAATTCGAAGGAGGAATGTAGGAGGAACATAGAACAAAAATTTTCCAGCATAGCGTCTTAAAGTGATAATTAGCATCCCTCTTCATGGAATAACCATAATGTAAAATTCATTTCAATGTAGGAGGAACATAAAACAAAAGTTTTCCAGAATAGCGTCTAAAATTCATAATTAGCATCCCTCTTCATAAAATAACCATAATGTAAAACTCATTTCAATGTAGGGGGAACATCGAACAAAAGTTTTCCAGAATAGCGTCTAAAAGTGATAATTAGTATACCTCTTCATGGAATAACCATAATGTAAAATTCATTTCAATGTAGGAGGAATATAAAACAAAACTTTTCCAGAATAGCGTCTAAAATTCATAATTAGCATCCCTCTTCATAAAATAACCATAATGTAAAACTCATTTCAATGTAGGGGGAACATCGAACAAAAGTTTTCCAGAATAGCGTCTAAAAGTGATAATTAGTATACCTCTTCATGGAATAACCATAATGTAAAATTCATTTCAATGTAGGAGGAATATAAAACAAAACTTTTCCAGAATAGCGTCTAAAATTCATAATTAGCATCCCTCTTCATAAAATAACCATAATGTAAAACTCATTTCAATGTAGGGGGAACATCGAACAAAAGTTTTCCAGAATAGCGTCTAAAAGTGATAATTAGTATACCTCTTCATGGAATAACCATAATGTAAAATTCATTTCAATGTAGGAGGAATATAAAACAAAAATTTTCCAGAATAGCGTCTTAAAGTGATAATTAGCATCCCTCTTCATGGAATAACCATAATGTAAAATTAATTTCAATGTAGGAGGAACATAAAACAAAAGTTTTCCAGAATAGCGTCTAAAATTCATAATTAGCATCCCTCTTCATAAAATAACCATAATGTAAAACTCATTTCAATGTAGGGGGAACATCGAACAAAAGTTTTCCAGAATAGCGTCTAAAAGTGATAATTAGTATACCTCTTCATGGAATAACCATAATGTAAAATTCATTTCAATGTAGGAGGAATATAAAACAAAACTTTTCCGGAATAGCGTCAAAAAGTGATAATTAGCATCCCCCTTAATGGAATAACCATAATAAAATCTCATTTCAATGCAGGAGGAACATCGAACAAAAGTTTTCCAGAATAGCGTCTAAAAGTGATAATTAGCATCCCTCTTCATGGAATAATCATAATGTAAATCCCATTTCAATGTAGGAGGAACATACAACAAAAGTTTTCCCGAATAGCGTCTAAAAGTGATAATTAGCATACCTCTTCATGGAATAACCATAATGTAAAATTCATTTTAATGTAGGAGGAACATAAAACAAAACTTTTCCAGAATAGCGTCTAAAAGTGATAATTAGCATCCCCCTTCATGGAATAATCATAATCAGCCTTGTTCTGTATTCCGATGCGGAATTGATTCTGAATCGAAATTGAATTCCGATTTGTATTTGTAGAGGTGTTCTGCAATCCGATTGAATTTCACATGTCCGAAACGAAAACAATTCCGATTCGAACTCATCCAGTTTTTTTTTAACTGTCACTTTGGCGTTTAATAAACTGAAATTTAAAATTTGAAAATTGAAAATAAGAATTGTGGCTCTCAATAGCAGCGTAACTCGCCTAACATGTTGAGGATGTCGGTTCGAATCCCGCCAACGCACACATGGTCGGTATATAAATGGAAATTTGAATATTTTTTAACCTTTTTTAGATTGGTGGCTAATTATTGTTGCACCTAGTATTCCCCGGAGCGCTTTGTATTCTCCAGAAATGTTTTTTTATGATTTTGCATTTCCCAGCATGTCTATGATTAATTATCATTCGTGGTAAAAATTAAATAATAACAAGGCTACCTTTTTCCATTCGACACTTTTTTCATTGGTGCACCAAAAATATTGAGTTTCTCCGCTAACTCTTCCCACAAAAATCACATGTGTTAAAAATTTCAAATTTTTTACAATCAAATTCAAATTCACCAACAAAAAGTTGGTCGGATTACTTCCGACAGAAAATTCCGATAAATCGAAATGCAGAACACCTCAATTCCGACAAATACGCAAACATCGGATTCGAATATCGGAATCGGAATACAGAACATCTTTGAGAAAAAAGTGATCGAAATCAATTTTCATTCCGTATGAATCGGAATGCAGAACCAGGCTGAATGTAAATCCCATTTCAATTCGAAGGAGGAATGTAGGAGGAACATAGAACAAAAATTTTCCAGAATAGCGTCTTAAAGTGATAATTAGCATCCTTCTTCATGGAATAACCATAATGTAAAATTAATTTCAATGTAGGAGGAATATAAAACAAAACTTTTCCAGAATAGCGTCTAAAATTGATAATTAGCATCCCCCTTCATAAAATAACCATAATGTAAGACTCATTTACATGTAGGAGGTACATCGAACAAAAGTTTTCCAGAATAGCGTCTACAAGTGATAATTAGCATACCTCTTCATGGAACCATAATGTAAATCCCTCATTGGATGTAGGAGGAACATAGAACTTTTGCTCTTCCAGAATAGCGTCTACAAGTGATAATTCGCATCCTCCTTCATGGAATAACCATAATGTAAAATTCATTTCAATGTAGGAGGAACATAAAACAAAAGTTTTCCAGAATAGCGTCTAAAATTCATAATTAGCATCCCTCTTCATAAAATAACCATAATGTAAAACTCATTTCAATGTAGGGGGAACATCGAACAAAAGTTTTCCAGAATAGCGTCTAAAAGTGATAATTAGCATCCCCCTTCATGGAATAATCATAATGTAAATCCCATTTCAATTCGAAGGAGGAATGTAGGAGGAACATAGAACAAAAATTTTCCAGCATAGCGTCTTAAAGTGATAATTAGCATCCCTCTTCATGGAATAACCATAATGTAAAATTCATTTCAATGTAGGAGGAACATAAAACAAAAGTTTTCCAGAATAGCGTCTAAAATTCATAATTAGCATCCCTCTTCATAAAATAACCATAATGTAAAACTCATTTCAATGTAGGGGGAACATCGAACAAAAGTTTTCCAGAATAGCGTCTAAAAGTGATAATTAGTATACCTCTTCATGGAATAACCATAATGTAAAATTCATTTCAATGTAGGAGGAATATAAAACAAAACTTTTCCAGAATAGCGTCTAAAATTCATAATTAGCATCCCTCTTCATAAAATAACCATAATGTAAAACTCATTTCAATGTAGGGGGAACATCGAACAAAAGTTTTCCAGAATAGCGTCTAAAAGTGATAATTAGTATACCTCTTCATGGAATAACCATAATGTAAAATTCATTTCAATGTAGGAGGAATATAAAACAAAACTTTTCCAGAATAGCGTCTAAAATTCATAATTAGCATCCCTCTTCATAAAATAACCATAATGTAAAACTCATTTCAATGTAGGGGGAACATCGAACAAAAGTTTTCCAGAATAGCGTCTAAAAGTGATAATTAGTATACCTCTTCATGGAATAACCATAATGTAAAATTCATTTCAATGTAGGAGGAATATAAAACAAAAATTTTCCAGAATAGCGTCTTAAAGTGATAATTAGCATCCCTCTTCATGGAATAACCATAATGTAAAATTAATTTCAATGTAGGAGGAACATAAAACAAAAGTTTTCCAGAATAGCGTCTAAAATTCATAATTAGCATCCCTCTTCATAAAATAACCATAATGTAAAACTCATTTCAATGTAGGGGGAACATCGAACAAAAGTTTTCCAGAATAGCGTCTAAAAGTGATAATTAGTATACCTCTTCATGGAATAACCATAATGTAAAATTCATTTCAATGTAGGAGGAATATAAAACAAAACTTTTCCAGAATAGCGTCTAAAAGTGATAATTAGCATCCCTCTTCATGGAATAACCATAATGTAAATTCATTTCAATGTAGGAGGAACATAAAACAAAAGTTTTCCAGAATAGCGTCTAAAATTCATAATTAGCATCCCTCTTCATAAAATAACCATAATGTAAAACTCATTTAAATGTAGGGGGAACATCGAACAAAAGTTTTCCAGAATAGCGTCTAAAAGTGATAATTAGAATCCCCCTTAATGGAATAACCATAATGTAAAATTCATTTCAATGTAGGAGGAACATAAAACAAAAGTTTTCCAGAATAGCGTCTAAAAGTGATAATTAGCATACCTCTTCATGGAATAACCATAATGTAAAATTCGTTTTAATGTAGGAGGAACATAAAACAAAACTTTTCCAGAATAGCGTCTAAAAGTGATAATTAGCATCCCTCTTCATGGAATAATCATAATGTAAATCCCATTTCAATGTAGGAGGAACATAGAACAAAACTTTTCCAGAATAGCGTCTAAAAGTGATAATTTGCATCCCCCTTCATGGAATAATCATAATGTAAATCCCATTTCAATTCGAAGGAGGAATGTAGGAGGAACATAGAACAAAAATTTTCCAGAATAGCGTCTTAAAGTGATAATTAGCATCCCTCTTCATGGAATAACCATAATGTATAATTCATTTCAATGTAGGAGGAATATAAAACAAAACTTTTCCAGAATAGCGTCTAAAAGTGATAATTAGCATCCCCCTTCATAAAATAACCATAATGTAAAACTCATTTACATGTAGGAGGAACATCGAACAAAAGTTTTCCAGAATAGCGTCTACAAGTAATAATTAGCATCCGACTTAATGGAATAACCATAATGTAAAACTCATTTCAATGTAGGAGGAATATAAAACAAAAGTTTTCCAGAATAGCGTCTAAAAGTGATAATTAGCATCCCACTTCATGGAATAATCATAATGTAAATCCCATTTCAATGTAGGAGGAACATAGAACAAAACTTTTCCAGAATAGCGTCTAAAAGTGATAATTAGCATCCCCCTTCATAAAATAACCATAATGTAAAACTCATTTCAATGTAGGGGGGAAATCGAACAAAAGTTTTCCAGAATAGCGTCTAAAAGTGATAATTAGAATACCTCTTTATGGAATAACCATAATGTAAAATTCATTTTAATGTAGGAGGAACATAAAACAAAACTTTTCCAGAATAGCGTCAAAAAGTGATAATTAGCATACCTCTTTATGGAATAACCATAATAAAATCTCATTTCAATGCAGGAGGAACATCGAACAAAAGTTTTCCGGAATAGCGTCCAAAAGTGATAATTAGCATACCTCTTTATGGAATAACCATAATAAAATCTCATTTCAATGCAGGAGGAACATAGAACAAAAGTTTTCCAGAATAGCGTCTACTTCATGGAATAATCATATTGTAAATCCCATTTCAATGTAGGAGGAACATTGAACAAAACTTTTCCAGAATAGCGTCAAAAAGTGATAATTAGCATACCTCTTTATGGAATAACCATAATAAAATCTCATTTCAATGCAGGAGGAACATCGAACAAAAGTTTTCCGGAATAGCGTCCAAAAGTGATAATTAGCATACCTCTTCATGGAATAACCATAATGTAAAATTCATTTTAATGTAGGAGGAACATAGAACAAAGGTTTTCCAGAATAGCGTCTACTTCATGGAATAATCATAATGTAAATCCCATTTCAATGTAGGAGGAACATTGAACAAAACTTTTCCAGAATAGCGTCTAAAAGTGATAATTAGCATCCCCCTTCATAAAATAACCATAATGTAAAACTCATTTACATGTAGGAGGAACATCGAACAAAAGTTTTCCAGAATAGCGTCTACAAGTAATAATTAGCATCCGACTTAATGGAATAACCATAATGTAAAACTCATTTCAATGTAGGAGGAATATAAAACAAAAGTTTTCCAGAATAGCGTCTAAAAGTGATAATTAGCATCCCACATCATGGAATAATCATAATGTAAATCCCATTTCAATGTAGGAGGAACATAGAACAAAACTTTTCCAGAATAGCGTCTAAAAGTGATAATTAGCATCCCCCTTCATAAAATAACCATAATGTAAAACTCATTTCAATGTAGGGGGGACATCGAACAAAAGTTTTCCAGAATAGCGTCTAAAAGTGATAATTAGAATACCTCTTTATGGAATAACCATAATGTAAAATTCATTTTAATGTAGGAGGAACATAAAACAAAACTTTTCCAGAATAGCGTCAAAAAGTGATAATTAGCATACCTCTTTATGGAATAACCATAATAAAATCTCATTTCAATGCAGGAGGAACATCGAACAAAAGTTTTCCGGAATAGCGTCCAAAAGTGATAATTAGCATACCTCTTTATGGAATAACCATAATAAAATCTCATTTCAATGCAGGAGGAACATAGAACAAAAGTTTTCCAGAATAGCGTCTAAAAGTGATAATCAGCATCCCCCTTACTGGAATAACCATAATGTAAAACTCATTAGGAGGAACATAAACAAAAGTTTTAGTTAGGGTCTACAAGTGATAATTAGCATCCCCCTTCATGGAATAGCGTCTAAAATTCATAATTAGCATCCCTCTTCATAAAATAACCATAATGTAAAACTCATTTCAATGTAGGAGGAACATCGAACAAAAGTTTTCCAGAATAGCGTCTAAAATTCATAATTAGCATCCCTCTTCATAAAATAACCATAATGTAAAACTCATTTCAATGTAGGGGGAACATCGAACAAAAGTTTTCCAGAATAGCGTCTACAAGTGATAATTAGCACCCCCTTAATGGAATAATGTAAATTCCAATTGAATGTAGGAGGAACATAGAACTTTTGCTCTTCCAGAATAGCGTCTACAAGTGATAAATCGCAACCTCCTTCATGGAATAACCATAATGTAAAAATCTTTTCAATGTAGGAGGAAGTGATAATTAGCATACCTCTTCATGGAATAACCATAATGTAAAATTCATTTATAGAATAGCGTCTAAAAGTGATTAGCTCTTCCCTTAATGGAATAACCATAATGTAAAACACATTTTAATGTAGGAGGAACATAAAACAAAAGTTTTCCAGAATAGCGTCTAAAAGTGATAATTAGCATCCCACTTCATGGAATAATCATAATGTAAATCCCATTTCAATGTAGGAGGAACATAGAACAAAACTTTTCCAGAATAGCGTCTAAAAGTGATAATTAGCATCCCCCTTCATAAAATAACCATAATGTAAAACTCATTTCAATGTAGGGGGGACATCGAACAAAAGTTTTCCAGAATAGCGTCTAAAAGTGATAATTAGCATACCTCTTTATGGAATAACCATAATGTAAAATTCATTTTAATGTAGGAGGAACATAAAACAAAACTTTTCCAGAATAGCGTCAAAAAGTGATAATTAGCATACCTCTTTATGGAATAACCATAATAAAATCTCATTTCAATGCAGGAGCAACATCGAACAAAAGTTTTCCGGAATAGCGTCCAAAAGTGATAATTAGCATACCTCTTTATGGAATAACCATAATAAAATCTCATTTCAATGCAGGAGGAACATAGAACAAAAGTTTTCCAGAATAGCGTCTAAAAGTGATAATCAGCATCCCCCTTACTGGAATAACCATAATGTAAAACTCATTAGGAGGAACATAAACAAAAGTTTTAGTTAGGGTCTACAAGTGATAATTAGCATCCCCCTTCATGGAATAGCGTCTAAAATTCATAATTAGCATCCCTCTTCATAAAATAACCATAATGTAAAACTCATTTCAATGTAGGAGGAACATCGAACAAAAGTTTTCCAGAATAGCGTCTAAAATTCATAATTAGCATCCCTCTTCATAAAATAACCATAATGTAAAACTCATTTCAATGTAGGGGGAACATCGAACAAAAGTTTTCCAGAATAGCGTCTACAAGTGATAATTAGCACCCCCTTAATGGAATAATGTAAATTCCAATTGAATGTAGGAGGAACATAGAACTTTTGCTCTTCCAGAATAGCGTCTACAAGTGATAAATCGCAACCTCCTTCATGGAATAACCATAATGTAAAAATCTTTTCAATGTAGGAGGAAGTGATAATTAGCATACCTCTTCATGGAATAACCATAATGTAAAATTCATTTATAGAATAGCGTCTAAAAGTGATTAGCTCTTCCCTTAATGGAATAACCATAATGTAAAACACATTTTAATGTAGGAGGAACATAAAACAAAACTTATCCAGAATAGCGTCTAAAAGTGATAATTAGCATCCCCCTTCATAAAATAACCATAATGTAAAACTCATTTCAATGTAGGAGGAACATCGAACAAAAGTTTTCCAGAATAGCGTCTAAAATAGCGTCTACATCTTTTCAATGTAGGAGGAAGTAATAATTAGCATACCTCTTCATGGAATAACCATAATGTAAAATTCATTTATAGAATAGCGTCTAAAAGTGATTAGCTCTTCTTTATGGAATAACCATAAAGTAAAACACATTTTAATGTAGGAGGAACATAAAACAAAACTTATCCAGAATAGCGTCTAAAATTCATAATTAGCATCCCTCTTCATAAAATAACCATAATGTAAAACTCATTTCAATGTAGGAGGAACATCGAACAAAAGTTTTCCAGAATAGCGTCTAAAATAGCGTCTACATCTTTTCAATGTAGGAGGAAGTGATAATTAGCATACCTCTTCATGGAATAACCATAATGTAAAATTCATTTATAGAATAGCGTCTAAAAGTAATTAGCATCCCCCTTAATGGAATAACCATAATGTAAAACTCATTTCAATATAGGAGGAAAAACAAAAGTTTTCCAGAATAGCGTCTAAAAGTGATAATTAGCATCCCTCTTCATGGAATAATCATAATGTAAAACACATTTTAATGTAGGAGGAACATCGAACAAAAGTTTTCCAGAATAGCGTCTACAAGTGATAATTAGCATACCTCTTCATGGAATACCCGTAATGTAAAACTCATTTCAACGTAGGAAGAACATAGAACAAAGGTTTTCCAGAATAGCGTCTACAAGTGATAATTAGCATCCCCCTTCAAGGAATTACCATAATGTAAATCCCAATTGAATGTAGGAGGAACATAGTTTTTCTGCTTTTCTAGAATAGCGTCTACAAGTGATAATTAGCATCCCCCTTCATGGAATAACCAGAATGTAAAACTCATTTCAACGTAGGAAGAACATAGAACTTTGGTCTTCCAGAATAGCGTCTACAAGTGATAATTCGCATCCTTCTTCATGGAATAACCAGAATGTAAAACTCATTTCAACGTAGGAAGAACATAGAACAAAGGTTTTCCAGAATAGCGTCTACAAGTGATAATTAGCACCCCCTTAATGGAATAATGTAAATTCCAATTGAATGTAGGAGGAACATAGAACTTTTGCTCTTCCAGAATATCGTCTACAAGTGATAATTCGCATCCTTCTTCATGGAATAACCATAATGTAAAACTCATTTCAACGTAGGAAGAACATAGAACAAAGGTTTTCCAGAATAGCGTCTACAAGTGATAATTAGCATCCCCTTAATGGAATAACCATAATGTAAATCCCAATTGAATGTAGGAGGAACATAGTTTTTTTGCTTTTCTAGAATAGCATCTACAAGTGATAATTAGCATCCCCCTTCATGGAATAAACATAATGAAAATCCCAATTGAATGTAGGAGGAACATAGAACTTTTGCTCTTCCAGAATAGCGTCTACAAGTGATAATTCGCATCCCCTTAATGGAATAACCATAATGTAAATCCCAATTGAATGTAGGAGGAACATAGTTTTTTTGCTTTTCTAGAATAGCGTCTACAAGTGATAATTAGCATCCCCCTTCATGGAATAAACATAATGAAAATCCCAATTGAATGTAGGAGGAACATAGAACTTTTGCTCTTCCAGAATAGCGTCTACAAGTGATAATTCGCAACCTCCTTCATGGAATAACCATAATGTAAAACACATTTTAATGTAGGAGGAACATAAAACAAAAGTTTTCCACAATAGCGTCTAAAAGTGATAATTAGCCCCCCCTTCATGGAATAATCATAATGTAAATCCGTAATGTAATGTATTGTTACTCCGTTAAGGGGGATGCTAATTATCACTTTTAGACGCTATTGTGGAAAACTTTTGTTCGATGTTCCTCCTACATTGAAATGAGTTTTACATTATGGTTATTTTATGAGGAGGGATGCTAATTATGAATTTTAGACGCTATTCTGGAAAACTTTTGTTCGATGTTCCTCCTACATTGAAATGAGTTTTACATTATGGTTATTTTATGAAGAGGGATGCTAATTATGAATTTTAGACGCTATTCTGGAAAACTTTTGTTTTATGTTCCTCCTACATTAAAATGTGTTTTACATTATGGTTATTCCATGAAGGAGGTTGCGAATTATCACTTGTAGACGCTATTCTGGAAGAGCAAAAGTTCTATGTTCCTCCTACATTCAATTGGGATTTTCATTATGTTTATTCCATGAAGGGGGATGCTAATTATCACTTGTAGACGCTATTCTGGAAGAGCAAAAGTTCTGTGTTCCTCCTACATTCAATTGGGATTTACATTATGGTTATTCCATTAAGGGGATGCTAATTATCACTTGTAGACGCTATTCTGGAAAACCTTTGTTCTATGTTCTTCCTACGTTGAAATGAGTTTTACATTATGGTTATTCCATGAAGAAGGATGCGAATTATCACTTGTAGACGATATTCTGGAAGAGCAAAAGTTCTATGTTCCTCCTACATTCAATTGGAATTTACATTATTCCATTAAGGGGGTGCTAATTATCACTTGTAGACGCTATTCTGGAAAACCTTTGTGTATGTTCTTCCTACGTTGAAATGAGTTTTACATTCTGGTTATTCCATGAAGAAGGATGCGAATTATCACTTGTAGACGCTATTCTGGAAGAGCAAAAGTTCTATGTTCCTCCTACATTCAATTGGGTTTTGGTTATTCCATGAAGGGGGATGCTAATTATCACTTTTAGACGCTATTCTGGAAAACTTTTTTTTTATGTTCCTCCTACATTGAAATGAGTTTTTACATTATGGTCAAAATTTGTAGCGAGAATTAAGGAAAGAACCCATATATCCGGCCTCAAAGTGGGCGTCGGTGGTTAGTTTAATATTGCATTGTCATCCAGTTATGAACTAATCTTAAAATTTCGATCCCCTTTGGATTAATACATATTACATAATAATTGATTTTTTGTTTTATTCACTTTGTTGTTGTATTCATTTTTTTCTCGGGTTGTTATATTCATCTTTCCCCTATGGACTGAAGGCTTGGTTTAAAATTAGTTTTCATTGCTACCTTATAATAATTTATTTTGTGCTTATTTATTCTCTCCTTTTGGGCTGCTTATTTGCTTACTTTGCTCGGGTGAAACCATTTTAGGGGCGGACCGCCCCCCTCCCCCCGCACCACTCCTGTATTAAGCATTTTTTCCATAATCTGCCCATAGAATTTCGCAGCTAATTTCACGCTGGCTTGCACTTTTCACATATAGTTCGCAACGAATTTGTGGAAACAAAAACGCTGTTAATTTCGCTGTTAGAATTTCGTCGCTAATTTCACGCTGGCTCGCCCTAACCGCGATTTTCACATATAGTTCCCAACAAACAGCATGTTCTTGCAATTCTTGTGAGCAATATTGAAGGAGTGAACGAAATGAGAATAGATACCGGTTTGTATTTATATCATATACTTGTGTTGGTTTAATAAGCCGTTTGAAATAGTAAACGAAAGGGCAACAGGGAGTAGTCGTTCTGTCACGTTTTGTTTTGTTAGTTTTTTGGATAAGATTTCGTGAGCAAAGGAAATTTACGGAAAGAGTTTCAGACATTTTGTTGTTGGTTTTTTGCAAGGTAATCACCCAATTATATAATAACATTTTAATTGATTTTTAGATATTTATATACTTGTGTTGGTGACTATTTTTAAGAAGCCGTTTGAAATAGTAAACGAAATGGTAATAGGGAGTAGTCATTCTGCCACGTGAGCAAAGGAAATTTATAAATTAATAAGTAAGAGCGTTATCTTCGGCCTGGCCGGGTTACACCTACTTTTTTGAATTTACAGGGAGAAAGTTTTGATCTATTAACTCATCTACAACACCGCTTTTCCTACCAAACACTTCATTATACGGTAAAGTATATAAGTGGGCGTGTCACGCCCATTTTTTTGAATATATTTAAGTCTAAGACGGTGGATTTGGAAATAAAATTTTGCCACGCCTCCTTTAATGCGTTACAAACGGAAGAACAAAGTGAATATACCCTTATCCCTTCGGGTGTAGGGTATAGAAAAGATGATAAAACGTATTTAGAATCATGCGAATGAAATACAACTTGTTGGTTCAAAACTTTGACGTTTTCCATTTATTTTAATACCTCAATAAGGCCAATCGGTTCAATATAACTGTAGAAAATAGCAAAAATATTATTACTATAATTATTAAAATATTACTATAATATTAAAATATTAAGTATTTTTTTTCCACAATTTGCCAATAGAATTTTGTATCTAATTTCACGCTGGCTCGCACTTTTCACATACAGTTCGCAACAAATTTGTAGAACCAAAAACGCTGTTAACCCGGCTCAGTACTTGGGGTCGTTCGCGACCCCAAAGACGCTATTTTAGTTAAATAACTTCGCAATCGTAAAAGCAACGAAGCTGAAATCTTCAGTACCTGTTACCATTGCTAAAATCCATAAGAATATGATAAGAAACGGGATGACCTAGATGCCTTTGAAAAATCGCTTTCCACAGTAGACAGACGTACTTTCTTTGGCTGAACTTTAAAAATCCCTCGCGTCGTTTAGCAGTCTCCTGGCTTTCTGGAGAAGTCTGTGGATCATTAGTTTGTTGAGTTTCAAAAGATAAACATCTGTGAAGACATTCTTGTAAAGAAATGTTTCTTGGTTTTTTTTTACTGTTAAGACATAAAATTAGAGGACAGTTCTAAACCCAATTCTTCAATAAAAACGCCCCGCGATTTTAATTTATGTTTTTCAAAAAATTTAGGATCTACTTCATTAAACAAAATATATGAGTTCAAAATAGAAATGTCCAACATGTTACCGAAAACCACCATTGGCCATCGATTTGTTTTGCGCTTGGCACTGTATGCCGCCAGCATTTCATCGACTTTGTCGACTCCACCTTTGGTAGCATTGTAATATTTGACGATTTCTGGAAGCTTTTTGCCATCCTTCATCCTTCCGTTACAGTGAAATGGGTTATTTATTTTTACAACTGACATGCGATACTAATGTCACATCTTTTGCAAATGTATAAGTCGAAGTATATAACGGCAAAAAGCCTTTTTTTTACCCTTTAAAGGACCCTTTAAACTCTTTTTTTAAAATTTGTCGCAGAGGAATGCTTTTTTTATTTTGACGCAGCGTACCTACGTACGTTATTCTCTTTTTCAGAAGGTCTTGTGCTCAAGGATTTAAAAAAATCCTTGGATTTAAAAAAACTCAAAGGATTTAAAAAAATTATTTGCCGTAACATTTTGACCCTTTAAACCTTGTACTAATTTCAGGACAACACGTTTGCTAGCTCCTCTTCGACTTCTGCTTTGCCAAGATAGGGCTGAATTCTTAGGACGTAGCCGCTACCAGCATCAAACATCATCCAAAATTGAATGCTAAATTTGTCTGGCTTAGATGGCATATATTGTCTAAAACGACAACGACCAAGGCAACAAGTCAAGTTTCACGCATTTGTAGAAAATATTTATAGAAAATATAAGTCAAAATAGAATAGAATAGAATAGATTAGAATAAATAGAATAGAAAATATAAGTCAATGCGGATTGTAGAAAAATTTATTGCTTCAATCCCTTAAATCCCGATTTCTTATTGTGTACGCTTGTTCTCATATTCAGAACAGTATACATACGAGTGAAGTGTAGGTACCAAATTTTTGCATTTGTTATATCTTCTGAGAATGCTCTCTATTATATAAGTAAATTTATTTATAAGTAATATTTATATAAATACGTAAGTTTTTACAAGAAGTCAGCTTTTTTTTTATTATGGGTCGAAAACGACCCCAAGGACTAATTAAGTTGTAAATTTTAGGGACTGAGCCGGGTTTATGTAGATAGGAGAAAGCTAATCTGTCAACTTTTGTTTTGCTTATTTTTGTGAGCAAGATTGGAGAAGTAAACGAAATGACAATAGACCAATTGTATTTAACAGACCATTTATATATACATATATAAATATATTTATATAAATGTATTTATATAAATGTATAAATGTATTTATATAAATGTATAAATGTATTTATATACATATATGTTTTGTGTTGGTGGCTATTTTTAAGACGAAGTTTGGAGAAAACTGGAAAAATAATCCGCCAATAGAATTTCGTAGCTAATTTCACGCTGGCTCGCCCTAACCATGGCTTTTCACATATAGTTGCTAAATTTTTTCAGTGTTTTAGTAATAAACTGTAAACGTTTGTATACTTTTTACTTTATACGAAAATACTTTCTAGTACTATCAGGCACGTTGTCGAACAAACCTATTATATTTATTTTATATTTTAATGTGTTTTTACGAAAAGTTTTTAGGTTTCAAGATTTGATTTTTTGGATAAATTTTATATTTTTTAAATTCATGATTTTTTGGCTTTTTTTTGTACATAGAGCAACCCTGTAAGTATGAAAATCAATTCAATTATTTAAAAAAATTTCAATTTTAAACGAACGAACTCACATACTTCTACATATGTACATATGCATACCAGAACCGACAAATTGCATTACAACAATGACTTTTATTTAATACTAGCTGCCCGTTGCCGAAGCGAAGCGAGCGTCGCGGTGTTACCGTCAGTCACGGTGTTACCGTCAGTCAGGGTGTTACCGTCAGTCAGGGTGTTACCGTCAGTCAGGGTGTTACCGTCAGTCACGATGTTACCGTCAGTCACGGTGTTACCGTCAGTCACGGTGTTACCGTCAATCACGGTTTTCCGTCAGTCACGGTGTTACCGTCAGTCACGGTGTTACCGTCAGTCAGGGTGTTACCGTCAGTCAGGGTGTTAACGTCAGTCACGGTGGTTCCGTCAGTCACGGTGTTACCGTCAGTCACGGTGGTACCGTCAGTCACGGTGTTACCGTCAGTCTCGGTGTTACCGTCAGTCTCGGTGTTACCGTCAGTCAGGGTGTTACCGTCAGTCAGGGTGTTACCGTCAGTCACGGTGTTACCGTCAGTCAGGGTGTTACCGTCAGTCAGGGTGTTACCGTCAGTCACGGTGTTACCGTCAGTCACGGTGTTACCGTCAGTTACGGTGTTACCGTCAGTCACGGTGTTACCGTCAGTCTCGGTGTTACCGTCAGTCACGGTGTTACCGTCAGTCACGGTGTTACCGTCAGTCACGGTGTTACCGTCAGTCACGGTGATACCGTCAGTCACGGTGATACCGTCAGTCACGGCCGTGCCACGCCCATTTTAACCATTTATTGTGACTTCCCGAGAAATTTTCGCGGGAATGCGCACAACAACATGTCCAAGATTCATCCCAATCGGATGGCCGGTTTAGGAATCCATAAAGGACAAACACACACACACACACACACACACATACATTCATTTTTATATATATAGATTATATTTCAATACAAAGCTAATAGCCTGTAATTTTCAATAACTCTAGTAAAAGCCAAATTAGCAGAAAAAACTCTTGGCCGTAAAATACTTTTCCCAGAATTTTTAAGTGAATGACACAGTTCACTGTATCTGGCAACTATGATCTGCTGACGTCCTAGATGTGGAAAAGATACTTTATAGGCACTTTCTCTCTGCAGTGTTTATAGCTATAAATATACGCGAAGAAAAGAGATGTTAGTATAAAATTCAAAAGCCGCCTGTAATTAAACAATGTTCAGAAGTTATATTCGTTTGCATAAATTTCGCGAAGTTCAGGGGGCTATATCCAGCTAGCATGATTGACACCCGGGGCGGAAGTGGCGGTGTCACCCCCCTATATATATATATTAAATTAAAATTTTTTATAACTTTATATTTTTTTTAATAAATTCATTTTGCTATGTAATAGGTGTTATAATCGCTGCGAGCCCGCTTAAATTTAAATCTACAAACGGTTCTAGACAAATCCAAAATCCGGTAAAACAGACAAGAATTTTTTGGGGAGATATATTAGCAAAATATAGGTTGTTTTTGATTTGCTTAGATAGAAATTACTGAAGGGCTGACTGTCACACAAGCTGCTATACTGCGCTCACTGATACACGCTTATCATCTCTATACTCTGGCCAATCGTCTCAGACTTACGCTTAAATAACGTTACCAAATTATTAAAATTTACTTTGAAAATCTCTCGATTCGCCCAATCTTAATTAGCATCGGTCGAACACTGTATATTAAAGTGTGGAAGAAGGTAAAAATTTATAGATTCTTCGTCGATCGCCAGGAAAGCTATATATAAATATATTTATATAAATGTATTTATATAAATGTATAAATGTATTTATATAAATGTATAAATGTATTTATATACATATATGTTTTGTGTTGGTGGCTATTTTTAAGACGAAGTTTGGAGAAAACTGCAAAAATAATCCGCCAATAGAATTTCGTAGCTAATTTCACGCTGGCTCGCCCTAACCATGGCTTTTCACATATAGTTGCTAAATTTTTTCAGTGTTTTAGTAATAAACTGTAAACGTTTGTATTTTCTAGTACTATCAGGCACGTTGTCGAACAAACCTATTATATTTATTTACCTATATTATATAAACCTATATTATATTTATTTTATATTTTAATGTGTTTTTACGAAAAGTTTTTAGGTTTCAAGATATGATTTTTTGGATAAATTTTATATTTTTTAAATTCATGATTTTTTGGCTTTTTTTTTGTACATAGAGCAACCCTGTAAGTATGAAAATCAATTCAATTATTTAAAAAAATTTCAATTTTAAACGAACGAACTCACATACTTCTACATATGTACATATGCATACCAGAACCGACAAATTGCCTTACAACAATGACTTTTATTTAATACTAGCTGCCCGTTGCCGAAGCGAAGCGAGCGTCGCGGTGTTACCGTCAGTCACGGTGTTACCGTCAGTCAGGGTGTTATCGTCAGTCACGGTGTTACCGTCAGTCACGGTGGTACCGTCAGTCCCGGTGTTACCGTCAGTCTCGGTGTTACCGTCAGTCAGGGTGTTACCGTCAGTCAGGGTGTTACCGTCAGTCACGGTGTTACCGTCAGTCAGGGTGTTACTGTTAGTCACGGTGTTACCGTCAGTCACGGTGTTACCGTCAGTCTCGGTGTTACCGTCAGTCAGGGTGTTACCGTCAGTCACGGTGTTACCGTCAGTCACGGTGTTACCGTCAGTCACGGTGTTACCGTCAGTCACGGTGTTACCGTCAGTCACGGTGTTACCGTCAGTCACGGTGTTACCGTCAGTCACGGTGATACCGTCAGTCACGGTGATACCGTCAGTCACGGTGATACCGTCAGTCACGGTGATACCGTCTCGGTGTTACCGTCAGTCAGGGTGTTACCGTCAGTCACGGTGTTACCGTCAGTCACGGTGTTACCGTCAGTCACGGTGTTACCGTCAGTCACGGTGTTACCGTCAGTCACGGTGTTACCGTCAGTCACGGTGATACCGTCAGTCACGGTGATACCGTCAGTCACGGTGATACCGTCAGTCACGGTGATACCGTCAGTCACGGCCGTGCCACGCCCATTTTAACCATTTATTGTGACTTCCCGAGAAATTTTCGCGGGAATGCGCACAACAACATGTCCAAGATTCATCCCAATCGGATGGCCGGTTTAGGAATCCATAAAGGACAAACACACACACACACACACATTATATTTCATTATATTACATTATATTTCAATACAAAGCTAATAGCCTGTAATTTTCAATAACTCTAGTAAAAGCCAAATTAGCAGAAAAAACTCTTGGCCGTAAAATACTTTTCCCAGAATTTTTAAGTGAATGACACAGTTCACTGTATCTGGCAACTATGATCTGCTGACGTCCTAGATGTGGAAAAGATACTTTATAGGCAATTTCTCTCTGCAGTGTTTATAGCTATAAATATACGCGAAGAAAAGAGATGTTAGTATAAAATTCAAAAGCCGCCTGTAATTAAACAATGTTCAGAAGTTAATTCGTTTGCATAAATTTCGCGAAGTTCAGGGGGCTATATCCAGCTAGCATGATTGACACCCGGGGCGGAAGTGGCGGTGTCACCCCCCTATATATATATATTAAATTAAAATTTTTTTATAACTTTATATTTTTTTTAATAAATTCATTTTGCTATGTAATAGGTGTTATAATCGCTGCGAGCCCGCTTAAATTAAAATCTACAAACGGTTCTAGACAAATCCAAAATCCGGTAAAACAGACAAGAATTTTTTGGGGAGATATATTAGCAAAATATAGGTTGTTTTTGATTTGCTTAGATAGAAATTACTGAAGGGCTGACTGTCACACAAGCTGCTATACTGCGCTCACTGATACACGCTTATCATCTCTATACTCTGGCCAATCGTCTCAGACTCACGCTTAAATAACGCTACCAAATTATTAAAATTTACTTTGAAAATCTCTCGATTCGCCCAATCTTAATTAGCATCGGTCGAACACTGTATATTAAAGTGTGGAAGAAGGTAAAAATTTATAGATTCTTCGTCGATCGCCAGGAAAGCTATATATAAATATATTTATATAAATGTATTTATATAAATGTATAAATGTATTTATATAAATGTATAAATGTATTTATATACATATATGTTTTGTGTTGGTGGCTATTTTTAAGACGAAGTTTGGAGAAAACTGCAAAAATAATCCGCCAATAGAATTTCGTAGCTAATTTCACGCTGGCTCGCCCTAACCATGGCTTTTCACATATAGTTGCTAAATTTTTTCAGTGTTTTAGTAATAAACTGTAAACGTTTGTATTTTCTAGTACTATCAGGCACGTTGTCGAACAAACCTATTATATTTATTTTATATTTTAATGTGTTTTTACGAAAAGTTTTTAGGTTTCAAGATATGATTTTTTGGATAAATTTTATATTTTTTAAATTCATGATTTTTTGGCTTTTTTTTTGTACATAGAGCAACCCTGTAAGTATGAAAATCAATTCAATTATTTAAAAAAATTTCAATTTTAAACGAACGAACTCACATACTTCTACATATGTACATATGCATACCAGAACCGACAAATTGCCTTACAACAATGACTTTTATTTAATACTAGCTGCCCGTTGCCGAAGCGAAGCGAGCGTCGCGGTGTTACCGTCAGTCACGGTGTTACCGTCAGTCTCGGTGTTACCGTCAGTCAGGGTGTTACCGTCAGTCACGGTGTTACCGTCAGTCACGGTGTTACCGTCAGTCACGGTGTTACCGTCAGTCACGGTGTTACCGTCAGTCACGGTGTTACCGTCAGTCACGGTGTTACCGTCAGTCACGGTGATACCGTCAGTCACGGT
Organism: Conops quadrifasciatus; assembly: GCA_949752815.1. Lineage (NCBI taxonomy): Eukaryota > Metazoa > Arthropoda > Insecta > Diptera > Conopidae > Conops > Conops quadrifasciatus. The sequence continues at coordinate 23,279,036 of OX457077.1, read as the reverse complement.
GATACCGTCAGTCACGGTGATACCGTCAGTCACGGTGATACCGTCTCGGTGTTACCGTCAGTCAGGGTGTTACCGTCAGTCACGGTGTTACCGTCAGTCACGGTGTTACCGTCAGTCACGGTGTTACCGTCAGTCACGGTGTTACCGTCAGTCACGGTGTTACCGTCAGTCACGGTGATACCGTCAGTCACGGTGATACCGTCAGTCACGGTGATACCGTCAGTCACGGTGATACCGTCAGTCACGGTGATACCGTCAGTCACGGTGATACCGTCAGTCACGGCCGTGCCACGCCCATTTTAACCATTTATTGTGACTTCCCGAGAAATTTTCGCGGGAATGCGCACAACAACATGTCCAAGATTCATCCCAATCGGATGGCCGGTTTAGGAATCCATAAAGGACAAACACACACACACACACACACATTATATTTCATTATATTACATTATATTTCAATACAAAGCTAATAGCCTGTAATTTTCAATAACTCTAGTAAAAGCCAAATTAGCAGAAAAAACTCTTGGCCGTAAAATACTTTTCCCAGAATTTTTAAGTGAATGACACAGTTCACTGTATCTGGCAACTATGATCTGCTGACGTCCTAGATGTGGAAAAGATACTTTATAGGCAATTTCTCTCTGCAGTGTTTATAGCTATAAATATACGCGAAGAAAAGAGATGTTAGTATAAAATTCAAAAGCCGCCTGTAATTAAACAATGTTCAGAAGTTATATTCGTTTGCATAAATTTCGCGAAGTTCAGGGGGCTATATCCAGCTAGCATGATTGACACCCGGGGCGGAAGTGGCGGTGTCACCCCCCTATATATATATATTAAATTAAAATTTTTTTATAACTTTATATTTTTTTTAATAAATTCATTTTGCTATGTAATAGGTGTTATAATCGCTGCGAGCCCGCTTAAATTAAAATCTACAAACGGTTCTAGACAAATCCAAAATCCGGTAAAACAGACAAGAATTTTTTGGGGAGATATATTAGCAAAATATAGGTTGTTTTTGATTTGCTTAGATAGAAATTACTGAAGGGCTGACTGTCACACAAGCTGCTATACTGCGCTCACTGATACACGCTTATCATCTCTATACTCTGGCCAATCGTCTCAGACTCACGCTTAAATAACGCTACCAAATTATTAAAATTTACTTTGAAAATCTCTCGATTCGCCCAATCTTAATTAGCATCGGTCGAACACTGTATATTAAAGTGTGGAAGAAGGTAAACATTTATAGATTCTTCGTCGATCGCCAGGAAAGCTATGTCCATCCGCTACGTGGAGAATTTTTCGCTAAAATCTTTTCTTCATCTTCCAGGGTGGGAAAACTAACTTTTTTTTTTATCGCAAAATTGTGTTCAGCAATGAAAAATCAACAAGAGACCCTACAGACTCCATTACAGAAATATGCACCGTTTGGCTGTTGACGCAGGACCCTCTAGAAATTTTTTCCGCATAGGTAGGTATTTTGCGTTTGAGATGTTGTCGTTCGGAATTTCGTTACCAATTGTAATGTCTTTACCAAACAATGATTTTTTGTGTGAAAATATGTATGCGGACAAGATTTTATAAAATATGGATGACATTCATGCAGTTTTAACGAGGAAGCAGCTTTACGTACTATTTGGCGGCGGCAACCATCAAATTCTCAAAATCAAAATATGGCGATTATGTAATTTGTAACCTCTCGATTATTTTCTGTGGAGTCACGCGCGGTCTTTAGTTTATGCTGATAAGTCAGCAACAATTGATGCCTTGAAGGCCAACAGTATTCGTGTTATTTGTGACATACGGCCAACGGTGGTAAAAATGGTCCAAAATGCGACTCTCCAAGAACAACCACTGTGGCACTCCTGTGAAGTTGGCATCCTGCGAATTGGCATGTTAACTGAGTTAACAGAGCTCTGTTAATAACAGCTGCGAATATGTTAACAACAGAGGTTTAACAGAGAAAGTTAACAGAAAACTTTATTTAACAGACACTTAACAGAAATATAGTCTTGAGTTACCAGAAACAAGCAATAGAGGGCTCTTAACAGAAATTATTGACCGATGTTATTTAATTGTACAACCAATCACTGTAATAACATGCAGTCAAAATTTTTCTAGTTTCTCGTTGTTTTTGAAATATATAAATATGAAATGAAAATAGATGTAAATAAATGAAAAAAAGAAATGAAAAATTAAAAATATGTAAATTTAATTTACAAACAAATACATATGAATAAAAAAATAAAATAATATTATTAAAAGTTTAATAATAATATTAAACTAATAATTAATAAAATCAAAATGATGGTGATGATAATGATGATTAAAGTGGTTATGATAATAATGACGATGGTGAAAATCATTATGAAAATTATGATAATGATAATATGATAATAAAAATGATGACGATGATGGTGATAATGGTAATATTATGATAATGATGATGATAATGATAATAATGATTATAATGATAATGATGGTAATTATGATGATAATTATGATGGTTATAATGATAATGATAATGATGATTATAATGATTAATGATAATGATGAAAATAATTATAATAATTATGATGAAAATGATGATAATTATAATTATAATGATAATGATAATGATGCTGATGATGATGATAATGATGATAAAAATTATGATGATCATGACGATCACAATGATGATGATGAAAATGAGAGAAATTATTGATTCTGTGTTTGCCAGGATTTTAGGTACATAGTTTGTAGTTTGGATAAAATAATTACGCCTACCGAAGGAATGAGAAGTTCTTTTTTAAACGCGGGTTAAACGTTAATTTTTTTTTAATTTGATGGTGACTTTTCAGTATAATTTATATCAATGATAATTTTTTACTATTACATTTTTTATGTAATAAAAATAAATTGTTTTTGTTTTATAAAAATGTAATATGGATTTCATATTACCTTTTTGCATTGTACGGTTTTTGGGGGAGAATATTTAGACTTTTTCATCTGCCACAATTTTTTAAAGTTGAGGAAAATAAGTCGCATGTATTTTTTGTATATGATTTTTTGCGCGGTTTTGTAAAGGAGGTATCTACCGTGTAAAAAAGTGTATTTAAAATAATATACACCCGTGTTGGGTGATTATTATTTAAAAAAGATATCTATAAATTGTATTTTACGCAAGCGTCTTATAAAATAGCAATAAAACCCAAAAACGCATTAGAGCAGTTGCAGTTTTACAAAAAATGTGGTCACAGTTTCTCCTCTATAAAAACTACAAATATAATTTATGCGTGTTGCCACCTATTTACATGTCTTCCAGGCATTCTTACGAATCAATAGAGACCACTTTTGTCAATTTCGTATCTCTACGATTTCTGCAATATGCACAGGATGCTGAACCCATTTTGTTAACAGTGGTCACAGTTTCTCCTCTATAAAAACTACAAATATAACTTATGCGTGTTGCCACCTATTTACATGTCTTCCAGACATTCTTACGAATCAATAGAGACCACTTTTGTCAATTTCGTATTTCTACGATTTCTGCAATATGCACAGGATGCTGAAGCCATTCTGTTAACAGTGGTCATACTTTCTCCTCTATAAAAACTACAAATATAATTTATGCGTGTTGCCAACTATTTACATGTCTTCCAGGCATTCTTACGAATCAATAGAGACCACATTTGTCAATTTCGTATCTCTACGATTTCTGCAATATGCACAGGATGCTGAAGCCATTCCGTTAACAGTGGTCACAGTTTCTCCTCTATAAAAACTACAAATATAATTAATGCATGTTGCCACCTATTTAAATGTCTTCCAGGCATTCTTACGAATCAATAGAGACCACTTTTGTCAATTTCGTATCTCTACGATTTCTGCAATATGCACAGGATGCTGAAGTCATTTTGTTAACAGTGGTCACAGTTTTTCCTCTATAAAAACTACAAATATGATTTATGCGTGTTGCCACCTATTTAAATGTCTTCCAGGCATTCTTACGAATCAATGGAGACCACTTTTGTCAATTTCGTATCTCTACGATTTCTGCAATATGCACAGGATTCTGAAGCCATTCTGTTAACAGTGGTCATACTTTCTCCTCTATAAAAACTACAAATATAATTTATGCGTGTTGCCACCTATTTACATGTCTTCCAGGCATTCTTGCGAATCAATAGAGACCACTTTTGTCAATTTCGTATCTCTACGATTTCTGCAATATGCACAGGATGCTGAAGCCATTTTGTTAACAGTGGTCACAGTTTCTCCTCTATAAAAACTACAAATATGATTTATGCGACCACTGTTAACAAAATGGCTTCAGCATCCTGTGCATATTGCAGAAATCGTAGAAATACGAAATTGACAAAAGTGGTCTCTATTGATTCGTAAGAATGCCTGGAAGACATTTAAATAGGTGGCAACACGCATAAATTATATTTGTAGTTTTTATAGAGGAGAAACTGTGACCACTGTTAACAGAATGGCTACAGTGTCTTGTGCATATTTTAGTAAAATGAAGGATTTAAAATTGACAAAGGTGGCTTTAAATTGTTCGTAAGCGATTCTTTTTTATCTTTTATATATATTCGATATATCATTCGTTACCTTTACTAACAAACGAGTTAACGTAGTAAAGTCGACGACCAAAAACTCTGAAAATTCAGATCCTATACAGAGTTGTACAGGAAAAGAGTTTATTTTTTTCTAAGTTTTAAACCAGAAATAGAAACTTGACCGGTAGCGATGTGAATGTTCTATTCGGTCTTTACAATGAAAGCTGCTATGCCTCATAGATGGCACTATTAGGTCTTTAGTGCAGACAAACATATTATTTATGAGTGGTTTGAGGCTTAGCTAAGAATCCATTTTGCGAATTCCTGCTCATTGTTTGCGTCTGTTCTACTAATCCATTACTTGTATATAGCTAATAGTTATTTTGTATCCCTCCTATTTTGTATACCTCCTATTTTGTATACCTGAGGGAACTTATTAGAGTTGTAGACATATTTATGAATTTAAAACTTCAATTAATTTAAATTAGGGAAACTGATTTATATATTTCAAATATTTATGGGATTTTAAAATTCATTAGTATAAAATCCTTTTATACAATCCCCAAAACATTTAATTTTTAAATTAAATAAATTTTTTTAACGAAATTTATAAATTAGAGGTGGAGATCCGTCATTTTTGTTATTAATGTAGTAATTGTGTGCTGAAGCGCAGTAGCATAGTAGAAATTTATAAATTTTTGTAATAAAAATTATGCAATTTTATTCGCGTTATAGAATATATGCTAATTTGAGATCTGGTCAGTCTGGTGCAAACTTTAACTATTTCGGTGCTGATAAGCCCGTGTTACTTATCAAACGAGCGAGTACCTACTCGATCTGTGCTTTTAACGTATTTTCTTCAAAGTTTGTGACGTTTGTTCTGACACATAGGCTACAATTTATATAGAGCAACTCAATTTATGTATAGGCACTCAAATAAGTAATTCATTACGGATAAACACCAGAAAAAATTAAAATACGCATTTCAGGACAAAGTTCTGAAATACGCATTTCCCTTACTAGTTCTCATAATCAGAAAAGTTTCTGTATTTATAAGAATATAGGGTATGAGCGATTCGGCAAAAGTGTACTAGTGCAACAGCGTGTAAAGCCAGCGACATCTGTCGTCGAAATATTTCATACAACACTATTGAAACCGAAGTAGTCAGGTCGAAGTAGTAGTCAGGGATGTTTTTAAAGACAAAATTTTACAAATAAAAAATATGTATTACTAGATGTACCCGTCCCCGCGTTGCTGTGGCTCATTCTGGTTAAATGGTTAGAAAGCGTGTGTTGTTTTCGACCACAAATGAAATTTTCCTCATACAAACGTTGCAACCCGTTTTCACCCCTTCAGGGGTTGGATTTTGAAAAATGCCGAAATATGTATTTGATTAATTATACCAAAGAGTATTAAGACCAAGTTTCAAGCAAATTTGACCACAAATAAAATATTCCTCATACAAATTTTGTAACCCCTTTTCACCACCTTAGGGGTCGAATTTCGAAATATCCGTTCTTAGTGCTTGTATACATCATAAAGGAAACGTCTGTGCAAAATTTCAGCTTTCTAAGTCCAAGCGTTTAGCCTGGGCGTTGATGAGTCAGTCAGGACTTTCATTTTTATATATAGAGATTAAAAAAATATACAGATGAGAGATATAAATATTACATGTGTTGGATTTTCTTATTAAGAGTGTAGTTAGTTATTTACTGTTAAGGTGTAAAATGTTATTGTATTTTATAATATTTCAAAAATATAATACTGTTGTATTGCAAATTGCAAATAATTTTACCATTAGAAAATTTAAAACCTATTAAAGATTACATAGAAAACTAAATTTTATAAGCCTTTACAATTTTATAGCTGGAAATAAAGTTAAGAGAAACTCCCACCTTTTGTGATTATAACATCTTTTTAAATAACTTCCATTCACTCACAAACCCTTGACTAAAAACTGTGTGTAAGAGTAACATTTTGGGTGTAAAATTTTAGGTAGTAAAAATGGATGGATATTGGGGTTTATTAATTTATTATTCAATTTATTCAATTTATTATTTAATTTATTATTCAAAAGGCTCTTCCATAGGTCTCCAGTTTAATATTTCTTGATAGAAGTTTCTGTTCTTCTAATATTTTGCCTCGAAGTTGTCCCCGATTTTTATTTTTCTTAAAACTTAATAGAACTACATATGTATATATATTATTGCAATCCTAAGAGGATTTTTTGTGAGTGTGCAAAAGTAAAAATTAACTTGCGATCATTGCAAAAACAATACAAGTCATATTTTTCGATTTGGACTAAAAATTCTGTTAGTACGTACATCTAAAACAAGTACATATAAAGTGTAAAAAAATTAAAAAAAAAAAATATGAGTCAATATACATATATATTTTTTTTGCAATTACCGATTCAATTGTCTTCTTAAACTTCTAATAATTATAATAGGTAATGAGTTAATGAATTTTAATAAAATTTTATAAAGCGTATAGAACTCACAATTTTACCCTTTCATTTATTTTAATGACGACGACCGCCCATCTTTAAACATCTCTGATTTTTACTAGTTACGTATGAGATATGCTTATGTACGAGTATATCAAATGAAATCGCTAAAACGACGACGATGACGAGTGGACGTCAGACAGAACGCGATTTACGCGCCGCGAAATTTACGCCCGGTTGTATTACACAGAAATCCAATAAGCACGTCAGACAAAGAAAAAACGTTGTTTACTTTCGCGGCGTATAGATTTCCGCGTCGCGGTGCGTTGTGAAAATTTACAAAATGTCCTAGTTGTGTTAGTGTTTTGTGAGTGTATGAGTACAGTTCTACAATTTTCGGAGATGCTAGAGAGTTGAGATTATCAGTTATCGTTAGACAATTGAAACTCTAAAGGAAAAATTTGTAAAAAATTGGCATTTTCTACAAATATGGCATCTTGCTATCCATATATACACGCGGTTGATTTGTTTACCTTAGTAGCGATTCGCGCTCTATTTGACCACTAATTCGCAGGGCGATAATTACGCCCCGTATCGCGCAGCGTATATCGCGTTCTGTCTGACGTCGGCTTAAAGGCTTAGTTTCATAGAGTCCGTTTGCGTGCGTATCCGTCAGAAATCTATTACAACTATAACAATTGTTGTTGTAAACGCACGGACTCTATGAAACTTATCCCAGTTGTATCCTTGTGTTTGCGCAGCTCTTGAACGGATTCTATGAACTTGAAAACTTGAAAATTTTCTGTTCCGTCGCTATCCGTAGGACGGATCTATTACGAATCTACATTCTCAGTATAAATACACTGAGTATTTATTTTTACAGAGCCCTTAATAAACAATTACATAAAATTTGTTATGATATCAACTAAATATCATCAATTTGTTATGATAATACTAAAAACTCACGAAAAAATTTTCTGTTCCGTCGCTATCCGTAGGACGGATCTATTACGAATCTACATTCTCAGTATAAATACACTGAGTATTTATTTTTACAGAGCCCTTAATAAACAATTACATAAAATTTGTTTGATATCTTCGAACTTGTCTCCGAATATTAATTTTTTCCTTTGCACCTACTACTTGTAGCAAACAAAAATTGACAGAAACGATTCTGACTAATCAGAGCTGGGGAAAATCAATTCTATTCTTATTACAAGTGAATTCCTCAGGAATTAGGACTTTGGAGAAAAGTTCCATTTGAGCAAAAGATAAGAACCCCTGTGTGACCACTTTGGAGGGGCGGCACCCACCCCTCACCATTTTAAAAATCTGTTTCGCGTTGCTTCCTATCGATTGGTGCAAAAAAGAATTGTGGGTAAAATAACCACCGTGTAACCACTTTAGGGGTAAAATAATTTTTTATCAAAATCTTTTACTTCGGTCGGAAAAAATATCGGGTTGGGGTACGTGCTTTCTCATATCCATAAAATAACGAGTAAATAAAAAATCGTATACTCGTTGATAAACATCAGTGACTTTTCGCCGCAAATTAATAAGAACAGAGAGTTAAGAGAGCTCTGTTAGTTGAATTCGCAGGATGCTGAGTTTCTGAATTCGCAGGATGCTAACTTCACACCGGTTTAATATACTTAATTTTCTTGTTGGTTAATGCTAAAAAATCACGAAAAACACAACCAAAATGCAATTGCTTCTCATGAAAAATTTGCGACGAATTCACCTATGAGGTGTGGTGCAGCTCGTCGCGACATTTTATAAGAAGTTCGAACTTAGAGTTATTTACTTAATTTTCTTATTGGATAATGCCAAAAAATCACGAAAAACACTACCAAAATGCAATTGCTTGCCCTGAAATATTTGCGACGAATCCACCTATGAGGTGTGGTGAATTCAAGAGATATGCAGCTCGTCTCGACATTTTTTAGAAGTTCGAACTTAGAGTTATTTACTTAATTTTCTTATTGGATTTTGGCATCATCACGAAAAACACTACCAAAATGCAATTGCTTTCCATGAAAAATTTGCGACGGATTCACCTATGAGGTGTGGTGAATTCAAGCGATATGCAGCTCGTCGCGACGTTTTATAAGAAGTTCGAACTTAGAGTTATTTACATAATTTTCTTATTAGATAATGCCAAAAAATCATGAAAGACACTACCACAATGCAATTGCTTTCCATGAAAAATTTGCGATGAGTTCACCTATGAGGTAAGGTGAATTCAAGCGATGTGCAGCTCGTCTCGACATTTTTTAGAATTTCGAACTTAGAGTTATTTACTTAATTTTCTTATTAGATAATACTAAAAACTCACGAAAAACACTACCAAAATGCAATTGCTTTTCATGAAAAATTTTCGACGAATTCACCTATGAGGTGTGGGGAATTCAAGCGATATGCAGCTCGTCGCGACGTTTTATAAGAAGTTCGAACTTAGAGTTATTTACTTAATTTTCTTATTAGATAATGCCAAAAAATCATGAAAGACACTACCACAATGCAATTGCTTTCCATGAAAACTTTGCGACGAATCCACCTATGAGTTGTGGTGAATTCAAGCGATATGCAGCTCGTCTCGACATATTCTAGAAGTTCGAACTTAGAGTTATTTATTTAATTTTCTTGTTGGATAATGCCAAAAAATCACGAAAAACACAGCCAAAATGCAATTGGTTTCCATGAAAAATTTGCGACGAATTTACATATGAGGTGTGTTGAATTCAAGCGATATGCAGCTCGTCGCGACGTTTTATAAGAAGTTCGAACTTAGAGTTATTTACTTAATTTTCTTATTAGATAATGCCAAAAAATCATGAAAGACACTACCACAATGCAATTGCTTTCCATGAAAACTTTGCGACGGATTCACCTATGTGGTGTGGTGAATTCAAGAGATATGCAGCTCGTCTTGACATTTTTTAGAAGTTCTAACTAAGAGTTATTTACTTAATTTTCTTATTGGATAATGCCAAAAAATCACGAAAAACACTTCCAAAATGCAATTGCTTGCCCTGAAATATTTGCGACGAATCCACCTATGAGGTGTGGTGAATTGAAGTGGAATGCAGCTCGTCGCGACATTTTTTAAAAGTTCGAACTTAGAGTTATTTACTTAATTTTCTTATTGGATAATGCCAAAAAATCACGAAAAACACTACCAAAATGCAATTGCTTTCCATGAAAAATTTGCGACGGATTCACCTATGAGGTGTGGTGAATTCAAGAGATATGCAGCTCGTCTCGACATTTTTTAGAATTTCGAACTAAGAGTTGTTTACTTAATTTTCTTATTAGGTAATGCTAAAAAATCACGAAAAACACTACCAAAATGTAATTGCTTTCCATGAAAAATTTGCGACGGATTCACCTATGAGGTGTGGTGAATTCAAGAGATATGCAGCTCGTCTTGACATTTTGTAGAAGTTCGAACTAAGAGTTATTTACTTAATTTTCTTATGGGATAATGCCGAAAAATCACGAAAAACACTACCAAAATACAATTGCTTTCCATTAAAAATTTGCGACAAATTCACCTATGAGGTGTGGTGGATTCAAGTCATATGCAGCTCGTTGCGACATTTTATAAGAAGTTCGAACTTAGAGTTATTTACTTAATTTTCTTATTGGAAAATGCCAAAAAATCACGAAAAACACTACCAAAATGTAATTGCTTTCCATGAAAAATTTGCGTCGAATCCACCTATGAGGTGTGGTGAATTCAAGCAATATGCAGCTCGTCTCGACATTTTTTAAAAGTTCGCACTTAGAGTTATTTATTTAATTTTCTTGTTGGATGATGTTAAAAAATCACGAAAAACACAAACAAAATGCAATTGCTTTCCATGAAATATTTGCGATGAATTAACCTATGAGGTGTGGTGAATTTAAGCGATATGCAGCTCGTCTCGAGATTTTTTAGAAGTTCGAACTTAGAGATATTATCCTAATTTTCTTATTGTATAATGCTAAAAAATCACGAAAAACACTACCATAATGCAATTGCCTTTCATGAAAAATTTGCGACGAATTCATCTATGAGGTGTGGTGAATTCAAGCGATGTGCTTGAATTTCGATATTTTTTAGAAGTTCGAACTTAGAGTTATTTACTTAATTTGCTTATTGGATAATGCCAAAAAAACGATGTGCAGCCCGTCTCCATATTTTTTAGAAGTTTGAACTTCGAGTTATTTACTTAATTTTCTTATTGGATAATGCCAAAAATTCACGAAAAACCGTACCAAAATGCAAGTGCTTTGGAAAAATTTGCTACGAATTCACCTATGAGTGTGGTGAATTCAAGCGACGTGCAGCCCGTCTCGATATTTTATAAGAAGTTCTATCTTAGAGTTATTTGCTTAATTGTATTATTGGATAATGTTAAAAAAACACGAAAAACACTACCAAAATGTAATTGCCTTCCATGAAAAATTTTCGACAAATTCACCTATGAGGTGTGGTGAATTCAAGCGATGTGCAGCCCGTCTCGATATTTTTTAGAAGTTTGAACTTAGAGTTATTTACTTAATTTTCTTTTTGGATAATGCCAAAAAAACACGAAAAACCGTACCAAAATGCAAGTGCTTTCCATGAAAAATTTGCGACGAATTCACCTATGAGGTGTGGTGAATTCAAGCGATGTGCAGCCCGTCTCTATATTTTATAAGAAGTTCTATCTTAGAGTTATTTGCTTAATTGTATTATTGGATAATGCTAAAAAATCACAAAAAACACTACCAAAATGCAATTGCTTTCCCTGAAATATTTGCAATGAATTCATCTATGAGGTGTGGTGAATTCAAGCGATATGCAGCTCGTCTCGACATTTTTTAGAATTTCGAACTTAGAGTTATTTACTTAATTTTCTTATTAGATAATGCTAAAAAATCACGAAAAACACTACCAAAATGCAATTGCTTTTCATGAAAAATTTTCGACGAATCCACCTATGAGGTGTGGTGAATTCAAGCGATATGCAGCTCGTCGCGACGTTTTATAAGAAGTTCGAACTTAGAGTTATTTACTTAATTTTCTTATTAGATAATGCCAAAAAATCATGAAAAACACTACCAAAATGCAATTGCTTTCCATGAAAACTTTTCGACGGATTCACCTATGAGGTGTGGTGGATTCAAGTCATATGCAGCTCGTTGCGACATTTTATAAGAAGTTTGAACTTAGAGTTATTTACTTAATTTTCTTATTGGAAAATGCCAAAAAATCACGAAAAACACTACCAAAATGTAATTGCTTTCCATGAAAATAGATAATGCTAAAAAATCACGAAAAACACTACAAAAAATTCAATTGCTTTCCATGAAAAATTTACGACGAATCCAACTATGAGGTGTGGTGAATTCAAGCGATATGCAGCTCGTCTCGACATTTTTTAGAATTTCGAACTTAGAGTTGTTTACTTAATTTTCTTATTAGGTAATGCTAAAAAATCACGAAAAACACTACCAAAATGTAATTGCTTTCCATGAAAAATTTGCGGCGAATTCACCTATGAGGTGTGTTGATTTCAAGCGATATGCAGCTCGACTCGACATTTTTTAGAAGTTAGAACTTAGAGTATTCTTAATATACTTAATTTTCTTGTTGGATAATGCTAAGAAATCACGAAAAACAAAACCAAAATGCAATTGCTTTCCATGAAAAATTTGCGATGAATTCTTCTATGAGGTGTGGTGAATTAAAGCGATATGCAGCTCGTCTCGACATTTTTTAGAATTTCGAACTTAGAGTTATTTACTTAATTTTCTTATTAGATAATGCCAAAAAATCATGAGAAACACTACCAAAATGCAATTCCTTTGCATGAAAAATTTGCGGCGAATTCACCTATGAGGTGTGTTGAATTTAAGCGATATGCAGCTCGACTCGACATTTTTTAGAAGTTAGAACTTAGAGTATACTTAATATACTTAATTTTCTTGTTGGATAATGCTAAGAAATCACGAAAAACAAAACCAAAATGCAATTGCTTTCCATGAAAAATTTGCGATGAATTCTTCTATGAGGTGTGGTGAATTAAAGCGATATGCAGCTCGTCTCGACATTTTTTAAAAGTTCGCACTTAGAGTTATTTATTTAATTTTCTTGTTGGATAATGTTAAAAAATCACGAAAAACACAACCAAAATGCAATTGCTTTCCATGAAATATTTGCGATGAATTACCCTATGAGGTGTGGTGAATTTAAGCGATATGCAGCTCGTCTCGATATTTTTTTGAAGTTCGAACTTAGAGTTATTTACTTAATTTGCTTATTGGATAATGCCAAAAAAACGATGTGCAGCCCGTCTCCATATTTTTTAGAAGTTTGAACTTCGAGTTATTTACTTAATTTTCTTATTGGATAATGCCAAAAATACACGAAAAACCGTACCAAAATGCAAGTGCTTTGGAAAAATTTGCTACGAATTCACCTATGAGTGTGGTGAATTCAAGCGACGTGCAGCCCGTCTCGATATTTTATAAGAAGTTCTATCTTAGAGTTATTTGCTTAATTGTATTATTGGATAATGCCAAAAAAACACGAAAAACCGTACCAAAATGCAAGTGCTTTCCATGAAAAATTTGCGACGAATTCACCTATGAGGTGTGGTGAATTCAAGCGATGTGCAGCCCGTCTCTATATTTTATAAGAAGTTCTATCTTAGAGTTATTTGCTTAATTGTATTATTGGATAATGCTAAAAAATCACAAAAAACACTACCAAAATGCAATTGCTTTCCCTGAAATATTTGCGATGAATTCATCTATGAGGTGTGGTGAATTCAAGCGATATGCAGCTCGTCTCGACATTTTTTAGAATTTCGAACTTAGAGTTATTTACTTAATTTTCTTATTAGATAATGCTAAAAAATCACAAAAAACACTACCAAAATGCAATTGCTTTTCATGAAAAATTTTCGACGAATCCACCTATGAGTTGTGGTGAATTCAAGCGATATGCAGCTCATCGCGACGTTTTATAAGAAGTTCGAACTTAGAGTTATTTACTTAATTTTCTTATTAGATAATGCCAAAAAATCATGAAAAACACTACCAAAATGCAATTGCTTTCCATGAAAACTTTTCGACGGATTCACCTATGAGGTGTGGTGAATTCAAGCGATATGCAGCTCGTCTCGACATTTTTTAGAATTTCGAACTTAGAGTTATTTACTTAATTATACCCTACACCCGAAGGGTTGAGGGTATATTCACTTTGTTCTTCCGTTTGTAACGCATTAAAGGAGGCGTAGCAGGTATAGAAAAGTATATATATTCTGGCTCAGAATCACCTCCTGAGTCGATTTAGCCGTGTCCGTCCGTCTGTCTGTCTGTCTGTCTGTCTGTAGAAATCACGATTACGGGAGAACGAATAGAGCTAACGCCATAAAATTCGGTACGAATATTCCTTGTCACCATAGGCTGTTTGGTATTGAAAATGGAGAAAATCGGTTTAGTGCCACGCCTACTTTTTATAGAAAATATGAATTTTTCCTTGCTTTTAGCTCAATTTCTCAGCTTGTAGAGCGAGTTTAAAGCTAAAATTTCATTCCCGAGTCCATGGTGTCAAACTTAAATACACTCTTAAAAATGGGTACGCCCACTGGTGACAAAAATCACGTTAAGAGAAGAACAAATGGAGATATAGTCTTGAGACTTGCCACGATTCTCGCATTCTCTTCTCTTCTCCTAAAATATTCTAAAAAATTATAATAAAATAAAAAGTTATCTCACACAAAATGGGCGTGACACGCCCACCGGTATACCATACCATATAATGAGGTGTTTGTTGAGAAAAACGGTGCTGTAAAAATGAGTTACTATATCAAAATTTACTATATGTAAATGAAATGAAAGTGGGCGTCACCCGCCTACTTTTTATCGTCACTTCGACAGATACGGGTGTAGGGTATATGAGGTTCGGCCAGGCCGAAGTTAACGCTCTTACTTGTTTTCTTATTCGATAATGCTAAAAAATCACGAAAAACACTACCAAAATGCAATTGCTTTCCATGAAAAATTTTCGACGAATCCACCTATGAGGTGTGGTGAATTCAAGCGATATGCAGCTCGACTCGGCATTTTTAGAAGTTAGAAAATCCAACTAAATCCATCTCCATTTGTTCGTCTCTTAACGTGATTTTTGTCACCAGTGGGCGTACCCATTTTTAAGAGTGTATTTAAGTTTGACACCATGGACTCGGGAATGAAATTTTAGCTTAGAGTATACTTAATATACTTAATTTTTTGTTGGATAATGCTAAGAAATCACGAAAAACGCAACCAAAATGCAATTGCTTTCCATGAAAAATTTGCGACGAATTCACCTATGAGGTGTGGTGAATTCAAGAAATGTGCAGCCCGTCTCGATATTTTTTAGAAGTTCGAACTTAGAGTTATTTATTTAATTTTCTTGTTGGATAATGTTAAAAAATCACGAAAAACACAACCAAAATGCAATTGGTTTCCATGAAAAATTTGCGACGAATTTACCTATGAGGTGTGTTGAATTCAAGCGATATGCAGCTCGTCGCGACGTTCGAACTTAGAGTTATTTACTTAATTTTCTTATTGTATAATCCCAAAAAATCCCGATAAAACACTACCAAAATGCAACTGCTTTCCATGAAAAATTTGCGACGAATTCACCTATATGGTGTGGTGAATTCAAGCGATATGCAACTCGTCTCGACATTTTTTAGAAGTTCGTGCTAAGAGTATTTACTTAATTTTCTTATTGGATAACGCCAAAAAATCACGAAAAACACAACCAAAATGCAATTGCTTTTCATGAAATATTTGCGACGAATCCACCTATGAGGTGTGGTGAATTGAAGCGATATGCAGCTCGTCTCGACATTTTTTAGAAGTTGGTACTTAGAGTTATTTACTTAATTTTCTTATTGGATAATGCCAAAAAATCACGAAAAACACAACCAAAATGCAATTGCTTTTCATGAAATATTTGCGACGAATTCACTTATGAGATGTGGTGAATTTAAGCGATATGCAGCTCGTCTCGACATTTTTTAGACATTTTTTAGAGTTATTTACTTAATTTTCTTATTGGAAAATGTCAAAAAATCACGAAAAGCACTACCAAAATGCAATTGCTTTCCATTAAAAATTTGCGACAAATTCACCTATGAGGTGTGGTGAATTCAAGCGATATGCAGCTCGTCTCGACATTTTTTAGAATTTCGAAATTAGAGTTATTTACTTAATTTTCTTATTGGAAAATGTCAAAAAATCACGAAAAACAGTACCAAAATGCAATTGCTTTCCATGAAAAATTTGCGACAAATTCACCTATGAAATATGGGTTATTGAAGCGATATGCAGCTCGTCTCGATATTTTTTAGAAGTTTGAACTATTTACTTTATAGTTCGAGTTATTTACTTAATTTTCTTATTGGATAATGCCAAAAAATCATGAAAAACACTACCAAAATGCAATTGCTTTCCATGAAAAATTTGCGAACGATTCACCTATGAGGTGTGGTGAATTCAAGCGATATGCAGCTCGTCTCGACATTTTTTAGAAGTTTGAACTTAGAGTTATTTACTTAACTTTCTTATTGGATAATGCAAATAATCACGAAAAACACTACCAAAATGCAATTGGTTTCCATTACAAATTTGCGACGAATCCACCTATGAGGTGTGGTGAGTTCAAGCGATATGCAGCTCGTCTCGACATATTCTAGAAGTTCGAACTTACAGTTATTTACTTAATTTTCTTATTAGATAATGCTAAAAAATCACGAAAAACACTACCAAAATGCAATTGGTTTCCATGAAAAATTTGCGACGAATCCACCTATGAGGTGTGGTGAGTTCAAGCGATATGCAGCTCGTCTCGACATATTCTAGAAGTTCGAACTTACAGTTATTTACTTAATTTTCTTATTAGATAATGCTAAAAAATCACGAAAAACACTACCAAAATGCAATTGGATTCCATGAAAAATTTGCGACGAATTTACCTATGAGGTGTGGTGAATTTAAGCGATATGCAGCTCGTCTCGACATTTTTTAGACATTTTTTAGAGTTATTTACTTAATTTTCTTATTGGAAAATGTCAAAAAATCACGAAAAGCACTACCAAAATGCAATTGCTTTCCATTAAAAATTTGCGACGAATTCACCTATGAGGTGCGGTGAATTCAAGCGATATGAAGCTCGTCTCGAAATTTTTTAGAATTTCGAACTTAGAGTTATTTACTTAATTTTCTTATTGGATAATGCCAAAAAATCACGAAAAACACAACCAAAATGCAATTGCTTTCCATGAAATATTTGCGACGAATTCACCTATGAGATGTGGTGAATTCAAGCGATATGCAGCTCGTCTCCACATTTTTTAGAAGTTATAACTTAGAGTATACTTATATACTTAATTTTCTTGTTGGTTAATGCTAAAAAATCACGAAAAACACAGCCAAAATGCAATTACTTTTCATAAAAAATTTGCGACGAATTCACCTATAAGGTGTGGTGAATTCAAGCGATATGCAGCTCGCCTCGACATTTTTTAGAAGTTCGAACTTAGAGTTATTTACTTAATTTTCTTATTGGAAAATGTAAAAAAATCACGAAAAACACTACCAAAATGCAATTGGTTTCCATTAAAAATTTGCGACAAATTCACTTATGAGATGTGGTGAATTCAAGCGATATGCAACTCGTCTCGACATATTCTAGAACTTCAAACTTAGAGTAATTTACTTAATTTTCTTATTAGATAATGCTAAAAAATCACGAAAAACACTACCAAAATGCAATTGCTTTCCATTAAATAGTTACTTAATACTTCGAGTTATTTACTATATTTTCTTATTGGAAAATGTAAAAAAATCACGAAAATTTGAAATGGTGAATTCAAGCGATATGCAGCTCGTCGCGACATTTTATAAGAAGTTCGAACTTAGAGTTATTTACTTAATTTTCTTATTGGAAAATGTAAAAAAATCACGAAAAACACTACCAAATATCAATTGCTTTCCATTAAAAAATTTGCGACAAATTCACTTATGAGGTGTGGTGAATTCAAGCGATATGAAGCTCGTCTCGAAATTTTTTAGAAGTTCGAACTTAGAGTTATTTACTTAATTTTCTTATTGGATAATTCTAAGATATCACGTAAAACCCTACAAAAATGCAATTGCTTTCCATGAAAAATTTACGACAAATTCACCTATGAGGTGTGGTGAATTTAAGCACTATTGGATAATGCTTAAAAATCACGAAAAACACTACCAAAATGCAATTCCTTTCCATGAAAAATTTTCGACAAATCCACCTATGAGATGTGGTGAATTCAAGCGATATGCAGCTCGTCTCGACTAATTCTAGAAGTTCGAACTTAGAGTTATTTACTTAATTTTCTTATTAGATAATGCTAAAAAATCACGAAAAACCCTACCAAATTTCAATTGCTTTCCTTGAAGTATTTGCGACGAATCCACCTATGAGGTGTGGTGAATTCAAGCGATATGCAGCTCGTCTCCACATTTTTTAGAAGTTAGAACTTATAGTATAGTTAATATGCTTAATTTTCTTGTTGGTTAATGCTAAAAAATCACGAAAAACACATCCAAAATGCAATTACTTTTCATGAAAAATTTGCGACGAGTTAACCTGTAAGGTGTGGTGAATTCAAGCGATATGCAACTCGTCTCGACATTTTTTAGAAGTTCGTACTAAGAGTATTTACTTAATTTTCTTATTGGATAACGCCAAAAAATCACGAAAAACACAACCAAAATGCAATTGCTTTTCATGAAATATTTGCGACGAATCCACCTATGAGGTGTGGTGAATTCAAGCGATATGCAGCTCGTCTCGACATTTTTTAGAAGTTCGTACTTAGAGTTATTTACTTAATTTTCTTATTGGATAATGCCAAAAAATCACGAAAAACACAACCAAAATGCAATTGCTTTTCATGAAATATTTGCGACGAATTCACTTATGAGATGTGGTGAATTTAAGCGATATGCAGCTCGTCTCGACATTTTTTAGACATTTTTTAGAGTTATTTACTTAAATTTCTTAATTTTCTTAATTGCGACAAATTGACCTATGAAATACGGGTTATTGAAGCGATATGCAGCTCGTCTCGATATTTTTTAGAAGTTCGAACTATTTACTTTATAGTTCGAGTTATTTACTTAATTTTCTTATTGGATAATGCCAAAAAATCATGAAAAACACTACCAAAATGCAATTGCTTTCCATGAAAAATTTGCGAACGATTCACCTATGAGGTGTGGTGAATTCAAGCGATATGCAGCTCGTCTCGACATTTTTTAGAAGTTCGAACTTAGAGTTATTTATTTAACTTTCTTATTGGATAATGCAAAAAAATCACGAAAAACACTACCAAAATGCAATTGGTTTCCATTACAAATTTGCGACGAATCCACCTATGAGGTGTGGTGAGTTCAAGCGATATGCAGCTCGTCTCGACATATTCTAGAAGTTCGAACTTACAGTTATTTACTTAATTTTCTTATTAGATAATGCTAAAAAATCACGAAAAACACTACCAAAATGCAATTGGTTTCCATGAAAAATTTGCGACGAATCCACCTATGAGGTGTGGTGAGTTCAAGCGATATGCAGATCGTCTCGACATATTCTAGAAGTTCGAACTTACAGTTATTTACTTAATTTTCTTATTAGATAATGCTAAAAAATCACGAAAAACACTACCAAAATGCAATTGGATTCCATGAAAAATTTGCGACGAATCCACCTATGAGGTGTGGTGAGTTCAAGCGATATGCAGATCGTCTCGACATATTCTAGAAGTTCGAACTTACAGTTATTTACTTAATTTTCTTATTAGATAATGCTAAAAAATCACGAAAAACACTACCAAAATGCAATTGGATTCCATGAAAAATTTGCGACGAATTTACCTATGAGGTGTGGTGAATTTTAGCTGATATGCAGCTCGTCTCGACATTTTTTAGACATTTTTTAGAGTTATTTACTTAATTTTCTTATTGAAAAATGTCAAAAAATCACGAAAAGCACTACCAAAATGCAATTGCTTTCCATGAAATATTTGCGACGAATTCACCTATGAGATGTGGTGAATTCAAGCGATATGCAGCTCGTCTCCACATTTTTTAGAAGTTATAACTTAGAGTATACTTAAATACTTAATTTTCTTGTTGGTTAATGCTAAAAAATCACGAAAAACACAGCCAAAATGCAATTACTTTTCATAAAAAATTTGCGACGAATTCACCTATAAGGTGTGGTGAATTCAAGCGATATGCAGCTCGTCGCGACATTTTATAAGAAGTTCGTACTTAGAGTTATTTACTTAATTTTCTTATTGGATAATGCCAAAAAATCACGAAAAACACTACCAAAATGCAATTGCTTTCGATGAAAAATTTGCGACGAATCCACCTATGAGTTGTGGTGAATTCAAGCGATATGCAGCTCGTCTCGACATATTCTAGAAGTTCGAACTTATAGTTATTTACTTAATTTTCTTATTAGATAATGCTAAAAAATCACGAAGAACACTACCAAAATGCAATTTTTTTCCATTAAAAATTTGCGACAAATTCACTTATGAGATGTGGTTAATTCAAGCGATATGCAGCTCGTCTCGAAATTTTTTAGAAGTTCGAACTATTTACTTTATAGTTCGAGTTATTTACTTAATTTTTTTATTGGATAATGCCAAAAAATCCCGATAAAACACTACCAAAATGCAACTGTTTTCCATGAAAACTTTGCGACGAATTCACCTATATGGTGTGGTGAATTCAAGCGATATGCAACTCGTCTCGACATTTTTTAGAAGTTCGTACTAAGAGTATTTACTTAATTTTCTTATTGGATAACGCCAAAAAATCACGAAAAACACAACCAAAATGCAATTGCTTTTCATGAAATATTTGCGACGAATCCACCTATGAGGTGTGGTGAATTCAAGCGATATGCAGCTCGTCTCGACATTTTTTAGAAGTTCGTACTTAGAGTTATTTACTTAATTTTCTCATTGGATAATGCCAAAAAATCACGAAAAACACAACCAAAATGCAATTGCTTTTCATGAAATATTTGCGACGAATTCACTTATGAGATGTGGTGAATTTAAGCGATATGCAGCTCGTCTCGACATTTTTTAGACATTTTTTAGAGTTATTTACTTAATTTTCTTATTGGAAAATTTCAAAAAATCACGAAAAGCACTACCAAAATGCAATTGCTTTCCATTAAAAATTTGCGACAAATTCACCTATGAGGTGTGGTGAATTCAAGCGATATGCAGCTCGTCTCGACATTTTTTAGAATTTCGAAATTAGAGTTATTTACTTAATTTTCTTATTGGAAAATGTCAAAAAATCACGAAAAACAGTACCAAAATGCAATTGCTTTCCATGAAAAAATTGCGACAAATTCACCTATGAAATATGGGTTATTGAAGCGATATGCAGCTCGTCTCGATATTTTTTAGAAGTTCGAACTATTTACTTTATAGTTCGAGTTATTTACTTAATTTTCTTATTGGATAATGCCAAAAAATCATGAAAAACACTACCAAAATGCAATTGCTTTGCATGAAAAATTTGCGAACGATTCACCTATGAGGTGTGGTGAATTCAAGCGATATGCAGCTCGTCTCGACATTTTTTAGAAGTTCGAACTTAGAGTTATTTATTTAACTTTCTTATTGGATAATGCAAAAAAATCACGAAAAACACTACCAAAATGCAATTGGTTTCCATTACAAATTTGCGACGAATCCACCTATGAGGTGTGGTGAGTTCAAGCGATATGCAGCTCGTCTCGACATTTTTTAGAAGTTCGAACTTACAGTTATTTACTTAATTTTCTTATTAGATAATGCCAAAAAATCACGAAAAACACTACCAAATTTCATTTGCTTTCGATGAAAAATTTGCGACGAATCCACCTATGAGTTGTGGTGAATTCAAGCGATATGCAGCTCGTCTCGACATATTCTAGAAGTTCGAACTTAGAGTTATTTATTTAATTTTCTTGTTGGATAATGCCAAAAAATCACGAAAAACACAGCCAAAATGCAATTGGTTTCCATGAAAAATTTGCGACGAATTTACATATGAGGTGTGTTGAATTCAAGCGATATGCAGCTCGTCGCGACGTTCGAACTTAGAGTTATTTACTTAATTTTCTTATTGTATAATCCCAAAAAATCCCGATAAAACACTACCAAAATGCAATTGCTTTCCATGAAAAATTTGCGACGAATTCACCTATAAGGTCTGGTGAATTCAAGCGATATGCAGCTCGTCTCGACATTTTTTAGAAGTTCGAACATAGAGATATTTTCCTAATTTTCTTATTGGATAATGCTAAAACTCACGAAAAATACTACCAAAATGCAATTGCCTTCCATGAAAAATTTGCGACGAATTCATCTATGAGGTGTGGTGAATTCAAGCGATGTGCAGTCTGTCTCGATATTTTTTTGAAGTTCGAACTTAGAGTTATTTACTTAATTTGCTTATTGGATAAGGCCAAAAAAACACGAAAAACCGTACCAAAATGCAGTTGCTTTCCATGAAAAATTTGCGACGAATTCACCTATGAGGTGTGGGAAATTCAAGCGATGTGCAGCCCGTCTCGATATTTTATAAGAAGTTCTATCTTAGAGTTATTTGCTTAATTGTATTATTGGATAATGCTAAAAAATCACAAAAACACTACCAAAATGCAATTGCTTTCCCTGAAATATTTGCGATAAATTCATCTATCAGGTGTGGTGAATTCAAGCGATATGCAGCTCGTCTCGACATTTTTTAGAATTTCGAACTTAGAGTTATTTCCTTAATTTTCTTATTAGATAATGCTAAAAAATAACGAAAAACACTACCAAAATGCAATTGCTTTCCATGAAAAATTTTCGACGAATCCACCTATGAGGTGTGGTGAATTCAAACGATTTGCAGCTCGTCGCGACATTTTATAAGAAGTTCGAACTTAGAGTTATTTACTTAATTTTCTTATGGGATAATGCCAAAAATCACGAAAAACACTACTAAAATGTAATTGCTTTCCATGAAAAATTTGCGACGAATCCACCTATGAGGTGTGGTGAATTCAAGCGATATGCAGCTCGTCTCGACATTTTTTAGAAGTTCGAACTTAGAACGAATTAGACGAATTCACCTATGAGGTGTGGGAAATTCAAGCGATGTGCAGCCCGTCTCGATATTTTATAAGAAGTTCTATCTTAGAGTTATTTGCTTAATTGTATTATTGGATAATGCTAAAAAATCACAAAAAACACTACCAAAATGCAATTGCTTTCCATGAAAAATTTGCGACAGATTTACCTATGAGGTGTGGTGAATTCAAGCGTTATGCAGCTCGACTCGACATTTTTTAGAAGTTAGAACTTAGAGTATACTTAATATACCTAATTTTCTTGTTTGATAATGCTAAGAAATCACGAAAAACACAACCAAAATGCAATTGCTTTGCATGAAAAATTTGCGACGAATTCACCTATGAGGTGTGGTGAATTCAAGCCATATGCAGCTCGTCGCGACATTTTATAAGAAGTTCGAATTTAGAGTTATTTACTTAATTTCCTTATTGGAAAATGCCAAAAAATCACAAAAAACTCTACCAAAATTCAATTGCTTTCCATGAAGAATTTGCGACAGATTCACCTATGAGGTGTGGTGAATTCAAGCGTTATGCAGCTCGCCTCGACATTTTTTAGAAGTTCGAACGTAGAGTTATTTACTTAATTTTCTTATTGGAAAATGCCAAAAAATCACAAAAAACTCTACCAAAATTCAATTGCTTTCCATGAAAAATTTGCGGCGAATTCACCTATGAGGTGTGTTGAATTTAAGCGATATGCAGCTCGACTCGAAATTTTTTAGAAGTTAGAACTTAGAGTATATAAGTAATATACTTAATTTTCTTGTTGGATAATGCTAAGAAATCACGAAAAACACAACCAAAATGCAATTGCTTTCCATGAAAAATTTGCGACGAATCCACCTATGAGGTTTGGTGAGTTCAAGCGATATGCAGCTCGTCTCGACATATTCTAGAAGTTCGAACTTACAGTTGTTTACTTAATTTTCTTATTAGATAATGCTAAAAAATCACGAAAAACACTACCAAAATGCAATTGGTTTCCATGAAAAATTTGCGACGAATTTACCTATGAGGTGTGGTGAATTTAAGCGATATGCAGCTCGTCTCGACATTTTTTAGAGTTATTTACTTAATTTTCTTATTGGAAAATGTCAAAAAATCACGAAAAGCACTACCAAAATGCAATTGCTTTCCATTAAAAATTTGCGACGAATTCACCTATGAGGTGTGGTGAATTCAAGCGATATGCAGCTCGTCTCCACATTTTTTAGAAGTTAGAACTTAGAGTATACTTAAATACTTAATTTTCTTGTTGGTTAATGCTAAAAAATCACGAAAAACACAGCCAAAATGCAATTACTTTTCATAAAAAATTTGCGACGAATTCACCTATAAGGTGTGGTGAATTCAAGCGATATGCAGCTCGTCGCGACATTTTATAAGAAGTTCGAACTTAGAGTTATTTACTTAATTTTCTTATTGGAAAATGTCAAAAAATCACGAAAAACACTACCAAATTTCAATTGCTTTCCATTAAAAAATTTGCGACAAATTCACTTATGAGGTGTGGTGAATTCAAGCGATATGAAGCTCGTCTCGAAATTTTTTAGAAGTTCGACCTTAGAGTTATTTACTTAATTTTCTTATTGGATAATTCTAAGATATCACGTAAAACCCTACAAAAATGCAATTGCTTTCCATGAAAAATTTGCGACAAATTCACCTATGAGGTGTGGTGAATTTTAGCACTATTGGATAATGCTTAAAAATCACGAAAAACTTTACCAAAATGCAATTCCTTTCCATGAAAAATTTTCGAAAAATCCACCTATGAGATGTGGTGAATTCAAGCGATATGCAGCTCGTCTCGACTAATTCTAGAAGTTCGAACTTAGAGTTATTTACTTAATTTTCTTATTAGATAATGCTAAAAAATCACGAAAAACACTACCAAAATGCAATTGCTTTCCATTAAAAATTTGCGACAAATTCACTTATGAGATGTGGTTATTTCAAGCGATATGCAGATCGTCTCGAAATTTTTTAGAAGTTCGAACTATTTACTTTATAGTTCGAGTTATTTACTATATTTCCTTATTGGATAATGCCAAAAAATTACGAAAAACAGTACCAAATTTTAATTGCTTTCCATTAAAAAATTTGCGACAAATTCACTTATGAGGTGTGGTGAATTCAAGCGATATGAAGCTCGTCTCGAAATTTTTTAGAAGTTCGACCTTAGAGTTATTTACTTAATTTTCTTATTGGATAATTCTAAGATATCACGTAAAACCCTACAAAAATGCAATTGCTTTCCATGAAAAATTTGCGACAAATTCACCTATGAGGTGTGGTGAATTTTAGCACTATTGGATAATGCTTAAAAATCACGAAAAACTTTACCAAAATGCAATTCCTTTCCATGAAAAATTTTCGAAAAATCCACCTATGAGATGTGGTGAATTCAAGCGATATGCAGCTCGTCTCGACTAATTCTAGAAGTTCGAACTTAGAGTTATTTACTTAATTTTCTTATTAGATAATGCTAAAAAATCACGAAAAACACTACCAAAATGCAATTGCTTTCCATTAAAAATTTGCGACAAATTCACTTATGAGATGTGGTTATTTCAAGCGATATGCAGATCGTCTCGAAATTTTTTAGAAGTTCGAACTATTTACTTTATAGTTCGAGTTATTTACTATATTTCCTTATTGGATAATGCCAAAAAATTACGAAAAACAGTACCAAATTTTAATTGCTTTCCCTGAAAAATTTTCGACGAATCCACCTATGAGGTGTGGTGAATTCGAGCGATATGCAGCTCGTCTCCACATTTTTTAGAAGTTAGAACTTATATTATAGTTAATATGCTTAATTTTCTTGTTGGTTAATGCTAAAAAATCACGAAAAACACATCCAAAATGCAATTTTTTTCCATTAAAAATTTGCGACAAATTCACTTATGAGATGTGGTTAATTCAAGCGATATGCAGCTCGTCTCGAAATTTTTTAGAAGTTCGAACTATTTACTTTATAGTTCGAGTTATTTACTTAATTTTCTTATTGGATAATGCCAAAAAATCCCGATAAAACACTACCAAAATGCAACTGCTTTCCATGAAAAATTTGCGACGAATTCACATATATGGTGTGGTGAATTCAAGCGATATGTAACTCGTCTCGACATTTTTTAGAAGTTCGTACTAAGAGTATTTACTTAATTTTCTTATTGGATAACGCCAAAAAATCACGAAAAACACAACCAAATTGCAATTGCTTTTCATGAAATATTTGCGACGAATCCACCTATGAGGTGCGGTGAATTCAAGCGATATGCAGCTCGTCTCGACATTTTTTAGAAGTTCGTACTTAGAGTTATTTACTTAATTTTCTTATTGGATAATGCTAAAAAATCACGAAAAACACAACCAAAATGCAATTGCTTTTCATGAAATATTTGCGACGAATTCACTTATGAGATGTGGTGAATTTAAGCGATATGCAGCTCGTCTCGACATTTTTTAGACATTTTTTAGAGTTATTTACTTAATTTTCTTATTGGAAAATGTCAAAAAATCACGAAAAGCACTACCAAAATGCAATTGCTTTCCATGGAAAATTTGCGACAAATTCACCTATGAGGTGTGGTGAATTTAAGCGATATGCAGCTCGTCTCGACATTTTTTAGAATTTCGAAATTAGAGTTATTTACTTAATTTTCTTATTGGAAAATGTCAAAAAATCACGAAAAACAGTACCAAAATGCAATTGCTTTCCATGAAAAATTTGCGACAAATTCACCTATGAAATATGGGTTATTGAAGCGATATGCAGCTCGTCTCGATATTTTTTAGAAGTTCGAACTATTTACTTTATAGTTCGAGTTATTTACTTAATTTTCTTATTGGATAATGCCAAAAAATCATGAAAAACACTACCAAAATGCAATTGCTTTCCATGAAAAATTTGCGAACGATTCACCTATGAGGTGTGGTGAATTCAAGCGATATGCAGCTCGTCTCGACATTTTTTAGAAGTTTGAACTTAGAGTTATTTACTTAACTTTCTTATTGGATAATGCAAAAAAATCACGAAAAACACTACCAAAATGCAATTGGTTTCCATTACAAATTTGCGACGAATCCACCTATGAGGTGTGGTGAGTTCAAGCGATATGCAGCTCGTCTCGACATATTCTAGAAGTTCGAACTTACAGTTATTTACTTAATTTTCTTATTAGATAATGCTAAAAAATCACGAAAAACACTACCAAAATGCAATTGGTTTCCATGAAAAATTTGCGACGAATCCACCTATGAGGTGTGGTGAGTTCAAGCGATATGCAGCTCGTCTCGACATATTCTAGAAGTTCGAACTTACAGTTATTTACTTAATTTTCTTATTAGATAATGCTTAAAAATCACGAAAAACACTACCAAAATGCAATTTTTTTCCACTAAAAATTTGCGACAAATTCACTTATGAGATGTGGTTAATTCAAGCGATATGCAGCTCGTCTCGAAACTTTTTAGAAGTTCGAACTATTTACTTTATAGTTCGAGTTATTTACTTAATTTTCTTATTGGATAATGCCAAAAAATCCCGATAAAACACTACCAAAATGCAACTGCTTTCCATGAAAAATTTGCGACGAATTCACCTATATGGTGTGGTGAATTCAAGCGATATGCAACTCGTCTCGACATTTTTTAGAAGTTCGTACTAAGAGTATTTACTTAATTTTCTTATTGGATAACGCAAAAAAATCACGAAAAACACAACCAAAATGCAATTGCTTTTCATGAAATATTTGCGACGAATCCACCTATGAGGTGTGGTGAATTCAAGCGATATGCAGCTCGTCTCGACATTTTTTAGAAGTTCGTACTTAGAGTTATTTACTTAATTTTCTTATTGGATAATGCCAAAAAATCACGAAAAACAGTACCAAAATGCAATTGCTTTCCATGAAAAATTTGCGACAAATTCACCTATGAAATATGGGTTATTGAAGCGATATGCAGCTCGTCTCGATATTTTTTAGAAGTTCGAACTATTTACTTTATAGTTCCAGTTATTTACTTAATTTTCTTATTGGATAATGCCAAAAAATCATGAAAAACACTACCAAAATGCAATTGCTTTCCATGAAAAATTTGCGACGAATCCACCTATGAGGTGTGGTGAGTTCAAGCGATATGCAGCTCGTCTCGACATATTCTAGAACTTCGAACTTAGAGTAATTTACTTAATTTTCTTATTAGATAATGCTAAAAAATCACGAAAAACACTACCAAAATGCAATTGCTTTCCATTAAATAGTTACTTAAAAGTTCGAGTTATTTACTATATTTTCTTATTGGAAAATGTCAAAAAATCACGAAAATTTGAAATGGTGAATTCAAGCGATATGCAGCTCGTCGCGACATTTTATAAGAAGTTCGAACTATTTACTTTATAGTTCGAGTTATTTACTATATTTCCTTATTGGATAATGCCAAAAAATTACGAAAAACAGTACCAAATTTTAATTGCTTTCCCTGAAAAATTTGCGACGAATCCACCTATGAGGTGTGGTGAATTCGAGCGATATGCAGCTCGTCTCCACATTTTTTAGAAGTTAGAACTTATATTATAGTTAATATGCTTAATTTTCTTGTTGGTTAATGCTAAAAAATCACGAAAAACACATCCAAAATGCAATTACTTTTCAAGAAAAATTTGCGACAAATTCACCTATGAAATATGGGTTATTCAAGCGATATGCAGCTCGTCTCGATATTTTTTAGAAGTTCGTACTAAGAGTATTTACTTAATTTTCTTATTGGATAACGCAAAAAAATCACGAAAAACACAACCAAAATGCAATTGCTTTTCATGAAATATTTGCGACGAATCCACCTATGAGGTGTGGTGAATTCGAGCGATATGCAGCTCGTCTCCACATTTTTTAGAGTTATTTACTTAATTTTCTTATTGGAAAATGTCAAAAAATCACGAAAAACACTACCAAATTTCAATTGCTTTCCATTAAAAAATTTGCGACAAATTCACTTATGAGGTGTGGTGAATTCAAGCGATATGAAGCTCGTCTCGAAATTTTTTAGAAGTTCGAACTTAGAGTTATTTACTTAATTTTCTTATTGGATAATTCTAAGATATCACGTAAAACCCTACAAAAATGCAATTGCTTTCCATGAAAAATTTACGACAAATTCACCTATGAGGTGTGGTGAATTTTAGCACTATTGGATAATGCTTAAAAATCACGAAAAACACTACCAAAATGCAATTCCTTTCCATGAAAAATTTTCGACAAATCCTCCTATGAGATGTGGTGAATTCAAGCGATATGCAGCTCGTCTCGACTAATTCTAGAAGTTCGAACTTAGAGTTATTTACTTAATTTTCTTATTAGATAATGCTAAAAAATCACGAAAAACACTACCAAAATGCAATTGCTTTCCATTAAAAATTTGCGAAAAATTCACTTATGAGATGTGGTTATTTCAAGCGATATGCAGATCGTCTCGAAATTTTTTAGAAGTTCGAACTATTTACTTTATAGTTCGAGTTATTTACTATATTTCCTTATTGGATAATGCCAAAAAATTACGAAAAACAGTACCAAATTTTAATTGCTTTCCCTGAAAAATTTGCGACGAATCCACCTATGAGGTGTGGTGAATTCGAGCGATATGCAGCTCGTCTCCACATTTTTTAGAAGTTAGAACTTATATTATAGTTAATATGCTTAATTTTCTTGTTGGTTAATGCTAAAAAATCACGAAAAACACATCCAAAATGCAATTACTTTTCAAGAAAAATTTGCGACGAGTTAACCTATAAGGTGTGGTGAATTCAAGCGATATGCAGCTCGTCTCGACTAATTCTAGAAGTTCGAACTTAGAGTTATTTACTTAATTTTCTTATTAGATAATGCTAAAAAATCACGAAAAACACTACCAAATTTCAATTGCATTCCCTGAAGTATTTGCGACGAATCCACCTATGAGGTGTGGTGAATTCAAGCGATATGCAGCTCGTCTCCACATTTTTTAGAAGTTAGAACTTATAGTATAGTTAATATGCTTAATTTTCTTGTTGGTTAATGCAAAAAAATCACGAAAAACACATCCAAAATGCAATTACTTTTCATGAAAAATTTGCGACGAGTTAACCTGTAAGGTGTGGTGAATTCAAGCGATATGCAGCTCGTCGCGACATTTTATAAGAAGTCGAACTTAGAGTTATTTACTTAATTTTCTTATTGGAAAATGTCAAAAAATCACGAAAAACACTACCAAATTTCAATTGCTTTCGATGAAAAATTTGCGACGAATCCACCTATGAGGTGTGGTGAATTCAAGCGATATGCAGCTCGTCTCGACATATTCTAGAAGTTCGAACTTATAGTTATTTACTTAATTTTCTTATTAGATAATGCTAAAAAATCACGAAAAACGCTACCAAAATGCAATTTTTTTCCATTAAAAATTTGCGACAAATTCACTTATGAGATGTGGTTAATTCAAGCGATATGCAGCTCGTCTCGAAATTTTTTAGAAGTTCGAACTATTTGCTTTATAGTTCGAGTTATTTACTTAATTTCGACAGCATTGACCACTTTCCGATTGGTTGTCGAAGAAAGATGGCAAAAGGTGGTGCAAATTTTGTAAAAAGTCACTTTCAAGAAAAGTGAATGTTCATTTGTGTTGTTCAAACTAAAACAACTGTTTCAGAGAATACCACAAAAAAAAATAAATAATAACTGATTAAAAATTAAAAAATAATAAGTATGTTTTTTTTAAGCTAAACCCGCAAAAGTGCCTTGAGGCACTCTTCCCTGTTTTTGATCTGGGAGGTTACCGAAGCTATCGAATGACTTTTGGATGATTTTTTCCGATTTAGATGGCCATAATTAACTAAGAAAAAAATATTTAAATATTTTTCTGCCGTTTTTAAAGATTTGCGGGTTAGAGGGTTAATATACTTAATTTTCTTGTTGGTTAATGCTAAAAAATCACGAAAAACACAGCCAAAATGCAATTACTTTTCATGAAAAATTTGCGACGAATTCACCTATAAGGTGTGGTGAATTCAAGCGATATGCAGCTCGTCGCGACATTTTATAAGAAGTTCGTACTTAGAGTTATTTACTTAATTTTCTTATTGGATAATGCCAAAAAATCACGAAAAACACTACCAAATTTCAATTGCTTTCGATGAAAAATTTGCGACGAATCCACCTATGAGGTGTGGTGAATTCAAGCGATATGCAGCTCGTCTCGACATTTTTTAGAAGTTCGTACTTAGAGTTATTTACTTAATTTTCTTATTGGATAATGCCAAAAAATCACGAAAAACACAACCAAAATGCAATTGCTTTTCATGAAATATTTGCGACGAATTCACTTATGAGATGTGGTGAATTTAAGCGATATGCAGCTCGTCTCGACATTTTTTAGACATTTTTTAGAGTTATTTACTTAATTTTCTTATTGGAAAATGTCAAAAAATCACGAAAAGCACTACCAAAATGCAATTGCTTTCCATTAAAAATTTGCGACAGATTCACCTATGAGGTGTGGTGAATTCAAGCGTTATGCAGCTCGCCTCGACATTTTTTAGAAGTTCGAACTTAGAGTTATTTATTTAACTTTCTTATTGGATAATGCAAAAAAATCACGAAAAACACTACCAAAATGCAATTGGTTTCCATTACAAATTTGCGACGAATCCACCTATGAGGTGTGGTGAGTTCAAGCGTTATGCAGCTCGCCTCGACATTTTTTAGAAGTTCGAACTTAGAGTTATTTACTTAATTTTCTTGTTGGATAATGCCAAAAAATCACGAAAAACACAGCCAAAATGCAATTGGTTTCCATGAAAAATTTGCGACGAATTTACATATGAGGTGTGTTGAATTCAAGCGATATGCAGCTCGTCGCGACGTTCGAACTTAGAGTTATTTACTTAATTTTCTTATTGTATAATCCCAAAAAATCCCGATAAAACACTACCAAAATGCAATTGCTTTCCATTAAAAATTTGCGACAGATTCACCTATGAGGTGTGGTGAATTCAAGCGTTATGCAGCTCGCCTCGACATTTTTTAGAAGTTCGAACTTAGAGTTATTTATTTAACTTTCTTATTGGATAACGCAAAAAAATCACGAAAAACACAACCAAAATGCAATTGCTTTTCATGAAATATTTGCGACGAATCCACCTATGAGGTGTGGTGAATTCGAGCGATATGCAGCTCGTCTCCACATTTTTTAGAGTTATTTACTTAATTTTCTTATTGGAAAATGTCAAAAAATCACGAAAAACACTACCAAATTTCAATTGCTTTCCATTAAAAAATTTGCGACAAATTCACTTATGAGGTGTGGTGAATTCAAGCGATATGAAGCTCGTCTCGAAATTTTTTAGAAGTTCGAACTTAGAGTTATTTACTTAATTTTCTTATTGGATAATTCTAAGATATCACGTAAAACCCTACAAAAATGCAATTGCTTTCCATGAAAAATTTACGACAAATTCACCTATGAGGTGTGGTGAATTTTAGCACTATTGGATAATGCTTAAAAATCACGAAAAACACTACCAAAATGCAATTCCTTTCCATGAAAAATTTTCGACAAATCCTCCTATGAGATGTGGTGAATTCAAGCGATATGCAGCTCGTCTCGACTAATTCTAGAAGTTCGAACTTAGAGTTATTTACTTAATTTTCTTATTAGATAATGCTAAAAAATCACGAAAAACACTACCAAAATGCAATTGCTTTCCATTAAAAATTTGCGAAAAATTCACTTATGAGATGTGGTTATTTCAAGCGATATGCAGATCGTCTCGAAATTTTTTAGAAGTTCGAACTATTTACTTTATAGTTCGAGTTATTTACTATATTTCCTTATTGGATAATGCCAAAAAATTACGAAAAACAGTACCAAATTTTAATTGCTTTCCCTGAAAAATTTGCGACGAATCCACCTATGAGGTGTGGTGAATTCGAGCGATATGCAGCTCGTCTCCACATTTTTTAGAAGTTAGAACTTATATTATAGTTAATATGCTTAATTTTCTTGTTGGTTAATGCTAAAAAATCACGAAAAACACATCCAAAATGCAATTACTTTTCAAGAAAAATTTGCGACGAGTTAACCTATAAGGTGTGGTGAATTCAAGCGATATGCAGCTCGTCTCGACTAATTCTAGAAGTTCGAACTTAGAGTTATTTACTTAATTTTCTTATTAGATAATGCTAAAAAATCACGAAAAACACTACCAAATTTCAATTGCATTCCCTGAAGTATTTGCGACGAATCCACCTATGAGGTGTGGTGAATTCAAGCGATATGCAGCTCGTCTCCACATTTTTTAGAAGTTAGAACTTATAGTATAGTTAATATGCTTAATTTTCTTGTTGGTTAATGCAAAAAAATCACGAAAAACACATCCAAAATGCAATTACTTTTCATGAAAAATTTGCGACGAGTTAACCTGTAAGGTGTGGTGAATTCAAGCGATATGCAGCTCGTCGCGACATTTTATAAGAAGTCGAACTTAGAGTTATTTACTTAATTTTCTTATTGGAAAATGTCAAAAAATCACGAAAAACACTACCAAATTTCAATTGCTTTCGATGAAAAATTTGCGACGAATCCACCTATGAGGTGTGGTGAATTCAAGCGATATGCAGCTCGTCTCGACATATTCTAGAAGTTCGAACTTATAGTTATTTACTTAATTTTCTTATTAGATAATGCTAAAAAATCACGAAAAACGCTACCAAAATGCAATTTTTTTCCATTAAAAATTTGCGACAAATTCACTTATGAGATGTGGTTAATTCAAGCGATATGCAGCTCGTCTCGAAATTTTTTAGAAGTTCGAACTATTTGCTTTATAGTTCGAGTTATTTACTTAATTTCGACAGCATTGACCACTTTCCGATTGGTTGTCGAAGAAAGATGGCAAAAGGTGGTGCAAATTTTGTAAAAAGTCACTTTCAAGAAAAGTGAATGTTCATTTGTGTTGTTCAAACTAAAACAACTGTTTCAGAGAATACCACAAAAAAAAATAAATAATAACTGATTAAAAATTAAAAAATAATAAGTATGTTTTTTTTAAGCTAAACCCGCAAAAGTGCCTTGAGGCACTCTTCCCTGTTTTTGATCTGGGAGGTTACCGAAGCTATCGAATGACTTTTGGATGATTTTTTCCGATTTAGATGGCCATAATTAACTAAGAAAAAAATATTTAAATATTTTTCTGCCGTTTTTAAAGATTTGCGGGTTAGAGGGTTAATATACTTAATTTTCTTGTTGGTTAATGCTAAAAAATCACGAAAAACACAGCCAAAATGCAATTACTTTTCATGAAAAATTTGCGACGAATTCACCTATAAGGTGTGGTGAATTCAAGCGATATGCAGCTCGTCGCGACATTTTATAAGAAGTTCGTACTTAGAGTTATTTACTTAATTTTCTTATTGGATAATGCCAAAAAATCACGAAAAACACTACCAAATTTCAATTGCTTTCGATGAAAAATTTGCGACGAATCCACCTATGAGGTGTGGTGAATTCAAGCGATATGCAGCTCGTCTCGACATTTTTTAGAAGTTCGTACTTAGAGTTATTTACTTAATTTTCTTATTGGATAATGCCAAAAAATCACGAAAAACACAACCAAAATGCAATTGCTTTTCATGAAATATTTGCGACGAATTCACTTATGAGATGTGGTGAATTTAAGCGATATGCAGCTCGTCTCGACATTTTTTAGACATTTTTTAGAGTTATTTACTTAATTTTCTTATTGGAAAATGTCAAAAAATCACGAAAAGCACTACCAAAATGCAATTGCTTTCCATTAAAAATTTGCGACAGATTCACCTATGAGGTGTGGTGAATTCAAGCGTTATGCAGCTCGCCTCGACATTTTTTAGAAGTTCGAACTTAGAGTTATTTATTTAACTTTCTTATTGGATAATGCAAAAAAATCACGAAAAACACTACCAAAATGCAATTGGTTTCCATTACAAATTTGCGACGAATCCACCTATGAGGTGTGGTGAGTTCAAGCGATATGCAGCTCGTCTCGACATATTCTAGAAGTTCGAACTTACAGTTATTTACTTAATTTTCTTATTAGATAACGCTAAAAAATCACGAAAAACACTACCAAAATGCAATTGGTTTCCATGAAAAATTTGCGACGAATCCACCTATGAGGTGTGGTGAGTTCAAGCGATATGCAGATCGTCTCGACATATTCTAGAAGTTCGAACTTACAGTTATTTACTTAATTTTCTTATTAGATAATGCTAAAAAATCACGAAAAACACTACCAAAAGGCAATTCGATTCCATGAAAAATTTGCGACGAATCCACCTATGAGGTGTGGTGAGTTCAAGCGATATGCAGATCGTCTCGACATATTCTAGAAGTTCGAACTTACAGTTATTTACTTAATTTTCTTATTAGATAATGCTAAAAAATCACGAAAAACACTACCAAAATGCAATTGGATTCCATGAAAAATTTGCGACGAATTTACCTATGAGGTGTGGTGAATTTTAGCTGATATGCAGCTCGTCTCGACATTTTTTAGACATTTTTTAGAGTTATTTACTTAATTTTCTTATTGAAAAATGTCAAAAAATCACGAAAAGCACTACCAAAATGCAATTGCTTTCCATGAAATATTTGCGACGAATTCACCTATGAGATGTGGTGAATTCAAGCGATATGCAGCTCGTCTCCACATTTTTTAGAAGTTATAACTTAGAGTATACTTAAATACTTAATTTTCTTGTTGGTTAATGCTAAAAAATCACGAAAAACACAGCCAAAATGCAATTACTTTTCATAAAAAATTTGCGACGAATTCACCTATAAGTTGTGGTGAATTCAAGCGATATGCAGCTCGTCGCGACATTTTATAAGAAGTTCGTACTTAGAGTTATTTACTTAATTTTCTTATTGGATAATGCCAAAAAATCACGAAAAACACTACCAAAATGCAATTGCTTTCGATGAAAAATTTGCGACGAATCCACCTATGAGTTGTGGTGAATTCAAGCGATATGCAGCTCGTCTCGACATATTCTAGAAGTTCGACCTTATAGTTATTTACTTAATTTTCTTATTAGATAATGCTAAAAAATCACGAAAAACACTACCAAAATGCAATTTTTTTCCATTAAAAATTTGCGACAAATTCACTTATGAGATGTGGTTAATTCAAGCGATATGCAGCTCGTCTCGAAATTTTTTAGAAGTTCGAACTATTTACTTTATAGTTCGAGTTATTTACTTAATTTTTTTATTGGATAATGCCAAAAAATCCCGATAAAACACTACCAAAATGCAACTGTTTTCCATGAAAAATTTGCGACGAATTCACCTATATGGTGTGGTGAATTCAAGCGATATGCAACTCGTCTCGACATTTTTTAGAAGTTCGTACTAAGAGTATTTACTTAATTTTCTTATTGGATAACGCCAAAAAATCACGAAAAACACAACCAAAATGCAATTGCTTTTCATGAAATATTTGCGACGAATCCACCTATGAGGTGTGGTGAATTCAAGCGATATGCAGCTCGTCTCGACATTTTTTAGAAGTTCGTACTTAGAGTTATTTACTTAATTTTCTTATTGGATAATGCCAAAAAATCACGAAAAACACAACCAAAATGCAATTGCTTTTCATGAAATATTTGCGACGAATTCACTTATGAGATGTGGTGAATTTAAGCGATATGCAGCTCGTCTCGACATTTTTTAGACATTTTTTAGAGTTATTTACTTAATTTTCTTATTGGAAAATGTCAAAAAATCACGAAAAGCACTACCAAAATGCAATTGCTTTCCATTAAAAATTTGCGACAAATTCACCTATGAGGTGTGGTGAATTCAAGCGATATGCAGCTCGTCTCGACATTTTTTAGAATTTCGAAATTAGAGTTATTTACTTAATTTTCTTATTGGAAAATGTCAAAAAATCACGAAAAACAGTACCAAAATGCAATTGCTTTCCATGAAAAAATTGCGACAAATTCACCTATGAAATATGGGTTATTGAAGCGATATGCAGCTCGTCTCGATATTTTTTAGAAGTTCGAACTATTTACTTTATAGTTCGAGTTATTTACTTAATTTTCTTATTGGATAATGCCAAAAAATCATGAAAAACACTACCAAAATGCAATTGCTTTCCATGAAAAATTTGCGAACGATTCACCTATGAGGTGTGGTGAATTCAAGCGATATGCAGCTCGTCTCGACATTTTTTAGAAGTTCGAACTTAGAGTTATTTATTTAACTTTCTTATTGGATAATGCAAAAAAATCACGAAAAACACTACCAAAATGCAATTGGTTTCCATTACAAATTTGCGACGAATCCACCTATGAGGTGTGGTGAGTTCAAGCGATATGCAGCTCGTCTCGACATTTTTTAGAAGTTCGAACTTACAGTTATTTACTTAATTTTCTTATTAGATAATGCTAAAAAATCACGAAAAACACTACCAAAATGCAATTGGTTTCCATGAAAAATTTGCAACGAATCCACCTATGAGGTGTGGTGAGTTCAAGCGATATGCAGATCGTCTCGACATATTCTAGAAGTTCGAACTTACAGTTATTTACTTAATTTTCTTATTAGATAATGCTAAAAAATCACGAAAAACACTACCAAAATGCAATTGGATTCCATGAAAAATTTGCGACGAATTTACCTATGAGGTGTGGTGAATTTAAGCGATATGCAGCTCGTCTCGACATTTTTTAGACATTTTTTAGAGTTATTTACTTAATTTTCTTATTGGAAAATGTCAAAAAATCACGAAAAGCACTACCAAAATGCAATTGCTTTCCATTAAAAATTTGCGACGAATTCACCTATGAGGTGCGGTGAATTCAAGCGATATGAAGCTTGTCTCGAAATTTTTTAGAATTTCGAACTTAGTTATTTACTTAATTTTCTTATTGGATAATGCCAAAAAATCACGAAAAACACAACCAAAATGCAATTGCTTTCTATGAAATATTTGCGACGAATTCACCTATGAGATGTGGTGAATTCAAGCGATATGCAGCTCGTCTCCACATTTTTTAGAAGTTATAACTTAGAGTATACTTAAATACTTAATTTTCTTGTTGGTTAATGCTAAAAAATCACGAAAAACACAGCCAAAATGCAATTACTTTTCATAAAAAATTTGCGACGAATTCACCTATAAGGTGTGGTGAATTCAAGCGATATGCAGCTCGTCGCGACATTTTATAAGAAGTTCGTTCTTAGAGTTATTTACTTAATTTTCTTATTGGATAATGCCAAAAAATCACGAAAAACACTACCAAATTTCATTTGCTTTCGATGAAAAATTTGCGACGAATCCACCTATGAGTTGTGGTGAATTCAAGCGATATGCAGCTCGTCTCGACATATTCTAGAAGTTCGAACTTAGAGTTATTTATTTAATTTTCTTGTTGGATAATGCCAAAAAATCACGAAAAACACAGCCAAAATGCAATTGGTTTCCATGAAAAATTTGCGACGAATTTACATATGAGGTGTGTTGAATTCAAGCGATATGCAGCTCGTCGCGACGTTCGAACTTAGAGTTATTTACTTAATTTTCTTATTGTATAATCCCAAAAAATCCCGATAAAACACTACCAAAATGCAATTGCTTTCCATGAAAAATTTGCGACGAATTTACATATGAGGTCTGGTGAATTCAAGCGATATGCAGCTCGTCTCGACATTTTTTAGAAGTTCGAACATAGAGATATTTTCCTAATTTTCTTATTGGATAATGCTAAAACTCACGAAAAATACTACCAAAATGCAATTGCCTTCCATGAAAAATTTGCGACGAATCCACCTATGAGGTGTGGTGAGTTCAAGCGATATGCAGATCGTCTCGACATATTCTAGAAGTTCGAACTTACAGTTATTTACTTAATTTTCTTATTAGATAATGCTAAAAAATCACGAAAAACACTACCAAAATGCAATTGGATTCCATGAAAAATTTGCGACGAATTTACCTATGAGGTGTGGTGAATTTTAGCTGATATGCAGCTCGTCTCGACATTTTTTAGACATTTTTTAGAGTTATTTACTTAATTTTCTTATTGAAAAATGTCAAAAAATCACGAAAAGCACTACCAAAATGCAATTGCTTTCCATGAAATATTTGCGACGAATTCACCTATGAGATGTGGTGAATTCAAGCGATATGCAGCTCGTCTCCACATTTTTTAGAAGTTATAACTTAGAGTATACTTAAATACTTAATTTTCTTGTTGGTTAATGCTAAAAAATCACGAAAAACACAGCCAAAATGCAATTACTTTTCATAAAAAATTTGCGACGAATTCACCTATAAGGTGTGGTGAATTCAAGCGATATGCAGCTCGTCGCGACATTTTATAAGAAGTTCGTACTTAGAGTTATTTACTTAATTTTCTTATTGGATAATGCCAAAAAATCACGAAAAACACTACCAAAATGCAATTGCTTTCGATGAAAAATTTGCGACGAATCCACCTATGAGTTGTGGTGAATTCAAGCGATATGCAGCTCGTCTCGACATATTCTAGAAGTTCGACCTTATAGTTATTTACTTAATTTTCTTATTAGATAATGCTAAAAAATCACGAAAAACACTACCAAAATGCAATTTTTTTCCATTAAAAATTTGCGACAAATTCACTTATGAGATGTGGTTAATTCAAGCGATATGCAGCTCGTCTCGAAATTTTTTAGAAGTTCGAACTATTTACTTTATAGTTCGAGTTATTTACTTAATTTTTTTATTGGATAATGCCAAAAAATCCCGATAAAACACTACCAAAATGCAACTGTTTTCCATGAAAAATTTGCGACGAATTCACCTATATGGTGTGGTGAATTCAAGCGATATGCAACTCGTCTCGACATTTTTTAGAAGTTCGTACTAAGAGTATTTACTTAATTTTCTTATTGGATAACGCCAAAAAATCACGAAAAACACAACCAAAATGCAATTGCTTTTCATGAAATATTTGCGACGAATCCACCTATGAGGTGTGGTGAATTCAAGCGATATGCAGCTCGTCTCGACATTTTTTAGAAGTTCGTACTTAGAGTTATTTACTTAATTTTCTTATTGGATAATGCCAAAAAATCACGAAAAACACAACCAAAATGCAATTGCTTTTCATGAAATATTTGCGACGAATTCACTTATGAGATGTGGTGAATTTAAGCGATATGCAGCTCGTCTCGACATTTTTTAGACATTTTTTAGAGTTATTTACTTAATTTTCTTATTGGAAAATGTCAAAAAATCACGAAAAGCACTACCAAAATGCAATTGCTTTCCATTAAAAATTTGCGACAAATTCACCTATGAGGTGTGGTGAATTCAAGCGATATGCAGCTCGTCTCGACATTTTTTAGAATTTCGAAATTAGAGTTATTTACTTAATTTTCTTATTGGAAAATGTCAAAAAATCACGAAAAACAGTACCAAAATGCAATTGCTTTCCATGAAAAAATTGCGACAAATTCACCTATGAAATATGGGTTATTGAAGCGATATGCAGCTCGTCTCGATATTTTTTAGAAGTTCGAACTATTTACTTTATAGTTCGAGTTATTTACTTAATTTTCTTATTGGATAATGCCAAAAAATCATGAAAAACACTACCAAAATGCAATTGCTTTCCATGAAAAATTTGCGAACGATTCACCTATGAGGTGTGGTGAATTCAAGCGATATGCAGCTCGTCTCGACATTTTTTAGAAGTTCGAACTTAGAGTTATTTATTTAACTTTCTTATTGGATAATGCAAAAAAATCACGAAAAACACTACCAAAATGCAATTGGTTTCCATTACAAATTTGCGACGAATCCACCTATGAGGTGTGGTGAGTTCAAGCGATATGCAGCTCGTCTCGACATTTTTTAGAAGTTCGAACTTACAGTTATTTACTTAATTTTCTTATTAGATAATGCTAAAAAATCACGAAAAACACTACCAAAATGCAATTGGTTTCCATGAAAAATTTGCAACGAATCCACCTATGAGGTGTGGTGAGTTCAAGCGATATGCAGATCGTCTCGACATATTCTAGAAGTTCGAACTTACAGTTATTTACTTAATTTTCTTATTAGATAATGCTAAAAAATCACGAAAAACACTACCAAAATGCAATTGGATTCCATGAAAAATTTGCGACGAATTTACCTATGAGGTGTGGTGAATTTAAGCGATATGCAGCTCGTCTCGACATTTTTTAGACATTTTTTAGAGTTATTTACTTAATTTTCTTATTGGAAAATGTCAAAAAATCACGAAAAGCACTACCAAAATGCAATTGCTTTCCATTAAAAATTTGCGACGAATTCACCTATGAGGTGCGGTGAATTCAAGCGATATGAAGCTTGTCTCGAAATTTTTTAGAATTTCGAACTTAGTTATTTACTTAATTTTCTTATTGGATAATGCCAAAAAATCACGAAAAACACAACCAAAATGCAATTGCTTTCTATGAAATATTTGCGACGAATTCACCTATGAGATGTGGTGAATTCAAGCGATATGCAGCTCGTCTCCACATTTTTTAGAAGTTATAACTTAGAGTATACTTAAATACTTAATTTTCTTGTTGGTTAATGCTAAAAAATCACGAAAAACACAGCCAAAATGCAATTACTTTTCATAAAAAATTTGCGACGAATTCACCTATAAGGTGTGGTGAATTCAAGCGATATGCAGCTCGTCGCGACATTTTATAAGAAGTTCGTTCTTAGAGTTATTTACTTAATTTTCTTATTGGATAATGCCAAAAAATCACGAAAAACACTACCAAATTTCATTTGCTTTCGATGAAAAATTTGCGACGAATCCACCTATGAGTTGTGGTGAATTCAAGCGATATGCAGCTCGTCTCGACATATTCTAGAAGTTCGAACTTAGAGTTATTTATTTAATTTTCTTGTTGGATAATGCCAAAAAATCACGAAAAACACAGCCAAAATGCAATTGGTTTCCATGAAAAATTTGCGACGAATTTACATATGAGGTGTGTTGAATTCAAGCGATATGCAGCTCGTCGCGACGTTCGAACTTAGAGTTATTTACTTAATTTTCTTATTGTATAATCCCAAAAAATCCCGATAAAACACTACCAAAATGCAATTGCTTTCCATGAAAAATTTGCGACGAATTCACCTATAAGGTCTGGTGAATTCAAGCGATATGCAGCTCGTCTCGACATTTTTTAGAAGTTCGAACATAGAGATATTTTCCTAATTTTCTTATTGGATAATGCTAAAACTCACGAAAAATACTACCAAAATGCAATTGCCTTCCATGAAAAATTTGCGACGAATTCATCTATGAGGTGTGGTGAATTCAAGCGATGTGCAGTCTGTCTCGATATTTTTTTGAAGTTCGAACTTAGAGTTATTTACTTAATTTGCTTATTGGATAAGGCCAAAAAAACACGAAAAACCGTACCAAAATGCAGTTGCTTTCCATG
This sequence comes from Conops quadrifasciatus, assembly GCA_949752815.1. Taxonomy (NCBI): domain Eukaryota; kingdom Metazoa; phylum Arthropoda; class Insecta; order Diptera; family Conopidae; genus Conops; species Conops quadrifasciatus. The sequence continues at coordinate 23,236,320 of OX457077.1, read as the reverse complement.
AAAAATTTGCGACGAATTCACCTATGAGGTGTGGGAAATTCAAGCGATGTGCAGCCCGTCTCGATATTTTATAAGAAGTTCTATCTTAGAGTTATTTGCTTAATTGTATTATTGGATAATGCTAAAAAATCACAAAAACACTACCAAAATGCAATTGCTTTCCCTGAAATATTTGCGATAAATTCATCTATCAGGTGTGGTGAATTCAAGCGATATGCAGCTCGTCTCGACATTTTTTAGAATTTCGAACTTAGAGTTATTTCCTTAATTTTCTTATTAGATAATGCTAAAAAATAACGAAAAACACTACCAAAATGCAATTGCTTTCCATGAAAAATTTTCGACGAATCCACCTATGAGGTGTGGTGAATTCAAACGATTTGCAGCTCGTCGCGACATTTTATAAGAAGTTCGAACTTAGAGTTATTTACTTAATTTTCTTATGGGATAATGCCAAAAATCACGAAAAACACTACTAAAATGTAATTGCTTTCCATGAAAAATTTGCGACGAATCCACCTATGAGGTGTGGTGAATTCAAGCGATATGCAGCTCGTCTCGACATTTTTTAGAAGTTCGAACTTAGAACGAATTAGACGAATTCACCTATGAGGTGTGGGAAATTCAAGCGATGTGCAGCCCGTCTCGATATTTTATAAGAAGTTCTATCTTAGAGTTATTTGCTTAATTGTATTATTGGATAATGCTAAAAAATCACAAAAAACACTACCAAAATGAAATTGCTTTCCATGAAAAATTTGCGACAGATTTACCTATGAGGTGTGGTGAATTCAAGCGTTATGCAGCTCGACTCGACATTTTTTAGAAGTTAGAACTTAGAGTATACTTAATATACCTAATTTTCTTGTTTGATAATGCTAAGAAATCACGAAAAACACAACCAAAATGCAATTGCTTTGCATGAAAAATTTGCGACGAATTCACCTATGAGGTGTGGTGAATTCAAGCCATATGCAGCTCGTCGCGACATTTTATAAGAAGTTCGAATTTAGAGTTATTTACTTAATTTCCTTATTGGAAAATGCCAAAAAATCACAAAAAACTCTACCAAAATTCAATTGCTTTCCATGAAGAATTTGCGACAGATTCACCTATGAGGTGTGGTGAATTCAAGCGTTATGCAGCTCGCCTCGACATTTTTTAGAAGTTCGAACGTAGAGTTATTTACTTAATTTTCTTATTGGAAAATGCCAAAAAATCACAAAAAACTCTACCAAAATTCAATTGCTTTCCATGAAAAATTTGCGGCGAATTCACCTATGAGGTGTGTTGAATTTAAGCGATATGCAGCTCGACTCGAAATTTTTTAGAAGTTAGAACTTAGAGTATATAAGTAATATACTTAATTTTCTTGTTGGATAATGCTAAGAAATCACGAAAAACACAACCAAAATGCAATTGCTTTCCATGAAAAATTTGCGACGAATCCACCTATGAGGTTTGGTGAGTTCAAGCGATATGCAGCTCGTCTCGACATATTCTAGAAGTTCGAACTTACAGTTGTTTACTTAATTTTCTTATTAGATACTTATTAGAATTTCGATATGCAGCTCGTCTCGACATATTCTAGAAGTTCGAACTTACAGTTGTTTACTTAATTTTCTTATTAGATAATGCTAAAAAATCACGAAAAACACTACCAAAATGCAATTGGTTTCCATGAAAAATTTGCGACGAATTTACCTATGAGGTGTGGTGAATTTAAGCGATATGCAGCTCGTCTCGACATTTTTTAGAGTTATTTACTTAATTTTCTTATTGGAAAATGTCAAAAAATCACGAAAAGCACTACCAAAATGCAATTGCTTTCCATTAAAAATTTGCGACGAATTCACCTATGAAAACAAGCTATGAAAACACCTATGAAAACAAGCGATATGAAGCTCGTCTCGAAATTTTTTAGAATTTCGAACTTAGAGTTATTTACTTAATTTTCTTATTGGATAATGCCAAAAAATCACGAAAAATACAACCAAAATGCAATTGCTTTCCATGAAATATTTGCGACGAATTCACCTATGAGGTGTGGTGAATTCAAGCGATATGCAGCTCGTCTCCACATTTTTTAGAAGTTAGAACTTAGAGTATACTTAAATACTTAATTTTCTTGTTGGTTAATGCTAAAAAATCACGAAAAACACAGCCAAAATGCAATTACTTTTCATAAAAAATTTGCGACGAATTCACCTATAAGGTGTGGTGAATTCAAGCGATATGCAGCTCGTCGCGACATTTTATAAGAAGTTCGTACTTAGAGTTATTTACTTAATTTTCTTATTGGATAATGCCAAAAAATCACGAAAAACACTACCAAATTTCAATTGCTTTCGATGAAAAATTTGCGACGAATTCACCTATGAGGTGTGGTGAATTCAAGCGATATGCAGCTCGTCTCGAAATTTTTTAGAAGTTCGACCTTAGAGTTATTTACTTAATTTTCTTATTGGATAATTCTAAGATATCACGAAAAACACTACCAAAATGCAATTGCTTTCCATTAAATAGTTACTTAATAGTTCGAGTTATTTACTATATTTTCTTATTGGAAAATGTCAAAAAATCACGAAAATTTGAAATGGTGAATTCAAGCGATATGCAGCTCGTCGCGACATTTTATAAGAAGTTCGAACTTAGAGTTATTTACTTAATTTTCTTATTGGAAAATGTCAAAAAATCACGAAAAACACTACCAAATTTCAATTGCTTTCCATTAAAAAATTTGCGACAAATTCACTTATGAGGTGTGGTGAATTCAAGCGATATGAAGCTCGTCTCGAAATTTTTTAGAAGTTCGACCTTAGAGTTATTTACTTAATTTTCTTATTGGATAATTCTAAGATATCACGTAAAACCCTACAAAAATGCAATTGCTTTCCATGAAAAATTTGCGACAAATTCACCTATGAGGTGTGGTGAATTTTAGCACTATTGGATAATGCTTAAAAATCACGAAAAACTTTACCAAAATGCAATTCCTTTCCATGAAAAATTTTCGAAAAATCCACCTATGAGATGTGGTGAATTCAAGCGATATGCAGCTCGTCTCGACTAATTCTAGAAGTTCGAACTTAGAGTTATTTACTTAATTTTCTTATTAGATAATGCTAAAAAATCACGAAAAACACTACCAAAATGCAATTGCTTTCCATTAAAAATTTGCGACAAATTCACTTATGAGATGTGGTTATTTCAAGCGATATGCAGATCGTCTCGAAATTTTTTAGAAGTTCGAACTATTTACTTTATAGTTCGAGTTATTTACTATATTTCCTTATTGGATAATGCCAAAAAATTACGAAAAACAGTACCAAATTTTAATTGCTTTTCATTAAAAAATTTGCGACAAATTCACTTATGAGGTGTGGTGAATTCAAGCGATATGAAGCTCGTCTCGAAATTTTTTAGAAGTTCGACCTTAGAGTTATTTACTTAATTTTCTTATTGGATAATTCTAAGATATCACGTAAAACCCTACAAAAATGCAATTGCTTTCCATGAAAAATTTGCGACAAATTCACCTATGAGGTGTGGTGAATTTTAGCACTATTGGATAATGCTTAAAAATCACGAAAAACTTTACCAAAATGCAATTCCTTTCCATGAAAAATTTTCGAAAAATCCACCTATGAGATGTGGTGAATTCAAGCGATATGCAGCTCGTCTCGACTAATTCTAGAAGTTCGAACTTAGAGTTATTTACTTAATTTTCTTATTAGATAATGCTAAAAAATCACGAAAAACACTACCAAAATGCAATTGCTTTCCATTAAAAATTTGCGACAAATTCACTTATGAGATGTGGTTATTTCAAGCGATATGCAGATCGTCTCGAAATTTTTTAGAAGTTCGAACTATTTACTTTATAGTTCGAGTTATTTACTATATTTCCTTATTGGATAATGCCAAAAAATTACGAAAAACAGTACCAAATTTTAATTGCTTTCCCTGAAAAATTTTCGACGAATCCACCTATGAGGTGTGGTGAATTCGAGCGATATGCAGCTCGTCTCCACATTTTTTAGAAGTTAGAACTTATATTATAGTTAATATGCTTAATTTTCTTGTTGGTTAATGCTAAAAAATCACGAAAAACACATCCAAAATGCAATTACTTTTCATGAAAAATTTGCGACGAGTTAACCTATAAGGTGTGGTGAATTCAAGCGATATGCAGCTCGTCGCGACATTTTATAAGAAGTTCGAACTTAGAGTTATTTACTTAATTTTCTTATTGGAAAATGTCAAAAAATCACGAAAAACACTACCAAATTTCAATTGCTTTCGATGAAAAATTCGCGACGAATCCACCTATGAGGTGTGGTGAATTCAAGCGATATGCAGCACGTCTCGACATATTCTAGAAGTTCGAACTTATAGTTATTTACTTAATTTTCTTATTAGATAATGCTAAAAAATCACGAAAAACACTACCAAAATGCAATTTTTTTCCATTAAAAATTTGCGACAAATTCACTTATGAGATGTGGTTAATTCAAGCGATATGCAGCTCGTCCCGAAATTTTTTAGAAGTTCGAACTATTTACTTTATAGTTCGAGTTATTTACTTAATTTTCTTATTGGATAATGCCAAAAAATCCCGATAAAACACTACCAAAATGCAACTGCTTTCCATGAAAAATTTGCGACGAATTCACATATATGGTGTGGTGAATTCAAGCGATATGCAACTCGTCTCGACATTTTTTAGAAGTTCGTACTAAGAGTATTTACTTAATTTTCTTATTGGATAACGCCAAAAAATCACGAAAAACACAACCAAATTGCAATTGCTTTTCATGAAATATTTGCGACGAATCCACCTATGAGGTGCGGTGAATTTAAGCGATATGCAGCTCGTCTCGACATTTTTTAGAAGTTCGTACTTAGAGTTATTTACTTAATTTTCTTATTGGATAATGCTAAAAAATCACGAAAAACACAACCAAAATGCAATTGCTTTTCATGAAATATTTGCGACGAATTCACTTATGAGATGTGGTGAATTTAAGCGATATGCAGCTCGTCTCGACATTTTTTAGACATTTTTTAGAGTTATTTACTTAATTTTCTTATTGGAAAATGTCAAAAAATCACGAAAAGCACTACCAAAATGCAATTGCTTTCCATTAAAAATTTGCGACAAATTCACCTATGAGGTGTGGTGAATTCAAGCGATATGCAGCTCGTCTCGACATTTTTTAGAATTTCGAAATTAGAGTTATTTACTTAATTTTCTTATTGGAAAATGTCAAAAAATCACGAAAAACAGTACCAAAATGCAATTGCTTTCCATGAAAAATTTGCGACAAATTCACCTATGAAATATGGGTTATTGAAGCGATATGCAGCTCGTCTCGATATTTTTTAGAAGTTCGAACTATTTACTTTATAGTTCGAGTTATTTACTTAATTTTCTTATTGGATAATGCCAAAAAATCATGAAAAACACTACCAAAATGCAATTGCTTTCCATGAAAAATTTGCGAACGATTCACCTATGAGGTGTGGTGAATTCAAGCGATATGCAGCTCGTCTCGACATTTTTTAGAAGTTTGAACTTAGAGTTATTTACTTAACTTTCTTATTGGATAATGCAAAAAAACCACGAAAAACACTACCAAAATGCAATTGGTTTCCATTACAAATTTGCGACGAATCCACCTATGAGGTGTGGTGAGTTCAAGCGATATGCAGCTCGTCTCGACATATTCTAGAAGTTCGAACTTACAGTTATTTACTTAATTTTCTTATTAGATAATGCTAAAAAATCACGAAAAACACTACCAAAATGCAATTGGTTTCCATGAAAAATTTGCGACGAATCCACCTATGAGGTGTGGTGAGTTCAAGCGATATGCAGCTCGTCTCGACATATTCTAGAAGTTCGAACTTACAGTTATTTACTTAATTTTCTTATTAGATAATGCTTAAAAATCACGAAAAACACTACCAAAATGCAATTTTTTTCCACTAAAAATTTGCGACAAATTCACTTATGAGATGTGGTTAATTCAAGCGATATGCAGCTCGTCTCGAAACTTTTTAGAAGTTCAAACTATTTACTTTATAGTTCGAGTTATTTACTTAATTTTCTTATTGGATAATGCCAAAAAATCCCGATAAAACACTACCAAAATGCAACTGCTTTCCATGAAAAATTTGCGACGAATTCACCTATATGGTGTGGTGAATTCAAGCGATATGCAACTCGTCTCGACATTTTTTAGAAGTTCGTACTAAGAGTATTTACTTAATTTTCTTATTGGATAACGCAAAAAAATCACGAAAAACACAACCAAAATGCAATTGCTTTTCATGAAATATTTGCGACGAATCCACCTATGAGGTGTGGTGAATTCAAGCGATATGCAGCTCGTCTCGACATTTTTTAGAAGTTCGTACTTAGAGTTATTTACTTAATTTTCTTATTGGATAATGCCAAAAAATCACGAAAAACAGTACCAAAATGCAATTGCTTTCCATGAAAAATTTGCGACAAATTCACCTATGAAATATGGGTTATTGAAGCGATATGCAGCTCGTCTCGATATTTTTTAGAAGTTCGAACTATTTACTTTATAGTTCCAGTTATTTACTTAATTTTCTTATTGGATAATGCCAAAAAATCATGAAAAACACTACCAAAATGCAATTGCTTTCCATGAAAAATTTGCGACGAATCCACCTATGAGGTGTGGTGAGTTCAAGCGATATGCAGCTCGTCTCGACATATTCTAGAACTTCGAACTTAGAGTAATTTACTTAATTTTCTTATTAGATAATGCTAAAAAATCACGAAAAACACTACCAAAATGCAATTGCTTTCCATTAAATAGTTACTTAAAAGTTCGAGTTATTTACTATATTTTCTTATTGGAAAATGTCAAAAAATCACGAAAATTTGAAATGGTGAATTCAAGCGATATGCAGCTCGTCGCGACATTTTATAAGAAGTTCGAACTATTTACTTTATAGTTCGAGTTATTTACTATATTTCCTTATTGGATAATGCCAAAAAATTACGAAAAACAGTACCAAATTTTAATTGCTTTCCCTGAAAAATTTGCGACGAATCCACCTATGAGGTGTGGTGAATTCGAGCGATATGCAGCTCGTCTCCACATTTTTTAGAAGTTAGAACTTATATTATAGTTAATATGCTTAATTTTCTTGTTGGTTAATGCTAAAAAATCACGAAAAACACATCCAAAATGCAATTACTTTTCAAGAAAAATTTGCGACGAGTTAACCTATAAGGTGTGGTGAATTCAAGCGATATGCAGCTCGTCTCGACTAATTCTAGAAGTTCGAACTTAGAGTTATTTACTTAATTTTCTTATTAGATAATGCTAAAAAATCACGAAAAACACTACCAAATTTCAATTGCATTCCCTGAAGTATTTGCGACGAATCCACCTATGAGGTGTGGTGAATTCAAGCGATATGCAGCTCGTCTCCACATTTTTTAGAAGTTAGAACTTATAGTATAGTTAATATGCTTAATTTTCTTGTTGGTTAATGCAAAAAAATCACGAAAAACACATCCAAAATGCAATTACTTTTCATGAAAAATTTGCGACGAGTTAACCTGTAAGGTGTGGTGAATTCAAGCGATATGCAGCTCGTCGCGACATTTTATAAGAAGTCGAACTTAGAGTTATTTACTTAATTTTCTTATTGGAAAATGTCAAAAAATCACGAAAAAAACCTACCAAATTTCAATTGCTTTCGATGAAAAATTTGCGACGAATCCACCTATGAGGTGTGGTGAATTCAAGCGATATGCAGCTCGTCTCGACATATTCTAGAAGTTCGAACTTATAGTTATTTACTTAATTTTCTTATTAGATAATGCTAAAAAATCACGAAAAACGCTACCAAAATGCAATTTTTTTCCATTAAAAATTTGCGACAAATTCACTTATGAGATGTGGTTAATTCAAGCGATATGCAGCTCGTCTCGAAATTTTTTAGAAGTTCGAACTATTTACTTTATAGTTCGAGTTATTTACTTAATTTCGACAGCATTGACCACTTTCCGATTGGTTGTCGAAGAAAGATGGCAAAAGGTGGTGCAAATTTTGTAAAAAGTCACTTTCAAGAAAAGTGAATGTTCATTTGTGTTGTTCAAACTAAAACAACTGTTTCAGAGAATACCACAAAAAAAAAATAAATAATAACTGATTAAAAATTAAAAAATAATAAGTATGTTTTTTTTAAGCTAAACCCGCAAAAGTGCCTTGAGGCACTCTTCCCTGTTTTTCATCTGGGAGGTTACCGAAGCTATCGAATGACTTTTGGATGATTTTTTCCGATTTAGATGGCCATAATTAACTAAGAAAAAAATATTTAAATATTTTTCTGCCGTTTTTAAAGATTTGCGGGTTAGAGGGTTAATATACTTAATTTTCTTGTTGGTTAATGCTAAAAAATCACGAAAAACACAGCCAAAATGCAATTACTTTTCATGAAAAATTTGCGACGAATTCACCTATAAGGTGTGGTGAATTCAAGCGATATGCAGCTCGTCGCGACATTTTATAAGAAGTTCGTACTTAGAGTTATTTACTTAATTTTCTTATTGGATAATGCCAAAAAATCACGAAAAACACTACCAAATTTCAATTGCTTTCGATGAAAAATTTGCGACGAATCCACCTATGAGGTGTGGTGAATTCAAGCGATATGCAGCTCGTCTCGACATATTCTAGAAGTTCGAACTTAGAGTAATTTACTTAATTTTCTTATTAGGTAATGCTAAAAAATCACGAAAAACACTACCAAAATGCAATTGCTTTCCATTAAATAGTTACTTAATAGTTCGAGTTATTTACTATATTTTCTTATTGGAAAATGTCAAAAAATCACGAAAATTTGAAATGGTGAATTCAAGCGATATGCAGCTCGTCTCCACATTTTTTAGAAGTTAGAACTTAGAGTATACTTAATATACTTAATTTTCTTGTTGGTTAATGCTAAAAAATCACGAAAAACACAGCCAAAATGCAATTACTTTTCATGAAAAATTTGCGATGAATTCACCTATAAGGTGTGGTGAATTCAAGCGATATGCAGCTCGTCGCGACATTTTATAAGAAGTTCGAACTTAGAGTTATTTACCTAATTTTCTTTTTGGAAAATGTCAAAAAATCACGAAAAACACTTCCAAATTTCAATTGCTTTCCATTAAAAAATTTGCGACAAATTCACTTATGAGGTGTGGTGAATTCAAGCGATATGAAGCTCGTCTCGAAATTTTTTAGAAGTTCGAACTTAGAGTTATTTACTTAATTTTCTTATTGGATAATTCTAAGATATCACGTAAAACCCTACAAAAATGCAATTGCTTTCCATGAAAAATTTGCGACAAATTCACCTATGAGGTGTGGTGAATTTTAGCACTATTGGATAATGCTTAAAAATCACGAAAAATACTACCAAAATGCAATTCCTTTCCATGAAAAATTTTCGACAAATTCACTTATGAGATGTGGTTTTTTCAAGCGATATGCAGATCGTCTCGAAATTTTTTAGAAGTTCGAACTATTTACTTTATAGTTCGAGTTATTTACTATATTTCCTTATTGGATAATGCCAAAAAATTACGAAAAACAGTACCAAATTTTAATTGCTTTCCCTGAAAAATTTGCGACGAATCCACCTATGAGGTGTGGTGAATTCGAGCGATATGCAGCTCGTCTCCACATTTTTTAGAAGTTAGAACTTATATTATAGTTAATATGCTTAATTTTCTTGTTGGTTAATGCTAAAAAATCACGAAAAACACATCCAAAATGCAATTACTTTTCATGAAAAATTTGCGACGAGTTAACCTATAAGGTGTGGTGAATTCAAGCGATATGCATCTCGTCTCGACTAATTCTAGAAGTTCGAACTTAGAGTTATTTACTTAATTTTCTTATTAGATAATGCTAAAAAATCACGAAAAACACTACCAAATTTCAATTGCATTCCCTGAAGTATTTGCGACGAATCCACCTATGAGGTGTGGTGAATTCAAGCGATATGCAGCTCGTCTCCACATTTTTTAGAAGTTAGAACTTATAGTATAGTTAATATGCTTAATTTTCTTGTTGGTTAATGCTAAAAAATCACGAAAAACACATCCAAAATGCAATTACTTTTCATGAAAAATTTGCGACGAGTTAACCTGTAAGGTGTGGTGAATTCAAGCGATATGCAGCTCGTCGCGACATTTTATAAGAAGTCGAACTTAGAGTTATTTACTTAATTTTCTTATTGGAAAATGTCAAAAAATCACGAAAAACACTACCAAATTTCAATTGCTTTCGATGAAAAATTTGCGACGAATCCACCTATGAGGTGTGGTGAATTCAAGCGATATGCAGCTCGTCTCGACATATTCTAGAAGTTCGAACTTATAGTTATTTACTTAATTTTCTTATTAGATAATGCTAAAAAATCACGAAAAACGCTACCAAAATGCAATTTTTTTCCATTAAAAATTTGCGACAAATTCACTTATGAGATGTGGTTAATTCAAGCGATATGCAGCTCGTCTCGAAATTTTTTAGAAGTTCGAACTATTTACTTTATAGTTCGAGTTATTTACTTAATTTCGACAGCATTGACCACTTTCCGATTGGTTGTCGAAGAAAGATGGCAAAAGGTGGTGCAAATTTTGTAAAAAGTCACTTTCAAGAAAAGTGAATGTTCATTTGTGTTGTTCAAACTAAAACAACTGTTTCAGAGAATACCACAAAAAAAAATAAATAATAACTGATTAAAAATTAAAAAATAATAAGTATGTTTTTTTTTAAGCTAAACCCGCAAAAGTGCCTTGAGGCACTCTTCCCTGTTTTTGATCTGGGAGGTTACCGAAGCTACCGAATGACTTTTGGATGATTTTTTCCGATTTAGATGGCCATAATTACCTAAGAAAAAAATATTTAAATATTTTACTGCCGTTTTTAAAGATTTGCGGGTTAGAGGGTTAATATACTTAATTTTCTTGTTGGTTAATGCTAAAAAATCACGAAAAACACAGCCAAAATGCAATTACTTTTCATGAAAAATTTGCGACGAATTCACCTATAAGGTGTGGTGAATTCAAGCGATATGCAGCTCGTCGCGACATTTTATAAGAAGTTCGTACTTAGAGTTATTTACTTAATTTTCTTATTGGATAATGCCAAAAAATCACGAAAAACACTACCAAATTTCAATTGCTTTCGATGAAAAATTTGCGACGAATCCACCTATGAGGTGTGGTGAATTCAAGCGATATGCAGCTCGTCTCGACATATTCTAGAAGTTCGAACTTAGAGTAATTTACTTAATTTTCTTATTAGATAATGCTAAAAAATCACGAAAAACACTACCAAAATGCAATTGCTTTCCATTAAATAGTTACTTAATAGTTCGAGTTATTTACTATATTTTCTTATTGGAAAATGTCAAAAAATCACGAAAATTTGAAATGGTGAATTCAAGCGATATGCAGCTCGTCTCCACATTTTTTAGAAGTTAGAACTTAGAGTATACTTAATATACTTAATTTTCTTATTGGATAATGCCAAAAAATCACGAAAAACACTACCAAATTTCAATTGCTTTCGATGAAAAATTTGCGACAAATTCACTTATGAGGTGTGGTGAATTCAAGCGATATGTAGCTCGTCTCGAAATTTTTTAGAAGTTCGAACTTAGAGTTATTTACTTAATTTTCTTATTGGATAATTCTAAGATATCACGTAAAACCCTACAAAAATGCAATTGCTTTCCATGAAAAATTTGCGACAAATTCACCTATGAGGTGTGGTGAATTTTAGCACTATTGGATAATGCTTAAAAATCACGAAAAATACTACCAAAATGCAATTCCTTTCCATGAAAAATTTTCGACAAATCCACCTATGAGATGTGGTGAATTCAAGCGATATGCAGCTCGTCTCGACTAATTCTAGAAGTTCGAACTTAGAGTTATTTACTTAATTTTCTTATTAGATAATGCTAAAAAATCACGAAAAACACTACCAAAATGCAATTGCTTTCCATTAAAAATTTGCGACAAATTCACTTATGAGATGTGGTTAATTCAAGCGATATGCAGATCGTCTCGAAATTTTTTAGAAGTTCGAACTATTTACTTTATAGTTCGAGTTATTTACTATATTTTCTTATTGGAAAATGTCAAAAAATCACGAAAAGCACTACCAAAATGCAATTACTTTTTATAAAAAATTTGCGACGAATTCACCTATAAGGTGTGGTGAATTCAAGCGATATGAAGCTCGTCTCGAAATTTTTTAGAAGTTCGAACTTAGAGTTATTTACTTAATTTTCTTATTGGAAATGGCAAAAAATTACGAAAAACAGTACCAAAATGCAATTGCTTTCCATGAAAAATTTGCGACGAATTCACCTATGAGGTGTAGTGAATTCAAGCAATATGCAACTCGTCTCGACATTTTTTAGAAGTTCGTACTTAGAGTTATTTACTTAATTTTCTTATTGGATAATGCCAAAAAATCACGAAAAACACAACCAAAATGCAATTGCTTTTCATGAAATATTTGCAACGAATCCACCTATGAGATGTGGTGAATTCAAGCGATATGCAGCTCGTCTCGAAATTTTTTAGAAGTTCGTACTTAGAGTTATTTACTTAATTTTCTTATTGGATAATGTAAAAAAATCACGAAAAACACAACCAAAATGCAATTGCTTTTCATGAAATATTTGCGACGACTCCACCTATGAGATGTGGTGAATTCAAGCGATATGCAGCTCGTCTCCACATTTTTTAGAAGTTAGAACTTATAGTATAGTTAATATTCTTAATTTTCTTGTTGGTTAATGCTAAAAAATCACGAAAAACACATCCAAAATGCAATTACTTTTCATGAAAAATTTGCGACGAGTTAACCTGTAAGGTGTGGTGAATTCAAGCGATATGCAGCTCGTCGCGACATTTTATAAGAAGTCGAACTTAGAGTTATTTACTTAATTTTCTTATTGGAAAATGTCAAAAAATCACGAAAAACACTACCAAATTTCAATTGCTTTCGATGAAAAATTTGCGACGAATCCACCTATGAGGTGTGGTGAATTCAAGCGATATGCAGCTCGTCTCGACATATTCTAGAAGTTCGAACTTATAGTTATTTACTTAATTTTCTTATTAGATAATGCTAAAAAATCACGAAAAACACTACCAAAATGCAATTGCTTTTCATGAAATATTTGCAACGAATCCACCTATGAGATGTGGTGAATTCAAGCGATATGCAGCTCGTCTCGACATTTTTTAGAAGTTCGTACTTAGAGTTATTTACTTCATTTTCTTATTGGATAATGCCAAAAAATCACGAAAAACACTACCAAAATGCAATTGCTTTCGATGAAAAATTTGCGACGAATCCACCTATGAGTTGTGGTGAATTCAAGCGATATGCAGCTCGTCTCGACATATTCTAGAAGTTCGAACTTATAGTTATTTACTTAATTTTCTTATTAGATAATGCTAAAAAATCACGAAAAACACTACCAAAATGCAATTTTTTTCCATTAAAAATTTGCGACAAATTCACTTATGAGATGTGGTTAATTCAAGCGATATGCAGCTCGTCTCGAAATTTTTTAGAAGTTCGAACTATTTACTTTATAGTTCGAGTTATTTACTTAATTTCGACAGCATTGACCACTTTCCGATTGGTTGTCGAAGAAAGATAGCAAAAGGTGGTGCAAATTTTGTAAAAAGTCACTTTCAAGAAAAGTGAATGTTCATTTGTGTTGTTCAAACTAAAACAACTGTTTCAGAGAATACCACAAAAAAAAATAAATAATAACTGATTAAAAATTAAAAAATAATAAGTATGTTTTTTTTTAAGCTTAACCAAAGTGACAAATTCACTTATGAGATGTGGTTAATTCAAGCGATATGCAGATCGTCTCGAAATTTTTTAGAAGTTCGAACTATTTACTTTATAGTTCGAGTTATTTACTATATTTTCTTATTGGAAAATGTCAAAAAATCACGAAAAGCACTACCAAAATGCAATTGCTTTCCATTAAAAATTTGCGACGAATTCACCTATGAGGTGTGGTGAATTCAAGCGATATGAAGCTCGTCTCGAAATTTTTTAGAAGTTCGAACTTAGAGTTATTTACTTAATTTTCTTATTGGAAATGGCAAAAAATTACGAAAAACAGTACCAAAATGCAATTGCTTTCCATGAAAAATTTGCGACGAATTCACCTATGAGGTGTAGTGAATTCAAGCAATATGCAACTCGTCTCGACATTTTTTAGAAGTTCGTACTTAGAGTTATTTACTTAATTTTCTTATTGGATAATGCCAAAAAATCACGAAAAACACAACCAAAATGCAATTGCTTTTCATGAAATATTTGCAACGAATCCACCTATGAGATGTGGTGAATTCAAGCGATATGCAGCTCGTCTCGAAATTTTTTAGAAGTTCGTACTTAGAGTTATTTACTTAATTTTCTTATTGGATAATGTCAAAAAATCACGAAAAACACAACCAAAATGCAATTGCTTTTCATGAAATATTTGCGACGACTCCACCTATGAGATGTGGTGAATTCAAGCGATATGCAGCTCGTCTCCACATTTTTTAGAAGTTAGAACTTATAGTATAGTTAATATGCTTAATTTTCTTGTTGGTTAATGCTAAAAAATCACGAAAAACACATCCAAAATGCAATTACTTTTCATGAAAAATTTGCGACGAGTTAACCTGTAAGGTGTGGTGAATTCAAGCGATATGCAGCTCGTCGCGACATTTTATAAGAAGTCGAACTTAGAGTTATTTACTTAATTTTCTTATTGGAAAATGTCAAAAAATCACGAAAAACACTACCAAATTTCAATTGCTTTCGATGAAAAATTTGCGACGAATCCACCTATGAGGTGTGGTGAATTCAAGCGATATGCAGCTCGTCTCGACATATTCTAGAAGTTCGAACTTATAGTTATTTACTTAATTTTCTTATTAGATAATGCTAAAAAATCACGAAAAACACTACCAAAATGCAATTGCTTTTCATGAAATATTTGCAACGAATCCACCTATGAGATGTGGTGAATTCAAGCGATATGCAGCTCGTCTCGACATTTTTTAGAAGTTCGTACTTAGAGTTATTTACTTCATTTTCTTATTGGATAATGCCAAAAAATCACGAAAAACACTACCAAAATGCAATTGCTTTCGATGAAAAATTTGCGACGAATCCACCTATGAGTTGTGGTGAATTCAAGCGATATGCAGCTCGTCTCGACATATTCTAGAAGTTCGAACTTATAGTTATTTACTTAATTTTCTTATTAGATAATGCTAAAAAATCACGAAAAACACTACCAAAATGCAATTTTTTTCCATTAAAAATTTGCGACAAATTCACTTATGAGATGTGGTTAATTCAAGCGATATGCAGCTCGTCTCGAAATTTTTTAGAAGTTCGAACTATTTACTTTATAGTTCGAGTTATTTACTTAATTTCGACAGCATTGACCACTTTCCGATTGGTTGTCGAAGAAAGATAGCAAAAGGTGGTGCAAATTTTGTAAAAAGTCACTTTCAAGAAAAGTGAATGTTCATTTGTGTTGTTCAAACTAAAACAACTGTTTCAGAGAATACCACAAAAAAAAATAAATAATAACTGATTAAAAATTAAAAAATAATAAGTATGTTTTTTTTTAAGCTTAACCCGCAAAAGTGCCTTGAGGCACTCTTCCCTGTTTTTGATCTGGGAGGTTACCGAAGCTACGGAATGACTTTTGGATGATTTTTTCCGATTTAGATGGCCATAATTAACTAAGAAAAAAATATTTAAATATTTTTCTGCCGTTTTTAAAGATTTGCGGGTTAGAGGGTTAATATACTTAATTTTCTTGTTGGTTAATGCTAAAAAATCACGAAAAACACAGCCAAAATGCAATTACTTTTCATGAAAAATTTGCGACGAATTCACCTATAAGGTGTGGTGAATTCAAGCGATATGCAGCTCGTCGCGACATTTTATAAGAAGTTCGTACTTAGAGTTATTTACTTAATTTTCTTATTGGATAATGCCAAAAAATCACGAAAAACACTACCAAATTTCAATTGCTTTCGATGAAAAATTTGCGACGAATCCACCTATGAGGTGTGGTGAATTCAAGCGATATGCAGCTCGTCTCGACATATTCTAGAAGTTCGAACTTAGAGTAATTTACTTAATTTTCTTATTAGATAATGCTAAAAAATCACGAAAAACACTACCAAAATGCAATTGCTTTCCATTAAATAGTTACTTAATAGTTCGAGTTATTTACTATATTTTCTTATTGGAAAATGTCAAAAAATCACGAAAATTTGAAATGGTGAATTCAAGCGATATGCAGCTCGTCTCCACATTTTTTAGAAGTTAGAACTTAGAGTATACTTAATATACTTAATTTTCTTGTTGGTTAATGCTAAAAAATCACGAAAAACACAGCCAAAATGCAATTACTTTTCATGAAAAATTTGCGATGAATTCACCTATAAGGTGTGGTGAATTCAAGCGATATGCAGCTCGTCGCGAGATTTTATAAGAAGTTCGAACTTAGAGTTATTTACCTAATTTTCTTTTTGGAAAATGTCAAAAAATCACGAAAAACACTTCCAAATTTCAATTGCTTTCCATTAAAAAATTTGCGACAAATTCACTTATGAGGTGTGGTGAATTCAAGCGATATGAAGCTCGTCTCGAAATTTTTTAGAAGTTCGAACTTAGAGTTATTTACTTAATTTTCTTATTGGATAATTCTAATATATCACGTAAAACCCTACAAAAATGCAATTGCTTTCCATGAAAAATTTGCGACAAATTCACCTATGAGGTGTGGTGAATTTTAGCACTATTGGATAATGCTTAAAAATCACGAAAAATACTACCAAAATGCAATTCCTTTCCATGAAAAATTTTCGAAAAATCCACCTATGAGATGTGGTGAATTCAAGCGATATGCAGCTCGTCTCGACTAATTCTAGAAGTTCGAACTTAGAGTTATTTACTTAATTTTCTTATTAGATAATGCTAAAAAATCACGAAAAACACTACCAAAATGCAATTGCTTTCCATTAAAAATTTGCGACAAATTCACTTATGAGATGTGGTTAATTCAAGCGATATGCAGATCGTCTCGAAATTTTTTAGAAGTTCGAACTATTTACTTTATAGTTCGAGTTATTTACTATATTTTCTTATTGGAAAATGTCAAAAAATCACGAAAAGCACTACCAAAATGCAATTGCTTTCCATTAAAAATTTGCGACGAATTCACCTATGAGGTGTGGTGAATTCAAGCGATATGAAGCTCGTCTCGAAATTTTTTAGAAGTTCGAACTTAGAGTTATTTACTTAATTTTCTTATTGGAAATGGCAAAAAATTACGAAAAACAGTACCAAAATGCAATTGCTTTCCATGAAAAATTTGCGACGAATTCACCTATGAGGTGTAGTGAATTCAAGCAATATGCAACTCGTCTCGACATTTTTTAGAAGTTCGTACTTAGAGTTATTTACTTAATTTTCTTATTGGATAATGCCAAAAAATCACGAAAAACACAACCAAAATGCAATTGCTTTTCATGAAATATTTGCGACGACTCCACCTATGAGATGTGGTTAATTCAAGCGAAATGCAGCTCGTCTCGAAATTTTTAAGAAGTTCGAACTATTTACTTTATAGTTCGAGTTATTTACTATATTTCCTTATTGGATAATGCCAAAAAATTACGAAAAACAGTACCAAAATGCAATTGCTTTCCATGAAAAATTTGCGACGAATTCACCTATGAGGTGTAGTGAATTCAAGCGATATGCAGCTCGTCTCGACATTTTTTAGAAGTTCGTACTTAGAGTTATTTACTTAATTTTCTTATTGGATAATGCCAAAAAATCACGAAAAACACTACCAAATTTCAATTGCTTTCCCTGAAGTATTTGCGACGAATCCACCTATGAGGTGTGGTGAATTCAAGCGATATGCAGCTGGTCTCCACATTTTTTAGAAGTTAGAACTTATAGTATAGTTAATATGCTTAATTTTCTTGTTGGTTAATGCTAAAAAATCACGAAAAACACATCCAAAATGCAATTGCTTTCCATGAAAAATTTGCGAACGATTCACCTATGAGGTGTGGTGAATTCAAGCGATATGCAGCTCGTCTCGACATTTTTTAAAAGTTCGCACTTAGAGTTATTTCCTTAATTTTCTTATTAGATAATGCTAAAAAAGAACTAAAAACACTACCAAAATGCAATTGCTTTCCATGAAAAATTTTCGACGAATCCAACTATGAGGTGTGGTGAATTCAAGCGATTTGCAGCTCGTCCCGACATTTTATAAGAAGTTCGAACTTATAGTTATTTACTTAATTTTCTTATTAGATAATGCTAAAAAATCACGAAAAACACAGCCAAAATGCAATTACTTTTCATAAAAAATTTGCGACGAATTCACCTATAAAGTGTGGTGAATTCAAGCGATATGCAGCTCGTCGCGACATTTTATAAGAAGTTCGTACTTAGAGTTATTTACTTAATTTTCTTATTGGATAATGCCAAAAAATCACGAAAAACACTACCAAATTTCAATTGCTTTCGATGAAAAATTTGCGACGAATCCACCTATGAGGTGTGGTGAATTCAAGCGATATGCAGCTCGTCTCGACATATTCTAGAAGTTCGAACTTAGAGTTATTTATTTAATTTTCTTGTTGGATAATGTTAAAAAATCACGAAAAACACAACCAAAATGCAATTGGTTTCCATGAAAAATTTGCGACGAATTTACCTATGAGGTGTGTTGAATTCAAGCGATATGCAGCTCGTCGCGACGTTCGAACTTAGAGTTATTTACTTAATTTTCTTATTGTATAATCCCAAAAAATCCCGATAAAACACTACCAAAATGCAATTGCTTTCCATGAAAAATTTGCGACGAATTCACCTATAAGGTGTGGTGAATTCAAGCGATATGCAGCTCGTCTCGACATTTTTTAAAAGTTCGCACTTAGAGTTATTTCCTTAATTTTCTTATTAGATAATGCTAAAAAATAACGAAAAACACTACCAAAATGCAATTGCATTCCATGAAAAATTTTCGACGAATCCACCTATGAGGTGTGGTGAATTCAAGCGATATGCAGCTCGACTCGACATTTTTTAGAAGTTAGAACTTAGAGTATACTTAATATACCTAATTTTCTTGTTGGATAATGCTAAGAAATCACGAAAAACACAACCAAAATGCAATTGCTTTGCATGAAAAATTTGCGACGAATTCACCTATGAGGTGTGGTGAATTCAAGCCATATGCAGCTCGTCGCGACATTTTATAAGAAATTCGAACTTAGAGTTATTTACTTAATTTTCTTATGGGATAATGCCAAAAAATCACGAAAAACACTACTAAAATGCAATTGCTTTCCATAAAAAATTTGCGACAGATTCACCTATGAGGTGTGGTGAATTCAAGCGATATGCAGCTCGACTCGACATTTTTTAGAAGTTAGAACTTAGAGTATACTTAATATACCTAATTTTCTTGTTGGATAATGCCAAAAAATCACGAAAAACACTACCAAAAAGCAATTGCCTTACATGAAAAATTTGCGATGAATTCATCTATGAGGTGTGGTGAATTCAAGCGATATGCGGCTCGTCTCCACATTTTTTAGAAGTTAGAACTTATAGTATAGTTAATATGCTTAATTTTCTTGTTGGTTAATGCTAAAAAATCACGAAAAACACATCCAAAATGCAATTACTTTTCATGAAAAATTTGCGACGAATCCACCTATGAGGTGTGGTGAATTCAAGCGATATGCAGCTCGTCTCGACATATTCTAGAAGTTCGAACTTATAGTTATTTACTTAATTTTCTTATTAGATAATGCTAAAAAATCACGAAAAACACTACCAAAATGCAATTGGTTTCCATGAAAAATTTGCGACGAATTTACCTATGAGGTGTGGTGAATTTAAGCGATATGCAGCTCGTCTCGACATTTTTTAGACATTTTTTAGAGTTATTTACTTAATTTTCTTATTGGAAAATGTCAAAAAATCACGAAAAGCACTACCAAAATGCAATTGCTTTCCATTAAAAATTTGCGACAAATTCACCTATGAGGTGTGGTGAATTCAAGCGATATGCAGCTCGTCTCGACATTTTTTAGAATTTCGAACTTACAGTTATTTACTTAATTTTCTTATTGGATAATGCCAAAAAATCAAGAAAAACAGTACCAAAATGCAATTGCTTTCCATGAAAAATTTGCGACAAATTCACCTATGAAATATGGGTTATTGAAGCTATATGCAGCTCGTCTCGATATTTTTTAGAAGTTCGAACTATTTACTTTATAGTTCGAGTTATTTACTTAATTTTTTTATTGGATAATGCCAAAAAATCATGAAAAACACTACCAAAATGCAATTGCTTTTCATGAAAAATTTGCGAACGATTCACCTATGAGGTGTGGTGAATTCAAGCGATATGCAGCTCGTCTCGACATTTTTTAAAAGTTCGCACTTAGAGTTATTTCCTTAATTTTCTTATTAGATAATGCTAAAAAAGAACTAAAAACACTACCAAAATGCAATTGCTTTCCATGAAAAATTTTCGACGAATCCAACTATGAGGTGTGGTGAATTCAAGCGATTTGCAGCTCGTCCCGACATTTTATAAGAAGTTCGAACTTATAGTTATTTACTTAATTTTCTTATTAGATAATGCTAAAAAATCACGAAAAACACAGCCAAAATGCAATTACTTTTCATAAAAAATTTGCGACGAATTCACCTATAAAGTGTGGTGAATTCAAGCGATATGCAGCTCGTCGAGACATTTTATAAGAAGTTCGTACTTAGAGTTATTTACTTAATTTTCTTATTGGATAATGCCAAAAAATCACGAAAAACACTACCAAATTTCAATTGCTTTCGATGAAAAATTTGCGACGAATCCACCTATGAGGTGTGGTGAATTCAAGCGATATGCAGCTCGTCTCGACATATTCTAGAAGTTCGAACTTAGAGTTATTTATTTAATTTTCTTGTTGGATAATGTTAAAAAATCACGAAAAACACAACCAAAATGCAATTGGTTTCCATGAAAAATTTGCGACGAATTTACCTATGAGGTGTGTTGAATTCAAGCGATATGCAGCTCGTCGCGACGTTCGAACTTAGAGTTATTTACTTAATTTTCTTATTGTATAATCCCAAAAAATCCCGATAAAACACTACCAAAATGCAATTGCTTTCCATGAAAAATTTGCGACGAATTCACCTATAAGGTGTGGTGAATTCAAGCGATATGCAGCTCGTCTCGACATTTTTTAAAAGTTCGCACTTAGAGTTATTTCCTTAATTTTCTTATTAGATAATGCTAAAAAATAACGAAAAACACTACCAAAATGCAATTGCATTCCATGAAAAATTTTCGACGAATCCACCTATGAGGTGTGGTGAATTCAAGCGATATGCAGCTCGACTCGACATTTTTTAGAAGTTAGAACTTAGAGTATACTTAATATATCTAATTTTCTTGTTGGATAATGCTAAGAAATCACGAAAAACACAACCAAAATGCAATTGCTTTGCATGAAAAATTTGCGACGAATTCACCTATGAGGTGTGGTGAATTCAAGCCATATGCAGCTCGTCGCGACATTTTATAAGAAATTCGAACTTAGAGTTATTTACTTAATTTTCTTATGGGATAATGCCAAAAAATCACGAAAAACACTACTAAAATGCAATTGCTTTCCATAAA
Source organism: Conops quadrifasciatus (assembly GCA_949752815.1). Taxonomy (NCBI): domain Eukaryota; kingdom Metazoa; phylum Arthropoda; class Insecta; order Diptera; family Conopidae; genus Conops; species Conops quadrifasciatus. The sequence continues at coordinate 23,214,480 of OX457077.1, read as the reverse complement.
AAATTTGCGACAGATTCACCTATGAGGTGTGGTGAATTCAAGCGATATGCAGCTCGACTCGACATTTTTTAGAAGTTAGAACTTAGAGTATACTTAATATACCTAATTTTCTTGTTGGATAATGCCAAAAAATCACGAAAAACACTACCAAAAAGCAATTGCCTTACATGAAAAATTTGCGATGAATTCATCTATGAGGTGTGGTGAATTCAAGCGATATGCAGCTCGTCTCCACATTTTTTAGAAGTTAGAACTTAGAGGATACTTAAATACTTAATTTTCTTGTTGGTTAATGCTAAAAAATCACGAAAAACACAGCCAAAATGCAATTACTTTTCATAAAAAATTTGCGACGAATTCACCTATAAGGTGTGGTGAATTCAAGCTATATGTAGCTCGTCGCGACATTTTATAAGAAGTTCGTACTTAGAGTTATTTACTTAATTTTCTTATTGGATAATGCCAAAAAATCACGAAAAACAAAACCAAATTTCAATTGCTTTCGATGAAAAATTTGCGACGAATCCACCTATGAGGTGTGGTGAATTCAAGCGATATGCAGCTCGTCTCGACATATTCTAGAAGTTCGAACTTAGAGTTATTTATTTAATTTTCTTGTTGGATAATGTTAAAAAATCACGAAAAACACAACCAAAATGCAATTGGTTTCCATGAAAAATTTGCGACGAATTTACCTATGAGGTGTGTTGAATTCAAGCGATATGCAGCTCGTCGCGACGTTCGAACTTAGTGTTATTTACTTAATTTTCTTATTGTATAATTCCAAAAAATCCCGATAAAACACTACCAAAATGCAATTGCTTTCCATGAAAAATTTGCGACGAATTCACCTATAAGGTGTGGTGAATTCAAGCGATATGCAGCTCGTCTCGACATTTTTTAAAAGTTCGCACTTAGAGTTATTTCCTTAATTTTCTTATTAGATAATGCTAAAAAAGAACGAAAAACACTACCAAAATGCAATTGCTTTCCATGAAAAATTTTCGACGAATCCACCTATGAGGTGTGGTGAATTCAAGCGATTTGCAGCTCGTCCCGAAATTTTATAAGAAGTTCGAACTTAGAGTTATTTACTTAATTTTCTTATGGGATAATGCCAAAAAATCACGAAAAACACTACTAAAATGCAATTGCTTTCCATAAAAAGTTTGCGACAGATTCACCTATGAGGTGTGGTGAATTCAAGCGATATGCAGCTCGACTCGACATTTTTTAGAAGTTAGAACTTAGAGTATACTTAATATACCTAATTTTCTTGTTGGATAATGCCAAAAAATCACGAAAAACACTACCAAAAAGCAATTGCCTTACATGAAAAATTTGCGATGAATTCATCAATGAGGTGTGGTGAATTGAAGCGATATGCAGCTCGTCTCCACATTTTTTAGAAGTTAGAACTTAGAGGATACTTAAATACTTAATTTTCTTGTTGGTTAATGCTAAAAAATCACGAAAAACACAGCCAAAATGCAATTACTTTTCATAAAAAATTTGCGACGAATTCACCTATAAGGTGTGGTGAATTCAAGCGATATGCAGCTCGTCGCGACATTTTATAAGAAGTTCGTACTTAGAGTTATTTACTTAATTTTCTTATTGGATAATGCCAAAAAATCACGAAAAACACTACCAAATTTCAATTGCTTTCGATGAAAAATTTGCGACGAATCCACCTATGAGGTGTGGTGAATTCAAGCGATATGCAGCTCGTCTCGACATATTCTAGAAGTTCGAACTTAGAGTTATTTATTTAATTTTCTTGTTGGATAATGTTAAAAAATCACGAAAAACACAACCAAAATGCAATTGGTTTCCATGAAAAATTTGCGACGAATTTACCTATGAGGTGTGTTGAATTCAAGCGATATGCAGCTCGTCGCGACGTTCGAACTTAGTGTTATTTACTTAATTTTCTTATTGTATAATTCCAAAAAATCCCGATAAAACACTACCAAAATGCAATTGCTTTCCATGAAAAATTTGCGACGAATTCACCTATAAGGTGTGGTGAATGCAAGCGATATGCAGCTCGTCTCGACATTTTTTAAAAGTTCTCACTTAGAGTTATTTCCTTAATTTTCTTATTAGATAATGCTAAAAAAGAACTAAAAACACTACCAAAATGCAATTGCTTTCCATGAAAAATTTTCGACGAATCCAACTATGAGGTGTGGTGAATTCAAGCGATTTGCAGCTCGTCCCGACATTTTATAAGAAGTTCGAACTAAGAGTTATTTACTTAATTTTCTTATGGGATAATGCCAAAAAATCACGAAAAACACTACTAAAATGCAATTGCTTTCCATAAAAAATTTGCGACAGATTCACCTATGAGGTGTGGTGAATTCAAGCGATATGCAGCTCGACTCGACATTTTATAAGAAGATCGAATTTAGAGTTATTTACTTAATTTTCTTATTGGAAAATGCCAAAAAATCACGAAAAACACTACCAAACTGCAATTTCTTTCCATGAAAAATTTGCGGCGAATTCACCTATGAGGTGTGGTGAATTCAAGCGATATGCCGCTCGATTCGAAATTTTTTAGATGTTAGAACTTAGAGTATATAAGTAATATACTTTATTTTCTTGTTGGATAATGCTAAGAAATCACGAAAAACACAACCAAAATGCAATTGCTTTCCATGAAAAATTTGCGACGAATTCACCTATTAGGTGTGGTGAATTCAAGCGATATGCAGCTCGTCTCGACATATTCTAGAAGTTCGAACTTACAGTTATTTACTTAATTTTCTCATTGGATAATGCTAAGAAATCACGAAAAACACTACCAAAATGTAATTGCTTTCCATGAAAAATTTGCGACGAATCCACCTATGAGGTGTGGTGAATTCAAGCGATATGCAGCTCGTCTCGACATTTTTTAGAAGTTCGAACTTAGAATTATTTACTTAATTTTCTTATTGGGTAATGCAAAAAAATCACGAAAAACACTACCAAAAAGCAATTGCCTTCCATGAAAAATTTGCGATGAATTCATCTATGAGGTGCGGTGAATTCGCGATATGCAGCTCGTTTCGACATTTTTTAGAATTTCGAACTTAGAGTTATTTACTTAATTTTCTTATTAGATAATGCTAAAAAATCACGAAAACACTACCAAAATGCAATTTCTTTCCATTAAAAATTTGCGACGAATTCACCTATGAGGTGTGGTGAATTCAAGCGATATGCAGCTCGTCTCGACATATTCTAGAAGTTCGAACTTACAGTTATTTACTTAATTTTCTCATTGGATAATGCTAAGAAATCACGAAAAACACAACCAAAATGCAATTGCTTTCCATGAAAAATTTGCGACGAATTCACCTATGAGGTGTGGTGAATTCAAGCGATATGCAGCTCGTCTCGACATATTCTAGAAGTTCGAACTTACAGTTATTTACTTAATTTTCTTATTAGATAATGCTAAAAAATCACGAAAAACACTACCAAAATGCAATTGGTTTCCACGAAAAATTTGCGACGAATCCACCTATGAGGTGTGGTGAGTTCAAGCGATATGCAGCTCGTTTTGACATATTCTAGAAGTTCGGACTTACAGTTATTTACTTAATTTTCTTATTAGATAATGCTAAAAAATCACGAAAAACACTACCAACATGCAATTGGTTTCGATGAAAAATTTGCGACAAATTTACCTATGAGGTGTGGTGAATTTAAGCGATATGCAGCTCGTCTCGACATTTTTTAGACATTTTTTAGAGTTATTTACTTAATTTTCTTATTGGAAAATGTCAAAAAATTACGCAAAGCACTACCAAAATGCAATTGCTTTCCATTAAAAATTTGCGACGAATTCACCTATGAGGTGCGGTGAATTCAAGCGATATGAAGCTGGTCTCGAAATTTTTTAGAATTTCGAACTTAGAGTTATTTACTTAATTTTCTTATTAGATAATGCCAAAAAATCACGAAAAACACAACCAAAATGCAATTGCTTTCCATGAAATATTTGCGACGAATTCACCTATGAGGTGTGGTGTATTCAAGCGATATGCAGCTCGTCTCCACATTTTTTAGAAGTTAGAACTTAGAGTATACTTAAATACTTAATTTTCTTGTTGGTTAATGCTAAAAAATCACGAAAAACACAGCCAAAATGCAATTACTTTTTATAAAAAATTTGCGACGAATTCACCTATAAGGTGTGGTGAATTCAAGCGATATCCAGCTCGTCGCGACATTTTATAAGAAGTTCGTACTTAGAGTTATTTACTTAATTTTCTTATTGGATAATGCCAAAAAATCACGAAAAACACTACCAAATTTCAATTGCTTTAGATGAAAAATTTGCGACGAATCCACCTATGAGGTGTGGTGAATTCAAGCAATATGCAGCTCGTCTCGACATATTCTAGAAGTTCAAACTTAGAGTAATTTATATAATTTTCTTATTAGATAATGCTAAAAAATCACGAAAAACACTACCAAAAAGCAATTGCCTTCCATGAAAAATTTGCGATGAATTCATCTATGAGGTGCGGTGAATTCAAGCGATATGCAGCTCGTTTCGACATTTTTTAGAATTTCGAACTTAGAGTTATTTACTTAATTTTCTTATTAGATAATGCTAAAAAATCACGAAAAACACTACCAAAATGCAATTTCTTTCCATGAAAAATTTGCGATGAATTCACCTATGAGGTGTGGTGAATTCAAGCGATATGCAACTGGTCCCGACATTTTTTAGAAGTTAGAACTTAGAGTATACTTAATATACTTAATTTTCTTGTTGGTTAATGCTAAAAAATTACGAAAAACACAGCCAAAATGCAATTACTTTTTATAAAAAATTTGCGACGAATTCACCTATAAGGTGTGGTGAATTCAAGCGATATCCAGCTCGTCGCGACATTTTATAAGAAGTTCGTACTTAGAGTTATTTACTTAATTTTCTTATTGGATAATGCCAAAAAATCACGAAAAACACTACCAAATTTCAATTGCTTTAGATGAAAAATTTGCGACGAATCCACCTATGAGGTGTGGTGAATTCAAGCAATATGCAGCTCGTCTCGACATATTCTAGAAGTTCGAACTTAGAGTAATTTACATAATTTTCTTATTAGATAATGCTAAAAAATCACGAAAAACACTACCAAAATGCAATTGCTTTCCATTAAATAGTTACTTAATAGTTCGAGTTATTTACTATATTTTCTTATTGGAAAATGTCAAAAAATCACGAAAATTTGAAATGGTGAATTCAAGCGATATGCAGCTCGTCTCCACATTTTTTAGAAGTTAGAACTTAGAGTATACTTAATATACTTAATTTTCTTGTTGGTTAATGCTAAAAAATCACGAAAAACACAGCCAAAATGCAATTACTTTTCATGAAAAATTTGCGATGAATTCACCTATAAGGTGTGGTGAATTCAAGCGATATGCAGCTCGTCGCGACATTTTATAAGAAGTTCGAACTTAGAGTTATTTACTTAATTTTCTTATTGGAAAATGTCAAAAAATCACGAAAAACACTACCAAATTTCAATTGCTTTCCATTAAAAAATTTGCGACAAATTCACTTATGAGATAAGGTGAATTCAAGCGATATGCAGCTCGTCTCGACTAATTCTAGAAGTTCGAACTTAGAGTTATTTACTTAATTTTCTTATTAGATAATGCTAAAAAATCACGAAAAACACTACCAAAATGCAAATGCTTTCCATTAAAAATTTGCGACAAATTCACTTATGAGATGTGGTTAATTCAAGCGATCGTCTCGAAATTTTTTAGAAGTTCGAACTATTTACTTTATAGTTCGAGTTATTTACTATATTTTCTTATTGGAAAATGTCAAAAAATCACGAAAAGCACTACCAAAATTCAATTGCTTTCCATTAAAAATTTGCAACGAATTCACCTATGAGGTGTGGTGAATTCAAGCGATATGAAGCTCGTCTCGAAATTTTTTAGAAGTTCGAACTTAGAGTTATTTACTTAATTTTCTTATTGGATAATGCCAAAAAATTACGAAAAACAGTACCAAAATGCAATTGCTTTCCATGAAAAATTTGCGACGAATTCACCTATGAGGTGTAGTGAATTCAAGCAATATGCAACTCGTCTCGACATTTTTTAGAAGTTCGTACTTAGAGTTATTAACTTAATTTTCTTATTGGATAATGCAAAAAAATCACGAAAAACACAACCAAAATGCAATTGCTTTTCATGAAATATTTGCAACGAATCCACCTATGAGGTGTGGTGAATTCAAGCGATATGCAGCTCGTCTCGAAATTTTTTAGAAGTTCGTACTTAGAGTTATTTACTTAATTTTCTTATTGGATAATGTCAAAAAATCACGAAAAACACAACCAAAATGCAATTGCTTTTCATGAAATATTTGCGACGACTCCACCTATGAGATGTGGTTAATTCAAGCGATATGCAGCTCGTCTCGAAATTTTTTAGAAGTTCGAACTATTTACTTTATAGTTCGAGTTATTTACTATATTTCCTTATTGGATAATGCCAAAAAATTCACGAAAAACAGTACCAAAATGCAATTGCTTTCCATGAAAAATTTGCGACGAATTCACCTATGAGGTGTAGTGAATTCAAGCGATATGCAGCTCCTCTCGACATTTTTTAGAAGTTCGTACTTAGAGTTATTTACTTAATTTTCTTATTGGAAAATGTAAAAAAATCACGAAAAACACTAACAAATTTCAATTGCTTTCGATGAAAAATTTGCGACGAATCCACCTATGAGGTGTGGTGAATTCAAGCGATATGCAGCTCGTCTCGACATTTTTTAGAAGTTCGAACTTAGAGTTATTTATTTAATTTTCTTGTTGGATAATGTTAAAAAATCACGAAAAACAGAACCAAAATGCAATTGCTTTCCATGAAAAATTTGCGACGAATTCACCTATGAGGTTAGTGAATTCAAGCGATATGCAGCTCGTCTCGACATTTTTTAGAAGTTCGTACTTAGAGTTATTTACTTAATTTTCTTATTGGATAATGCCAAAAAATCACGAAAAAACAACCAAAATGCAATTGCTTTCCATGAAATATTTGCGACGAATTCACCTATGAAGTGTGGTGAATTCAAGCTAAATAAAGTTTGTCACGACATTTTATAAGAAGTTCTTTCTTAGAGTTATTTGCTTAATTTTATTATTGGATAATGCTAAAAAATCACGAAAAACACAACCAAAATGCAATTGCTTTTCATGAAAAATTTGCGACAAATTCACTTATGAGATGTGGTTAATTCAAGCGATATGCAGCTCATCGCGACGTTCGATATAAGAGTTATTTACTTAATTTTCTTATTAGATAATGCTAAAAAATCACGAAAAACACTACCAAAATGCAATTGCTTTCCATTAAAAATTTGCGACGAATTCACCTATGAGGTGTAGTGAATTCAAGCGATATGCAACTCGTCTCGATATTTTTTAGAAGTTCGAACTATTTACTTTATAGTTCGAGTTATTTACTATATTTTCTTATTGGAAAATGTCAAAAAATCACGAAAAGCACTACCAAAATGTAATTGCTTTCCATTAACAATTTGCGACGAATTCACCTATGAGGTGTGGTGTATTCTAGCGATATGAAGCTCGTCTCGAAATTTTTTAGAAGTTCGAACTTAGAGTTATTTACTTAATTTTCTTATTGGATAATGCCAAAAAATTACGAAAAACAGTACCAAAATGCAATTGCTTTCCATTAAAAATTTGCGACGAATTCACCTATGAGGTGTAGTGAATTCAAGCGATATGCAACTCGTCTCGACATTTTTTAGAAGTTCGAACTATTTACTTTATAGTTCGAGTTATTTACTATATTTTCTTATTGGATAATGCCAAAAAATTACGAAAAACAGTACCAAAATGCAATTGCTTTTCATGAAAAATTTGCGACGAATTCACCTATGAGGTGTAGTGAATTCAAGCGATATGCAGCTCGTCTCGACATTTTTTAGAAGTTCGTACTTAGAGTTATTTACTTAATTTTCTTATTGGATAATGCCAAAAAATCACGAAAAACACTACCAAATTTCAATTGCTTTAGATGAAAAATTTGCGACGAATCCACCTATGAGGTGTGGTGAATTCAAGCAATATGCAGCTCGTCTCGACATATTCTAGAAGTTCAAACTTAGAGTAATTTACATAATTTTCTTATTAGATAATGCTAAAAAATCACGAAAAACACTACCAAAAAGCAATTGCCTTCCATGAAAAATTTGCGATGAATTCATCTATGAGGTGCGGTGAATTCAAGCGATATGCAGCTCGTTTCGACATTTTTTAGAATTTCGAACTTAGAGTTATTTACTTAATTTTCTTATTAGATAATGCTAAAAAATCACGAAAAACACTACCAAAATGCAATTTCTTTCCATGAAAAATTTGCGATGAATTCACCTATGAGGTGTGGTGAATTCAAGCGATATGCAACTGGTCCCGACATTTTTTAGAAGTTAGAACTTAGAGTATACTTAATATACTTAATTTTCTTGTTGGTTAATGCTAAAAAATCACGAAAAACACAGCCAAAATGCAATTACTTTTTATAAAAAATTTGCGACGAATTCACCTATAAGGTGTGGTGAATTCAAGCGATATCCAGCTCGTCGCGACATTTTATAAGAAGTTCGTACTTAGAGTTATTTACTTAATTTTCTTATTGGATAATGCCAAAAAATCACGAAAAACACTACCAAATTTCAATTGCTTTAGATGAAAAATTTGCGACGAATCCACCTATGAGGTGTGGTGAATTCAAGCAATATGCAGCTCGTCTCGACATATTCTAGAAGTTCGAACTTAGAGTAATTTACATAATTTTCTTATTAGATAATGCTAAAAAATCACGAAAAACACTACCAAAATGCAATTGCTTTCCATTAAATAGTTACTTAATAGTTCGAGTTATTTACTATATTTTCTTATTGGAAAATGTCAAAAAATCACGAAAATTTGAAATGGTGAATTCCAGCGATATGCAGCTCGTCTCCACATTTTTTAGAAGTTAGAACTTAGAGTATACTTAATATACTTAATTTTCTTGTTGGTTAATGCTAAAAAATCACGAAAAACACAGCCAAAATGCAATTACTTTTCATGAAAAATTTGCGATGAATTCACCTATAAGGTGTGGTGAATTCAAGCGATATGCAGCTCGTCGCGACATTTTATAAGAAGTTCGAACTTAGAGTTATTTACTTAATTTTCTTATTGGAAAATGTCAAAAAATCACGAAAAACACTACCAAATTTCAATTGCTTTCCATTAAAAAATTTGCGACAAATTCACTTATGAGATAAGGTGAATTCAAGCGATATGCAGCTCGTCTCGACTAATTCTAGAAGTTCGAACTTAGAGTTATTTACTTAATTTTCTTATTAGATAATGCTAAAAAATCACGAAAAACACTACCAAAATGCAAATGCTTTCCATTAAAAATTTGCGACAAATTCACTTATGAGATGTGGTTAATTCAAGCGATCGTCTCGAAATTTTTTAGAAGTTCGAACTATTTACTTTATAGTTCGAGTTATTTACTATATTTTCTTATTGGAAAATGTCAAAAAATCACGAAAAGCACTACCAAAATTCAATTGCTTTCCATTAAAAATTTGCAACGAATTCACCTATGAGGTGTGGTGAATTCAAGCGATATGAAGCTCGTCTCGAAATTTTTTAGAAGTTCGAACTTAGAGTTATTTACTTAATTTTCTTATTGGATAATGCCAAAAAATTACGAAAAACAGTACCAAAATGCAATTGCTTTCCATGAAAAATTTGCGACGAATTCACCTATGAGGTGTAGTGAATTCAAGCAATATGCAACTCGTCTCGACATTTTTTAGAAGTTCGTACTTAGAGTTATTAACTTAATTTTCTTATTGGATAATGCAAAAAAATCACGAAAAACACAACCAAAATGCAATTGCTTTTCATGAAATATTTGCAACGAATCCACCTATGAGGTGTGGTGAATTCAAGCGATATGCAGCTCGTCTCGAAATTTTTTAGAAGTTCGTACTTAGAGTTATTTACTTAATTTTCTTATTGGATAATGTCAAAAAATCACGAAAAACACAACCAAAATGCAATTGCTTTTCATGAAATATTTGCGACGACTCCACCTATGAGATGTGGTTAATTCAAGCGATATGCAGCTCGTCTCGAAATTTTTTAGAAGTTCGAACTATTTACTTTATAGTTCGAGTTATTTACTATATTTCCTTATTGGATAATGCCAAAAAATTCACGAAAAACAGTACCAAAATGCAATTGCTTTCCATGAAAAATTTGCGACGAATTCACCTATGAGGTGTAGTGAATTCAAGCGATATGCAGCTCCTCTCGACATTTTTTAGAAGTTCGTACTTAGAGTTATTTACTTAATTTTCTTATTGGAAAATGTCAAAAAATCACGAAAAACACTAACAAATTTCAATTGCTTTCGATGAAAAATTTGCGACGAATCCACCTATGAGGTGTGGTGAATTCAAGCGATATGCAGCTCGTCTCGACATTTTTTAGAAGTTCGAACTTAGAGTTATTTATTTAATTTTCTTGTTGGATAATGTTAAAAAATCACGAAAAACAGAACCAAAATGCAATTGCTTTCCATGAAAAATTTGCGACGAATTCACCTATGAGGTGTAGTGAATTCAAGCGATATGCAGCATGTCTCGACATTTTTTAGAAGTTCGTACTTAGAGTTATTTACTTAATTTTCTTATTGGATAATGCCAAAAAATCACGAAAAAACAACCAAAATGCAATTGCTTTCCATGAAATATTTGCGACGAATTCACCTATGAAGTGTGGTGAATTCAAGCTAAATAAAGTTTGTCACGACATTTTATAAGAAGTTCTTTCTTAGAGTTATTTGCTTAATTTTATTATTGGATAATGCTAAAAAATCACGAAAAACACAACCAAAATGCAATTGCTTTTCATGAAAAATTTGCGACAAATTCACTTATGAGATGTGGTTAATTCAAGCGATATGCAGCTCATCGCGACGTTCGATATAAGAGTTATTTACTTAATTTTCTTATTAGATAATGCTAAAAAATCACGAAAAACACTACCAAAATGCAATTGCTTTCCATTAAAAATTTGCGACGAATTCACCTATGAGGTGTGGTGTATTCTAGCGATATGAAGCTCGTCTCGAAATTTTTTAGAAGTTCGAACTATTTACTTTATAGTTCGAGTTATTTACTATATTTTCTTATTGGAAAATGTCAAAAAATCACGAAAAGCACTACCAAAATGTAATTGCTTTCCATTAAAAATTTGCGACGAATTCACCTATGAGGTGTGGTGTATTCTAGCGATATGAAGCTCGTCTCGAAATTTTTTAGAAGTTCGAACTATTTACTTTATAGTTCGAGTTATTTACTATATTTTCTTATTGGATAATGCCAAAAAATTACGAAAAACAGTACCAAAATGCAATTGCTTTTCATGAAAAATTTGCGACGAATTCACCTATGAGGTGTAGTGAATTCAAGCGATATGCAGCTCGTCTCGACATTTTTTAGAAGTTCGTACTTAGAGTTATTTACTTAATTTTCTTATTGGATAATGCCAAAAAATCACGAAAAACAGTACCAAAATGTAATTGCTTTCCATTAAAAATTTGCGACGAATTCACCTATGAGGTGTGGTGTATTCTAGCGATATGAAGCTCGTCTCGAAATTTTTTAGAAGTTCGAACTATTTACTTTATAGTTCGAGTTATTTACTATATTTTCTTATTGGATAATGCCAAAAAATTACGAAAAACAGTACCAAAATGTAATTGCTTTCCATTAAAAATTTGCGACGAATTCACCTATGAGGTGTGGTGTATTCTAGCGATATGAAGCTCGTCTCGAAATTTTTTAGAAGTTCGAACTATTTACTTTATAGTTCGAGTTATTTACTATATTTTCTTATTGGAAAATGTCAAAAAATCACGAAAAGCACTACCAAAATGCAATTGCTTTTCATGAAAAATTTGCGACAAATTCACTTATGAGATGTGGTTAATTCAAGCGATATGCAGCTCATCGCGACGTTCGATATAAGAGTTATTTACTTAATTTTCTTATTAGATAATGCTAAAAAATCACGAAAAACACTACCAAAATGCAATTGCTTTCCATTAAAAATTTGCGACGAATTCACCTATGAGGTGTAGTGAATTCAAGCGATATGCAACTCGTCTCGATATTTTTTAGAAGTTCGAACTATTTACTTTATAGTTCGAGTTATTTACTATATTTTCTTATTGGAAAATGTCAAAAAATCACGAAAAGCACTACCAAAATGTAATTGCTTTCCATTAAAAATTTGCGACGAATTCACCTATGAGGTGTGGTGTATTCTAGCGATATGAAGCTCGTCTCGAAATTTCTTAGAAGTTCGAACTATTTACTTTATAGTTCGAGTTATTTACTATATTTTCTTATTGGATAATGCCAAAAAATTACGAAAAACAGTACCAAAATGCAATTGCTTTCCATTAAAAATTTGCGACGAATTCACCTATGAGGTGTAGTGAATTCAAGCGATATGCAACTCGTCTCGACATTTTTTAGAAGTTCGAACTATTTACTTTATAGTTCGAGTTATTTACTATATTTTCTTATTGGATAATGCCAAAAAATTACGAAAAACAGTACCAAAATGCAATTGCTTTTCATGAAAAATTTGCGACGAATTCACCTATGAGGTGTAGTGAATTCAAGCGATATGCAGCTCGTCTCGACATTTTTTAGAAGTTCGTACTTAGAGTTATTTACTTAATTTTCTTATTGGATAATGCCAAAAAATCACGAAAAACACTACCAAATTTCAATTGCTTTCCCTGAAATATTTGCGACAAATCCACCTATGAGGTGTGTTGAATTTAAGCGATAAGCAGCTCGTCTCCACATTTTTTAGAAGTTAGAACTTAGTATACTTAGTATACTTAATATACTTAATTTTCTTGATGGTTAATGCTAAAAAATCACGAAAAACACAACCAAAATGCAGTTACTTTTCATGAATAATTTGCGACGAGTTAACCTATAAGGTGTGGTGAATTCAAGCGATATGCAGCTCGTCGCGACATTTTATAAGAAGTTCGAACTTAGAGTTATTTACTTAATTTTCTTATTGGAAAATGTCAAAAAATCACGAAAAACACTACCAAATTTCAATTGCTTTCGATGAAAAATTTGCGACGAATCCACCTATGAGGTGTGGTGAATTCAAGCGATATGCAGCTCGTCTCGACATATTCTAGAAGTTCGAACCTCTAGTTATTTACTTAATTTTCTTATTAGATAATGCTATAAAATCACGAAAAACACTACCAAAATTCAATTGCTTTCAATGAAAAATTTGCGACAAATTCACCTGTGAGGTGTGGTGAATTTAAGCGATATGCAGCTCGCCTCGACATTTTTTAGAAGTTGGAACTATTTACTTTATAGTTCGAGTTATTTACTTAATTTTCTTATTGGATTATGCCAAAAAATCATGAAAAACACTACCAAAATGCAATTGCTTTCCAGGAAAAATTTGCGACAGATTCACCTATGAGGTGTGGTGAATTCAAGCGATATGCAGCTCGTCTCGACATTTTTTAGAAGTTCGAACTTAGAGTTGTTTACTTAATTTTCTTATTGGATAATGCAAAAAAATCACGAAAAACCGTACCAAAATGCAATTGCTTTTCATGAAAAATTTGCGACAAATTCACCTGTGAGGTGTGGTGAATTTAAGCGATATGCAGCTCGCCTCGACATTTTTTAGAAGTTCGAACCTAAAGTTATTTACTTAATTTTCCTATTGGATAATGCCAAGAAATCACGAAAAACACTACCAAAATGCAATTGCTTTCCATGAAAAATTTGCGACGAATTCACCTATGAGGTGTGGTAAATTCAAGCGATATGCAGCTCGTCGCGACATTTTTTAGAAGTTCGTACTTAGAGTTATTTACTTAATTTTCTTATTGGAAAATGTCAAAAAATCACGAAAAACACTAACAAATTTCAATTGCTTTCGATGAAAAATTTGCGACGAATCCACCTATGAGGTGTGGTGAATTCAAGCGATGTGCAGCTCGTCTCGACATTTTTTAGAAGTTCGAACTTAGAGTTATTTATTTAATTTTCTTGTTGGATAATGTTAAAAAATCACGAAAAACAGAACCAAAATGCAATTGCTTTCCATGAAAAATTTGCGACGAATTCACCTATGAGGTGTAGTGAATTCAAGCGATATGCAGCTCCTCTCGAAATTTTTTAGAAGTTCGAACTATTTACTTTATAGTTCGAGTTATTTACTATATTTCCTTATTGGATAATGCCAAAAAATTCACGAAAAACAGTACCAAAATGCAATTGCTTTCCATGAAAAATTTGCGACGAATTCACCTATGAGGTGTAGTGAATTCAAGCGATATGCAGCTCCTCTCGACATTTTTTAGAAGTTCGTACTTAGAGTTATTTACTTAATTTTCTTATTGGAAAATGTCAAAAAATCACGAAAAACACTAACAAATTTCAATTGCTTTCGATGAAAAATTTGCGACGAATCCACCTATGAGGTGTGGTGAATTCAAGCGATATGCAGCTCCTCTCGAAATTTTTTAGAAGTTCGAACTATTTACTTTATAGTTCGAGTTATTTACTATATTTCCTTATTGGATAATGCCAAAAAATTCACGAAAAACAGTACCAAAATGCAATTGCTTTCCATGAAAAATTTGCGACGAATTCACCTATGAGGTGTAGTGAATTCAAGCGATATGCAGCTCCTCTCGACATTTTTTAGAAGTTCGAACTTAGAGTTATTTATTTAATTTTCTTGTTGGATAATGTTAAAAAATCACGAAAAACAGAACCAAAATGCAATTGCTTTCCATGAAAAATTTGCGACGAATTCACCTATGAGGTGTAGTGAATTCAAGCGATATGCAGCTCGTCTCGACATTTTTTAGAAGTTCGTACTTAGAGTTATTTACTTAATTTTCTTATTGGATAATGCCAAAAAATCACGAAAAAACAACCAAAATGCAATTGCTTTCCATGAAATATTTGCGACGAATTCACCTATGAAGTGTGGTGAATTCAAGCTAAATAAAGTTTGTCACGACATTTTATAAGAAGTTCTTTCTTAGAGTTATTTGCTTAATTTTATTATTGGATAATGCTAAAAAATCACGAAAAACACAACCAAAATGCAATTGCTTTTCATGAAAAATTTGCGACAAATTCACTTATGAGATGTGGTTAATTCAAGCGATATGCAGCTCATCGCGACGTTCGATATAAGAGTTATTTACTTAATTTTCTTATTAGATAATGCTAAAAAATCACGAAAAACACTACCAAAATGCAATTGCTTTCCATTAAAAATTTGCGACGAATTCACCTATGAGGTGTAGTGAATTCAAGCGATATGCAACTCGTCTCGATATTTTTTAGAAGTTCGAATTATTTACTTTATAGTTCGAGTTATTTACTATATTTTCTTATTGGAAAATGTCAAAAAATCACGAAAAGCACTACCAAAATGTAATTGCTTTCCATTAAAAATTTGCGACGAATTCACCTATGAGGTGTGGTGTATTCTAGCGATATGAAGCTCGTCTCGAAATTTTTTAGAAGTTCGAACTATTTACTTTATAGTTCGAGTTATTTACTATATTTTCTTATTGGATAATGCCAAAAAATTACGAAAAACAGTACCAAAATGCAATTGCTTTCCATTAAAAATTTGCGACGAATTCACCTATGAGGTGTAGTGAATTCAAGCGATATGCAACTCGTCTCGACATATTCTAGAAGTTCGAACCTCTAGTTATTTACTTAATTTTCTTATTAGATAATGCTATAAAATCACGAAAAACACTACCAAAATTCAATTGCTTTCAATGAAAAATTTGCGACAAATTCACCTGTGAGGTGTGGTGAATTTAAGCGATATGCAGCTCGCCTCGACATTTTTTAGAAGTTGGAACTATTTACTTTATAGTTCGAGTTATTTACTTAATTTTCTTATTGGATTATGCCAAAAAATCATGAAAAACACTACCAAAATGCAATTGCTTTCCAGGAAAAATTTGCGACAGATTCACCTATGAGGTGTGGTGAATTCAAGCGATATGCAGCTCGTCTCGACATTTTTTAGAAGTTCGAACTTAGAGTTGTTTACTTAATTTTCTTATTGGATAATGCAAAAAAATCACGAAAAACCGTACCAAAATGCAATTGCTTTTCATGAAAAATTTGCGACAAATTCACCTGTGAGGTGTGGTGAATTTAAGCGATATGCAGCTCGCCTCGACATTTTTTAGAAGTTCGAACCTGAAGTTATTTACTTAATTTTCCTATTGGATAATGCCAAGAAATCACGAAAAACACTACCAAAATGCAATTGCTTTCCATGAAAAATTTGCGACGAATTCACCTATGAGGTGTGGTAAATTCAAGCGATATGCAGCTCGTCGCGACATTTTTTAGAAGTTCGTACTTAGAGTTATTTACTTAATTTTCTTATTGGAAAATGTCAAAAAATCACGAAAAACACTAACAAATTTCAATTGCTTTCGATGAAAAATTTGCGACGAATCCACCTATGAGGTGTGGTGAATTCAAGCGATATGCAGCTCGTCTCGACATTTTTTAGAAGTTCGAACTTAGAGTTATTTATTTAATTTTCTTGTTGGATAATGTTAAAAAATCACGAAAAACAGAACCAAAATGCAATTGCTTTCCATGAAAAATTTGCGACGAATTCACCTATGAGGTGTAGTGAATTCAAGCGATATGCAGCTCCTCTCGAAATTTTTTAGAAGTTCGAACTATTTACTTTATAGTTCGAGTTATTTACTATATTTCCTTATTGGATAATGCCAAAAAATTCACGAAAAACAGTACCAAAATGCAATTGCTTTCCATGAAAAATTTGCGACGAATTCACCTATGAGGTGTAGTGAATTCAAGCGATATGCAGCTCCTCTCGACATTTTTTAGAAGTTCGTACTTAGAGTTATTTACTTAATTTTCTTATTGGAAAATGTCAAAAAATCACGAAAAACACTAACAAATTTCAATTGCTTTCGATGAAAAATTTGCGACGAATCCACCTATGAGGTGTGGTGAATTCAAGCGATATGCAGCTCGTCTCGACATTTTTTAGAAGTTCGAACTTAGAGTTATTTATTTAATTTTCTTGTTGGATAATGTTAAAAAATCACGAAAAACAGAACCAAAATGCAATTGCTTTCCATGAAAAATTTGCGACGAATTCACCTATGAGGTGTAGTGAATTCAAGCGATATGCAGCTCGTCTCGACATTTTTTAGAAGTTCGTACTTAGAGTTATTTACTTAATTTTCTTATTGGATAATGCCAAAAAATCACGAAAAAACAACCAAAATGCAATTGCTTTCCATGAAATATTTGCGACGAATTCACCTATGAAGTGTGGTGAATTCAAGCTAAATAAAGTTTGTCACGACATTTTATAAGAAGTTCTTTCTTAGAGTTATTTGCTTAATTTTATTATTGGATAATGCTAAAAAATCACGAAAAACACAACCAAAATGCAATTGCTTTTCATGAAAAATTTGCGACAAATTCACTTATGAGATGTGGTTAATTCAAGCGATATGCAGCTCATCGCGACGTTCGATATAAGAGTTATTTACTTAATTTTCTTATTAGATAATGCTAAAAAATCACGAAAAACACTACCAAAATGCAATTGCTTTCCATTAAAAATTTGCGACGAATTCACCTATGAGGTGTAGTGAATTCAAGCGATATGCAACTCGTCTCGATATTTTTTAGAAGTTCGAACTATTTACTTTATAGTTCGAGTTATTTACTATATTTTCTTATTGGAAAATGTCAAAAAATCACGAAAAGCACTACCAAAATGTAATTGCTTTCCATTAAAAATTTGCGACGAATTCACCTATGAGGTGTGGTGTATTCTAGCGATATGAAGCTCGTCTCGAAATTTTTTAGAAGTTCGAACTATTTACTTTATAGTTCGAGTTATTTACTATATTTTCTTATTGGATAATGCCAAAAAATTACGAAAAACAGTACCAAAATGCAATTGCTTTCCATTAAAAATTTGCGACGAATTCACCTATGAGGTGTAGTGAATTCAAGCGATATGCAACTCGTCTCAACATTTTTTAGAAGTTCGAACTATTTACTTTATAGTTCGAGTTATTTACTATATTTTCTTATTGGATAATGCCAAAAAATTACGAAAAACAGTACCAAAATGCAATTGCTTTTCATGAAAAATTTGCGACGAATTCACCTATGAGGTGTAGTGAATTCAAGCGATATGCAGCTCGTCTCGACATTTTTTAGAAGTTCGTACTTAGAGTTATTTACTTAATTTTCTTATTGGATAATGCCAAAAAATCACGAAAAACACTACCAAATTTCAATTGCTTTCCCTGAAATATTTGCGACGAATCCACCTATCAGGTGTGTTGAATTTAAGCGATATGCAGCTCGTCTCCACATTTTTTAGAAGTTAGAACTTAGTATACTTAGTATACTTAATATACTTAATTTTCTTGATGGTTAATGCTAAAAAATCACGAAAAACACAACCAAAATGCAGTTACTTTTCATGAATAATTTGCGACGAGTTAACCTATAAGGTGTGGTGAATTCAAGCGATATGCAGCTCGTCGCGACATTTTATAAGAAGTTTGAACTTAGAGTTATTTACTTAATTTTCTTATTGGAAAATGTCAAAAAATCACGAAAAACACTACCAAATTTCAATTGCTTTCGATGAAAAATTTGCGACGAATCCACCTATGAGGTGTGGTGAATTCAAGCGATATGCAGCTCGTCTCGACATATTCTAGAAGTTCGAACCTCTAGTTATTTACTTAATTTTCTTATTAGATAATGCTATAAAATCACGAAAAACACTACCAAAATTCAATTGCTTTCAATGAAAAATTTGCGACAAATTCACCTGTGAGGTGTGGTGAATTTAAGCGATATGCAGCTCGCCTCGACATTTTTTAGAAGTTGGAACTATTTACTTTATAGTTCGAGTTATTTACTTAATTTTCTTATTGGATTATGCCAAAAAATCATGAAAAACACTACCAAAATGCAATTGCTTTCCAGGAAAAATTTGCGACAGATTCACCTATGAGGTGTGGTGAATTCAAGCGATATGCAGCTCGTCTCGACATTTTTTAGAAGTTCGAACTTAGAGTTGTTTACTTAATTTTCTTATTGGATAATGCAAAAAAATCACGAAAAACCGTACCAAAATGCAATTGCTTTTCATGAAAAATTTGCGACAAATTCACCTGTGAGGTGTGGTGAATTTAAGCGATATGCAGCTCGCCTCGACATTTTTTAGAAGTTCGAACCTAAAGTTATTTACTTAATTTTCCTATTGGATAATGTCAAGAAATCACGAAAAACACTACCAAAATGCAATTGCTTTCCATGAAAAATTTGCGACGAATTCACCTATGAGGTGTGGTAAATTCAAGCGATATGCAGCTCGTCGCGACGTTCGAATTAAGAGTTATTTACTTAATTTTCTTATTAGAAAATGCCAAAAAATCACGAAAAACACAACCAAAATTCAATTGCTTTCCATTAAAAATTTGCGACGAATTCACCTATGAGGTGTGGTGAATTCAAGCGATATGAAGCTCGTCTCGAAAATTTTTAGAATTTTGAACTTAGAGTTATTTACTTAATTTTCTTATTGGATAATGCCAAAAAATCACGAAAAACACTACCAAAATGCAATTGCTTTCCATTAAGAATTTGCGACAAATTCACCTATGAGGTGTGGTGAATTCAAGCGATGTGCAGCACGTCTCGACATTTTTTAGAAGTTCGAACTTAGACTTATTTACTTAATTTTCTTATTGGATATTGCCAAAAAATCACGAAAAACAGTACCAAAATGCAATTGCTTTCCATGAAAAATTTGCGACAAATTCACCTATGAAATATGGGTTATTCAAGCGATATGCAGCTCGTCTCGATATTTTTTAGAAGTTGGAACTATTTACTTTATAGTTCGAGTTATTTACTTAACTTTCTTATTGGATAATGCCAAAAAATTACGAAAAACAGTACTAAAATGCAATTGCTTTCTATGAAAAATTTGCGACGAATTCACCTATGAGGTGTGGTGAATTCAAGCGATATGCAGCTCGTCGCGACGTTCGAATTAAGAGTTATTTACTTAATTTTCTTATTAGAAAATGCCAAAAAATCACGAAAAACACTACCAAAATTCAATTGCTTTCAATGAAAAATTTGCGACGAATTCACCTATGAGGTGTGGTAAATTCAAGCGATATGCAGCTCGTCGCGACGTTCGAATTAAGAGTTATTTACTTAATTTTCTTATTAGAAAATGCCAAAAAATCACGAAAAACACAACCAAAATTCAATTGCTTTCCTTTAAAAATTTGCGACGAATTCACCTATGGCGTGTGGTGAATTCAAGCGATATGAAGCTCGTCTCGAAATTTTTTAGAATTTTGAACTTAGAGTTATTTACTTAATTTTCTTATTGGATAATGCCAAAAAATCAAGAAAAACACAACCAAAATGTAATTGCTTTCAATGAAAAATTTGCGATTAATTCATCTATGAGGTGTGATGAATTCAAACGATATGCAGCTCGTCTCGACATTTTTTGGAATTTCGAACTTAGAGTTATTTACTTAATTTTCTTATTGGATAATGCCAAAAAATCACGAAAAACAACCAAAATGCAAATGCTTTCCATGATATATTTGCGACGAATTCACCTATGAGGTATAGTGAATTCAAGCGATATGCAGCTCGTCTCGACACATTCTAGAAGTTCGAACTTAGAGTTATTTACTTAATTTTCTTATTGGATAATGCCAAAAAATCATTAAAAACACTACCAAAATGCAATTGCTTTCCATGAAAATATTGCGACAGATTTACCTATGAGGTGTGGTGAATTCAAGAGATATGCAGCTCGTCTCGACATTTTTTAGAAGTTCGAATTTACTTAAAAATTCACCTATGAGGTGTAGTGAATTCAAGCGATATGCAGCTCGTCTCGACATTTTTTAGAAGTTCGAACTTAGAACTTTTATTGCTTTAATGAAAAATTTGCGACGAATCCACCTATGAGGTGTGGTGAATTCAAGCGATATGCAGCTCGTCTCGACATATTCTAGAAGTTCGAACTTAGAGTTGTTTACTTAATTTTCTTATTGGATAATGCCAAAAAATCATGAAAAACACTACCAAAATGCAATTGCTTTCCATGAAAAATTTGCGACAGATTCACCTATGAGGTGTGGTGAATTCAAGAGATATGCAGCTCGTCTCGACATATTCTAGAAGTTCGAACCTCTAGTTATTTACTTAATTTTCTTATTAGATAATGCTATAAAATCACGAAAAACACTACCAAAATTCAATTGCTTTCAATGAAAAATTTGCGACAAATTCACCTGTGAGGTGTGGTGAATTTAAGCGATATGCAGCTCGCCTCGACATTTTTTAGAAGTTGGAACTATTTACTTTATAGTTCGAGTTATTTACTTAATTTTCTTATTGGATTATGCCAAAAAATCATGAAAAACACTACCAAAATGCAATTGCTTTCCAGGAAAAATTTGCGACAGATTCACCTATGAGGTGTGGTGAATTCAAGCGATATGCAGCTCGTCTCGACATTTTTTAGAAGTTCGAACTTAGAGTTGTTTACTTAATTTTCTTATTGGATAATGCAAAAAAATCACGAAAAACCGTACCAAAATGCAATTGCTTTTCATGAAAAATTTGCGACAAATTCACCTGTGAGGTGTGGTGAATTTAAGCGATATGCAGCTCGCCTCGACATTTTTTAGAAGTTCGAACCTAAAGTTATTTACTTAATTTTCCTATTGGATAATGTCAAGAAATCACGAAAAACACTACCAAAATGCAATTGCTTTCCATGAAAAATTTGCGACGAATTCACCTATGAGGTGTGGTAAATTCAAGCGATATGCAGCTCGTCGCGACGTTCGAATTAAGAGTTATTTACTTAATTTTCTTATTAGAAAATGCCAAAAAATCACGAAAAACACAACCAAAATTCAATTGCTTTCCATTAAAAATTTGAGACGAATTCACCTATGAGGTGTGGTGAATTCAAGCGATATGAAGCTCGTCTCGAAAATTTTTAGAATTTTGAACTTAGAGTTGTTTACTTAATTTTCTTATTGGATAATGCAAAAAAATCACGAAAAACACTACCAAAATGCAATTGCTTTCCATTAAGAATTTGCGACAAATTCACCTATGAGGTGTGGTGAATTCAAGCGATGTGCAGCACGTCTCGACATTTTTTAGAAGTTCGAACTTAGACTTATTTACTTAATTTTCTTATTGGATATTGCCAAAAAATCACGAAAAACAGTACCAAAATGCAATTGCTTTCCATGAAAAATTTGCGAAAAATTCACCAATGAAATATGGGTTATTCAAGCGATATGCAGCTCGTCTCGATATTTTTTAGAAGTTGGAACTATTTACTTTATAGTTCGAGTTATTTACTTAACTTTCTTATTGGATAATGCCAAAAAATTACGAAAAACAGTACTAAAATGCAATTGCTTTCTATGAAAAATTTGCGACGAATTTACCTATGAGGTGTGGTGAATTCAAGCGATATGCAGCTCGTCGCGACGTTCGAATTAAGAGTTATTTACTTAATTTTCTTATTAGAAAATGCCAAAAAATCACGAAAAACACAACCAAAATTCAATTGCTTTCCTTTAAAAATTTGCGACGAATTCACCTATGGCGTGTGGTGAATTCAAGCGATATGAAGCTCGTCTCGAAATTTTTTAGAATTTTGAACTTAGAGTTATTTACTTAATTTTCTTATTGGATAATGCCAAAAAATCAAGAAAAACACAACCAAAATGTAATTGCTTTCAATGAAAAATTTGCGATTAATTCATCTATGAGGTGTGATGAATTCAAAC
The DNA here is from genome assembly GCA_949752815.1 of Conops quadrifasciatus. NCBI lineage: Eukaryota > Metazoa > Arthropoda > Insecta > Diptera > Conopidae > Conops > Conops quadrifasciatus. The sequence continues at coordinate 23,191,422 of OX457077.1, read as the reverse complement.
GATATGCAGCTCGTCTCGACATTTTTTGGAATTTCGAACTTAGAGTTATTTACTTAATTTTCTTATTGGATAATGCCAAAAAATCACGAAAAACACAACCAAAATGCAAATGCTTTCCATGATATATTTGCGACGAATTCACCTATGAGGTATAGTGAATTCAAGCGATATGCAGCTCGTCTCGACACATTCTAGAAGTTCGAACTTAGAGTTATTTACTTAATTTTCTTATTGGATAATGCCAAAAAATCATTAAAAACACTACCAAAATGCAATTGCTTTCCATGAAAATATTGCGACAGATTTACCTATGAGGTGTGGTGAATTCAAGAGATATGCAGCTCGTCTCGACATTTTTTAGAAGTTCGAATTTACTTAAAAATTCACCTATGAGGTGTAGTGAATTCAAGCGATATGCAGCTCGTCTCGACATTTTTTAGAAGTTCGAACTTAGAACTTTTATTGCTTTAATGAAAAATTTGCGACGAATCCACCTATGAGGTGTGGTGAATTCAAGCGATATGCAGCTCGTCTCGACATATTCTAGAAGTTCGAACTTAGAGTTGTTTACTTAATTTTCTTATTGGATAATGCCAAAAAATCATGAAAAACACTACCAAAATGCAATTGCTTTCCATGAAAAATTTGCGACAGATTCACCTATGAGGTGTGGTGAATTCAAGAGATATGCAGCTCGTCTCGACATATTCTAGAAGTTCGAACTTAGAGTTATTTACTTATTTTTCTTATTGTTTAATGCCCAAAAATCACGAAAAACAGTACCAAAATGCAATTGCTTTCAAGCGAATTGCTTCCGAGCGATATGCAGTTCGTCGCGACATTTTATAAGAAGTTCGAACTTAGAGTTATTTACTTAATTTTCTTATTGGAGAATGTAAAAAAATCACGAAAAACACTACCAAAATTCAATTGCTTTCGATGAAAAATTTTCGACGAATCCACCTATGAGGTGTGGTGAATTCAAGCGATATGCATCTCGTCGTGACGTTCGAATTAAGAGTTATTTACTTAATTTTCTTATTAGAAAATGCCAAAAAATCACGAAAAACACTACCAAAATTCAATTGCTTTCAATGAAAAATTTGCGACGAATTCACCTATGAGGTGTGGTGAATTCAAGCGATATGCAGCTGGTCGCGACGTTCGAACTTAGAGTTATTTACTTAATTTTCTTATTAGAAAATGCCAAAAAATCACGAAAAACACTACCAAAATTCAATTGCTTTCAATGAAAAATTTGCGACAAATTCAGCTGTGAGGTGTGGTGAATTTAAGCGATATGCAGCTCGCCTCGACATTTTTTAGAAGTTGGAACTATTTACTTTATAGTTCGAGTTATTTACTTAATTTTCTTATTGGATTATGTCAAAAAATCATGAAAAACACTACCAAAATGCAATTGCTTTCCAGGAAAAATTTGCGACAGATTCACCTATGAGGTGTGGTGAATTCAAGTGATATGCAGCTCGTCTCGACATTTTTTAGAAGTTCGAACTTAGAGTTGTTTACTTAATTTTCTTATTGGATAATGCAAAAAAATCACGAAAAACCGTACCAAAATGCAATTGCTTTTCATGAAAAATTTGCGACAAATTCACCTGTGAGGTGTGGTGAATTTAAGCGATATGCAGCTCGCCTCGACATTTTTTAGAAGTTCGAACCTATTGTTATTTACTTAATTTTCCTATTGGATAATGCTAAGAAATCACGAAAAACACTACCAAAATGTAATTGCTTTCTTAGCTGTGGTGAATTTAAGCGATATGCAGAGCGCCTCGACATTTTTAGAAGTTCGAACCTAAAGTTATTTACTTAATTTTCCTATTGGATAATGCCAAGAAATCACGAAAAACACTACCAAAATGCAATTGCTTTCCATGAAAAATTTGCGACGAATTCACCTATGAGGTGTGGTGAATTCAAGCGATATGCAGCTCGTCGCGACGTTCGATTTAAGAGTTATTTACTTAATTTTCTTATTAGAAAATGCCAAAAAATCACGAAAAACACAACCAAAATTCAATTGCTTTCCATTAAAAATTTGCGACGAATTCACCTATGAGGTGTGGTGAATTCAAGCGATATGAAGCTCGTCTCAAAATTTTTTAGAATTTTGAACTTAGAGTTATTTACTTAATTTTCTTATTGGATAATGCCAAAAAATCACGAAAAACACTACCAAAATGCAATTGCTTTCCATTAAGAATTTGCGACAAATTCACCTATGAGGTGTGGTGAATTCAAGCGATATGCAGCACGTCTCGACATTTTTTAGAAGTTCGAACTTAGACTTATTTACTTAATTTTCTTATTGGATAATGCCAAAAAATCACGAAAAACACTACCAAAATGCAATTGCTTTCCATTAAGAATTTGCGACAAATTCACCTATGAAATATGGGTTATTCAAGCGATATGCAGCTCGTCTCGATATTTTTTAGAAGTTGGAACTATTTACTTTATAGTTCGAGTTATTTACTTAATTTTCTTATTGGATAATGCCAAAAAATTACGAAAAACAGTACTAAAATGCAATTGCTTTCTGTGAAAAATTTGCGACGAATTCACCTATGAGGTGTGGTGAATTCAAGCGATATGCAGCTCGTCGCGACGTTCGAATTAAGAGTTATTTACTTAATTTTCTTATTAGAAAATGCCAAAAAATCACGAAAAACACTACCAAAATTCAATTGCTTTCAATGAAAAATTTGCGACGAATTCACCTATGAGGTGTGGTGAATTCAAGCGATATGCAGCTCATCGCGACGTTCGAATTAAGAGTTATTTACTTAATTTTCTTATTAGAAAATGCCAAAAAATCACGAAAAACACAACCAAAATTCAATTGCTTTCCTTTAAAAATTTGCGACGAATTCACCTATGAGGTGTGGTGAATTCAAGCGATATGAAGCTCGTCTCGAAATTTTTTAGAATTTTGAACTTAGAGTTATTTACTTAATTTTCTTATTGAATAATGCCAAAAAATCAAGAAAAACACAACCAAAATGTAATTGCTTTCAATGAAAAATTTGCGACGAATTCACCTATGAGGTGTGGTGAATTCAAGCGATATGCAGCTCGTCGCGACGTTCGAATTAAGAGTTATTTACTTAATTTTCTTATTTTAATTTTCTTATTGGATAATGCCAAAAAATCACGAAAAACACTACCAAAATTCAATTGCTTTCAATGAAAAATTTGCGACGAATTCACCTATGAGGTGTGGTGAATTCAAGCGATATGCAGCTGGTCGCGACGTTCGAACTTAGAGTTATTTACTTAATTTTCTTATTAGAAAATGCCAAAAAATCACGAAAAACACTACCAAAATTCAATTGCTTTCAATGAAAAATTTGCGACAAATTCAGCTGTGAGGTGTGGTGAATTTAAGCGATATGCAGCTCGCCTCGACATTTTTTAGAAGTTGGAACTATTTACTTTATAGTTCGAGTTATTTACTTAATTTTCTTATTGGATTATGTCAAAAAATCATGAAAAACACTACCAAAATGCAATTGCTTTCCAGGAAAAATTTGCGACAGATTCACCTATGAGGTGTGGTGAATTCAAGTGATATGCAGCTCGTCTCGACATTTTTTAGAAGTTCGAACTTAGAGTTGTTTACTTAACTTTCTTATTGGATAATGCAAAAAAATCACGAAAAACCGTACCAAAATGCAATTGCTTTTCATGAAAAATTTGCGACAAATTCACCTGTGAGTTGTGGTGAATTTAAGCGATATGCAACTCGCCTCGACATTTTTTAGAAGTTCGAACCTATTGTTATTTACTTAATTTTCCTATTGGATAATGCTAAGAAATCACGAAAAACACTACCAAAATGTAATTGCTTTCTTAGCTGTGGTGAATTTAAGCGATATGCAGAGCGCCTCGACATTTTTAGAAGTTCGAACCTAAAGTTATTTACTTAATTTTCCTATTGGATAATGCCAAGAAATCACGAAAAACACTACCAAAATGCAATTGCTTTCCATGAAAAATTTGCGACGAATTCACCTATGAGGTGTGGTGAATTCAAGCGATATGCAGCTCGTCGCGACGTTCGATTTAAGAGTTATTTACTTAATTTTCTTATTAGAAAATGCCAAAAAATCACGAAAAACACAACCAAAATTCAATTGCTTTCCATTAAAAATTTGCGACGAATTCACCTATGAGGTGTGGTGAATTCAAGCGATATGAAGCTCGTCTCAAAATTTTTTAGAATTTTGAACTTAGAGTTATTTACTTAATTTTCTTATTGGATAATGCCAAAAAATCACGAAAAACACTACCAAAATGCAATTGCTTTCCATTAAGAATTTGCGACAAATTCACCTATGAGGTGTGGTGAATTCAAGCGATATGCAGCACGTCTCGACATTTTTTAGAAGTTCGAACTTAGACTTATTTACTTAATTTTCTTATTGGATAATGCCAAAAAATCACGAAAAACACTACCAAAATGCAATTGCTTTCCATTAAGAATTTGCGACAAAGAACTTACAGTTATTTACTTAATTTTCTTATTGGATAATGCCAAAAAATTACGAAAAACACAACCAAAATGCAAATGCTTTCCATGATATATTTGCGACGAATTCACCTATGAGGTATAGTGAATTCAAGCGATATGCAGCTCGTCTCGACACATTCTAGAAGCTCGAACTTAGAGTTATTTACTTAATTTTCTTATTGGATAATGCCAAAAAATCATGAAAAACACTACCAAAATGCAATTGCTTTCCATGAAAATATTGCGACAGATTTACCTATGAGGTGTGGTGAATTCAAGAGATATGCAGCTCGTCTCGACATTTTTTAGAAGTTCGAACTTAGAGCTATTTACTTAATTTTCTTATTGGATAATGGTCCAATAATCACAAAAAAACAGTACCAAAATGCAATTGCTTTTAAGCGAATTGCTTTCAAGCGATATGCAGTTCGTCGCGACATTTTATAAGAAGTTCGAACTTAGAGTTATTTACTTAATTTTCTTATTGGAAAATGTAAAAAAATCACGAAAAACACTACCAAAATTCAATTACTTTCGATGCGACGAATCCACCTATGAAATGTGGTGAATTCAAGCAATATGCAGCTCGTCTCGACATATTCTAGAAGTTCGAACTTAGAGTTATTTACTTAATTTTCTTATTGGATAATGCCCAAAAATCACGAAAAACAGTACCAAAATGCAATTGCTTTCAAGCGAATTGCTTCCGAGCGATATGCAGAGCGCCTCGACATTTTTAGAAGTTCGAACCTAAAGTTATTTACTTAATTTTCCTATTGGATAATGCCAAGAAATCACGAAAAACACTACCAAAATGCAATTGCTTTCCATGAAAAATTTGCGACGAATTCACCTATGAGGTGTGGTGAATTCAAGCGATATGCAGCTCGTCGCGACGTTCGATTTAAGAGTTATTTACTTAATTTTCTTATTGGATAATGCCAAAAAATCACGAAAAACACTACCAAAATGCAATTGCTTTCCATTAAGAATTTGCGACAAATTCACCTATGAGGTGTGGTGAATTCAAGCGATATGCAGCACGTCTCGACATTTTTTAAAAGTTCGAACTTAGACTTATTTACTTAATTTTCTTATTGGATAATGCCCAAAAATCACGAAAAACAGTACCAAAATGCAATTGCTTTCCATTAAAAATTTGCGACAAATTCACCTATGAGGTGTGGCGAATTCAAGCGATATGCAGCTCGTCTCGACATTTTTTAGAATTTCGTACTTAGAGTTATTTACTTAATTTTCTTATTGGATATTGCCAAAAAATCACGAAAAACAGTACCAAAATGCAATTGCTTTCCATGAAAAATTTGCGACAAATTCACCTATGAAATATGGGTTATTCAAGCGATATGCAGCTCGTCTCGATATTTTTTAGAAGTTGGAACTATTTACTTTATAGTTCGAGTTATTTACTTAATTTTCTTATTGGATAATGCCAAAAAATTACGAAAAACAGTACTAAAATGCAATTGCTTTCTATGAAAAATTTGCGACGAATTCACCTATGAGGTGTGGTGAATTCAAGTGATATGCAGCTCGTCGCGACGTTCGAATTAAGAGTTATTTACTTAATTTTCTTATTAGAAAATGCCAAAAAATCACGAAAAACACTACCAAAATTCAATTGCTTTCAATGAAAAATTTGCGACGAATTCACCTATGAGGTGTGGTGAATTCAAGCGATATGCAGCTCGTCGCGACGTTCGAATTAAGAGTTATTTACTTAATTTTCTTATTAGAAAATGCCAAAAAATCACGAAAAACACAACCAAAATTCAATTGCTTTCCTTTAAAAATTTGCGACGAATTCACCTATGAGGTGTGGTGAATTCAAGCGATATGAAGCTCGTCTCGAAATTTTTTAGAATTTTGAACTTAGAGTTATTTACTTAATTTTCTTATTGGATAATGCCAAAAAATCAAGAAAAACACAACCAAAATGTAATTGCTTTCAATGAAAAATTTGCGACGAATTCACCTATGAGGTGTGGTGAATTCAAGCGATATGCAGCTCGTCGCGACGTTCGAATTAAGAGTTATTTACTTAATTTTCTTATTTTAATTTTCTTATTGGATAATGCCAAAAAATCACGAAAAACACTACCAAAATGCAATTGCCTTCCATGAAAAATTTGCGATTAATTCATCTATGAGGTATAGTGAATTCAAGCGATATGCAGCTCGTCTCGACACATTCTAGAAGCTCGAACTTAGAGTTATTTACTTAATTTTCTTATTGGATAACGCCAAAAAATCATGAAAAACACTACCAAAATGCAATTGCTTTCCATGAAAATATTGCGACAGATTTACCTATGAGGTGTGGTGAATTCAAGAGATATGCAGCTCGTCTCGAAAATTTTTAGAATTTTGAACTTAGAGTTATTTACTTAATTTTCTTATTGGATAATGCCAAAAAATCACGAAAAACACTACCAAAATGCAATTGCTTTCCATGAAAAATTTGCGACAAATTCACCTATGAAATATGGGTTATTCAAGCGATATGCAGCTCGTCTCGATATTTTTTAGAAGTTGGAACTATTTACTTTATAGTTCGAGTTATTTACTTAATTTTCTTATTGGATAATGCCAAAAAATTACGAAAAACAGTACTAAAATGCAATTGCTTTCTATGAAAAATTTGCGACGAATTCACCTATGAGGTGTGGTGAATTCAAGCGATATGCAGCTCGTCGCGACGTTCGAATTAAGAGTTATTTACTTAATTTTCTTATTAGAAAATGCCAAAAAATCACGAAAAACACTACCAAAATTCAATTGCTTTCAATGAAAAATTTGCGACGAATTCACCTATGAGGTGTGGTGAATTCAAGCGATATGCAGCTCGTCTCGACATTTTTTGGAATTTCGAACTTAGAGTTATTTACTTAATTTTCTTATTGGATAATGCCAAAAAATCACAAAAAACACAACCAAAATGCAAATGCTTTCCATGATATATTTGCGACGAATTCACCTATGAGGTATAGTGAATTCAAGCGATATGCAGCTCGTCTCGACACATTCTAGAAGTTCGAACTTAGAGTTATTTACTTAATTTTCTTATTGGATAATGCCAAAAAATCATTAAAAACACTACCAAAATGCAATTGCTTCCCATGAAAATATTGCGACAGATTTACCTATGAGGTGTGGTGAATTCAAGAGATATGCAGCTCGTCTCGACATTTTTTAGAAGTTCGAACTTAGAGCTATTTACTTAATTTTCTTATTGGATAATGGTCCAATAATCACAAAAAAACAGTACCAAAATGCAATTGCTTTTAAGCGAATTGCTTCCGAGCGATATGCAGTTCGTCGCGACATTTTATAAGAAGTTCGAACTTAGAGTTATTTACTTAATTTTCTTATTGGAAAATGTAAAAAAATCACGAAAAACACTACCAAAATTCAATTGCTTTCGATGCGACGAATCCACCTATGAAATGTGGTGAATTCAAGCAATATGCAGTTCGTCTCGACCTTTTTTAGAAGTTCGAACTTAGACATATTTTCCTAATTTTCTTATTGGATAATGCTAAAAAATCACGAAAAACACTACCAAAAGGCAATTGCCTTCCATGAAAAATTTGCGACGAATTCACCTATAAGGTGTGGTGAATTCAAGCGATATCCAGCTCGTCGCGACATTTTATAAGAAGTTCGTACTTAGAGTTATTTACTTAATTTTCTTATTGGATAATGCCAAAAAATCACGAAAAACACTACCAAATTTCAATTGCTTTAGATGAAAAATTTGCGACGAATCCACCTATGAGGTGTGGTGAATTCAAGCAATATGCAGCTCGTCTCGACATATTCTAGAAGTTCGAACTTAGAGTAATTTACATAATTTTCTTATTAGATAATGCTAAAAAATCACGAAAAACACTACCAAAATGCAATTGCTTTCCATTAAATAGTTACTTAATAGTTCGAGTTATTTACTATATTTTCTTATTGGAAAATGTCAAAAAATCACGAAAATTTGAAATGGTGAATTCAAGCGATATGCAGCTCGTCTCCACATTTTTTAGAAGTTAGAACTTAGAGTATACTTAATATACTTAATTTTCTTGTTGGTTAATGCTAAAAAATCACGAAAAACACAGCCAAAATGCAATTACTTTTCATGAAAAATTTGCGATGAATTCACCTATAAGGTGTGGTGAATTCAAGCGATATGCAGCTCGTCGCGACATTTTATAAGAAGTTCGAACTTAGAGTTATTTACTTAATTTTCTTATTGGAAAATGTCAAAAAATCACGAAAAACACTACCAAATTTCAATTGCTTTCCATTAAAAAATTTGCGACAAATTCACTTATGAGATAAGGTGAATTCAAGCGATATGCAGCTCGTCTCGACTAATTCTAGAAGTTCGAACTTAGAGTTATTTACTTAATTTTCTTATTAGATAATGCTAAAAAATCACGAAAAACACTACCAAAATGCAAATGCTTTCCATTAAAAATGCAATTGCTTTTCATGAAATATTTGCGACGACTCCACCTATGAGATGTGGTTAATTCAAGCGATATGCAGCTCGTCTCGACATATTCTAGAAGTTCGAACTTACAGTTATTTACTTAATTTCCTTATTGGATAATGCCAAAAAATTCACGAAAAACAGTACCAAAATGCAATTGCTTTCCATGAAAAATTTGCGACGAATTCACCTATGAGGTGTAGTGAATTCAAGCGATATGCAGCTCCTCTCGACATTTTCTAGAAGTTCGTACTTAGAGTTATTTACTTAATTTTCTTATTGGAAAATGTCAAAAAATCACGAAAAACACTACCAAATTTCAATTGCTTTCGATGAAAAATTTGCGACGAATCCACCTATGAGGTGTGGTGAATTCAAGCGATATGCAGCTCGTCTCGACATTTTCTAGAAGTTCGAACTTAGAGTTATTTATTTAATTTTCTTGTTGGATAATGTTAAAAAATCACGAAAAACAGAACCAAAATGCAATTGCTTTCCATGAAAAATTTGCGACGAATTCACCTATGAGGTGTAGTGAATTCAAGCGATATGCAGCTCGTCTCGACATTTTTTAGAAGTTCGTACTTAGAGTTATTTACTTAATTTTCTTATTGGATAATGCCAAAAAATCACGAAAAAACAACCAAAATGCAATTGCTTTCCATGAAATATTTGCGACGAATTCACCTATGAAGTGTGGTGAATTCAAGCTAAATAAAGTTTGTCACGACATTTTATAAGAAGTTCTTTCTTAGAGTTATTTGCTTAATTTTATTATTGGATAATGCTAAAAAATCACGAAAAACACAACCAAAATGCAATTGCTTTTCATGAAAAATTTGCGACAAATTCACTTATGAGATGTGGTTAATTCAAGCGATATGCAGCTCATCGCGACGTTCGATATAAGAGTTATTTACTTAATTTTCTTATTAGATAATGAGGTGTAGTGAATTCAAGCGATATGCAACTCGTCTCGATATTTTTTAGAAGTTGGAACTATTTACTTTATAGTTCGAGTTATTTACTATATTTTCTTATTGGAAAATGTAAAAAAATCACGAAAAGCACTACCAAAATGTAATTGCTTTCCATTAAAAATTTGCGACGAATTCACCTATGAGGTGTGGTGTATTCTAGCGATATGAAGCTCGTCTCGAAATTTTTTAGAAGTTCGAACTTAGAGTTATTTACTTAATTTTCTTATTGGATAATGCCAAAAAATTACGAAAAACAGTACCAAAATGCAATTGCTTTCCATTAAAAATTTGCGACGAATTCACCTATGAGGTGTAGTGAATTCAAGCGATATGCAACTCGTCTCGACATTTTTTAGAAGTTCGAACTATTTACTTTATAGTTCGAGTTATTTACTATATTTTCTTATTGGATAATGCCAAAAAATTACGAAAAACAGTACCAAAATGCAATTGCTTTTCATGAAAAATTTGCGACGAATTCACCTATGAGGTGTAGTGAATTCAAGCGATATGCAGCTCGTCTCGACATTTTTTAGAAGTTCGTACTTAGAGTTATTTACTTAATTTTCTTATTGGATAATGCCAAAAAATCACGAAAAACACTACCAAAATGCAATTGCTTTCCATTAAATAGTTACTTAATAGTTCGAGTTATTTACTATATTTTCTTATTGGAAAATGTCAAAAAATCACGAAAATTTGAAATGGTGAATTCAAGCGATATGCAGCTCGTCTCCACATTTTTTAGAAGTTAGAACTTAGAGTATACTTAATATACTTAATTTTCTTGTTGGTTAATGCTAAAAAATCACGAAAAACACAGCCAAAATGCAATTACTTTTCATGAAAAATTTGCGATGAATTCACCTATAAGGTGTGGTGAATTCAAGCGATATGCAGCTCGTCGCGACATTTTATAAGAAGTTCGAACTTAGAGTTATTTACTTAATTTTCTTATTGGAAAATGTCAAAAAATCACGAAAAACACTACCAAATTTCAATTGCTTTCCATTAAAAAATTTGCGACAAATTCACTTATGAGATAAGGTGAATTCAAGCGATATGCAGCTCGTCTCGACTAATTCTAGAAGTTCGAACTTAGAGTTATTTACTTAATTTTCTTATTAGATAATGCTAAAAAATCACGAAAAACACTACCAAAATGCAAATGCTTTCCATTAAAAATGCAATTGCTTTTCATGAAATATTTGCGACGACTCCACCTATGAGATGTGGTTAATTCAAGCGATATGCAGCTCGTCTCGAAATTTTTTAGAAGTTCGAACTATTTACTTTATAGTTCGAGTTATTTACTATATTTCCTTATTGGATAATGCCAAAAAATTCACGAAAAACAGTACCAAAATGCAATTGCTTTCCATGAAAAATTTGCGACGAATTCACCTATGAGGTGTAGTGAATTCAAGCGATATGCAGCTCCTCTCGACATTTTCTAGAAGTTCGTACTTAGAGTTATTTACTTAATTTTCTTATTGGAAAATGTCAAAAAATCACGAAAAACACTACCAAATTTCAATTGCTTTCGATGAAAAATTTGCGACGAATCCACCTATGAGGTGTGGTGAATTCAAGCGATATGCAGCTCGTCTCGACATTTTCTAGAAGTTCGAACTTAGAGTTATTTATTTAATTTTCTTGTTGGATAATGTTAAAAAATCACGAAAAACAGAACCAAAATGCAATTGCTTTCCATGAAAAATTTGCGACGAATTCACCTATGAGGTGTAGTGAATTCAAGCGATATGCAGCTCGTCTCGACATTTTTTAGAAGTTCGTACTTAGAGTTATTTACTTAATTTTCTTATTGGATAATGCCAAAAAATCACGAAAAAACAACCAAAATGCAATTGCTTTCCATGAAATATTTGCGACGAATTCACCTATGAAGTGTGGTGAATTCAAGCTAAATAAAGTTTGTCACGACATTTTATAAGAAGTTCTTTCTTAGAGTTATTTGCTTAATTTTATTATTGGATAATGCTAAAAAATCACGAAAAACACAACCAAAATGCAATTGCTTTTCATGAAAAATTTGCGACAAATTCACTTATGAGATGTGGTTAATTCAAGCGATATGCAGCTCATCGCGACGTTCGATATAAGAGTTATTTACTTAATTTTCTTATTAGATAATGCTAAAAAATCACGAAAAACACTACCAAAATGCAATTGCTTTCCATTAAAAATTTGCGACGAATTCACCTATGAGGTGTAGTGAATTCAAGCGATATGCAACTCGTCTCGATATTTTTTAGAAGTTGGAACTATTTACTTTATAGTTCGAGTTATTTACTATATTTTCTTATTGGAAAATGTAAAAAAATCACGAAAAGCACTACCAAAATGTAATTGCTTTCCATTAAAAATTTGCGACGAATTCACCTATGAGGTGTGGTGTATTCTAGCGATATGAAGCTCGTCTCGAAATTTTTTAGAAGTTCGAACTTAGAGTTATTTACTTAATTTTCTTATTGGATAATGCCAAAAAATTACGAAAAACAGTACCAAAATGCAATTGCTTTCCATTAAAAATTTGCGACGAATTCACCTATGAGGTGTAGTGAATTCAAGCGATATGCAACTCGTCTCGACATTTTTTAGAAGTTCGAACTATTTACTTTATAGTTCGAGTTATTTACTATATTTTCTTATTGGATAATGCCAAAAAATTACGAAAAACAGTACCAAAATGCAATTGCTTTTCATGAAAAATTTGCGACGAATTCACCTATGAGGTGTAGTGAATTCAAGCGATATGCAGCTCGTCTCGACATTTTTTAGAAGTTCGTACTTAGAGTTATTTACTTAATTTTCTTATTGGATAATGCCAAAAAATCACGAAAAACACTACCAAATTTCAATTGCTTTCCCTGAAATATTTGCGACGAATCCACCTATGAGGTGTGTTGAATTTAAGCGATATGCAGCTCGTCTCCACATTTTTTAGAAGTTAGAACTTAGTATACTTAATATACTTAATTTTCTTGATGGTTAATGCTAAAAAATCACGAAAAACACAACCAAAATGCAGTTACTTTTCATGAATAATTTGCGACGAGTTAACCTATAAGGTGTGGTGAATTCAAGCGATATGCAGCTCGTCGCGACATTTTATAAGAAGTTCGAACTTAGAGTTATTTACTTAATTTTCTTATTGGAAAATGTCAAAAAATCACGAAAAACACTACCAAATTTCAATTGCTTTCGATGAAAAATTTGCGACGAATCCACCTATGAGGTGTGGTGAATTCAAGCGATATGCAGCTCGTCTCGACATATTCTAGAAGTTCGAACCTCTAGTTATTTACTTAATTTTCTTATTAGATAATGCTAAAAAATCACGAAAAACACTACCAAAATTCAATTGCTTTCAATGAAAAATTTGCGACGAATCCACCTATGAGGTGTGGTGAATTCAAGCGATATGCAGCTCGTCTCGACATATTCTAGAAGTTCGAACCTCTAGTTATTTACTTAATTTTCTTATTAGATAATGCTAAAAAATCACGAAAAACAGTACCAAAATGCAATTGCTTTTCATGAAAAATTTGCGACGAATTCACCTATGAGGTGTAGTGAATTCAAGCGATATGCAGCTCGTCTCGACATTTTTTAGAAGTTCGTACTTAGAGTTATTTACTTAATTTTCTTATTGGATAATGCCAAAAAATCACGAAAAACACTACCAAATTTCAATTGCTTTCCCTGAAATATTTGCGACGAATCCACCTATGAGGTGTGTTGAATTCAAGCGATATGCAGCTCGTCTCGACATTTTTTAGAAGTTCGAACTTAGAGTTGTTTACTTAATTTTCTTATTGGATAATGCAAAAAAATCACGAAAAACCGTACCAAAATGCAATTGCTTTTCATGAAAAATTTGCGACAAATTCACCTGTGAGGTGTGGTGAATTTAAGCGATATGCAGCTCGCCTCGACATTTTTTAGAAGTTCGAACCTAAAGTTATTTACTTAATTTTCCTATTGGATAATGCCAAGAAATCACGAAAAACACTACCAAAATGCAATTGCTTTCCATGAAAAATTTGCGACGAATTCACCTATGAGGTGTGGTAAATTCAAGCGATATGCAGCTCGTCGCGACGTTCGAATTAAGAGTTATTTACTTAATTTTCTTATTAGAAAATGCCAAAAAATCACGAAAAACACAACCAAAATTCAATTGCTTTCCATTAAAAATTTGCGACGAATTCACCTATGAGGTGTGGTGAATTCAAGCGATATGAAGCTCGTCTCGAAAATTTTTAGAATTTTGAACTTAGAGTTATTTACTTAATTTTCTTATTGGATAATGCCAAAAAATCACGAAAAACACTACCAAAATGCAATTGCTTTCCATTAAGAATTTGCGACAAATTCACCTATGAAATATGGGTTATTCAAGCGATATGCAGCTCGTCTCGATATTTTTTAGAAGTTGGAACTATTTACTTTATAGTTCGAGTTATTTACTTAATTTTCTTATTGGAAAATGTCAAAAAATCACGAAAAACACTACCAAATTTCAATTGCTTTCGATGAAAAATTTGCGACGAATCCACCTATGAGGTATGGTGAATTCAAGCGATATGCAGCTCGTCTCGACATTTTCTAGAAGTTCGAACTTAGAGTTATTTATTTAATTTTCTTGTTGGATAATGTTAAAAAATCACGAAAAACAGAACCAAAATGCAATTGCTTTCCATGAAAAATTTGCGACGAATTCACCTATGAGGTGTAGTGAATTCAAGCGATATGCAGCTCGTCTCGACATTTTTTAGAAGTTTGTACTTAGAGTTATTTACTTAATTTTCTTATTGGATAATGCCAAAAAATCACGAAAAAACAACCAAAATGCAATTGCTTTCCATGAAATATTTGCGACGAATTCACCTATGAAGTGTGGTGAATTCAAGCTAAATAAAGTTTGTCACGACATTTTATAAGAAGTTCTTTCTCAGAGTTATTTGCTTAATTTTATTATTGGATAATGCTAAAAAATCACGAAAAACACAACCAAAATGCAATTGCTTTTCATGAAAAATTTGCGACAAATTCACTTATGAGATGTGGTTAATTCAAGCGATATGCAGCTCATCGCGACGTTCGATATAAGAGTTATTTACTTAATTTTCTTATTAGATAATGCTAAAAAATCACGAAAAACACTACCAAAATGCAATTGCTTTCCATTAAAAATTTGCGACGAATTCACCTATGAGGTGTAGTGAATTCAAGCGATATGCAACTCGTCTCGATATTTTTTAGAAGTTGGAACTATTTACTTTATAGTTCGAGTTATTTACTATATTTTCTTATTGGAAAATGTCAAAAAATCACGAAAAGCACTACCAAAATGTAATTGCTTTCCATTAAAAATTTGCGACGAATTCACCTATGAGGTGTGGTGTATTCTAGCGATATGAAGCTCGTCTCGAAATTTTTTAGAAGTTCGAACTTAGAGTTATTTACTTAATTTTCTTATTGGATAATGCCAAAAAATTACGAAAAACAGTACCAAAATGCAATTGCTTTCCATTAAAAATTTGCGACGAATTCACCTATAAGGTGTAGTGAATTCAAGCGATATGCAACTCGTCTCGACATTTTTTAGAAGTTCGAACTATTTACTTTATAGTTCGAGTTATTTACTATATTTTCTTATTGGATAATGCCAAAAAATTACGAAAAACAGTACCAAAATGCAATTGCTTTTCATGAAAAATTTGCGACGAATTCACCTATGAGGTGTAGTGAATTCAAGCGATATGCAGCTCGTCTCGACATTTTTTAGAAGTTCGTACTTAGAGTTATTTACTTAATTTTCTTATTGGATAATGCCAAAAAATCACGAAAAACACTACCAAATTTCAATTGCTTTCCCTGAAATATTTGCGACGAATCCACCTATGAGGTGTGTTGAATTTAAGCGATATGCAGCTCGTCTCCACATTTTTTAGAAGTTAGAACTTAGTATACTTAGTATACTTAATATACTTAATTTTCTTGATGGTTAATGCTAAAAAATCACGAAAAACACAACCAAAATGCAGTTACTTTTCATGAATAATTTGCGACGAGTTAACCTATAAGGTGTGGTGAATTCAAGCGATATGCAGCTCATCGCGACATTTTATAAGAAGTTCGAACTTAGAGTTATTTACTTAATTTTCTTATTGGAAAATGTCAAAAAATCACGAAAAACACTACCAAATTTCAATTGCTTTCGATGAAAAATTTGCGACGAATCCACCTATGAGGTGTGGTGAATTCAAGCGATATGCAGCTCGTCTCGACATATTCTAGAAGTTCGAACCTCTAGTTATTTACTTAATTTTCTTATTAGATAATGCTAAAAAATCACGAAAAACACTACCAAAATTCAATTGCTTTCAATGAAAAATTTGCGACAAATTCACCTGTGAGGTGTGGTGAATTTAAGCGATATGCAGCTCGCCTCGACATTTTTTAGAAGTTGGAACTAATTACTTTATAGTTCGAGTTATTTACTTAATTTTCTTATTGGATTATGCCAAAAAATCATGAAAAACACTACCAAAATGCAATTGCTTTCCAGGAAAAATTTGCGACAGATTCACCTATGAGGTGTGGTGAATTCAAGCGATATGCAGCTCGTCTCGACATTTTTTAGAAGTTCGAACTTAGAGTTGTTTACTTAATTTTCTTATTGGATAATGCAAAAAAATCACGAAAAACCGTACCAAAATGCAATTGCTTTTCATGAAAAATTTGCGAAAAATTCACCTGTGAGGTGTGGTTAATTCAAGCGATATGCAGCTCATCGCGACGTTCGATATAAGAGTTATTTACTTAATTTTCTTACTAGATAATGCTAAAAAATCACGAAAAACACTACCAAAATGCAATTGCTTTCCATTAAAAATTTGCGACGAATTCACCTATGAGGTGTAGTGAATTCAAGCGATATGCAACTCGTCTCGATATTTTTTAGAAGTTGGAACTATTTACTTTATAGTTCGAGTTATTTACTATATTTTCTTATTGGAAAATGTCAAAAAATCACGAAAAGCACTACCAAAATGTAATTGCTTTCCATTAAAAATTTGCGACGAATTCACCTATGAGGTGTGGTGTATTCTAGCGATATGAAGCTCGTCTCGAAATTTTTTAGAAGTTCGAACTTAGAGTTATTTACTTAATTTTCTTATTGGATAATGCCAAAAAATTACGAAAAACAGTACCAAAATGCAATTGCTTTCCATTAAAAATTTGCGACGAATTCACCTATGAGGTGTAGTGAATTCAAGCGATATGCAACTCGTCTCGACATTTTTTAGAAGTTCGAACTATTTACTTTATAGTTCGAGTTATTTACTATATTTTCTTATTGGATAATGCCAAAAAATTACGAAAAACAGTACCAAAATGCAATTGCTTTTCATGAAAAATTTGCGACGAATTCACCTATGAGGTGTAGTGAATTCAAGCGATATGCAGCTCGTCTCGACATTTTTTAGAAGTTCGTACTTAGAGTTATTTACTTAATTTTCTTATTGGATAATGCCAAAAAATCACGAAAAACACTACCAAATTTCAATTGCTTTCCCTGAAATATTTGCGACGAATCCACCTATGAGGTGTGTTGAATTTAAGCGATATGCAGCTCGTCTCCACATTTTTTAGAAGTTAGAACTTAGTATACTTAGTATACTTAATATACTTAATTTTCTTGATGGTTAATGCTAAAAAATCACGAAAAACACAACCAAAATGCAGTTACTTTTCATGAATAATTTGCGACGAGTTAACCTATAAGGTGTGGTGAATTCAAGCGATATGCAGCTCGTCGCGACATTTTATAAGAAGTTCGAACTTAGAGTTATTTACTTAATTTTCTTATTGGAAAATGTCAAAAAATCACGAAAAACACTACCAAATTTCAATTGCTTTCGATGAAAAATTTGCGACGAATCCACCTATGAGGTGTGGTGAATTCAAGCGATATGCAGCTCGTCTCGACATATTCTAGAAGTTCGAACCTCTAGTTATTTACTTAATTTTCTTATTAGATAATGCTAAAAAATCACGAAAAACACTACCAAAATTCAATTGCTTTCAATGAAAAATTTGCGACAAATTCACCTGTGAGGTGTGGTGAATTTAAGCGATATGCAGCTCGCCTCGACATTTTTTAGAAGTTGGAACTAATTACTTTATAGTTCGAGTTATTTACTTAATTTTCTTATTGGATTATGCCAAAAAATCATGAAAAACACTACCAAAATGCAATTGCTTTCCAGGAAAAATTTGCGACAGATTCACCTATGAGGTGTGGTGAATTCAAGCGATATGCAGCTCGTCTCGACATTTTTTAGAAGTTCGAACTTGGAGTTGTTTACTTAATTTTCTTATTGGATAATGCAAAAAAATCACGAAAAACCGTACCAAAATGCAATTGCTTTTCATGAAAAATTTGCGACAAATTCACCTGTGAGGTGTGGTGAATTTAAGCGATATGCAGCTCGCCTCGACATTTTTTAGAAGTTCGAACTTAGAGTTATTTACTTAATTTTCTTATTGGAAAATGTAAAAAAATCACGAAAAACACTACCAAAATTCAATTGCTTTCGATGAAAAATTTTCGACGAATCCACCTATGAGGTGTGGTGAATTCAAGCGATATGCATCTCGTCGTGACGTTCGAATTAAGAGTTATTTACTTAATTTTCTTATTAGAAAATGCCAAAAAATCACGTCCTTCTGCGCAGGCAAAAAGTGTCCTTTTGCGTGACGGCCTTCGGCCGTGGCAGGGATTAAAACCCTCAGCCAACGAAGCCATCTCCTTGTTGAAAAGTCTTCCTCTATCCAGGGTCCTTCTCCTCAGGCAAAGTGTCTTTCTGCATGCCGGCCTTCGGCCGTGGCAGGGATTAAAACCCTCAGTCAACAAAACCATCTTCTTTGCTAAAAAGCCTTCCTCTATCCAGGGTCATCCTGCGCAGGCAAAGAGTCCTTCTGCATGCCGGCCTTCGGCCATGGCAGGGATTAAAACCCTCAGCCAACAAAACCATCTTCTTGTTGAAAAGTCTTCCTCTATCCAGGGTCCTTCTGCGCAGGCAAAAAGTGTCCTTCTGCGTGCCGGCCTTCGGCCGTGGCAGGGAATAAAATCCTCAGCCAACAAAACCATCTTCTTTGCTGAAAAGTTTTTCTCTATCGAGGTTCCTTCTGCGTGCCGGCCTTCGGCCGTGGCAGGGATTAAAACCCTCAGCCAACAAAACCATCTCCTTGTTGAAAAGCCTTCCTCTATCCAGGGTCATTCTGCGCAGGCAAAGAGTCCTTCTTCATGCCGTCTATCGGCCGTGGCAGGGATTAAAACCCTCAGCCAACAAAACCATCTCCTTGTTGAAAAGCCTTCCTCTATCCAGCGTCATTCTGCGCAGGCAAAGAGTCCTTCTGCGTGCCGGCCTTCGGCCGTGGCAGGGATTAAAACCCTCAGCCAACAAAACCATCTCCTTGTTGAAAAACCTTCCTCTATCCAGGGTCCTTCTGCGCAGGCAAACTGTCCTTCTGCATGCCGGCCTTCGGCCGTGGCAGGGATTAAAACCTTCAGCCAACAAAACCATCTCCTTGTTGAAAAGTCTTCCTCTATCCAGGGTCCTTCTGCGCAGGCAAAGTGTCCTTCTGCATGCCGGCCTTCGGCCGTGGCAGGGATTAAAACCCTCACCCAACAAAACCATCTTCTTTGCTGAAAAGTTTTTTTCTATCCAGGGTCCTTCTGCGCAGGCAAACTGTCCTTCTGCATGCCGGCCTTCGGCCGTGGCAGGGATTAAAACCGTCAGCCAAAAAAACCATCTTTGCTGAAAAGTTTTCCTCTATCCAGGGTCCTTCTGCGTGACGGCCTTCGGCCGTGGCAGGGATTAAAACCCTCAGCCAGAAAAACCGTCCCCTTGCTGAATAGTATTTGTATATTAACCAGTCCAGTAAGTCCAACAGCTGCTTCGTAGCTAACCCATTTCAGCATTTATCGCAAAATTGGGCCTTATTTCATTTTTTTGGGCATTTTTTGATAAAAATTTCAAAATTTCTTAAAATGAAATAAGGCCCACGTTGGGCCTTATTTCATTTTTTTATGAAATAACGCCCAATTTGGCAAAATGAAATAAGGCCCGCATTGGGCCTTATTTCATTTGGGCGTTATTTCCCGGAGCCAAAATTTGCGACAAATTCAGCTGTGAGGTGTGGTGAATTTAAGCGATATGCAGCTCGCCTCGACATTTTTTAGAAGTTGGAACTATTTACTTTATAGTTCGAGTTATTTACTTAATTTTCTTATTGGATTATGTCAAAAAATCATGAAAAACACTACCAAAATGCAATTGCTTTCCAGGAAAAATTTGCGACAGATTCACCTATGAGGTGTGGTGAATTCAAGTGATATGCAGCTCGTCTCGACATTTTTTAGAAGTTCGAACTTAGAGTTATTTACTTAATTTTACTTTTGGATAATGCTAAGAAATCACGAAAAACACTACCAAAATGCAATTGCTTGTCATCAAAAATTGGTGACAAATTCACCTATGAGGTGTAGTGAATTCAAGCGATATGCAGCTCGTCTCGACATTTTTTAGAAGTTCGAACTTAGAACTTTTATTGCTTTAATGAAAAATTTGCGACGAATCCACCTATGAGGTGTGGTGAATTCAAGCGATATGCAGCTCGTCTCGACATATTCTAGAAGTTCGAACTTAGAGTTGTTTACTTAATTTTCTTATTGGATAATGCCAAAAAATCATGAAAAACACTACCGAAATGCAATTGCTTTCCATGAAAAATTTGCGACAGATTCACCTATGAGGTGTGGTGAATTCAAGAGATATGCAGCTCGTCTCGACATATTCTAGAAGTTCGAACTTAGAGTTATTTACTTAATTTTCTTATTGGAAAATGTAAAAAAATCACGAAAAACACTACCAAAATTCAATTGCTTTCGATGAAAAATTTTCGACGAATCCACCTATGAGGTGTGGTGAATTCAAGCGATACGCATCTCGTCGTGACGTTCGAATTAAGAGTTATTTACTTAATTTTCTTATTAGAAAATGCCAAAAAATCACGAAAAACACTACCAAAATTCAATTGCTTTCAATGAAAAATTTGCGACAAATTCAGCTGTGAGGTGTGGTGAATTTAAGCGATATGCTGCTCGCCTCGACATTTTTTAGAAGTTCGAACCTATTGTTATTTACTTAATTTTCCTATTGGATAATGCTAAGAAATCACGAAAAACACTACCAAAATGTAATTGCTTTCTTAGCTGTGGTGAATTTAAGCGATATGCAGAGCGCCTCGACATTTTTAGAAGTTCGAACCTAAAGTTATTTACTTAATTTTCCTATTGGATAATGCCAAGAAATCACGAAAAACACTACCAAAATGCAATTGCTTTCCATGAAAAATTTGCGACGAATTCACCTATGAGGTGTGGTGAATTCAAGCGATATGCAGCTCGTCGCGACGTTCGATTTAAGAGTTATTTACTTAATTTTCTTATTAGAAAATGCCAAAAAATCACGAAAAACACAACCAAAATTCAATTGCTTTCCATTAAAAATTTGCGACGAATTCACCTATGAGGTGTGGTGAATTCAAGCGATATGAAGCTCGTCTCAAAATTTTTTAGAGTTTTGAACTTAGAGTTATTTACTTAATTTTCTTATTGGATAATGCCAAAAAATCACGAAAAACACTACCAAAATGCAATTGCTTTCCATTAAGAATTTGCGACAAATTCACCTATGAGGTGTGGTGAATTCAAGCGATATGCAGCACGTCTCGACATTTTTTAGAAGTTCGAACTTAGACTTATTTACTTAATTTTCTTATTGGATAATGCCAAAAAATCACGAAAAACACTACCAAAATGCAATTGCTTTCCATTAAGAATTTGCGACAAATTCACCTATGAAATATGGGTTATTCAAGCGATATGCAGCTCGTCTCGATATTTTTTAGAAGTTGGAACTATTTACTTTATAGTTCGAGTTATTTACTTAATTTTCTTATTGGATAATGCCAAAAAATTACGAAAAACAGTACTAAAATGCAATTGCTTTCTGTGAAAAATTTGCGACGAATTCACCTATGAGGTGTGGTGAATTCAAGCGATATGCAGCTCGTCGCGACGTTCGAATTAAGAGTTATTTACTTAATTTTCTTATTAGAAAATGCCAAAAAATCACGAAAAACACTACCAAAATTCAATTGCTTTCAATGAAAAATTTGCGACGAATTCACCTATGAGGTGTGGTGAATTCAAGCGATATGCAGCTCATCGCGACGTTCGAATTAAGAGTTATTTACTTAATTTTCTTATTAGAAAATGCCAAAAAATCACGAAAAACACAACCAAAATTCAATTGCTTTCCTTTAAAAATTTGCGACGAATTCACCTATGAGGTGTGGTGAATTCAAGCGATATGAAGCTCGTCTCGAAATTTTTTAGAATTTTGAACTTAGAGTTATTTACTTAATTTTCTTATTGAATAATGCCAAAAAATCAAGAAAAACACAACCAAAATGTAATTGTTTTCAATGAAAAATTTGCGACGAATTCACCTATGAGGTGTGGTGAATTCAAGCGATATGCAGCTCGTCGCGACGTTCGAATTAAGAGTTATTTACTTAATTTTCTTATTTTAATTTTCTTATTGGATAATGCCAAAAAATCACGAAAAACACTACCAAAATGCAATTGCCTTCCATGAAAAATTTGCGATTAATTCATCTATGAGGTGTGATGAATTCAAACGATATGCAGCTCGTCTCGACATTTTTTGGAATTTCGAACTTACAGTTATTTACTTAATTTTCTTATTGGATAATGCCAAAAAATCACGAAAAACACAACCAAAATGCAAATGCTTTCCATGATATATTTGCGACGAATTCACCTATGAGGTATAGTGAATTCAAGCGATATGCAGCTCGTCTCGACACATTCTAGAAGCTCGAACTTAGAGTTATTTACTTAATTTTCTTATTGGATAATGCCAAAAAATCATGAAAAACACTACCAAAATGCAATTGCTTTCCATGAAAATATTGCGACAGATTTACCTATGAGGTGTGGTGAATTCAAGAGATATGCAGCTCGTCTCGACATTTTTTAGAAGTTCGAACTTAGAGCTATTTACTTAATTTTCTTATTGGATAATGGTCCAATAATCACAAAAAAACAGTACCAAAATGCAATTGCTTTTAAGCGAATTGCTTTCAAGCGATATGCAGTTCGTCGCGACATTTTATAAGAAGTTCGAACTTAGAGTTATTTACTTAATTTTCTTATTGGAAAATGTAAAAAAATCACGAAAAACACTACCAAAATTCAATTGCTTTCGATGCGACGAATCCACCTATGAAATGTGGTGAATTCAAGCAATATGCAGCTCGTCTCGACATATTCTAGAAGTTCGAACTTAGAGTTATTTACTTAATTTTCTTATTGGATAATGCCCAAAAATCACGAAAAACAGTACCAAAATGCAATTGCTTTCAAGCGAATTGCTTCCGAGCGATATGCAGTTCGTCGCGACATTTTATAAGAAGTTCGAACTTAGAGTTATTTACTTAATTTTCTTATTGGAAAATGTAAAAAAATCACGAAAAACACTACCAAAATTCAATTGCTTTCGATGCGACGAATCCACCTATGAAATGTGGTGAATTCAAGCGATATGCAGCTCGCCTCGACATTTTTTAGAAGTTCGAACGTAGAGTTATTTACTTAATTTTACTTTTGGATAATGCTAAGAAATCACGAAAAACACTACCAAAATGCAATTGCTTGTCATCAAAAATTGGTGACAAATTCACCTATGAGGTGTAGTGAATTCAAGCGATATGCAGCTCGTCTCGACATTTTTTAGAAGTTCGAACTTAGAACTTTTATTGCTTTAATGAAAAATTTGCGACGAATCCACCTATGAGGTGTGGTGAATTCAAGCGATATGCAGCTCGTCTCGACATATTCTAGAAGTTCGAACTTAGAGTTGTTTACTTAATTTTCTTATTGGATAATGCTGTTGTGCTTCCCTGAAGCTGTGGTTGCCAATAGCTGCACTTAGTCGGTGGTCGTCGGGCTTGTCAATCACTTGGACTCTTGGTTAGTCGGATGTCCCCCGCTCCCGTTCACCCAGTAATTGAACACGCAGTTTCCAATAGTTTACTGTTTATTCTTACTCTTGATTTTGCACAATCGATTATTTTACAAAACGCTAAACTGACGACGAGTTTATCTCGGTACACGGGACAAGTTATGGGAACTAACTTTAACCGGGCTCGCTGCGCACGGAGCTAACTTGTTATCGGAAAACTAACTAACTAACTCTCGTACTCTTGGAGTACAGGTTTATAAAGTGGCAGAGCCACGGTCGTCACCAGCACGGCCGCCAAGATTCTTCCGTGTTCTCTATCTTCCGCTGGGTCAGCGCAACGCAAGAATTGCGTCTGACGCGGAAGGAGAACCTTGACCAGCTTTCCACCATTGTATTGTGCTGGCCGCGGAAGCTGGCCTTACACATTCCGCTTTCGAGTCGCGATCGCTAGCCAGTGGCTGAGTGCTTAGCTCAGCCACCGCAATCAATTCGGCCTAAAAGTATGCCTATGAATTAAATTGAATTAGCGACCGAAACTCGACGGCAGATGTTCGGCAACATGCTGACCGACGACACACAACATCCCTCCACCCCCAGGGAAAGAAAAAATTATTGTCGAGAAGCGACAGTAATTTTTTCTTTTGACAAATATTTGGGTGGCTTAAAAATACTGTAGCCGTGCGGAGCTTACAGACTACTTGTTCTATTACAAAGTATTACAAACTACTTATTACATAATGTACTATTACCGTAATGTACCTATTACATTACTTATTACATTACAATGGTTTTTTCCATGTTACTAGAGGTAATATTCTTACTATTCTTATGTTGTAGTATTACAATGTATTATAAACATTTCCTAATACTTATTCTACACTTAAACTATCTCTTACATAAACTTAAAACCTACACTTATCTGCTCGTTCAGCTGCTGGGGTGCTGCTTGCTCGTTCTGGCTGCTGCTTGCTTGATTGCTGCTGCTCGCGGTAGCGTTTCTCATGCGGTGGTGATTACTGCAGCAAAGGTAATGGTACCGTTAAGGACGTCTTGCGCTGAGGGTGCTAAACTCGAAGGCTTGGGCTCGGCCCTTGTGCTTTAACCGCGCAGTGGATGCCATACGAATGCGCTGCTTATGTCATCGTTCTCGTCGACTTAACGAGTGCACTACGGCGCATGGTACTCGAAATGCTGTACCACCGCTGGAAATGGTCGCACGACCCTACTAACTTCTAATTTGGACGCCTACCGTGGCCGGTCCGGCAGTAATGCGGCATATTGGGTGTCTATGTGTTCGCGGTGACCACCTCAACCGTCGTACCCCAGACCAACCCACGGGACTCCGTTTGTCATCTTTTCAGCTACCCGCCTTCGGCACTCTTCGCTGCTGCTGACGGTACCATCACTATTGCTGTTGCCGCCGCTACCGCCTATGCTGCTTCTGCATACTTTTCTTCCTCAAGCAATACCCCTCGAATGTACCCTTCTCCACCGTTCTCGAAATTTTAACTTCTAATTTTAATTAAAGATTAACTAAACTAATATTGAACGTAAACATATTCTTACATAAATACAAATTGTTACGAGTTACCGCAAACGCCATGAGCATCACGACCTTGGCAAACTAACATTGTTTGTTTCGTTTGGGTTTTCTATCTAGTACTTCGTACTTTATTTTTGCCATTATCTTAAAAATTTAGTATATGTACATTAATTTCCCCTACAACGGGTTATTACTTAAATTGTATATGCATATTCTATATGCATATTCTATTAACGCTATCCATCATTGCAAGTATGATAGTTAAAGTGATCCAATTAATAATAGTTAAGTGTTAATTAATTAATAGTTAATAGTTAAGTGATCCAATAGTTAAAATGTATTTTATTCTTTGAAATCTGTGTTGAATCTCTTAAAAGTTGTTATTACTGTTAATATATTGTTATCGT
The DNA here is from genome assembly GCA_949752815.1 of Conops quadrifasciatus. Lineage (NCBI taxonomy): Eukaryota > Metazoa > Arthropoda > Insecta > Diptera > Conopidae > Conops > Conops quadrifasciatus. Next base: position 23,165,292 of record OX457077.1, on the reverse strand, counting down.
TAATATACTGAAACCCAAGCGGTCTAATATTCAACAAAAAATCACACATACGTTTACATACTACGTTGTCTATGTTGAAACGTGTGCATCTACGCTAAACGTTGTAAACGTTGTGACGTATGCATATACGCATGCGTATACATATACATATACGCGTGCATATACACTTACGTGGGACTTGCACATTATTGCGCGAAGAAAGACAAACACTGCTCCTGAGCTAACTATAGCTGGGCCAATGCTGGTCTTTCTGTGTATCCTATTCATGTTTAAATTGTTGTTTTATTCATGTTTAGGTTAAACATATTCTGTCCATGTTTATTTCCCCTTGCTGAAGGCTTCATCTTCGTGTCAACCTGCAAACAGATGGATTAATAACGTCAAACGAAACAAACCCCTTGTACCTAACTTAGAAATTCCTGGAAATTAATACTAACAATACTAAATAACTACTAACAACAATACTAAAAACCCATAATGAATAAAAACTAACCTGAGAACTATCCTAACTCAATGAAGTGACTAACTAAAACTAATATTAACTAGAACTGACCCCCCACTAACACTGCTTAAAACTAAGGGTGTACCAGTTCATGCAACTTTGGTTTCACCCGCTATTGTACAGCTTCAGCAGATTATTATGGAAGGACTTCTCCCTCCCTTTTACAGATAACACTGTCGTAACCGGTGACTTCACCGCTGTCACCACGTAAGGCCCGATCCAAATCGGCGAAAACTTGTTCTTCCTAGTCTGGTTTTTGAGTAATACTTTACCCAACCCTAAACTCGACAGGATTTGAGTTTTTGTCGTAAAGTTCTTTCGACTTTCTTTTTGCGACCTCCTGGTTCTGCCGAACCAACTCGTGCGCTCTCTGTATCTGATATTTCAAAATCTTAAAAGGATCGTCCACGTTGTAAACCGGACTACATTTGCGTTTTAAATTCGTGGGAAACTCTGAGTCAAAACCGTACAAGGTACGAAAAGGTGTTTGTTTCGTGGATGTGTGCGACGTATTGTTATGCACATGCATAGCCGCCGAAAGCCACTGGTCCCAGTTGGAACCGTCCTCTTTGGCGAAGCTGCGCAGATACTCGGCCAATGGCCTATGGCTGCGTTCCAGCGAGCCGTTCGCTTGAGGGTGGTAAGGCGTAATGTGCAATTTCTTTATCCCTAACATCTTGCACACATCGGAAAAAACCTTAGAAACAAAATTCGTACCGTTGTCGGTAACTAGAACTTTGGGTATGCTATGTCGGGTTATGACTTCGTCAAAAAACGCTTTGGCCACCGTGCTGGCCTCTGCATCAGGTATGGCTACGCAAGCCATGTATTTCGAGAAGTCATCCTGAAAGGTCAGAATGTACTTATTGCCCGACGTCGTCTCAGGTAAGATGCCGACTATATCCATATAGACCTTTTCGAATGGCCTAAGTGGAGTGTCGGTCAGTACCAGAGGCATCTTCGTCAGCCTACTACCTTTGTTTACCTGACACTTTGGACAGTTTCTGACGAATTCCTTCACTTGTCGTTGCATTCCAGGCCATCTGAACTGTTTGCGAATCCTTAAGTAAGTTCTCACCGCTCCTTGGTGACCTCCTAGGGGAGTGTTGTGAAAATCGTTCATCACAGTCTCAATCTCCCTGGGGTCTTTCAGTAAAATTGCCGAATCATTCCTCAGACTACGAGTTTGATCCTCCTCCTCACTACCCTCAGGTTCTACTTGAGTTTCCCGGTGTTTCCGCTCCTTAGCCTTAGACCTAGTCTCAACGGCTGCTACGATCTCCCCTTGTGGAATCCTGCTTAAAGCGTCCGCGTTCAAGTTTTTCTTTCCCGGTTTGTACACAATCTCGAATTGGTACTCGGAGAGCTTATGCCTGAACCGAGCCAACCTGGACGTTTGGTCCTTTAGGTTTGCTATACCCTTCAGCGGTTGGTGATCGGTTACTATCTTGAACGGCCGGCCTAATAAATAGGCCCGGAAGTTCTTCGTAGCCCAAACAATGGCTAGAAATTCCCTTTCGATCGTAGAATAACGCTTCTCCGCGTCATTCAAAGCCCTGCTCGCGAAGGCTATTGGTCGGTCTACCCCTATCCTTCCCTGTGAAAGGACGGCCCCCAATGCCTCGCCGCTCGCATCTGTCGTGAGAATGAATTCTTTAGAAAAGTCTGGATACGCTAGGACTGGAGGAGTTACAATAGCCTCTTTCAACCTGTCGAAAGCTTCCTGGCAGCTTCTCGTCCAGTTGAAAACAGCGTCCTTCCTCAACAACTTGTTAATGGGCAGCGCTATACTCGCTGTACCGGGTATGAATTTCCGGTAGTAATTCACTAGACCCAAAAACGCTTGCACCTCCTTTTTATTCTTTGGAGGCGGAATGCCTTTGACGCACTCCACTTTCTGCGGGTCGGGAAGGGCACCCTGCTCTGAACATTTATGCCCTAAGTAAATTACCTCGCGACGCAAGAACTGACATTTACTAACGTTCAGCTTCAAATTATTCTCCCTTAACGCCTCGAGAACCCTTATCAACCTCCATTCATGCTGTTCTAAGTTGCTTCCATACACCACAATATCGTCTAAATAGACGAAACAATCTATGCCCTGTAGACCCGTAAGAATATGGTTCATAATTCTTTGAAAAGTAGCAGGTGCCCCCGTTAGACCGAATGGCATTCTGGTAAACTCAAAATGACCTAACGCTGAGCTAAAAGCCGTCTTCTCCCTGTCGCTGTCGTCCATTAAAACCTGATGATAGCCGCTGGCTAAATCCAAAGTAGAGAAATACCTGCTGTTTCCTAACTGATCCAGTATTTCATCTATCCTAGGTATGGGAAATACTTGCTTGATGGTCGCTTCATTGAGCTTTCTGTAGTCTATCACCAGCCTCCATTTCTTCTCCCCGTCTCTCCCACTCTTCTTTGGAACTAGAAGCAGTGGGGAGTTCCACGGTGAGGTGCTTGGACGTATCATACCGTCCTCTAGGAGCTTATCTACCTGTCTATTCACTTCTTCCCTATGCGCATGAGGAAGGCGGTATTGCTTCTGGTTTATGGGCGCTTGGCCCGCTACAGTGGGAATTCTATGCGCCAAGACAGGTGTGTAAGACAATTTATCCCCTTCCAAAAGGAACACGTCGTTGTAGGATGCACAAACCCTTTCGATCGACTCCCTCTCTTCACTATTCAGAGTAGTGTCCAGCCTCAGCTCACTCATTAGCATGTCTAGCCTTCCCTTAATGTCAGAACTCACGATACTATTAATCGAGCTTGCTTGGGCTGGTTGTTTATACTTTCTGAAGTCACTGAATTCCGGAACGAAGTTGTCGCTGAGAACGAAATCTTCTTCCGTGGAATTCAGGATTGGGACATCGACCCTGTTGCCCACTACATTCACCAGAGTTTCTCCTAGGTAAACCCCTGGAGAAATCTGCCTCTTGTGGACTACTACAACCGGAATCTTTGTTTTCAACTTAAGGGATACGATACACGTCGACCGAGCTTTCACCACGCTACGCGTCGCACGTGTTTCCCCGTTCACTCCACCTATCCTCACAAGTGGCAATTTGGCAACATGCTTGCCCTCTGTGTTGAACAATGTCAAACTCTTTTTCACCGAGTTTATAACGGACTTGTTCCACAGGTTGTCCCGGCCAAGTATACCGTCCCCTGGCAACCCTTGTTCAAGTGACACCGTGTGTAGCGTTAAACCAAGGTTTGCACAGTTCGCGTGGGTAACATTGACCGTTCCTTTCGTGGAAGCACAGCCCCCGAAAGCTCCACTTAGAGCCCGGTCTTCACTGCGGTCAATTGGTGTGTCCACCTTCAAAGATTTCTCTTTCACTAGGCTAGTGTCCGCACCTGTGTCCACCAGCAAGACAAGTTTTTCATTAGTTGCCTCCACGCAAGGAAACTCAATGAACACATCATCTTCCGGTTTCCTACTGTAACGGACTTCGCCGATGTCAATCTTCACCCCAGAATCCTCGGCATGCGTTTCCCGTTCACATGCCTGTCTCCCCCCTACCATATCATCGATTTCCACAGTGGGAAAACCATTTACTGTCGCGCGCTCGTTAACCGATCCCACACTTCCTTTAAAAATTTCCTTTGTAGCAGATTGCTGGTTTCCAGCATTTGTTTCTATTATTCTATTGGTAGTATTCTCCCTATTACCCGACGAGAGAATCTCGCCTCTAACTGTTCCTACACTCACCGTTTTCCGTTCAACCCCTTCTATACTTGATACATACGACCATTGCGGAACCTTATCTTGGCCCGCGGTTGAATTCACTGCCCCATTGGACGTATAATTCAACCCACTGAGTCGTTGTGGCCTGCTGTTACTTCTGTTTTTGGGTTCCCAGGCTACTGGCCTTGCCTGGGCCCCCGGTAGTTTCCCTGCAGCGACTCCCAATTTCTTTTGGCTTCGCAGTTCACAACCATGTGCCCTGGTCTGTTGCACCAGTGACAAACTATCGCACTCTTACTTTGAGCCACGCTACCGGTTGGTCTGGAATTCCCTGGGACTACTGGCGGCTGCGGTCCCCTGCCATTCGCAGCAACCCTGTTGCCCGACCACCGCTGGTTACCCTGCTTTGTGGGATATGACTCCCTTCTCTGGACTGTCTCCTGAGGTTTCGGTATTTGTTTACCGCACTCCCAGTTGGCTTCATGTCCATAGACAAAACACCTCTGGCAAAACGGGGTGTTCTTCCTCGTTAGGCAGTCTTCCCTAGTATGACCTTTCTTGCTGCAAAAACTGCAGACTACGCTCGCTGCAGATTGCCCGGAATTACCTTCGTCTACCCTGGCAGTCTGTTTGTTGACTGGAGCCCTATAGCGCCCGCCTTCGGGCGAATTGCGAGGCCAATTCGAGGGGAGAGCTCCGGCCTTGTTCGGCGATGTGTACCGCGCAGTCGGTGAGCTTTCTACCATCCCGACGAGCTGGCCGGACTGCCTGCCCCCGGCTTGATAGACGTTGTCCGCCATTTCTACCGCTTCCTCCACTAATTCCTCCAACGTTCCCTTTTTCGACCCAAACAGGTACAGCCTCAATGAGTTGTCCGTTAACCCGAGTTTGAAAGCCTTCGTTATCGTGTTCTCGACCACGGACCGTAAAGGCCCATCTGACTGCCCGTTGCAGATGGTCGTCATCAAGTCCTCAGCCTGAGACTTCAAATACATGAGCCTCTCTGCGAACTGGCGTATATCCTCCCCCGGTATCTGACGTACCCCCTGTATTTCTGCCAGCACCGTGTCCAACGACTTGTATTGAAGGTAGCTCTTTTTAATAGTCGAGCATAACTCCTCAATACTATTGAACTTTTTCGAGCGAAGAAGGTTGTAGGCGTTACCGTGCAGCCTTTGCTTCACACAAGCTATGAAATCCTGCACTTCCGAAGCGCCCACACCCCTTCCCGCTAGGTCGCACCCCTCTACAAATTTATAGACCTCGCTACGGAGGTCCACTGAGGGCGCACCTGAAAATAACGGTACCAACGTGTTCACCGCCTTCGCAATCTCGGCAATACCCATTTTTGCAAGACTTCCGCGGGTACCCTGGGAGGTCTCGAGTGGCCCTGCAATAGGACCCTTCGGTTCCTTATGAAACAAGGACGTCTCGTGCGCTAACAAGACCTCCTGCTGGAGTAGTCTATTCTCAACCGTTAGCCGCCGAATACGTTCCTTAGCGTCTTCCAAGCTCGAGAAATCCTCCCTTATTCTTTGACTAGACGAACCCGGCAGAGTAGGATCGTCTACACCAGCGTCCTTCAACAAGTCCCTCAACTGATGATTCTCAATCTCTAATTCCCTCAGGCAATCCTCTTGACGCTGCCTTGTCGCCACTAACTTATCGTAATGATTTTTAAGGGACTCGAATTCCCTCCTCCACTCTTGCAGCTCTTTCGTGGTCGACCCGTTCCTTTGGTCAAGAAAACTCAAAAGTTCCTCAACGACCAGATCGGCCTGTTCTATTTTCGATAAGCCTTTGCAACCGCCTATCTTCCCTCTAATTAACTCGATGTTCTCTTTATTGTTAACCGTGAGACTTAAGTTCGCCCAGGCCTTATCGACAAACCTGTCTATCTCACCCGTCAAATAAAGATATCTCGACTCCAACTCCTTGTAGTGAACCTCCCATTCACTATTATCAGCCATTAACCACCTAGCCAAATTCGCCTTCACTGCTGGGTTCCCACTCAACCGTTTTTTATAATTATTAACTCTACTCTTTTTTGCTTATTCAAATTTCCGTGTACGCGGCCCGTGCCGCGTAAGAACAAATCACCGTTGTTTTTCTTTTTCCAGTTTCAGCGTACCATCGGCGCTATTGACATTGTAAAACAACGCTTGTGTTTGTTTCGCTGCTTGAAACTTAAGCTCTTACCGCCGAGCGAGCAGTTTCGAGCAATCGACAAGTTCAAGTTCAGCGGACGGCCAGATACGTGTGTATGTATGTACGCATATCACCGTTTATTCGCTTTTGAACAACGCGCAAAACTGCATACTCGATTTACTAACTATAAATATACAAACATGAATTCCCACCAGCGTGAACAATTCATATGGAAAAAACAAACGTATCCAATTTATTTCACAATCTTTATTATTAACATTTCCATTGACCGATTTATTATCTTATTATTTTAATAAACTAATTGTCATAAAATTAAATCAGAATTAAAACTCTACTCTTAAGCCCATATGCGAGCTTAATAAGCTTAATTAACTCACCAAGTCCACTAAATTATTGGCAAACGTTCTGACTACTCTAAGCTACCTTTCTGTTTCATCATTTTCACGTTTCATCATTTTCACCACGGAACACAGTACACTGGTTAAGATTCGACTACTAAAGCACGAACTCCTTAACCCGATAGTTTAAACAGCGACTTACGAAGCGCGCCTGCTTATCGATCACCATACGTATTTCCGTGCTAAGAACTTTCAAAAACATGGTAAATGGTACTCCTCCTACAGTAGCATATAAATCTACCCGAATAATTCCCTATACAATACTACACACAAAATACAATTAAACCATAATATCTTAATCTATTAACACATAAGGTACCACTTACCTTGCGATTTTCGGTACGAAAAACCGGCTGCGCCAAATGTTGTGCTTCCCTGAAGCTGTGGTTGCCAATAGCTGCACTTAGTCGGTGGTCGTCGGGCTTGTCAATCACTTGGACTCTTGGTTAGTCGGATGTCCCCCGCTCCCGTTCACCCAGTAATTGAACACGCAGTTTCCAATAGTTTACTGTTTATTCTTACTCTTGATTTTGCACAATCGATTATTTTACAAAACGCTAAACTGACGACGAGTTTATCTCGGTACACGGGACAAGTTATGGGAACTAACTTTAACCGGGCTCGCTGCGCACGGAGCTAACTTGTTATCGGAAAACTAACTAACTAACTCTCGTACTCTTGGAGTACAGGTTTATAAAGTGGCAGAGCCACGGTCGTCACCAGCACGGCCGCCAAGATTCTTCCGTGTTCTCTATCTTCCGCTGGGTCAGCGCAACGCAAGAATTGCGTCTGACGCGGAAGGAGAACCTTGACCAGCTTTCCACCATTGTATTGTGCTGGCCGCGGAAGCTGGCCTTACACATTCCGCTTTCGAGTCGCGATCGCTAGCCAGTGGCTGAGTGCTTAGCTCAGCCACCGCAATCAATTCGGCCTAAAAGTATGCCTATGAATTAAATTGAATTAGCGACCGAAACTCGACGGCAGATGTTCGGCAACATGCTGACCGACGACACACAACAATGCCAAAAAATCATGAAAAACACTACCAAAATGCAATTGCTTTCCATGAAAAATTTGCGACAGATTCACCTATGAGGTGTGGTGAATTCAAGAGATATGCAGCTCGTCTCGACATATTCTAGAAGTTCGATGAAAAATTTTCGACGAATCCACCTATGAGGTGTGGTGAATTCAAGCGATACGCATCTCGTCGTGACGTTCGAATTAAGAGTTATTTACTTAATTTTCTTATTAGAAAATGCCAAAAAATCACGAAAAACACTACCAAAATTCAATTGCTTTCAATGAAAAATTTGCGACGAATTCACCTATGAGGTGTGGTGAATTCAAGCGATATGCAGCTGGTCGCGACGTTCGAACTTAGAGTTATTTACTTAATTTTCTTATTAGAAAATGCCAAAAAATCACGAAAAACACTACCAAAATTCAATTGCTTTCAATGAAAAATTTGCGACAAATTCAGCTGTGAGGTGTGGTGAATTTAAGCGATATGCAGCTCGCCTCGACATTTTTTAGAAGTTGGAACTATTTACTTTATAGTTTGAGTTATTTACTTAATTTTCTTATTGGATTATGTCAAAAAATCATGAAAAACACTACCAAAATGCAATTGCTTTCCAGGAAAAATTTGCGACAGATTCACCTATGAGGTGTGGTGAATTCAAGTGATATGCAGCTCGTCTCGACATTTTTTAGAAGTTCGAACTTAGAGTTGTTTACTTAATTTTCTTATTGGATAATGCAAAAAAATCACGAAAAACCGTACCAAAATGCAATTGCTTTTCATGAAAAATTTGCGACAAATTCACCTGTGAGGTGTGGTGAATTTAAGCGATATGCAGCTCGCCTCGACATTTTTTAAAAGTTCGAACCTATTGTTATTTACTTAATTTTCCTATTGGATAATGCTAAGAAATCACGAAAAACACTACCAAAATGTAATTGCTTTCTTAGCTGTGGTGAATTTAAGCGATATGCAGAGCGCCTCGACATTTTTAGAAGTTCGAACCTAAAGTTATTTACTTAATTTTCCTATTGGATAATGCCAAGAAATCACGAAAAACACTACCAAAATGCAATTGCTTTCCATGAAAAATTTGCGACGAATTCACCTATGAGGTGTGGTGAATTCAAGCGATATGCAGCTCGTCGCGACGTTCGATTTAAGAGTTATTTACTTAATTTTCTTATTAGAAAATGCCAAAAAATCACGAAAAACACAACCAAAATTCAATTGCTTTCCAATAAAAATTTGCGACGAATTCACCTATGAGGTGTGGTGAATTCAAGCGATATGAAGCTCGTCTCGAAATTTTTTGGAATTTTGAACTTAGAGTTATTTACTTAATTTTCTTATTGGATAATGCCAAAAAATCACGAAAAACACTACCAAAATGCAATTGCTTTCCATTAAGAATTTGCGACAAATTCACCTATGAGGTGTGGTGAATTCAAGCGATATGCAGCACGTCTCGACATTTTTTAGAAGTTCGAACTTAGACTTATTTACTTAATTTTCTTATTGGATAATGCCCAAAAATCACGAAAAACAGTACCAAAATGCAATTGCTTTCCATTAAAAATTTGCGACAAATTTACCTATGAGGTGTGGCGAATTCAAGCGATATGCAGCTCGTCTCGACATTTTTTAGAATTTCGTACTTAGAGTTATTTACTTAATTTTCTTATTTGATATTGCCAAAAAATCACGAAAAACAGTACCAAAATGCAATTGCTTTCCATGAAAAATTTGCGACAAATTCACCTATGAAATATGGGTTATTCAAGCGATATGCAGCTCGTCTCGATATTTTTTAGAAGTTGGAACTATTTACTTTATAGTTCGAGTTATTTACTTAATTTTCTTATTGGATAATGCCAAAAAATTACGAAAAACAGTACTAAAATGCAATTGCTTTCTATGAAAAATTTGCGACGAATTCACCTATGAGGTGTGGTGAATTCAAGTGATATGCAGCTCGTCGCGACGTTCGAATTAAGAGTTAATTACTTAATTTTCTTATTAGAAAATGCCAAAAAATCACGAAAAACACTACCAAAATTCAATTGCTTTCAATGAAAAATTTGCGACGAATTCACCTATGAGGTGTGGTGAATTCAAGCGCTATGCAGCTCGTCGCGACGTTCGAATTAAGAGTTATTTACTTAATTTTCTTATTAGAAAATGCCAAAAAATCACGAAAAACACAACCAAAATTCAATTGCTTTCCTTTAAAAATTTGCGACGAATTCACCTATGAGGTGTGGTGAATTCAAGCGATATGAAGCTCGTCTCGAAATTTTTTAGAATTTTGAACTTAGAGTTATTTACTTAATTTTCTTATTGGATAATGCCAAAAAATCAAGAAAAACACAACCAAAATGTAATTGCTTTCAATGAAAAATTTGCGACGAATTCACCTATGAGGTGTGGTGAATTCAAGCGATAAGCAGCTCGTCGCGACGTTCGAATTAAGAGTTATTTACTTAATTTTCTTATTTTAATTTTCTTATTGGATAATGCCAAAAAATCACGAAAAACACTACCAAAATGCAATTGCCTTCCATGAAAAATTTGCGATTAATTCATCTATGAGGTGTGATGAATTCAAACGATATGCAGCTCGTCTCGACATTTTTTGGAATTTCGAACTTACAGTTATTTACTTAATTTTCTTATTGGATAATGCCAAAAAATCACGAAAAACACAACCAAAATGCAAATGCTTTCCATGATATATTTGCGACGAATTCACCTATGAGGTATAGTGAATTCAAGCGATATGCAGCTCGTCTCGACACATTCTAGAAGCTCGAACTTAGAGTTATTTACTTAATTTTCTTATTGGATAATGCCAAAAAATCATAAAAAACACTACCAAAATGCAATTGCTTTCCATGAAAATATTGCGACAGATTTACCTATGAGGTGTGGTGAATTCAAGAGATATGCAGCTCGTCTCGAAAATTTTTAGAATTTTAAACTTAGAGTAATTTACTTAATTTTCTTATTGGATAATGCCAAAAAATCACGAAAAACACTACCAAAATGCAATTGCTTTCCATTAAGAATTTGCGACAAATTCACCTATGAGGTGTGGTGAATTCAAGCGATGTGCAGCACGTCTCGACATTTTTTAGAAGTTCGAACTTAGACTTATTTACTTAATTTTCTTATTGGATATTGCCAAAAAATCACGAAAAACAGTACCAAAATGCAATTGCTTTCCATGAAAAATTTGCGACAAATTCACCTATGAAATATGGGTTATTCAAGCGATATGCAGCTCGTCTCGATATTTTTTAGAAGTTGGAACTATTTACTTTATAGTTCGAGTTATTTACTTAATTTTCTTATTGGATAATGCCAAAAAATTACGAAAAACAGTACTAAAATGCAATTGCTTTCTATGAAAAATTTGCGACGAATTCACCTATGAGGTGTGGTGAATTCAAGCGATATGCAGCTCGTCGCGACGTTCGAATTAAGAGTTATTTACTTAATTTTCTTATTAGAAAATGCCAAAAAATCACGAAAAACACTACCAAAATTCAATTGCTTTCAATGAAAAATTTGCGACGAATTCACCTATGAGGTGTGGTGAATTCAAGCGATATGCAGCTCGTCGCGACGTTCGAATTAAGAGTTATTTACTTAATTTTCTTATTAGAAAATGCCAAAAAATCACGAAAAACACAACCAAAATTCAATTGCTTTCCTTTAAAAATTTGCGACGAATTCACCTATGGCGTGTGGTGAATTCAAGCGATATGAAGCTCGTCTCGAAATTTTTTAGAATTTTGAACTTAGAGCTATTTACTTAATTTTCTTATTGGATAATGGTCCAATAATCACAAAAAAACAGTACCAAAATGCAATTGCTTTTAAGCGAATTGCTTCCGAGCGATATGCAGTTCGTCGCGACATTTTATAAGAAGTTCGAACTTAGAGTTATTTACTTAATTTTCTTATTGGAAAATGTAAAAAAATCACGAAAAACACTACCAAAATTCAATTGCTTTCGATGCGACGAATCCACCTATGAAATGTGGTGAATTCAAGCAATATGCAGTTCGTCTCGACATTTTTTAGAAGTTCGAACTTAGACATATTTTCCTAATATTCTTATTGGATAATGCCAAAAAATTACGAAAAACAGTACTAAAATGCAATTGCTTTCTATGAAAAATTTGCGACGAATTCACCTATGAGGTGTGGTGAATTCAAGCGATATGCAGCTCGTCGTGACGTTCGAATTAAGAGTTATTTACTTAATTTTCTTATTAAAAAATGCCAAAAAATCACGAAAAACACTACCAAAATTCAATTGCTTTCAATGAAAAATTTGCGACGAATTCACCTATGAGGTGTGGTGAATTCAAGCGATATGCAGCTCGTCGCGACGTTCGAATTAAGAGTTATTTACTTAATTTTCTTATTAGAAAATGCCAAAAAATCACGAAAAACACAACCAAAATTCAATTGCTTTCCTTTAAAAATTTGCGACGAATTCACCTATGGCGTGTGGTGAATTCAAGCGATATGAAGCTCGTCTCGAAATTTTTTAGAATTTTGAACTTAGAGTTATTTACTTAATTTTCTTATTGGATAATGCCAAAACATCACGAAAAACACAACCAAAATGTAATTGCTTTCATTGAAAAATTTGCGACGAATTCACCTATGAGGTGTGGTGAATTCAAGCGATATGCAGCTCGTCGCGACGTTCGAATTAAGAGTTATTTACTTAATTTTCTTATTAGAAAATGCCAAAAAATCACGAAAAACACTACCAAAATTCAATTGCTTTCAATGAAAAATTTGCGACGAATTCACCTATGAGGTGTGGTGAATTCAAGCGATATGCAGCTCGTCGCGACGTTCGAATTAAGAGTTATTTACTTAATTTTCTTATTTTAATTTTCTTATTGGATAATGCCAAAAAATCACGAAAAACACTACCAAAATGTAATTGCTTTCAATGAAAAATTTGCGATTAATTCATCTATGAGGTGTGATGAATTCAAACGATATGCAGCTCGTCTCGACATTTTTTGGAATTTCGAACTTAGAGTTATTTACTTAATTTTCTTATTGGATAATGCCAAAAAATCACGAAAAACACAACCAAAATGCAAATGCTTTCCATGATATATTTGCGACGAATTCACCTATGAGGTATAGTGAATTCAAGCGATATGCAGCTCGTCTCGACACATTCTAGAAGTTCGAACTTAGAGTTATTTACTTAATTTTCTTATTGGATAATGCCAAAAAATCATTAAAAACACTACCAAAATGCAATTGCTTTCCATGAAAATATTGCGACAGATTTACCTATGAGGTGTGGTGAATTCAAGAGATATGCAGCTCGTCTCGACATTTTTTAGAAGTTCGAACTTAGAGCTATTTACTTAATTTTCTTATTGGATAATGGTCCAATAATCACAAAAAAACAGTACCAAAATGCAATTGCTTTTAAGCGAATTGCTTCCGAGCGATATGCAGTTCGTCGCGACATTTTATAAGAAGTTCGAACTTAGAGTTATTTACTTAATTTTCTTATTGGAAAATGTAAAAAAATCACGAAAAACACTACCAAAATTCAATTGCTTTCGATGCGACGAATCCACCTATGAAATGTGGTGAATTCAAGCAATATGCAGTTCGTCTCGACATTTTTTAGAAGTTCGAACTTAGACATATTTTCCTAATTTTCTTATTGGATAATGCTAAAAAATCACGAAAAACACTACCAAAAGGCAATTGCCTTCCATGAAAAATTTGCGACGAATTCACCTATTAGGTGGGGTGAATTCAAGCGATGTGCAGCCCGTCTCGATATTTTCTAGAAGTTCGAACTTAGAGTTATTTACTTAATTTTCTATTTGGATAATGCTAAAAAATCACGAAAAACCGTACCAAGATGCAATTGCTTTTCATGAAAAATTTACGACAAATTCAACTATGAGGTGTGGTGAATTCAAGCGATATGCAGCTCGCCTCGACATTTTTTAGAAGTTCGAACGTAGAGTTATTTACTTAATTTTCCTTTTGGATAATGCTAAGAAATTACGAAAAACACTACCAAAATGCAATTGCTTGTCATGAAAAATTTGTGACAAATTTCCCTATGAGGTGTAGTGAATTCAAGCGATATGCAGCTCGTCTCGACATTTTTTAGAAGTTCGAACTTAGAACTTTTATTGCTTTAATGAAAAATTTGCGACGAATCCACCTATGAGGTGTGGTGAATTCAAGCGATATGCAGCTCGTCTCGACATATTCTAGAAGTTCGAACTTAGAGTTGTTTACTTAATTTTCTTATTGGATAATGCCAAAAAATCATGAAAAACACTACCAAAATGCAATTGCTTTCCATGAAAAATTTGCGACAGATTCACCTATGAGGTGTGGTAAATTCAAGAGATATGCAGCTCGTCTCGACATATTCTAGAAGTTCGAACTTAGAGTTATTTACTTAATTTTCTTATTGGATAATGCCCAAAAATCACGAAAAACAGTACCAAAATGCAATTGCTTTCAAGCGAATTGCTTCCGAGCGATATGCAGTTCGTCGCGACAGAAGAAGTTTTATAAGAAGTTCGAACTTAGAGTTATTTACTTAATTTTCTTATTGGAAAATGTAAAAAAATCACGAAAAACACTACCAAAATTCAATTGCTTTCGATGAAAAATTTTCGACGAATCCACGTCGATCCACCCCCTATGAGGTGTGGGGAATTCAAGCGATATGCATCTCGCCGTGACGTTCGAATTAAGAGTTATTTACTTAATTTTCTTATTAGAAAATGCCAAAAAATCACGAAAAACACTACCAAAATTCAATTGCTTTCAATGAAAAATTTGCGACGAATTCACCTATGAGGTGTGGTGAATTCAAGCGATATGCAGCTTGTCGCGACGTTCGAACTTAGAGTTATTTACTTATTTTTCTTATTAGAAAATGGCAAAAAATCACGAAAAACACTACCAAAATTCAATTGCTTTCAATGAAAAATTTGCGACAAATTCACCTGTGAGGTGTGGTAAATTTAAGCGATATGCAGCTCGCCTCGACATTTTTTAGAAGTTGGAACTATTTACTTTATAGTTCGAGTTATTTACTTAATTTTCTTATTGGATTATGCCAAAAAATCATGAAAAACACTACCAAAATGCAATTGCTTTCCAGGAAAAATTTGCGACAGATTCACCTATGAGGTGTGGTGAATTCAAGCGATATGCAGCTCGTCTCGACATTTTTTAGAAGTTCGAACTTAGAGTTGTTTACTTAATTTTCTTATTGGATAATGCAAAAAAATCACGAAAAACCGTACCAAAATGCAATTGCTTTTCATGAAAAATTTGCGACAAATTCACCTGTGAGGTGTGGTGAATTTAAGCGATATGCAGCTCGCCTCAACATTTTTTAGAAGTTCGAACCTAGAGTTATTTACTTAATTTTCCTATTGGATAATGCTAAGAAATCACGAAAAACACTACCAAAATGTAATTGCTTTCTTAGCTGTGGTGAATTTAAGCGATATGCAGAGCGCCTCGACATTTTTAGAAGTTCGAACCTAAAGTTATTTACTTAATTTTCCTATTGGACAATGCCAAGAAATAACGAAAAACACTACCAAAATGCAATTGCTTTCCATGAAAAATTTGCGACGAATTCACCTATGAGGTGTGGTGAATTCAAGCGATATTCAGCTCGTCGCGACGTTCGAATTAAGAGTTATTTACTTAATTTTCTTATTAGAAAATGCCAAAAAATCACGAAAAACACAACCAAAATTCAATTGCTTTCCATTAAAAATTTGCGACGAATTCACCTAAGAGGTGTGGTGAATTCAAGCGATATGCAGCTCGTCGCGACGTTCGAATTAAGAGTTATTTACTTAATTTTCTTATTAGAGAATGCCAAAAAATCACGAAAAACACAACCAAAATTCAATTGCTTTCCATTAAAAATTTGCGACGAATTCACCTATGAGGTGTGGTGAATTCAAGCGATATGAAGCTCGTCTCGAAATTTTTTAGAATTTTGAACTTAGAGTTATTTACTTAATTTTCTTATTGGATAATGCCAAAAAATCACGAAAAACACTACCAAAATGCAATTGCTTTCCATTAAGAATTTGCGACAAATTCACCTATGAGGTGTGGCGAATTCAAGCGATATGCAGCTCGTCTCGACATTTTTTAGAATTTCGTACTTAGAGTTATTTACTTAATTTTCTTATTGGATATTGCCAAAAAATCACGAAAAACAGTACCAAAATGCAATTGCTTTCCATGAAAAATTTGCGACAAATTCACCTATGAAATATGGGTTATTCAAGCGATATGCAGCTCGTCTCGATATTTTTTAGAAGTTGGAACTATTTACTTTATAGTTCGAGTTATTTACTTAATTTTCTTATTGGATAATGCCAAAAAATTACGAAAAACAGTACTAAAATGCAATTGCTTTCTATGAAAAATTTGCGACGAATTCACCTATGAGGTGTGGTGAATTCAAGCGATATGCAGCTCGTCGCGACGTTCGAATTAAGAGTTATTTACTTAATTTCCTTTTTAGAAAATGCCAAAAAATCACGAAAAACACAACCAAAATTCAATTGCTTTCCTTTAAAAATTTGCGACGAATTCACCTATGAGGTGTGGTGAATTCAAGCGATATGCAGCTCGCCTCGACATTTTTTAGAAGTTCGAACGTAGAGTTATTTACTTAATTTTCCTTTTGGATAATGCTAAGAAATTACGAAAAACACTACCAAAATGCAATTGCTTGTCATGAAAAATTTGTGACAAATTCACCTATGAGGTGTAGTGAATTCAAGCGATATGCAGCTCGTCTCGACATTTTTTAGAAGTTCGAACTTAGAACTTTTATTGCTTTAATGAAAAATTTGCGTCGAATGCACCTATGAGGTGTGGTGAATTCAAGCGATATGCAGCTCGTCCCGACGTTCGAATTAAGAGTTATTTACTTAATTTTCTTATTTTAATTTTCTTATTGGATAATGCCAAAAAATCACGAAAAACACTACCAAAATGCAATTGCCTTCCATTAAAAATTTGCGATTAATTCATCTATGAGGTGTGATGCATTCAAACGATATGCAGCTCGTCTCGACATTTTTTGGAATTTCGAACTTAGAGTTATTTACTTAATTTTCTTATTGGATAATGCCAAAAAATCACGAAAAACACAACCAAAATGCAAATGCTTTCCATGATATATTTGCGACGAATTCACCTATGAGGTATAGTGAATTCAAGCGATATGCAGCTCGTCTCGACACATTCTAGAAGTTCGAACTTAGAGTTATTTACTTAATTTTCTTATTGGATAATGCCAAAAAATCATGAAAAACACTACCAAAATGCAATTGCTTTCCATGAAAATATTGCGACAGATTTACCTATGAGGTGTGGTGAATTCAAGAGATATGCAGCTCGTCTCGACATTTTTCAGAAGTTCGAACTTAGAGCTATTTACTTAATTTTCTTATTGGATAATGGTCCAATAATCACAAAAAACAGTACCAAAATGCAATTGCTTTTAAGCGAATTGCTTTCAAGCGATATGCAGTTCGTCGCGACATTTTATAAGAAGTTCGAACTTAGAGTTATTTACTTAATTTTCTTATTGGATAATGCTAAAAAATCACGAAAAACACTACCAAAATTCAATTGCTTTCGATGCGACGAATCCACCTATGAAATGTGGTGAATTCAAGCAATATGCAGTTCGTCTCGACATTTTTTAGAAGTTCGAACTTAGACATATTTTCCTAATTTTCTTATTGGATAATGCTAAAAAATCACGAAAAACACTACCAAAAGGCAATTGCCTTCCATGAAAAATTTGCGACGAATTCACCTATTAGGTGGGGTGAATTCAAGCGATGTGCAGCCCGTCTCGATATTTTCTAGAAGTTCGAACTTAGAGTTATTAACTTAATTTTCTATTTGGATAATGCCAAAAAATCACGAAAAACCGTACCAAGATGCAATTGCTTTTCATGAAAAATTTACGACAAATTCAACTATGAGGTGTGGTGAATTCAAGCGATATGCAGCTCGCCTCGACATTTTTTAGAAGTTCGAACGTAGAGTTATTTACTTAATTTTCCTTTTGGATAATGCTAAGAAATTACGAAAAACACTACCAAAATGCAATTGCTTGTCATGAAAAATTGGTGACAAATTCACCTATGAGGTGTAGTGAATTCAAGCGATATGCAGCTCGTCTCGACATTTTTTAGAAGTTCGAACTTAGAACTTTTATTGCTTTAATGAAAAATTTGCGACGAATCCACCTATGAGGTGTGGTGAATTCAAGCGATATGCAGCTCGTCTCGACATATTCTAGAAGTTCGAACTTAGAGTTGTTTACTTAATTTTCTTATTGGATAATGCCAAAAAATCACGAAAAACACTACCAAAATTCAATTGCTTTCAATGAAAAATTTGCGACGAATTCACCTATGAGGTGTGGTGAAGTCAAGCGATATGCAGCATATGCATATGCATATGAAGATATGCAGCTCGTCTCGATATTTTTTAGAAGTTGGAACTATTTACTTTATAGTTCGAGTTATTTACTTAATTTTCTTATAGGATAATGCCAAAAAATTACGAAAAACACTACCAAAATGCAATTGCTTTCCATGAAAATATTGCGACAGATTTACTTATGAGGTGTGGTAAATTCAAGCGATATGCAGCTCGTCTCGACACATTCTAGAAGTTCGAACTTAGAGTTATTTACTTAATTTTCTTATTGGATAATGCCAAAAAATCACGAAAAACACTACCAAAATGCAATTGCTTTCCATGAAAAATTTGCGACAGATTTACCTATGAGGTGTGGTGAATTCAAGCGATATGCAGCTCGTCTCGACACATTCTAGAAGTTCGAACTTAGAGTTATTTACTTAATTTTCTTATTGGATAATGCCAAAAAATCACTTAATTAAATATTTACTTAATTTTCTTATTAGAAAATGCCAAAAAATCACGAAAAACACAACCAAAATTCAATTGATTTCCATTAAAAATTTGCGACGAATTCACCTATGAGGTGTGGTGAATTCAAGCGATATGAAGCTCGTCTCGAAATTTTTTAGAATTTTGAACTTAGAGTTATTTACTTAATTTTCTTATTGGATAATGCCAAAACATCACGAAAAACACAACCAAAATGTAATTGCTTTCAATGAAAAATTTGCGACGAATTCACCTATGAGGTGTGGTGAATTCAAGCGATATGCAGCTCGTCGCGACGTTCGAATTAAGAGTTATTTACTTAATTTTCTTATTGGATAATGCCAAAAAATCACGAAAAACCGTACCAAGATGCAATTGCTTTTCATGAAAAATTTACGACAAATTCACCTATGAGGTGTAGTGAATTCAAGCGATATGCAGCTCGCCTCGACATTTTTTAGAAGTTCGAACGTAGAGTTATTTACTTAATTTTCCTTTTGGATAATGCTAAGAAATTACGAAAAACACTACCAAAATGCAATTGCTTGTCATGAAAAATTTGTGACAAATTCACCTATGAGGTGTAGTGAATTCAAGCGATATGCATCTCGTCTCGACATTTTTTAGAAGTTCGAACTTAGAACTTTTATTGCTTTAATGAAAAATTTGCGACGAATCCACCTATGAGGTGTGGTGAATTCAAGCGATATGCAGCTCGTCTCGACATATTCTAGAAGTTCGAACTTAGAGTTGTTTACTTAATTTTCTTATTGGATAATGCCAAAAAATCATGAAAAACACTACCAAAATGCAATTGCTTTCCATGAAAAATTTGCGACAGATTCACCTATGAGGTGTGGTGAATTCAAGAGATATGCAGCTCGTCTCGACATATTCTAGAAGTTCGAACTTAGAGTTATTTACTTAATTTTCTTATTGGATAATGCCCAAAAATCACGAAAAAAAGTACCAAAATGCAATTGCTTTCAAGCGAATTGCTTCCGAGCGATATGCAGTTCGTCGCGACATTTTATAAGAAGTTCGAACTTAGAGTTATTTACTTAATTTTCTTATTGGAAAATGTAAAAAAATCACGAAAAACACTACCAAAATTCAATTGCTTTCGATGAAAAATTTTCGACGAATCCACCTATGAGGTGTGGGGAATTCAAGCGATATGCATCTCGTCGTGACGTTCGAATTAAGAGTTATTTACTTAATTTTCTTATTAGAAAATGCCAAAAAATCACGAAAAACACTACCAAAATTCAATTGCTTTCAATGAAAAATTTGCGACGAATTCACCTATGAGGTGTGGTGAATTTAAGCGATATGCAGCTCGTCGCGACGTTCGAACTTAGAGTTATTTACTTAATTTTCTTATTAGAAAATGCCAAAAAATCACGAAAAACACTACCAAAATTCAATTGCTTTCAATAAAAAATTTGCGACAAATTCACCTGTAAGGTGTGGTGAATTTAAGCGATATGCAGCTCGCCTCGACATTTTTTAGAAGTTGGAACTATTTACTTTATAGTTCGAGTTATTTACTTAATTTTCTTATTGGATTATGCCAAAAAATCATGAAAAACACTACCAAAATGCAATTGCTTTCCAGGAAAAATTTGCGACAGATTCACCTATGAGGTGTGGTGAATTCAAGCGATATGCAGCTCGTCTCGACATTTTTTAGAAGTTCGAACTTAGAGTTGTTTACTTAATTTTCTTATTGGATAATGCAAAAAAATCACGAAAAACCGTACCAAAATGCAATTGCTTTTCATGAAAAATTTGCGACAAATTCACCTGTGAGGTGTGGTGAACTTAAGCGATATGCAGCTCGCCTCGACATTTTTTAGAAGTTCGAAACTAGAGTTATTTACTTAATTTTCCTATTGGATAATGCTAAGAAATCACGAAAAACACTACCAAAATGTAATTGCTTTCTTAGCTGTGGTGAATTTAAGCGATATTCAGAGCGCCTCGATATTTTTAGAAGTTCGAACCTAAAGTTATTTACTTAATTTTCCTATTTGCTAATGCCAAGAAATCACGAAAAACACTACCAAAATGCAATTGCTTTCCATGAAAAATTTGCGACGAATTCACCTATGAGGTGTGGTGAATTCAAGCGATATTCAGCTCGTCGCGACGTTCGAATTAAGAGTTATTTACTTAATTTTCTTATTAGAAAATGCCAAAAAATCACGAAAAACACAACCAAAATTCAATTGCTTTCCATTAAAAATTTGCGACGAATTCACCTATGAGGTGTGGTGAATTCAAGCGATATGAAGCTCGTCTCGAAATTTTTTAGAATTTTGAACTTAGAGTTATTTACTAAATTTTCTTATTGGATAATGCCAAAACATCACGAAAAACACAACCAAAATGTAATTGCTTTCAATGAAAAATTTGCGACGAATTCACCTATGAGGTGTGGTGAATTCAAGCGATATGCAGCTCGTCGCGACGTTCGAATTAAGAGTTATTTACTTAATTTTCTTATTAGAAAATGCCAAAAAATCACGAAAAACACTACCAAAATTCACTTGCTTTCGATGAAAAATTTGCGACGAATTCACCTATGAGGTGTGGTGAATTCAAGCGATATGCAGCTCGTCGCGACGTTCGAATTAAGAGTTATTTACTTAATTTTCTTATTTTAATTTTCTTGTTGGATAATGCCAAAAAATCACGAAAAACACTACCAAAATGCAATTGCCTTCCATGAAAAATTTGCGATTAATTCATCTATGAGGTGTGATGAATTCAAACGATATGCAGCTCGTCTCGACATTTTTTGGAATTTCGAACTTAGAGTTATTTACTTAATTTTCTTATTGGATAATGCCAAAAAATCACGAAAAACACAACCAAAATGCAAATGCTTTCCATGAAATATTTGCAACGAATTCACCTATGAGGTTTGGTGAATTCAAGCTAAATAAAGTTTGTCACGACATTTTATAAGAAGTTCTATCTTAGAGTTATTTGCTTACTTTTATTATTGGATAATGCCAAAAAATTTTCTTGTTGGTTAATGCTAAAAAATCACGAAAAACACTACCAAAATGCAATTGCTTTCCATGAAAAATTTGCGACGAATTCACCTATGAGGTGTGGTGAATTCAAGCGATATTCAGCTCGTCGCGACGTTCGAATTAAGAGTTATTTACTTAATTTTCTTATTAGAAAATGCCAAAAAATCACGAAAAACACAACCAAAATTCAATTGCTTTCCATTAAAAATTTGCGACGAATTCACCTATGAGGTGTGGTGAATTCAAGCGATATGAAGCTCGTCTCGAAATTTTTTAGAATTTTGAACTTAGAGTTATTTACTAAATTTTCTTATTGGATAATGCCAAAACATCACGAAAAACACAACCAAAATGTAATTGCTTTCAATGAAAAATTTGCGACGAATTCACCTATGAGGTGTGGTGAATTCAAGCGATATGCAGCTCGTCGCGACGTTCGAATTAAGAGTTATTTACTTAATTTTCTTATTAGAAAATGCCAAAAAATCACGAAAAACACTACCAAAATTCACTTGCTTTCGATGAAAAATTTGCGACGAATTCACCTATGAGGTGTGGTGAATTCAAGCGATATGCAGCTCGTCGCGACGTTTGAATTAAGAGTTATTTACTTAATTTTCTTATTTTAATTTTCTTGTTGGATAATGCCAAAAAATCACGAAAAACACTACCAAAATGCAATTGCCTTCCATGAAAAATTTGCGATTAATTCATCTATGAGGTGTGATGAATTCAAACGATATGCAGCTCGTCTCGACATTTTTTGGAATTTCGAACTTAGAGTTATTTACTTAATTTTCTTATTGGATAATGCCAAAAAATCACGAAAAACACAACCAAAATGCAAATGCTTTCCATGAAATATTTGCAACGAATTCACCTATGAGGTTTGGTGAATTCAAGCTAAATAAAGTTTGTCACGACATTTTATAAGAAGTTCTATCTTAGAGTTATTTGCTTACTTTTATTATTGGATAATGCCAAAAAATTTTCTTGTTGGTTAATGCTAAAAAATCACGAAAAACACAACAAAAATGCAATTACTTTTTATGAAAAATTTGCGACGAATTCACCTATGAGGTATAGTGAATTCAAGCGATATGCAGCTCGTCCCGACGTTCGAATTAAGAGTTATTTACTTAATTTTCTTATTTTAATTTTCTTATTGGATAATGCCAAAAAATCACGAAAAACACTACCAAAATGCAATTGCCTTCCATGAAAAATTTGCGATTAATTCATCTATGAGGTGTGATGCATTCAAACGATATGCAGCTCGTCTCGACATTTTTTGGAATTTCGAACTTAGCGTTATTTACTTAATTTTCTTATTGGATAATGCCAAAAAATCACGAAAAACACAACCAAAATGCAAATGCTTTCCATGATATATTTGCGACGAATTCACCTATGAGGTATAGTGAATTCAAGCGATATGCAGCTCGTCTCGACACATTCTAGAAGTTCGAACTTAGAGTTATTTACTTAATTTTCTTATTGGATAATGCCAAAAAATCATGAAAAACACTACTAAAATGCAATTGCTTTCCATGAAAATATTGCGACAGATTTACCTATGAGGTGTGGTGAATTCAAGAGATATGCAGCTCGTCTCGACATTTTTTAGAAGTTCGAACTTAGAGCTATTTACTTAATTTTCTTATTGGATAATGGTCCAATAATCACAAAAAACAGTACCAAAATGCAATTGCTTTTAAGCGAATTGCTTTCAAGCGATATGCAGTTCGTCGCGACATTTTATAAGAAGTTCGAACTTAGAGTTATTTACTTAATTTTCTTATTGGATAATGCTAAAAAATCACGAAAAACACTACCAAAATTCAATTGCTTTCGATGCGACGAATCCACCTATGAAATGTGGTGAATTCAAGCAATATGCAGTTCGTCTCGACATTTTTTAGAAGTTCGAACTTAGACATATTTTCCTAATTTTCTTATTGGATAATGCTAAAAAATCACGAAAAACACTACCAAAAGGCAATTCCAAAGAAGGCAAAAGGCCTTCCATGAAAAATTTGCGACGAATTCACCTATTAGGTGGAGTGAATTCAAGCGATGTGCAGCCCGTCTCGATATTTTCTAGAAGTTCGAACTTAGAGTTATTTACTTAATTTTCTATTTGGATAATGCCAAAAAATCACGAAAAACCGTACCAAGATGCAATTGCTTTTCATGAAAAATTTACGACAAATTCAACTATGAGGTGTGGTGAATTCAAGCGATATGCAGCTCGCCTCGACATTTTTTAGAAGTTCGAACGTAGAGTTATTTACTTAATTTTCTTATTGGATAATGCCAAAAAATCACGAAAAACCGTACCAAGATGCAATTGCTTTTCATGAAAAATTTACGACAAATTCAACTATGAGGTGTGGTGAATTCAAGCGATATGCAGCTCGCCTCGACATTTTTTAGAAGTTCGAACGTAGAGTTATTTACTTAATTTTCTTATTGGATAATGCTAAGAAATTACGAAAAACACTACCAAAATGCAATTGCTTGTCATGAAAAATTTGTGACAAATTCACCTATGAGGTGTAGTGAATTCAAGCGATATGCAGCTCGTCTCGACATATTCTAGAAGTTCAAACTTAGAGTTGTTTACTTAATTTTCTTATTGGATAATGCCAAAAAATCATGAAAAACACTACCAAAATGCAATTGCTTTCCATGAAAAATTTGCGACAGATTCACCTATGAGGTGTGGTGAATTCAAGAGATATGCAGCTCGTCTCGACATATTCTAGAAGTTCGAACTTAGAGTTATTTACTTAATTTTCTTATTGGATAATGCCCAAAAATCACGAAAAATAGTACCAAAATGCAATTGCTTTCAAGCGAATTGCTTCCGAGAAATATGCAGTTCGTCGCGACATTTTATAAGAAGTTCGAACTTAGAGTTATTTACTTAATTTTCTTATTGGAAAATGTAAAAAAATCACGAAAAACACTACCAAAATTTAATTGCTTTCGATGAAAAATTTTCGACGAATCCACCTATGAGGTGTGGGGAATTCAAGCGATATGCATCTCGTCGTGACGTTCGAACTTATTGTTATTTACTTAATTTTCTTATTAGAAAATGCCAAAAAATCACGAAAAACACTACCAAAATTCAATTGCTTTCAATGAAAAATTTGCGACGAATTCACCTATGAGGTGTGGTTAATTCAAGCGATATGCAGCTCGTCGCGACGTTCGAACTTAGAGTTATTTACTTAATTTTCTTATTAGAAAATGCCAAAAAATCACGAAAAACACTACCAAAATTCAATTGCTTTCAATGAAAAATTTGCGACAAATTCACCTGTGAGGTGTGGTGAATTTAAGCGATATGCAGCTCGCCTCGACATTTTTTAGAAGTTGGAACTATTTACTTTATAGTTCGAGTTATTTACTTAATTTTCTTATTGGATTATGCCAAAAAATCATGAAAAACACTACCAAAATGCAATTGCTTTCCAGGAAAAATTTGCGACAGATACACCTATGAGGTGTGGTGAATTCAAGCGATATGCAGCTCGTCTCGACATTTTTTAGAAGTTCGAACCTAGAGTTATTTACTTAATTTTCCTATTGGATAATGCTAAGAAATCACGAAAAACACTACCAAAATATGCAGAGCGCCTCGACATTTTTAGAAGTTCGAACCTAAAGTTATTTACTTAATTTTCCTATTGGATAATGCCAAGAAATCACGAAAAACACTACCAAAATGCAATTGCTTTCCATGAAAAATTTGCGACGAATTCACCTATGAGGTGTGGTGAATTCAAGCGATATTCAGCTCGTCGCGACGTTCGAATTAAGAGTTATTTACTTAATTTTCTTATTAGAAAATGCCAAAAAATCACGAAAAACACAACCAAAATTCAATTGTTTTCCATTAAAAATTTGCGACGAATTCACCTATGAGGTGTGGTGAATTCAAGCGATATGAAGCTCGTCTCGAAATTTTTTAGAATTTTGAACTTAGAGTTATTTACTTAATTTTCTTATTGGATAATGCCAAAACATCACGAAAAACACAACCAAAATGTAATTGCTTTCAATGAAAAATTTGCGACGAATTCACCTATGAGGTGTGGTGAATTCAAGCGATATGCAGCTCGTCGCGACGTTCGAATTAAGAGTTATTTACTTAATTTTCTTATTAGAAAATGCCAAAAAATCACGAAAAACACTACCAAAATTCAATTGCTTTCAATGAAAAATTTGCGACGAATTCACCTATGAGGTGTGGTGAATTCAAGCGATATGCAGCTCGTCGCGACGTTCGAATTAAGAGTTATTTACTTAATTTTCTTATTTTAATTTTCTTATTGGATAATGCCAAAAAATCACGAAAAACACTACCAAAATGCAATTGCCTTCCATGAAAAATTTGCGACGAATTCACCTATTAGGTGGAGTGAATTCAAGCGATGTGCAGCCCGTCTCGATATTTTCTAGAAGTTCGAACTTAGAGTTATTTACTTAATTTTCTATTTGGATAATGCCAAAAAATCACGAAAAACCGTACCAAGATGCAATTGCTTTTCATGAAAAATTTACGACAAATTCAACTATGAGGTGTGGTGAATTCAAGCGATATGCAGCTCGCCTCGACATTTTTTAGAAGTTCGAACGTAGAGTTATTTACTTAATTTTCTTATTGGATAATGCTAAGAAATTACGAAAAACACTACCAAAATGCAATTGCTTGTCATGAAAAATTTGTGACAAATTCACCTATGAGGTGTAGTGAATTCAAGCGATATGCAGCTCGTCTCGACATATTCTAGAAGTTCAAACTTAGAGTTGTTTACTTAATTTTCTTATTGGATAATGCCAAAAAATCATGAAAAACACTACCAAAATGCAATTGCTTTCCATGAAAAATTTGCGACAGATTCACCTATGAGGTGTGGTGAATTCAAGAGATATGCAGCTCGTCTCGACATATTCTAGAAGTTCGAACTTAGAGTTATTTACTTAATTTTCTTATTGGATAATGCCCAAAAATCACGAAAAATAGTACCAAAATGCAATTGCTTTCAAGCGAATTGCTTCCGAGAAATATGCAGTTCGTCGCGACATTTTATAAGAAGTTCGAACTTAGAGTTATTTACTTAATTTTCTTATTGGAAAATGTAAAAAAATCACGAAAAACACTACCAAAATTTAATTGCTTTCGATGAAAAATTTTCGACGAATCCACCTATGAGGTGTGGGGAATTCAAGCGATATGCATCTCGTCGTGACGTTCGAACTTATTGTTATTTACTTAATTTTCTTATTAGAAAATGCCAAAAAATCACGAAAAACACTACCAAAATTCAATTGCTTTCAATGAAAAATTTCCACGAATTCACCTATGAGGTGTGGTTAATTCAAGCGATATGCAGCTCGTCGCGACGTTCGAACTTAGAGTTATTTACTTAATTTTCTTATTAGAAAATGCCAAAAAATCACGAAAAACACTACCAAAATTCAATTGCTTTCAATGAAAAATTTGCGACAAATTCACCTGTGAGGTGTGGTGAATTTAAGCGATATGCAGCTCGCCTCGACATTTTTTAGAAGTTGGAACTATTTACTTTATAGTTCGAGTTATTTACTTAATTTTCTTATTGGATTATGCCAAAAAATCATGAAAAACACTACCAAAATGCAATTGCTTTCCAGGAAAAATTTGCGACAGATTCACCTATGAGGTGTGGTGAATTCAAGCGATATGCAGCTCGTCTCGACATTTTTTAGAAGTTCGAACCTAGAGTTATTTACTTAATTTTCCTATTGGATAATGCTAAGAAATCACGAAAAACACTACCAAAATGTAATTGCTTTCTTAGCTGTGGTGAATTTAAGCGATATGCAGAGCGCCTCGACATTTTTAGAAGTTCGAACCTAAAGTTATTTACTTAATTTTCCTATTGGATAATGCCAAGAAATCACGAAAAACACTACCAAAATGCAATTGCTTTCCATGAAAAATTTGCGACGAATTCACCTATGAGGTGTGGTGAATTCAAGCGATATTCAGCTCGTCGCGACGTTCGAATTAAGAGTTATTTACTTAATTTTCTTATTAGAAAATGCCAAAAAATCACGAAAAACACAACCAAAATTCAATTGTTTTCCATTAAAAATTTGCGACGAATTCACCTATGAGGTGTGGTGAATTCAAGCGATATGAAGCTCGTCTCGAAATTTTTTAGAATTTTGAACTTAGAGTTATTTACTTAATTTTCTTATTGGATAATGCCAAAACATCACGAAAAACACAACCAAAATGTAATTGCTTTCAATGAAAAATTTGCGACGAATTCACCTATGAGGTGTGGTGAATTCAAGCGATATGCAGCTCGTCGCGACGTTCGAATTAAGAGTTATTTACTTAATTTTCTTATTAGAAAATGCCAAAAAATCACGAAAAACACTACCAAAATTCAATTGCTTTCAATGAAAAATTTGCGACGAATTCACCTATGAGGTGTGGTGAATTCAAGCGATATGCAGCTCGTCGCGACGTTCGAATTAAGAGTTATTTACTTAATTTTCTTATTTTAATTTTCTTATTGGATAATGCCAAAAAATCACGAAAAACACTACCAAAATGCAATTGCCTTCCATGAAAAATTTGCGATTAATTCATCTATGAGGTGTGATGAATTCAAACGATATGCAGCTCGTCTCGACATTTTTTGGAATTTCGAACTTAGAGTTATTTACTTAATTTTCTTATTGGATAATGCCAAAAAATCACGAAAAACACAACCAAAATGCAAATGCTTTCCATGATATATTTGCGACGAATTCACCTATGAGGTATAGTGAATTCAAGCGATATGCAGCTCGTCTCGACACATTCTAGAAGTTCGAACGTAGAGTTATTTACTTAATTTTCCTTTTGGATAATGCTAAGAAATTACGAAAAACACTACCAAAATGCAATTGCTTGTCATGAAAAATTTGTGACAAATTCACCTATGAGGTGTAGTGAATTCAAGCGATATGCAGCTCGTCTCGACATATTCTAGAAGTTCAAACTTAGAGTTGTTTACTTAACTTTCTTATTGGATAATGCCAAAAAATCATGAAAAACACTACCAAAATGCAATTGCTTTCCATGAAAAATTTGCGACAGATTCACCTATGAGGTGTGGTGAGTTCAAGAGATATGCAGCTCGTCTCGAAATATTCTAGAAGTTCGAACTTAGAGTTATTTACTTAATTTTCTTATTGGATAATGCCCAAAAATCACGAAAAACAGTACCAAAATGCAATTGCTTTCAAGCGAATTGCTTCCGAGAAATATGCAGTTCGTCGCGACATTTTATAAGAAGTTCGAACTTAGAGTTATTTACTTAATTTTCTTATTGGAAAATGTAAAAAAATCACGAAAAACACTACCAAATTCAATTGCTTTCGATGAAAAATTTTCGACGAATCCACCTATGAGGTGTGGGGAATTCAAGCGATATGCATCTCGTCGTGACGTTCGAACTTATTGTTATTTACTTAATTTTCTTATTAGAAAATGCCAAAAAATCACGAAAAACACTACCAAAATTCAA
The DNA here is from genome assembly GCA_949752815.1 of Conops quadrifasciatus. Lineage (NCBI taxonomy): Eukaryota > Metazoa > Arthropoda > Insecta > Diptera > Conopidae > Conops > Conops quadrifasciatus. The sequence goes on along the minus strand of OX457077.1, from coordinate 23,135,883 downwards.
TTGCTTTCAATGAAAAATTTGCGACGAATTCACCTATGAGGTGTGGTGAATTCAAGCGATATGCAGCTCGTCGCGACGTTCGAACTTAGAGTTATTTACTTAATTTTCTTATTAGAAAATGCCAAAAAATCACGAAAAACACTACCAAAATTCAATTGCTTTCAATGAAAAATTTGCGACAAATTCACCTGTGAGGTGTGGTGAATTTAAGCGATATGCAGCTCGCCTCGACATTTTTTAGAAGTTGGAACTATTTACTTTATAGTTCGAGTTATTTACTTAATTTTCTTATTGGATTATGCCAAAAAATCATGAAAAACACTACCAAAATGCAATTGCTTTCCAGGAAAAATTTGCGACAGATTCACCTATGAGGTGTGGTGAATTCAAGCGATATGCAGCTCGTCTCGACATTTTTTAGAAGTTCGAACCTAGAGTTATTTACTTAATTTTCCTATTGGATAATGCTAAGAAATCACGAAAAACACTACCAAAATGTAATTGCTTTCTTAGCTGTGGTGAATTTAAGCGTTATGCAGAGCGCCTCGACATTTTTAGAAGTTCGAACCTAAAGTTATTTACTTAATTTTCCTATTGGATAATGCCAAGGAATCACGAAAAACACTACCAAAATGCAATTGCTTTCCATGAAAAATTTGCGACGAATTCACCTATGAGGTGTGGTGAATTCAAGCGATATTCAGCTCGTCGCGACGTTCGAATTAAGAGTTATTTACTTAATTTTCTTATTAGAAAATGCCAAAAAATCACGAAAAACACAACCAAAATTCAATTGCTTTCCATTAAAAATTTGCGACGAATTCACCTATGAGGTGTGGTGAATTCAAGCGATATGAAGCTCGTCTCGAAATTTTTTAGAATTTTGAACTTAGAGTTATTTACTTAATTTTCTTATTGGATAATGCCAAAACATCACGAAAAACACAACCAAAATGTAATTGCTTTCAATGAAAAATTTGCGACGAATTCACCTATGAGGTGTGGTGAATTCAAGCGATATGCAGCTCGTCGCGACGTTCGAATTAAGAGTTATTTACTTAATTTTCTTATTAGAAAATGCCAAAAAATCACGAAAAACACTACCAAAATTCAATTGCTTTCAATGAAAAATTTGCGACGAATTCACCTATGAGGTGTGGTGAATTCAAGCGATATGCAGCTCGTCGCGACGTTCGAATTAAGAGTTATTTACTTAATTTTCTTATTTTAATTTTCTTATTGGATAATGCCAAAAAATCACGAAAAACACTACCAAAATGCAATTGCCTTCCATGAAAAATTTGCGATTAATTCATCTATGAGGTGTGATGAATTCAAACGATATGCAGCTCGTCTCGACATTTTTTAGAAGTTCGAACCTAGAGTTATTTACTTAATTTTCCTATTGGATAATGCTAAGAAATCACGAAAAACACTACCAAAATGTAATTGCTTTCTTAGCTGTGGTGAATTTAAGCGATATGCAGAGCGCCTCGACATTTTTAGAAGTTCGAACCTAGAGTTATTTACTTAATTTTCCTATTGGATAATGCCAAGAAATCACGAAAAACACTACCAAAATGCAATTGCTTTCCATGAAAAATTTGCGACGAATTCACCTATGAGGTGTGGTGAATTCAAGCGATATTCAGCTCGTCGCGACGTTCGAATTAAGAGTTATTTACTTAATTTTCTTATTAGAAAATGCCAAAAAATCACGAAAAACACAACCAAAATTCAATTGCTTTCCATTAAAAATTTGCGACGAATTCACCTATGAGGTGTGGTGAATTCAAGCGATATGAAGCTCGTCTCGAAATTTTTTAGAATTTTGAACTTAGAGTTATTTACTTAATTTTCTTATTGGATAATGCCAAAACATCACGAAAAACACAACCAAAATGTAATTGCTTTCAATGAAAAATTTGCGACGAATTCACCTATGAGGTGTGGTGAATTCAAGCGATATGCAGCTCGTCGCGACGTTCGAATTAAGAGTTATTTACTTAATTTTCTTATTTTAATTTTCTTATTGGATAATGCCAAAAAATCACGAAAAACACTACCAAAATGCAATTGCCTTCCATGAAAAATTTGCGATTAATTCATCTATGAGGTGTGATGAATTCAAACGATATGCAGCTCGTCTCGACATTTTTTGGAATTTCGAACTTAGAGTTATTTACTTAATTTTCTTATTGGATAATGCCAAAAAATCACGAAAAACACAACCAAAATGCAAATGCTTTCCATGATATATTTGCGACGAATTCACCTATGAGGTATAGTGAATTCAAGCGATATGCAGCTCGTCTCGACACATTCTAGAAGTTCGAACGTAGAGTTATTTACTTAATTTTCCTTTTGGATAATGCTAAGAAATTACGAAAAACACTACCAAAATGCAATTGCTTGTCATGAAAAATTTGTGACAAATTCACCTATGAGGTGTAGTGAATTCAAGCGATATGCAGCTCGTCTCGACATATTCTAGAAGTTCAAACTTAGAGTTGTTTACTTAACTTTCTTATTGGATAATGCCAAAAAATCATGAAAAACACTACCAAAATGCAATTGCTTTCCATGAAAAATTTGCGACAGATTCACCTATGAGGTGTGGTGAGTTCAAGAGATATGCAGCTCGTCTCGACATATTCTAGAAGTTCGAACTTAGAGTTATTTACTTAATTTTCTTATTGGATAATGCCCAAAAATCACGAAAAACAGTACCAAAATGCAATTGCTTTCAAGCGAATTGCTTCCGAGAAATATGCAGTTCGTCGCGACATTTTATAAGAAGTTCGAACTTAGAGTTATTTACTTAATTTTCTTATTGGAAAATGTAAAAAAATCACGAAAAACACTACCAAATTCAATTGCTTTCGATGAAAAATTTTCGACGAATCCACCTATGAGGTGTGGGGAATTCAAGCGATATGCATCTCGTCGTGACGTTCGAACTTATTGTTATTTACTTAATTTTCTTATTAGAAAATGCCAAAAAATCACGAAAAACACTACCAAAATTCAATTGCTTTCAATGAAAAATTTGCGACGAATTCACCTATGAGGTGTGGTGAATTCAAGCGATATGCAGCTCGTCGCGACGTTCGAACTTAGAGTTATTTACTTAATTTTCTTATTAGAAAATGCCAAAAAATCACGAAAAACACTACCAAAATTCAATTGCTTTCAATGAAAAATTTGCGACAAATTCACCTGTGAGGTGTGGTGAATTTAAGCGATATGCAGCTCGCCTCGACATTTTTTAGAAGTTGGAACTATTTACTTTATAGTTCGAGTTATTTACTTAATTTTCTTATTGGATTATGCCAAAAAATCATGAAAAACACTACCAAAATGCAATTGCTTTCCAGGAAAAATTTGCGACAGATTCACCTATGAGGTGTGGTGAATTCAAGCGATATGCAGCTCGTCTCGACATTTTTTAGAAGTTCGAACCTAGAGTTATTTACTTAATTTTCCTATTGGATAATGCTAAGAAATCACGAAAAACACTACCAAAATGTAATTGCTTTCTTAGCTGTGGTGAATTTAAGCGTTATGCAGAGCGCCTCGACATTTTTAGAAGTTCGAACCTAAAGTTATTTACTTAATTTTCCTATTGGATAATGCCAAGAAATCACGAAAAACACTACCAAAATGCAATTGCTTTCCATGAAAAATTTGCGACGAATTCACCTATGAGGTGTGGTGAATTCAAGCGATATTCAGCTCGTCGCGACGTTCGAATTAAGAGTTATTTACTTAATTTTCTTATTAGAAAATGCCAAAAAATCACGAAAAACACAACCAAAATTCAATTGCTTTCCATTAAAAATTTGCGACGAATTCACCTATGAGGTGTGGTGAATTCAAGCGATATGAAGCTCGTCTCGAAATTTTTTAGAATTTTGAACTTAGTGTTATTTACTTAATTTTCTTATTGGATAATGCCAAAACATCACGAAAAACACAACCAAAATGTAATTGCTTTCAATGAAAAATTTGCGACGAATTCACCTATGAGGTGTGGTGAATTCAAGCGATATGCAGCTCGTCGCGACGTTCGAATTAAGAGTTATTTACTTAATTTTCTTATTAGAAAATGCCAAAAAATCACGAAAAACACTACCAAAATTCAATTGCTTTCAATGAAAAATTTGCGACGAATTCACCTATGAGGTGTGGTGAATTCAAGCGATATGCAGCTCGTCGCGACGTTCGAATTAAGAGTTATTTACTTAATTTTCTTATTTTAATTTTCTTATTGGATAATGCCAAAAAATCACGAAAAACACTACCAAAATGCAATTGCCTTCCATGAAAAATTTGCGATTAATTCATCTATGAGGTGTGATGAATTCAAACGATATGCAGCTCGTCTCGACATTTTTTGGAATTTCGAACTTAGAGTTATTTACTTAATTTTCTTATTGGATAATGCCAAAAAATCACGAAAAACACAACCAAAATGCAAATGCTTTCCATGATATATTTGCGACGAATTCACCTATGAGGTATAGTGAATTCAAGCGATATGCAGCTCGTCTCGACACATTCTAGAAGTTCGAACGTAGAGTTATTTACTTAATTTTCCTTTTGGATAATGCTAAGAAATTACGAAAAACACTACCAAAATGCAATTGCTTGTCATGAAAAATTTGTGACAAATTCACCTATGAGGTGTAGTGAATTCAAGCGATATGCAGCTCGTCTCGACATATTCTAGAAGTTCAAACTTAGAGTTGTTTACTTAACTTTCTTATTGGATAATGCCAAAAAATCATGAAAAACACTACCAAAATGCAATTGCTTTCCATGAAAAATTTGCGACAGATTCACCTATGAGGTGTGGTGAGTTCAAGAGATATGCAGCTCGTCTCGACATATTCTAGAAGTTCGAACTTAGAGTTATTTACTTAATTTTCTTATTGGATAATGCCCAAAAATCACGAAAAACAGTACCAAAATGCAATTGCTTTCAAGCGAATTGCTTCCGAGAAATATGCAGTTCGTCGCGACATTTTATAAGAAGTTCGAACTTAGAGTTATTTACTTAATTTTCTTATTGGAAAATGTAAAAAAATCACGAAAAACACTACCAAATTCAATTGCTTTCGATGAAAAATTTTCGACGAATCCACCTATGAGGTGTGGGGAATTCAAGCGATATGCATCTCGTCGTGACGTTCGAACTTATTGTTATTTACTTAATTTTCTTATTAGAAAATGCCAAAAAATCACGAAAAACACTACCAAAATTCAATTGCTTTCAATGAAAAATTTGCGACGAATTCACCTATGAGGTGTGGTGAATTCAAGCGATATGCAGCTCGTCGCGACGTTCGAACTTAGAGTTATTTACTTAATTTTCTTATTAGAAAATGCCAAAAAATCACGAAAAACACTACCAAAATTCAATTGCTTTCAATGAAAAATTTGCGACAAATTCACCTGTGAGGTGTGGTGAATTTAAGCGATATGCAGCTCGCCTCGACATTTTTTAGAAGTTGGAACTATTTACTTTATAGTTCGAGTTATTTACTTAATTTTCTTATTGGATTATGCCAAAAAATCATGAAAAACACTACCAAAATGCAATTGCTTTCCAGGAAAAATTTACGACAGATTCACCTATGAGGTGTGGTGAATTCAAGCGATATGCAGCTCGTCTCGACATTTTTTAGAAGTTCGAACCTAGAGTTATTTACTTAATTTTCCTATTGGATAATGCTAAGAAATCACGAAAAACACTACCAAAATGTAATTGCTTTCTTAGCTGTGGTGAATTTAAGCGTTATGCAGAGCGCCTCGACATTTTTAGAAGTTCGAACCTAAAGTTATTTACTTAATTTTCCTATTGGATAATGCCAAGAAATCACGAAAAACACTACCAAAATGCAATTGCTTTCCATGAAAAATTTGCGACGAATTCACCTATGAGGTGTGGTGAATTCAAGCGATATTCAGCTCGTCGCGACGTTCGAATTAAGAGTTATTTACTTAATTTTCTTATTAGAAAATGCCAAAAAATCACGAAAAACACAACCAAAATTCAATTGCTTTCCATTAAAAATTTGCGACGAATTCACCTATGAGGTGTGGTGAATTCAAGCGATATGAAGCTCGTCTCGAAATTTTTTAGAATTTTGAACTTAGAGTTATTTACTTAATTTTCTTATTGGATAATGCCAAAACATCACGAAAAACACAACCAAAATGTAATTGCTTTCAATGAAAAATTTGCGACGAATTCACCTATGAGGTGTGGTGAATTCAAGCGATATGCAGCTCGTCGCGACGTTCGAATTAAGAGTTATTTACTTAATTTTCTTATTAGAAAATGCCAAAAAATCACGAAAAACACTACCAAAATTCAATTGCTTTCAATGAAAAATTTGCGACGAATTCACCTATGAGGTGTGGTGAATTCAAGCGATATGCAGCTCGTCGCGACGTTCGAATTAAGAGTTATTTACTTAATTTTCTTATTTTAATTTTCTTATTGGATAATGCCAAAAAATCACGAAAAACACTACCAAAATGCAATTGCCTTCCATGAAAAATTTGCGATTAATTCATCTATGAGGTGTGATGAATTCAAACGATATGCAGCTCGTCTCGACGGTTTTTAGAAGTTCGAACCTAGAGTTATTTACTTAATTTTCCTATTGGATAATGCTAAGAAATCACGAAAAACACTACCAAAATGTAATTGCTTTCTTAGCTGTGGTGAATTTAAGCGATATGCAGAGCGCCTCGACATTTTTAGAAGTTCGAACCTAGAGTTATTTACTTAATTTTCCTATTGGATAATGCCAAGAAATCACGAAAAACACTACCAAAATGCAATTGCTTTCCATGAAAAATTTGCGACGAATTCACCTATGAGGTGTGGTGAATTCAAGCGATATTCAGCTCGTCGCGACGTTCGAATTAAGAGTTATTTACTTAATTTTCTTATTAGAAAATGCCAAGAAATCACGAAAAACACAACCAAAATTCAATTGCTTTCCATTAAAAATTTGCGACGAATTCACCTATGAGGTGTGGTGAATTCAAGCGATATGAAGCTCGTCTCGAAATTTTTTAGAATTTTGAACTTAGAGTTATTTACTTAATTTTCTTATTGGATAATGCCAAAACATCACGAAAAACACAACCAAAATGTAATTGCTTTCAATGAAAAATTTGCGACGAATTCACCTATGAGGTGTGGTGAATTCAAGCGATATGCAGCTCGTCGCGACGTTCGAATTAAGAGTTATTTACTTAATTTTCTTATTAGAAAATGCCAAAAAATCACGAAAAACACTACCAAAATTCAATTGCTTTCAATGAAAAATTTGCGACGAATTCACCTATGAGGTGTGGTGAATTCAAGCGATATGCAGCTCGTCGCGACGTTCGAATTAAGAGTTATTTACTTAATTTTCTTATTTTAATTTTCTTATTGGATAATGCCAAAAAATCACGAAAAACACTACCAAAATGCAATTGCCTTCCATGAAAAATTTGCGATTAATTCATCTATGAGGTGTGATGAATTCAAACGATATGCAGCTCGTCTCGACATTTTTTGGAATTTCGAACTTAGAGTTATTTACTTAATTTTCTTATTGGATAATGCCAAAAAATCACGAAAAACACAACCAAAATGCAAATGCTTTCCATGATATATTTGCGACGAATTCACCTATGAGGTATAGTGAATTCAAGCGATATGCAGCTCGTCTCGACACATTCTAGAAGTTCGAACTTAGAGTTATTTACTTAATTTTCTTATTGGATAATGCCAAAAAATCATGAAAAACACTACCAAAATGCAATTGCTTTCCATGAAAATATTGCGACAGATTTACCTATGAGGTGTGGTGAATTCAAGAGATATGCAGCTCGTCTCGACATTTTTTAGAAGTTCGAACTTAGAGCTATTTACTTAATTTTCTTATTGGATAATGGTCCAATAATCACAAAAAACAGTACCAAAATGCAATTGCTTTTAAGCGAATTGCTTTCAAGCGATATGCAGTTCGTCGCGACATTTTATAAGAAGTTCGAACTTAGAGTTATTTACTTAATTTTCTTATTGGATAATGCTAAAAAATCACGAAAAACACTACCAAAATTCAATTGCTTTCGATGCGACGAATCCACCTATGAAATGTGGTGAATTCAAGCAATATGCAGTTCGTCTCGACATTTTTTAGAAGTTCGAACTTAGACATATTTTCCTAATTTTCTTATTGGATAATGCTAAAAAATCACGAAAAACACTACCAAAAGGCAATTGCCTTCCATGAAAAATTTGCGACGAATTCACCTATGAGGTGTGGTGAATTTAAGCGATGTGCAGCCCGTCTCGATATTTTCTAGAAGTTCGAACTTAGAGTTATTTACTTAATTTTCTATTTGGATAATGCCAAAAAATCACGAAAAACCGTACCAAGATGCAATTGCTTTTCATGAAAAATTTACGACAAATTCAACTATGAGGTGTGGTGAATTCAAGCGATATGCAGCTCGCCTCGACATTTTTTAGAAGTTCGAACGTAGAGTTATTTACTTAATTTTCCTTTTGGATAATGCTAAGAAATTACGAAAAACACTACCAAAATGCAATTGCTTGTCATGAAAAATTTGTGACAAATTCACCTATGAGGTGTAGTGAATTCAAGCGATATGCAGCTCGTCTCGACATATTCTAGAAGTTCAAACTTAGAGTTGTTTACTTAATTTTCTTATTGGATAATGCCAAAAAATCATGAAAAACACTACCAAAATGCAATTGCTTTCCATGAAAAATTTGCGACAGATTCACCTATGAGGTGTGGTGAATTCAAGAGATATGCAGCTCGTCTCGACATATTCTAGAAGTTCGAACTTAGAGTTATTTACTTAATTTTCTTATTGGATAATGCCCAAAAATCACGAAAAATCGTACCAAAATGCAATTGCTTTCAAGCGAATTGCTTCCGAGAAATATGCAGTTCGTCGCGACATTTTATAAGAAGTTCGAACTTAGAGTTATTTACTTAATTTTCTTATTGGAAAATGTAAAAAAATCACGAAAAACACTACCAAAATTCAATTGCTTTCGATGAAAAATTTTCGACGAATCCACCTATGAGGTGTGGGGAATTCAAGCGATATGCATCTCGTCGCGACATTTTATAAGAAGTTCGAACTTAGAGTTATTTACTTAATTTTCTTATTGGAAAATGTAAAAAAATCACGAAAAACACTACCAAAATTCAATTGCTTTCGATGAAAAATTTTCGACGAATCCACCTATGAGGTGTGGGGAATTCAAGCGATATGCATCTCGTCGTGACGTTCGAACTTATTGTTATTTACTTAATTTTCTTATTAAAAAATGCCAAAAAATCACGAAAAACACTACCAAAATTCAATTGCTTTCAATGAAAAATTTGCGACGAATTCACCTATGAGGTGTGGTGAATTCAAGCGATATGCAGCTCGTCGCGACGTTCGAACTTAGAGTTATTTACTTAATTTTCTTATTAGAAAATGCCAAAAAATCACGAAAAACACTACCAAAATTCAATTGCTTTCAATGAAAAATTTGCGACAAATTCACCTGTGAGGTGTGGTGAATTTAAGCGATATGCAGCTCGCCTCGACATTTTTTAGAAGTTGAAACTATTTACTTTATAGTTCGAGTTATTTACTTAATTTTCTTATTGGATTATGCCAAAAAATCATGAAAAACACTACCAAAATGCAATTGCTTTCCAGGAAAAATTTGCGACAGATTCACCTATGAGGTGTGGTGAATTCAAGCGATATGCAGCTCGTCTCGACATTTTTTAGAAGTTCGAACCTAGAGTTATTTACTTAATTTTCCTATTGGATAATGCTAAGAAATCACGAAAAACACTACCAAAATGTAATTGCTTTCTTAGCTGTGGTGAATTTAAGCGATATGCAGAGCGCCTCGACATTTTTAGAAGTTCGAACCTAAAGTTATTTACTTAATTTTCCTATTGGATAATGCCAAGAAATCACGAAAAACACTACCAAAATGCAATTGCTTTCCATGAAAAATTTGCGACGAATTCACCTATGAGGTGTGGTGAATTCAAGCGATATTCAGCTCGTCGCGACGTTCGAATTAAGAGTTATTTACTTAATTTTCTTATTAGAAAATGCCAAAAAATCACGAAAAACACAACCAAAATTCAATTGCTTTCCATTAAAAATTTGCGACGAATTCACCTATGAGGTGTGGTGAATTCAAGCGATATGAAGCTCGTCTCGAAATTTTTTAGAATTTTGAACTTAGAGTTATTTACTTAATTTTCTTATTGGATAATGCCAAAACATCACAAAAAACACAACCAAAATGTAATTGCTTTCAATGAAAAATTTGCGACGAATTCACCTATGAGGTGTGGTGAATTCAAGCGATATGCAGCTCGTCGCGACGTTCGAATTAAGAGTTATTTACTTAATTTTCTTATTAGAAAATGCCAAAAAATCACGAAAAACACTACCAAAATTCAATTGCTTTCAATGAAAAATTTGCGACGAATTCACCTATGAGGTGTGGTGAATTCAAGCGATATGCAGCTCGTCGCGACGTTCGAATTAAGAGTTATTTACTTAATTTTCTTATTTTAATTTTCTTATTGGATAATGCCAAAAAATCACGAAAAACACTACCAAAATGCAATTGCCTTCCATGAAAAATTTGCGATTAATTCATCTATGAGGTGTGATGAATTCAAACGATATGCAGCTCGTCTCGACATTTTTTAGAAGTTCGAACCTAGAGTTATTTACTTAATTTTCCTATTGGATAATGCTAAGAAATCACGAAAAACACTACCAAAATGTAATTGCTTTCTTAGCTGTGGTGAATTTAAGCGATATGCAGAGCGCCTCGACATTTTTAGAAGTTCGAACCTAAAGTTATTTACTTAATTTTCCTATTGGATAATGCCAAGGAATCACGAAAAACACTACCAAAATGCAATTGCTTTCCATGAAAAATTTGCGACGAATTCACCTATGAATTGTGGTGAATTCAAGCGATATTCAGCTCGTCGCGACGTTCGAATTAAGAGTTATTTACTTAATTTTCTTATTAGAAAATGCCAAAAAATCACGAAAAACACAACCAAAATTCAATTGCTTTCCATTAAAAATTTGCGACGAATTCACCTATGAGGTGTGGTGAATTCAAGCGATATGAAGCTCGTCTCGAAATTTTTTAGAATTTTGAACTTAGAGTTATTTACTTAATTTTCTTATTGGATAATGCCAAAACATCACGAAAAACACAACCAAAATGTAATTGCTTTCAATGAAAAATTTGCGACGAATTCACCTATGAGGTGTGGTGAATTCAAGCGATATGCAGCTCGTCGCGACGTTCGAATTAAGAGTTATTTACTTAATTTTCTTATTAGAAAATGCAAAAAAATCACGAAAAACACTACCAAAATTCAATTGCTTTCAATGAAAAATTTGCGACGAATTCACCTATGAGGTGTGGTGAATTCAAGCGATATGCAGCTCGTCGCGACGTTCGAATTAAGAGTTATTTACTTAATTTTCTTATTTTAATTTTCTTATTGGATAATGCCAAAAAATCACGAAAAACCCTACCAAAATGCAATTGCCTTCCATGAAAAATTTGCGATTAATTCATCTATGAGGTGTGATGAATTCAAACGATATGCAGCTCGTCTTGACATTTTTTGGAATTTCGAACTTAGAACTAAAATGCAATTGCTTTCAAGCGAATTGCTTCCGAGAAATATGCAGTTCGTCGCGACATTTTATAAGAAGTTCGAACTTAGAGTTATTTACTTAATTTTCTTATTGGAAAATGTAAAAAAATCACGAAAAACACTACCAAAATTCAATTGCTTTCGATGAAAAATTTTCGACGAATCCACCTATGAGGTGTGGGGAATTCAAGCGATATGCATCTCGTCGTGACGTTCGAACTTATTGTTATTTACTTAATTTTCTTATTAGAAAATGCCAAAAAATCACAAAAAACACTACCAAAATTCAATTGCTTTCAATGAAAAATTTGCGACGAATTCACCTATGAGGTGTGGTGAATTCAAGCGATATGCAGCTCGTCGCGACGTTCGAACTTAGAGTTATTTACTTAATTGCCAAAAAATCAATTGCTTTCAATGAAAAATTTGCGACAAATTCACCTGTGAGGTGTGGTGAATTTAAGCGATATGCAGCTCGCCTCGACATTTTTTAGAAGTTGGAACTATTTACTTTATAGTTCGAGTTATTTACTTAATTTTCTTATTGGATTATGCCAAAAAATCATGAAAAACACTACCAAAATGCAATTGCTTTCCAGGAAAAATTTGCGACAGATTCACCTATGAGGTGTGGTGAATTCAAGCGATATGCAGCTCGTGTCGACATTTTTTAGAAGTTCGAACCTAGAGTTATTTACTTAATTTTCCTATTGGATAATGCTAAGAAATCACGAAAAACACTACCAAAATGTAATTGCTTTCTTAGCTGTGGTGAATTTAAGCGATATGCAGAGCGCCTCGACATTTTTAGAAGTTCGAACCTAAAGTTATTTACTTAATTTTCCTATTGGATAATGCCAAGAAATCACGAAAAACACTACCAAAATGCAATTGCTTTCCATGAAAAATTTGCGACGAATTCACCTATGAGGTGTGGTGAATTCAAGCGATATTCAGCTCGTCGCGACGTTCGAATTAAGAGTTATTTACTTAATTTTCTTATTAGAAAATGCCAAAAAATCACGAAAAACACAACCAAAATTCAATTGCTTTCCATTAAAAATTTGCGACGAATTCACCTATGAGGTGTGGTGAACTCAAGCGATATGAAGCTCGTCTCGAAATTTTTTAGAATTTTGAACTTAGAGTTATTTACTTAATTTTTCCTTTTGGATAATGCCAAAACATCACGAAAAACACAACCAAAATGTAATTGCTTTCAATGAAAAATTTGCGACGAATTCACCTATGAGGTGTGGTGAATTCAAGCGATATGCAGCTCGTCGCGACGTTCGAATTAAGAGTTATTTACTTAATTTTCTTATTAGAAAATGCCAAAAAATCACGAAAAACACTACCAAAATTCAATTGCTTTCAATGAAAAATTTGCGACGAATTCACCTATGAGGTGTGGTGAATTCAAGCGATATGCAGCTCGTCGCGACGTTCGAATTAAGAGTTATTTACTTAATTTTCTTATTTTAATTTTCTTATTGGATAATGCCAAAAAATCACGAAAAACACTACCAAAATGCAATTGCCTTCCATGAAAAATTTGCGATTAATTCATCTATGAGGTGTGATGAATTCAAACGATATGCAGCTCGTCTCGACATTTTTTGGAATTTCGAACTTAGAGTTATTTACTTAATTTTCTTATTGGATAATGCCAAAAAATCACGAAAAACACAACCAAAATGCAAATGCTTTCCATGATATATTTGCGACGAATTCACCTATGAGGTATAGTGAATTCAAGCGATATGCAGCTCGTCTCGACACATTCTAGAAGTTCGAACTTAGAGTTATTTACTTAATTTTCTTATTGGATAATGCCAAAAAATCATGAAAAACACTACCAAAATGCAATTGCTTTCCATGAAAATATTGCGACAGATTTACCTATGAGGTGTGGTGAATTCAAGAGATATGCAGCTCGTCTCGACATTTTTTAGAAGTTCGAACTTAGAGCTATTTACTTAATTTTCTTATTGGATAATGGTCCAATAATCACAAAAAACAGTACCAAAATGCAATTGCTTTTAAGCGAATTGCTTTCAAGCGATATGCAGTTCGTCGCGACATTTTATAAGAAGTTCGAACTTAGAGTTATTTACTTAATTTTCTTATTGGATAATGCTAAAAAATCACGAAAAACACTACCAAAATTCAATTGCTTTCGATGCGACGAATCCACCTATGAAATGTGGTGAATTCAAGCAATATGCAGTTCGTCTCGACATTTTTTAGAAGTTCGAACTTAGACATATTTTCCTAATTTTCTTATTGGATAATGCTAAAAAATCACGAAAAACACTACCAAAAGGCAATTGCCTTCCATGAAAAATTTGCGACGAATTCACCTATTAGGTGGAGTGAATTCAAGCGATGTGCAGCCCGTCTCGATATTTTCTAGAAGTTCGAACTTAGAGTTATTTACTTAATTTTCTATTTGGATAATGCCAAAAAATCACGAAAAACCGTACCAAGATGCAATTGCTTTTCATGAAAAATTTACGACAAATTCAACTATGAGGTGTGGTGATTTCAAGCGATATGCAGCTCGCCTCGACATTTTTTAGAAGTTCGAACGTAGAGTTATTTACTTAATTTTCCTTTTGGATAATGCTAAGAAATTACGAAAAACACTACCAAAATGCAATTGCTTGTCATGAAAAATTTGTGACAAATTCACCTATGAGGTGTAGTGAATTCAAGCGATATGCAGCTCGTCTCGACATATTCTAGAAGTTCAAACTGAGAGTTGTTTACTTAATTTTCTTATTGGATAATGCCAAAAAATCATGAAAAACACTACCAAAATGCAATTGCTTTCCATGAAAAATTTGCGACAGATTCACCTATGAGGTGTGGTGAATTCAAGAGATATGCAGCTCGTCTCGACATATTCTAGAAGTTCGAACTTAGAGTTATTTACTTAATTTTCTTATTGGATAATGCCCAAAAATCACGAAAAACAGTACCAAAATGCAATTGCTTTCAAGCGAATTGCTTCCGAGAAATATGCAGTTCGTCGCGACATTTTATAAGAAGTTCGAACTTAGAGTTATTTACTTAATTTTCTTATTGGAAAATGTAAAAAAATCACGAAAAACACTACCAAAATTCAATTGCTTTCGATGAAAAATTTTCGACGAATCCACCTATGAGGTGTGGGGAATTCAAGCGATATGCATCTCGTCGTGACGTTCGAACTTATTGTTATTTACTTAATTTTCTTATTAGAAAATGCCAAAAAATCACGAAAAACACTACCAAAATTCAATTGCTTTCAATGAAAAATTTGCGACGAATTCACCTATGAGGTGTGGTGAATTCAAGCGATATGCAGCTCGTCGCGACGTTCGAACTTAGAGTTATTTACTTAATTTTCTTATTAGAAAATGCCAAAAAATCACGAAAAACACTACCAAAATTCAATTGCTTTCAATGAAAAATTTGCGACAAATTCACCTGTGAGGTGTGGTGAATTTAAGCGATATGCAGCTCGCCTCGACATTTTTTAGAAGTTGGAACTATTTACTTTATAGTTCGAGTTATTTACTTAATTTTCTTATTGGATTATGCCAAAAAATCATGAAAAACACTACCAAAATGCAATTGCTTTCCAGGAAAAATTTGCGACAGATTCACCTATGAGGTGTGGTGAATTCAAGCGATATGCAGCTCGTCTCGACATTTTTTAGAAGTTCGAACTTAGAGTTGTTTACTTAATTTTCTTATTGGAAAATGCAAAAAAATCACGAAAAACCGTACCAAAATGCAATTGCTTTTCATGAAAAATTTGCGACAAATTCACCTGTGAGGTGTGGTGAATTTAAGCGATATGCAGCTCGCCTCGACATTTTTTAGAAGTTCGAACCTAGAGTTATTTACTTAATTTTCCTATTGGATAATGCTAAGAAATCACGAAAAACACTACCAAAATGTAATTGCTTTCTTAGCTGTGGTGAATTTAAGCGATATGCAGAGCGCCTCGACATTTTTAGAAGTTCGAACCTAAAGTTATTTACTTAATTTTCCTATTGGATAATGCCAAGAAATCACGAAAAACACTACCAAAATGCAATTGCTTTCCATGAAAAATTTGCGACGAATTCACCTATGAGGTGTGGTGAATTCAAGCGATATTCAGCTCGTCGCGACGTTCGAATTAAGAGTTATTTACTTAATTTTCTTATTAGAAAATGCCAAAAAATCACGAAAAACACAACCAAAATTCAATGGCTTTCCATTAAAAATTTGCGACGAATTCACCTATGAGGTGTGGTGAATTCAATCGATATGAAGCTCGTCTCGAAATTTTTTAGAATTTTGAACTTAGTTATTTACTTAATTTTCTTATTGGATAATGCCAAAACATCACGAAAAACACAACCAAAATGTAATTGCTTTCAATGAAAAATTTGCGACGAATTCACCTATGAGGTGTGGTGAATTCAAGCGATATGCAGCTCGTCGCGACGTTCGAATTAAGAGTTATTTACTTAATTTTCTTATTGGATAATGCCAAAAAATCACGAAAAACCGTACCAAGATGCAATTGCTTTTCATGAAAAATTTACGACAAATTCACCTATGAGGTGTGGTGAATTCAAGCGATATGCAGCTCGCCTCGACATTTTTTAGAAGTTCGAACGTAGAGTTATTTACTTCATTTTCCTTTTGGATAATGCTAAGAAATTACGAAAAACACTACCAAAATGCAATTGCTTGTCATTAAAAATTTGTGACAAATTCACCTATGAGGTGTAGTGAATTCAAGCGATATGCAGCTCGTCTCGACATTTTTTAGAAGTTCGAACTTAGAACTTTTATTGCTTTAATGAAAAATTTGCGACGAATCCACCTATGAGGTGTGGTGAATTCAAGCGATATGCAGCTCGTCTCGACATATTCTAGAAGTTCGAACTTAGAGTTGTTTACTTAATTTTCTTATTGGATAATGCCAAAAAATCATGAAAAACACTACCAAAATGCAATTGTTTTCCATGAAAAATTTGCGACAGATTCACCTATGAGGTGTGGTGAATTCAAGAGATATGCAGCTCGTCTCGACATATTCTAGAAGTTCGAACTTAGAGTTATTTACTTAATTTTCTTATTGGATAATGCCCAAAAATCACGAAAAACAGTACCAAAATGCAATTGCTTTCAAGCGAATTGCTTCCGAGCGATATGCAGTTCGTCGCGACATTTTATAAGAAGTTCGAACTTAGAGTTATTTACTTAATTTTCTTATTGGAAAATGTAAAAAAATCACGAAAAACACTACCAAAATTCAATTGCTTTCGATGAAAAATTTTCGACGAATCCACCTATGAGGTGTGGGGAATTCAAGCGATATGCATCTCGTCGTGACGTTCGAATTAAGAGTTATTTACTTAATTTTCTTATTAGAAAATGCCAAAAAATCACGAAAAACACTACCAAAATTCAATTGCTTTCAATGAAAAATTTGCGACGAATTCACCTATGAGGTGTGGTGAATTTAAGCGATATGCAGCTCGTCGCGACGTTCGAACTTAGAGTTATTTACTTAATTTTCTAATTAGAAAATGCCAAAAAATCACGAAAAACACTACCAAAATTCAATTGCTTTCAATGAAAAATTTGCGACGAATTCACCTATGAGGTGTGGTGAATTCAAGCGATATGCAGCTCGTCGCGACGTTCGAACTTAGAGTTATTTACTTAATTTTCTTATTAGAAAATGCCAAAAAATCACGAAAAACACTACCAAAATTCAATTGCTTTCAATGAAAAATTTGCGACAAATTCACCTGTGAGGTGTGGTGAATTTAAGCGATATGCAGCTCGCCTCGACATTTTTTAGAAGTTGGAACTATTTACTTTATAGTTCGAGTTATTTACTTAATTTTCTTATTGGATTATGCCAAAAAATCATGAAAAACACTACCAAAATGCAATTGCTTTCCAGGAAAAATTTGCGACAGATTCACCTATGAGGTGTGGTGAATTCAAGCGATATGCAGCTCGTCTCGACATTTTTTAGAAGTTCGAACTTAGAGTTGTTTACTTAATTTTCTTATTGGATAATGCAAAAAAATCACGAAAAACCGTACCAAAATGCAATTGCTTTTCATGAAAAACTTGCGACAAATTCACCTGTGAGGTGTGGTGAATTTAAGCGATATGCAGCTCGCCTCGACATTTTTTAGAAGTTCGAACCTAGAGTTATTTACTTAATTTTCCTATTGGATAATGCTAAGAAATCACGAAAAACACTACCAAAATGTAATTGCTTTCTTAGCTGTGGTGAATTTAAGCGATATGCAGAGCGCCTCGATATTTTTAGAAGTTCGAACCTAAAGTTATTTACTTAATTTTCCTATTGGATAATGCCAAGAAATCACGAAAAACACTACCAAAATGCAATTGCTTTCTATGAAAAATTTGCGACGAATTCACCTATGAGGTGTGGTGAATTCAAGCGATATTCAGCTCGTCGCGACGTTCGAATTAAGAGTTATTTACTTAATTTTCTTATTAGAAAATGCCAAAAAATCACGAAAAACACAACCAAAATTCAATTGCTTTCCATTAAAAATTTGCGACGAATTCACCTATGAGGTGTGGTGTATTCAAGCGATATGAAGCTCGTCTCGAAATTTTTTAGAATTTTGAACTTAGAGTTATTTACTTAATTTTCTTATTGGATAATGCCAAAACATCACGAAAAACACAACCAAAATGTAATTGCTTTCAATGAAAAATTTGCGACGAATTCACCTATGAGGTGTGGTGAATTCAAGCGATATGCAGCTCGTCGCGACGTTCGAATTAAGAGTTATTTACTTAACCCTAATACGTTGTTGGGGTAATTTTATGACCCAAAATGACTTTACGCTCCATTCCTAAGCGCAAATTATAATATAATTAAATTTCCCAACAGCTCAGTGCATGAATTTGGACTTTGCGCTATTTTATGCTATTTTGGACATTTTTGTTCTATTGGGTACCTGGCAATTTCTTAGATTTTGTTTCTTGGAATATGAATCCCTCAGAGCGTGCACTGCCTCAAACGTAAGCTGAAAACATAATTCAAGGTCATATAGGAATAACGTCATTTGCATTGAAGCGAATTTCAAATTGTGCATTACAAACTCTGTAAAACAACTATGTTTTTCGTTTTATAATATTTCTATAAATATGCAGGGAAGAAGATTAAGTGGTGAGACCTACAAAGATTTAGATACAATTGATTTGCCTGCTCTCAATGCATTTATCTGTGGATAGAAATTAGACAACTGCACAAGACATCCTGAAAGCAGTAAAAGCTTATTCAGAACACGGTATTAGTTTCAAGTGTTGTGTGAAGTGCTTCCATTTGCTTTCGAATCAAACCGTGACTGTCGGAAGCACACATGGTATTGTTTTCAGCACCGCTGCCGACAGTCACAGCTTGATTCGAAAGCAAATGGAGGCACTTCAGAAAACCCTTGAAACTGATACTGTGTCTTGAACAAGCATTCAAGACGTCCTATGCAGCTTTCCAAAAAAATAGGAACAAGATGTACAGACATCTATTGATCTTACAGCAACTTAGCATGCAAGTAGTACAACATATGGCTACACAAAACGCCTACCCCGTGCATCAGTGTCCACTGCAATTGGTCATAAAGAACAGCACTTTGAAGAAAACGGAACATCGAACATAGAGAAGAGAAAGGCTTCACAACGAAAGCGTTGTGGTTTGTGTCCTGCTGGGAAAAAAATAAAAACGTATATCTCATGCTTTACATGCAATACCCAAGTATGCTGTCAGCGTGGTCGAACATCAACTTTAACCATTATCATTATAATTACTATCATATTCAATGAGTATTCCATGCTTTAAAGACATTTTAATAAAAAAAATATTTTAAGACTTTTATTTAAAGTTATATCTTTAAATAAAACCCATGGGGTCATAAAATGACCCAAACGCAACGTATGTAACTTTTTCTTAACAACGTATGAGGGTTAATTTTCTTATTAGAAAATGCCAAAAAATCACGAAAAACACTACCAAAATTCAATTGCTTTCAATGAAAAATTTGCGACGAATTCACCTATGAGGTGTGGTGAATTCAAGCGATATGCAGCTCGTCGCGACGTTCGAATTAAGAGTTATTTACTTAATTTTCTTATTTTAATTTTCTTATTGGATAATGCCAAAAAATCACGAAAAACACTACCAAAATGCAATTGCCTTCCATGAAAAATTTGCGATTAATTCATCTATGAGGTGTGATGAATTCAAACGATATGCAGCTCGTCTCGACATTTTTTGGAATTTCGAACTTAGAGTTATTTACTTAATTTTCTTATTGGATAATGCCAAAAAATCACGAAAAACACAACCAAAATGCAAATGCTTTCCATGAAATATTTGCAACGAATTCACCTATGAGGTTTGGTGAATTCAAAAAATGTCAAAAAATTTGCGAGGAATTCACCTATGAGGTGTGGTGAATTCAAGCGATATGCAGCTCGTCGCGACGTTCGAATTAAGAGTTATTTACTTAATTTTCTTATTTTAATTTTCTTATTGGATAATGCCAAAAAATCACGAAAAACACTACCAAAATGCAATTGCCTTCCATGAAAAATTTGCGATTAATTCATCTATGAGGTGTGATGAATTCAAACGATATGCAGCTCGTCTCGACATTTTTTGGAATTTCGAACTTAGAGTTATTTACTTAATTTTCTTATTGGATAATGCCAAAAAATCACGAAAAACACAACCAAAATGCAAATGCTTTCCATGAAATATTTGCAACGAATTCACCTATGAGGTTTGGTGAATTCAAGCTAAATAAAGTTTGTCACGACATTTTATAAGAAGTTCTATCTTAGAGTTATTTGCTTACTTTTATTATTGGATAATGCCAAAAAATTTTCTTGTTGGTTAATGCTAAAAAATCACGAAAAACACAACAAAAATGCAATTACTTTTTATGAAAAATTTGCGACGAATTCACCTATGAGGTGTGGTGAATTCAAGAGATATGCAGCTCGTCTCGACATTTTTTAGAAGTTCGAACTTAGAGCTATTTACTTAATTTTCTTATTGGATAATGCCCAAAAATCACAAAAAACAGTACCAAAATGCAATTGCTTTTAAGCGAATTGCATTCAAGCGATATGCAGTTCGTCGCGACATTTTATAAGAAGTTCGAACTTAGAGTTATTTACTTAATTTTCTTATTGGAAAATGTAAAAAAATCACGAAAAACACAGCAAAGTTCAATTGCTTTCGATGCGACGAATCCACCTATGAAATGTGGTGAATTCAAGCAATATGCAGTTCGTCTTTACATTTTTAGAAGTTCGAACTTAGACATATTTTCCTAATTTTCTTATTGGATAATGCTAAAAAATCACGAAAAACACTACCAAAATGCAATTGCCTTCCATGAAAAATTTGCGACGAATTCACCTATTAGGTGGGGTGAATTCAAGCGATGTGCAGCCCGTCTCGATATTTTTTAGAAGTTCGAACTTAGAGTTATTTACTTAATTTTCTATTTGGATAATGCCAAAAAATCACGAAAAACCGTACCAAGATGCAATTGCTTTTCATGAAAAATTTGCGACAAATTCACCTATGAGGTGTGGTGAATTTAAGCGATATGCAGCTCGCCTCGACATTTTTTAGAAGTTCGAACTTAGAACTTTTATTGCTTTAATAAAAAAATTTATAAAAAAATTTTAATAAAAAATTTGCGACGAATCCACCTATGAGGTGTGGTGAATTCAAGCGATATGCAGCTCGTCTCGACATATTCTAGAAGTTCGAACTTAGAGTTGTTTACTTAATTTTCTTATTGGATAATGCCAAAAAATCATGAAAAACACTACCAAAATGCAATTGCTTTCCATGAAAAATTTGCGACAGATTCACCTATGAGGTGTGGTGAATTTAAGAGATATGCAGCTCGTCTTGACATATTCTAGAAGTTCGAACTTAGAGTTATTTACTTAATTTTCTTATTGGATAATGCCCAAAAATCATGAAAAACAGTACCAAAATGCAATTGCTTTCAATGAAAAATTTGCGACGAATTCACCTATGAGGTGTGGTGAATTCAAGCGATATGCAGCTCGTCGCGACGTTCGAACTTAGAGTTATTTACTTAATTTTCTTATTGGATAATGCTAAAAAATCACGAAAAACACTACTAAAATGCAATTACTTTCCCTGAAGTATTTGCGACGAATCCACCTATGAGGTGTGGTGAATTCAAGCAATATGCAGCTCCTCTCGACATTTTATGAAAGTTAGAACTTAGAGTATACTTAATATACTTAATTTTCTTGTTGGTTAATGCTAAAAAATCACGAAAAACACAACCAAAATGCAATTACTTTTTATGAAAAATTTGCGACGAATTCACCTATCAGGTGTGGTGAATTCAAGCGATATGCAGCTCGTCTCGACATATTCTAGAAGTTCGAACTTAGAGTTATTAACTTAATTTTCTTATTGGATAATGCCAAAAAATCATGAAAAACACTACCAAAATGCAATTGCTTTCCATGAAAAATTTGCGACAGATTCACCTATGAGGTGTGGTGAATTCAAGAGATATGCAGCTCGTCTCGACATTTTTTAGAAGTTCGAACTTAGAGTTATTTACTTAATTTTCTTATTGGATAATGCCCAAAAATCACGAAAAACAGTACCAAAATGCAATTGTTTTCAAGCGAATTGCTTTCAAGCGATATGCAGTTCGTCGCGACATTTTATAAGAAGTTCGAACTTAGAGTTATTTAATTAATTTTCTTATTTGAAAATGTAAAGAAATCACGAAAAACACTACCAAAATTCAATTGCTTCCGATGAAAATTTGCGACGAATCCACCTATGAGGTGTGGTGAATTCAAGCGATATGCAATTCGTCTCGATATTTTTTAGAAGTTCGAACTTAGAGTTATTTACTTAATTTTCCTATTGGATAATGCTAAGAAATCACGAAAAACACTACCAAAATGCAATTGCTTGTCATGAAAAATTTGTGACAAATTCACCTTTGAGGTGTGGTGAATTCAAGCGATATGCAGCTCGTCTCGACATTTTTTAGAAGTTCGAACATAGAGTTATTTACTTAATTTTCTTATTGGATAATGCCAAAAAATCACGAAAAATAGTACCAAAATGCAATTGCTTTCCATGAAAAATTTGCGACGAATTCACCTTTGAGGTGTGGTGAATTCAAGCGATATGAAGCTCGTCTCGAAATTTTTTAGAATTTCGAACTTAGAGTTATTTACTTAATTTTCTTATTGGATAATGCCAAAAAATCACGAAAAATAGTACCAAAATGCAATTGCTTTCCATGAAAAATTTGCGACGAATTCCCCTTTGAGGTGTGGTGAATTCAAGCGATATGCAGCTCGTCTCGACATTTTTTAGAAGTTCGAACATAGAGTTATTTACTTAATTTTCTTATTGGATAATGCCAAAAAATCACGAACAACACAACCAAAATGCAATTGCTTTCCATGAAATATTTGCGACGAATTCACCTATGAGGTGTGGTGAATTCAAGCTAAATAAAGTTTGTCACGACATTTTATAAGATGTTCTATCTTAGAGTTATTTGCTTAGTTTTATTATTAGATAATGCTAAAAAATAACGAAAAACACTACCAAAATGCAATTGCTTTCCATTAAAAATTTGCGACGAATTCACCTATGAGGTGTGGTGAAGTCAAGCGATATGCAGCTCGTCGCAACATTTTATAAGAAGTTCGAACTTAGAGTTATGTACTTAATGTTCTTATTGGAAAATGTCAAAAAATCACGAAAAACACTACCAAAATTAAATTGCTTTCGATGAAAAATTTGCGACGAATCCACCTTGAGGTGTGGTGAATTCAAGCGATATGCATCTCGTCTCAAAATATTCTAGAAGTTCGAACTTAGAATTATTTACTTAATTTTCTTAATAGATAATGCTAAAACATCACGAAAAACACTACCAAAATGCAATTGCTTTCCATTAAAAATTTGCGACAAATTCACCTATGAGGTGTGGTGAATTCAAGCGATATGCAGCACGTCTCGACATTTTTTAGAAGTTCGAACTTAGACTTATTTACTTAATTTTCTTATTGGATAATGTCAAAAAATCACGAAAAACACTACCAAAATGCAATTGCTTTCCATGAAAAATTTGCGACGAATTCACCTATAGGGTGTGGTGAATTCAAGCGATATACAGCTCGGCGCGACATTTTATAAGAAGTTCGAGCTTAGAGTTATTTACTTAATTTTCTTATTGGAAAATGTCAAAAAATCACGAAAAACACTACCAAAATTCAATTGCTTTCGATGAAAAATTTGCGACAAATTCACCTATGAGGTGTGGTGAATTCCAGCGATATGCAGCTCGTCTCAAAATTTTTTAGAATTTCGAACTTAGAGTTATTTACTTTATTTTCTTTTTGGATAATGCCAAAAAATCAAATCAAATTCACCTATGAGGTGTGGTGAATTTAAGCGATATGCAGCTCGCCTCGACATTTTTTAGAAGTTCGAACTATTTACTTTATAGTTCGAGTTATTTACTTAATTTTCTTATTGGATAATGCCAAAAAATCACGAACAACACAACCAAAATGCAATTGCTTTCCATGGAATATTTGCGACGAATTCACCTATGAGGTGTGGTGAATTCAAGCTAAATAAAGTTTGTCACGACATTTTATAAGAAGTTCTATCTTAGAGTTATTTGCTTAGTTTTATTATTAGATAATGCTAAAAAATAACGAAAAACACTACCAAAATGCAATTGCTTTCCATTAAAAATTTGCGACGAATTCACCTATGAGGTGTGGCGAAATCAAGCGATATGCATCTCGTCTCGACATAGTCGAAGTCAAGCGATATGCAGCTCGTCGCAATATTTTATAAGAAGTTCGAACTTAGAGTTATGTACTTAATTTTCTTATTGGAAAATGTCAAAAAATCACGAAAAACACTACCAAAATTCAATTGCTTTCGATGAAAAATTTGCGACGAATCCACCTTGAGGTGTGGTGAATTCAAGCGATATGCATCTCGTCTCGACATATTCTAGAAGTTCGAACTTAGAGTTATTTACTTAATTTTCTTAATAGATAATGCTAAAACATCACGAAAAACACTACCAAAATGCAATTGCTTTCCATTAAAAATTTGCGACAAATTCACCTATGAGGTGTGGTGAATTCAAGCGATATGTAGCACGTCTCGACATTTTTTAGAAGTTCGAACTTAGACTTATTTACTTAATTTTCTTATTGGATAATGCCCAAAAATCACGAAAAACAGTACCAAAATGCAATTGCTTTTCATGAAAAATTTGCGACGAATTCACCTATAGGGTGTGTTGAATTCAAGCGATATACAGCTCGTCGCGACATTTTATAAGAAGTTCGAACTTAGAGTTATTTACATAATTTTCTTAATGGAAAATGTCAAAAAATCACGAAAAACACTACCAAAATTCAATTGCTTTCGATGAAAAATTTGCGACAAATTCACCTATGAGGTGTGGTGAATTCAGGCGATATGCAGCTCGTCTCAAAATTTTTTATAATTTCGAACTTAGAGTTATTTACTTAATTTTCTTATTGGATAATGCCAAAAAATCAAATCAAATTCACCTATGAGGTGTGGTGAATTTAAGCGATATGCAGCTCGCCTCGACATTTTTTAGAAGTTCGAACTATTTACTTTATAGTTCGAGTTATTTACTTAATTTTCTTATTGGATAATGCCAAAAAATCACGAAAAACCGTACCAAAATGCAATTGCTTTTCATGAAAAATTTGCACAAATTCACCTATGAGGTGTGGTGAATTTAAGCGATATGTAGCACGTCTCGACATTTTTTAGAAGTTCGAACTTAGACTTATTTACTTAATTTTCTTATTGGATAATGCCCAAAAATCACGAAAAACAGTACCAAAATGCAATTGCTTTTCATGAAAAATTTGCGACGAATTCACCTATAGGGTGTGTTGAATTCAAGCGATATACAGCTCGTCGCGACATTTTATAAGAAGTTCGAACTTAGAGTTATTTACATAATTTTCTTAATGGAAAATGTCAAAAAATCACGAAAAACACTACCAAAATTCAATTGCTTTCGATGAAAAATTTGCGACAAATTCACCTATGAGGTGTGGTGAATTCAGGCGATATGCAGCTCGTCTCAAAATTTTTTATAATTTCGAACTTAGAGTTATTTACTTAATTTTCTTATTGGATAATGCCAAAAAATCAAATCAAATTCACCTATGAGGTGTGGTGAATTTAAGCGATATGCAGCTCGCCTCGACATTTTTTAGAAGTTCGAACTATTTACTTTATAGTTCGAGTTATTTACTTAATTTTCTTATTGGATAATGCCAAAAAATCACGAAAAACCGTACCAAAATGCAATTGCTTTTCATGAAAAATTTGCACAAATTCACCTATGAGGTGTGGTGAATTTAAGCGATATGCAGCTCGCCTCGACATTTTTTAGAAGTTCGAACCTAGAGTTATTTACTTAATTTTAATATTGGATAATGCTAAGAAATCACGAAAAACACTACCAAAATGTAATTGCTTTCCATGAAAAATTTGCGACAAATCCACCTATTAGCTTAAAAGTTCGAACCTAGAGTTATTTACTTAATTTTCCTATTGGATAATGCCAAGAAATCACGAAAAACACAACCAAAATGCAATTGCTTTCCATGAAAAATTTGCGACGAATTCTCCTATGAGATTTGGTGAATTCAAGCTAAATAAAGTTTGTCACGACATTTTATAAGAAGTTCTATCTTAGAGTTACTTGCTTACTTTTATTATTGGATAATGCCAAAAAATCACGAAAAACCGTACCAAAATGCAATTGGTTTTCATGAAATATTTGCGACGAATCCGCTTATGAGGTGTGGTGAATTCAAGCGATATGCAGCTCGTCTCGACATTTTTTAGAAGTTACAACTTAGAGTATACTTAATATACTTAATTCTCTTGTTGGTTAATGCTAAAAAATCACGAAAACCACAACCAAAATGCAATTACTTTTTATGAAAAATTTGCGACGAATTCACCTATGAGGTGTGGTGAATTCAAGCGATATGCAGCTCGTCTCGACATTTTTTAGAAGTTCGAACTTAGAAATATTTACTTACTTTTCTTATTGGATAATGCTAAGAAATCACGAAAAACACTACCAAAATGCAATTGCTTTCCATGAAATATTTGCGACGAATCCGCCTATGAGGTGTGGTGAATTCAAGCAATATGCAGCTCGTCTCGACATTTTTTAGAAGTTACAACTTAGAGTATACTTAATATACATAATTCTCTTGTTGGTTAATGCTAAAAAATCACGAAAACCACAACCAAAACGCAATTACTTTTTATGAAAAATTTGCGACGAATTCACCTGTGAGGTGTGGTGAATTCAAGCGATATGCAGTTCGTCGCGACATTTTATAAAAAGTTTGAACTTAGAGTTATTTACTTAATTTTCTTATTGGAAAATGTCAAAAAATCACGAAAAACACTACCAAAATACAACTACTTTCGATGAAAAATTTGCGACGAATCCACCTATGGGGTGTGATGAATTCAAGCGATATGCAGCTCGTCTCGACATTTTTTAGAAGTTACAACTTAGAGTATTCTTAATATAATTAATTCTCTTGTGGTTAATGCTAAAAAATCACGAAAACCACAACCAAAATGCAATTACTTTTTATGAAAAATTTGCGACGAATTCACCTATGAGGTGTGGTGAATTCAAGCGATATGCAGTTCGTCGCGACATTTTATAAGAAGTTTGAACTTAGAGTTATTTACTTAATTTTCTTATTGGAGAATGCCAAAAAATCATGAAAAACACTACCAAAATGCAATTGCTTTCCATGAAAATATTGCGACAGATTTACCTATGAGGTGTGGTGAATTCAAGAGATATGCAGCTCGTCTCGACATTTTTTAGAAGTTCGAACTTAGAGTTATTTATTTAATTTTCTTATTGGATAATACCCAAAAATCACGAAAAACAGTACCAAAATGCAATTGCTTTCAAGCGAATTGCTTTCAAGCGATATGCAGTTCGTCGCGACATTTTATAAGAAGTTTGAACTTAGAGTTATTTACTTAATTTTCTTATTAGAAAATGTAAAAAAATCACGAAAAACACTACCAAAATTCAATTGCTTTCGATGCGACGAATCCACCTATGAGGTGTGGTGAATTCAAGCGATATGCAGTTCGTCTCGACATTTTTTAGAAGTTCGAACTTAGACATTTTTTCCTAATTTTCTTATTGGATAATGCTAAAAAATCACGAAAAACACTACCAAAATTCAAATGCTTTCGATGAAAAATTTGCGACGAATCCACCTATGAGGTGTGGTGAAGTGGTGAAGTTAGAACTTAGAGTATACTTAATATACTTAATTTTCTTGTTGGTTAATGCTAAAAAATCACGAAAAACACAACCAAAATGCAATTACTTTTCATGAAAAATTTGCGACGAATTCATCTATGAGGTGTGGTGAATTCAAGCGATATGCAGCTCGTCTCGACATTTTTTAGAAGTTAGAACTTAGGGTATACTTAATATACTTAATTTCTTGTTGGATAATGCTAAGAAATCACGAAGAACACAACCAAAATGCAATTGCTTTCCATGCAAAATTTACGACGAATCCACCTATGAGGTGTGGTGAATTTAAGCGATATGCAGCTCGCCTCGACATTTTATAAGAAGTTCGAACTTTGAGTTATTTACTTAATTTTCTTATTGGAAAATGCCAAAAAATCACGAAAAACACTACCAAAATTCAATTGCTTTCCATGAAAAATTTGCGACAAATTCACCTATGAGGTTTGGTGAATTCAAGCGATATGCAGCTTGTCTTGACATATTCTAGAAGTTCGAACTTAAACTTATTTACTTAATTTTCTTATTGGATAATGCTAAGAAATCACGAAAAACGCTACCAAAATGTAATTGCTTTCAATGAAAAATTTGCGACGAATTCACCTATGAGGTGTGGTGAATTTAAGCGATGTGCAGCTCGCCTCGACATTTTTTAGAAGTTAGAACTTAGAGTATACTAAATATACTTAATTTCTTGTTGGATAATGCTAAGAAATCACGAAAAACACACCCCAAAATGAAATTGCTTTCCATGAAAAATTTGCGACGAATTCACCTATGAGGTGTGGTGAATTCAAGCGATATGCAGCTCGTCGGGACATTTTATAAGAAGTCCGAACTTAGAATTATTTACTTAATTTTCTTATTGGATAATGCTAAGAAATAATGAAAAACACTACCAAAATGTAATTGCTTTCCATGAAAAATTTGCGACGAATTCACCTATGAGGTGTGGGGAATTCAAGCTAAATAAAGTTTGTGACGACATTTTATAAGGAGTTCTATCTTAGAGTTATTTGCCTAATTTTATTATTGGATAATGCTAAAAAATCACGAAAAACACTACCAAAATGCAATTGCTTTCCCTGAAATATTTGCGACGAATCCATCTATGAGGTGTGGTGAATTCAAGAGATTTGCAGCTCGTCTCGACA
This sequence comes from Conops quadrifasciatus, assembly GCA_949752815.1. Classification (NCBI taxonomy): domain Eukaryota; kingdom Metazoa; phylum Arthropoda; class Insecta; order Diptera; family Conopidae; genus Conops; species Conops quadrifasciatus. Next base: position 23,106,495 of record OX457077.1, on the reverse strand, counting down.
TTTTTTAGAAGTTCGAACTTAGAGTTATTTACTTAATTTTCTTATTGGATAATGCCAAAAAATCACGAAAAGCACTACCAAAATTCAAATGCTTTCGATGAAAAATTTGCGACGAATCCACCTATGAGGTGTGGTGAATTTCAGCGATATGCAGCTCGCCTCGACATTTTTTAGAAGTTAGAACTTAGAGTATACTTAATATACTTAATTTTCTTGTTGGTTAATGCTAAAAAATCACGAAAAACACAACCAAAATGCAATTACTTTTCATTAAAAATTTGCGACGGATTCACCTATGAGGTGTGGTGAATTTAAGCGATGTGCAGCTCGCCTCGACATTTTTTAGAAGTTAGAACTTAGAGTATACTAAATATACTTAATTTCTTGTTGGATAATGCTAAGAAATCACGAAAAACACACCCCAAAATGAAATTGCTTTCCATGAAAAATTTGCGACGAATTCACCTATGAGGTGTGGTGAATTCAAGCTAAATAAAGTTTGTGACGACATTTTATAAGGAGTTCTATCTTAGAGTTATTTGCCTAATTTTATTATTGGATAATGCTAAAAAATCACGAAAAACACTACCAAAATGCAATTGCTTTCCCTGAAATATTTGCGACGAATCCATCTATGAGGTGTGGTGAATTCAAGAGATTTGCAGCTCGTCTCGACATTTTTTAGAAGTTCGAACTTAGAGTTATTTACTTAATTTTCTTATTGGATAATGCCAAAAAATCACGAAAAGCACTACCAAAATTCAAATGCTTTCGATGAAAAATTTGCGACGAATCCACCTATGAGGTGTGGTGAATTTCAGCGATATGCAGCTCGCCTCGACATTTTTTAGAAGTTAGAACTTAGAGTATACTTAATATACTTAATTTTCTTATTGGATAATGCTAAGAAATAATGAAAAACACTACCAAAATGTAATTGCTTTCCATGAAAAATTTGCGACGAATTCACCTATGAGGTGTGGTGAATTCAAGCTAAATAAAGTTTGTGACGACATTTTATAAGGAGTTCTATCTTAGAGTTATTTGCCTAATTTTATTATTGGATAATGCTAAAAAATCACGAAAAACACTACTAAAATGCAATTGCTTTCCCTGAAATATTTGCGACGAATCCATCTATGAGGTGTGGTGAATTCAAGAGATTTGCAGCTCGTCTCGACATTTTTTAGAAGTTCGAACTTAGAGTTATTTACTTAATTTTCTTATTGGATAATGCCAAAAAATCACGAAAAGCACTACCAAAATTCAAATGCTTTCGATGAAAAATTTGCGACGAATCCACCTATGAGGTGTGGTGAATTTCAGCGATATGCAGCTCGCCTCGACATTTTTTAGAAGTTAGAACTTAGAGTATACTTAATATACTTAATTTTCTTGTTGGTTAATGCTAAAAAATCACGAAAAACACAACCAAAATGCAATTACTTTTCATTAAAAATTTGCGACGAATTCACCTATGAGGTGTGGTGAATTCAAGCGATATGCAGCTCGTCTCGACATTTTTTAGAAGTTAGAACTTAGAGTATACTTAATATATTTAATTTCTTGTTGGATAATGCTAAGAAATCACGAAGAACACAACCAAAATGCAATTGCTTTCTATGAAAAATTTGCTACGAATTCACCTATGAGGTGTGGTGTATTCAAGCAATATGCAGCTCGTCTCGACATTTTTTAGAAGTTAGAACTTAGAGTATACTTAATATACTCAATTTCTTGTTGGATAATGCTAAGAAATCACGAAAAACCGTACCAAAATGCAATTGCTTTCCATGAAAAATTTTCGACGAATTCACTTATGAGGTGTGGTGAATTCAAGCTAAATAAAAGTCGTCACGACATTTTATAAGAAGTTCTATCTTAGAGTTATTTGCTTAATTTTCTTATTGGAAAATGCCAAAAAATCACGAAAAACACTATCAAAATGCAATTGCTTTCCATGAAAAATTTACGACGAATCCACCTATGAGGTGTGGTGAATTCAAGCGATATGCAGCTCGTCTCGACATATTCTAGAAGATCGAACTTGGACTTATTTACTTAATTTTCTTATTGGATAATGCCAAAAAACCACAAAAAACACTACCAAAATGCAATTGCTTTCCATGAAAAATTTGCGACAAATTAACCTATGAGGTGTGGTGAATTTAAGCGATATGCAGCTCGCCTCGACATTTTTTAGAAGTAGAGTTATTTACTTAATTTTCTTATTGGATAATGCTAAGAAATCACGAAAAACACTACCAAAATGCAATTGCTTTCCCTGAAAAATTTTGCGACGAATCCATCTATAAGGTGTGGTGAATTCAAGAGATTTGCAGCTCGTCTCGACATTTTTTAGAAGTTCGAACTTAGAGTTATTTACTTAATTTTCTTATTGGATAATGCCAAAAAATCACGAAAAACACTACCAAAATTCAAATGCTTTCGATGAAAAATTTGCGACGAACCCACCTATGAGGTGTGTTGAATTTCAGCGATATGCAGCTCGCCTCGACATTTTTTAGAAGTTAGAACTTAGAGTATACTTAATATACTTAATTTTCTTGTTGGTTAATGCTAAAAAATCACGAAAAACACAACCAAAATGCAATTACTTTTCATGAACAATTTGCGACGAATTCACCTATGAGGTGTGGTGAATTCAAGCGATATGCAGCTCGTCTCGACATTTTTTAGAAGTTAGAACTTAGAGTATACTTAATATACTTAATTTCTTGTTGGATAATGCTAAGAAATCACGAAGAACACAACCAAAATGCAATTGCTTTCTATGAAAAATTTGCTACGAATTCACCTATGAGGTGTGGTGTATTCAAGCAATGTGCAGCCCGTCTCGATATTTTTTAGAAGTTCGAACTTAGAGTTGTTTACCTAATTTTCTTATTGGATAATGCCAAAAAATCACGAAAAACCGTACCAAAATGCAATTGCTCTCCATGAAAAATTTGCGACGAATTCACTTATGAGGTGTGGTGAATTCAAGCTAAATAAAAGTCGTCACGTCATTTTATAAGAAGTTCTATCTTAGAGTTATTTGCTTAATTTTCTTATTGGAAAATGCCACAAAATCACGAAAAACACTATCAAAATGCAATTGCTTTCCATGAAAAATTTGCGACAAATTAACCTATGAGGTGTGGTGAATTTAAGCGATATGCAGCTCGCCTCGACATTTTTTAGAAGTAGAGTTATTTACTTAATTTTCTTATTGGATAATGCTAAGAAATCACGAAAAACACCACCAAAATGTAATTGCTTTCCATGAAAAATTTGCGACGAATCCACCTATGAGGTGTGGTGAATTCAAGCGATATGCAGCTCGTCTCGACATATTCTAGAAGATCGAACTTAGACTTATTTACTTAATTTTCTTATTGGATAATGCCAAAAAACCACGAAAAACACTACCAAAATGCAATTGCTTTTCATGAAAAATTTGCGACAAATTAACCTATGAGGTGTGGTGAATTTAAGCGATATGCAGCTCGCCTCGACATTTTTTAGAAGTAGAGTTATTTACTTAATTTTCTTATTGGATAATGCTAAGAAATCACGAAAAACACTACCAAAATGTAATTGCTTCTTTCCATGAAAAATTTGCGACGAATCCACCTATGAGGTGTGGTGAATTTAAGCGATATGCAGCTCGTAGCGATATTGTATAAGAAGTTCGAGCTTAGAGTTATCTACTTAATTTTCTCGTTGGATAATGCTAAGAAATCACGAAAAACATAACCAAAATGCAAATGCTTTCCATGAAAAATTTGCGACGAATTCACCTATGAGGTGTGGTGAATTCAAGCGATATGCAGCTCGTCGCGACATTTTATAAGAAGTTCGAACTTTGAGTTATTTACTTAATTTTCTTATTGGAAAATGCCAAAAAATCACGAAAAACACAACCAAAATGTAATTGCTTTCCATGAAAAATTTGCGACGAATCCACCTATGAGGTGTGGTGAATTTCAGCGATATGCAGCTCGCCTCGACATTTTTTAGAAGTTAGAACTTAGAGTATACTTAATATACTTAATTTTCTTGTTGGTTAATGCTAAAAAATCACGAAAAACACAACCAAAATGCAATTACTTTTCATAAACAATTTGCGACGAATTCACCTATGAGGTGTGGTGAATTCAAGCGATATGCAGCTCGCCTCGACATTTTTTAGAAGTTAGAACTTAGAGTATACTTAATATACTTAATTTTCTTGTTGGTTAATGCTAAAAAATCACGAAAAACACAACCAAAATGCAATTACTTTTCATTAAAAATTTGCGACGAATTCACCTATGAGGTGTGGTGAATTTAAGCGATGTGCAGCTCGCCTCGACATTTTTTAGAAGTTAGAACTTAGAGTATACTAAATATACTTAATTTCTTGTTGGATAATGCTAAGAAATCACGAAAAACACACCCCAAAATGAAATTGCTTTCCATGAAAAATTTGCGACGAATTCACCTATGAGGTGTGGTGAATTCAAGCGATATGCAGCTCGTCGGGACATTTTATAAGAAGTCCGAACTTAGAATTGTTTACTTAATTTTATTATTGGATAATGCTAAAAAATCCCGAAAAACACTACCAAAATGCAATTGCTTTCCCTGAAATATTTGCGACGAATCCATCTATGAGGTGTGGTGAATTCAAGAGATTTGCAGCTCGTCTCGACATTTTTTAGAAGTTCGAACTTAGAGTTATTTACTTAATTTTCTTATTGGATAATGCCAAAAAATCACGAAAAGCACTACCAAAATTCAAATGCTTTCGATGAAAAATTTGCGACGAATCCACCTATGAGGTGTGGTGAATTTCAGCGATATGCAGCTCGCCTCGACATTTTTTAGAAGTTAGAACTTAGAGTATACTTAATATACTTAATTTTCTTGTTGGTTAATGCTAAAAAATCACGAAAAACACAACCAAAATGCAATTACTTTTCATTAAAAATTTGCGACGAATTCACCTATGAGGTGTGGTGAATTCAAGCGATATGCAGCTCGTCTCGACATTTTTTAGAAGTTAGAACTTAGAGTATACTTAATATACTTAATTTCTTGTTGGATAATGCTAAGAAATCACGAAAAACACAACCAAAATGCAATTGCTTTCTATGAAAAATTTGCTACGAATTCACCTATAAGGTGTGGTGTATTCAAGCAATATGCAGCCCGTCTCGATATTTTTTAGAAGTTCGAACTTAGAGTTGTTTACCTAATTTTCTTATTGGATAATGCCAAAAAATCACGAAAAACCGTACCAAAATGCAATTGCTTTCCATGAAAAATTTGCGACGAATTCACTTATGAGGTGTGGTGAATTCAAGCTAAATTAAAGTCGTCACGACATTTTATAAGAAGTTCTATCTTAGAGTTATTTGCTTAATTTTCTTATTGGAAAATGCCAAAAAATCACGAAAAACACTATCAAAATGCAATTGCTTTCCATGAAAAATTTACGACGAATCCACCTATGAGGTGTGGTGAATTCAAGCGATATGCAGCTCGTCTCGACATATTCCAGAAGATCGAACTTAGACTTATTTACTTGATTTTCTTATTGGATAATGCCAAAAAACCACAAAAAACACTACCAAAATGCAATTGCTTTCCATGAAAAATTTGCGACAAATTAACCTATGAGGTGTGGTGAATTTAAGCGATACGCAGCTCGCCTCGACATTTTTTAGAAGTAGAGTTATTTACCTAATTTTCTTATTGGATAATGCTAAGAAATCACGGAAAACACTACCAAAATGTAATTGCTTTTCATGAAAAATTTGCGACGAATCCACCAATGAGGTGTGGTGAATTTAAGCGATATGCAGCTCATAGCGATATTGTATAAGAAGTTCGAGCTTAGAGTTATTTACTTAATTTTCTTGTTGCAGCTCGTCGCGACATTTTATAAGAAGTTCGAACTTTGAGTTATTTACTTAATTTTCTTATTGGAAAATGCCAAAAAATCTCGAAAAACACTACCAAAATTCAATTGCTTTCCATGAAAAATTTGCGACAAATTCACCTATGAGGTTTGGTGAATTCAAGCGATATGCAGCTTGTCTCGACATATTCTAGAAGTTCGAACTTAAACTTATTTACTTAATTTTCTTATTAGATAATGCTAAAAAATCACGAAAAACACTGCCAAAATGCAATTGCTTTCCATGAAAAATTTGCGACAAATTCACCTATGAGGTGTGGTGAATTTAAGCGATATGCAGCTCGCCTCGACATTTTTTAGAAGTTCGAACGTAGAGTTATTTACTTAATTTTCTTATTGGATAATGCTAAGAAATCACGAAAAACACTACCAAAATGTAATTGCTTTCAATGAAAAATTTGCGACGAATTCACCTATGAGGTGTGGTGAATTTAAGCGATGTGCAGCCCGTCTCGATATTTTTTAGTAGTTCCAACTTAGAGTTATTTACTTAATTTTCTTATTGGATAATGCCAAAAAATCACGAAAAACACTGCCAAAATGCAATTGCTTTTCATGAAAAATTTGCGACGAATTCAGTTATGAGGTGTGGTGAATTCAAGCTAAATAAAAGTCGTCACGACATTTTATAAGAAGTTCTATCTTAGAGTTATTTGCTTAATTTTCTTATTGGAAAATGCCACAAAATCACGAAAAACACTATCAAAATGCAATTGCTTTCCATGAAAAATTTACGACGAATCCACCTATGAGGTGTGGTGAATTCAAGCGATATGCAGCTAGTCTCGACATATTCTAGAAGATCGAACTTAGACTTATTTACTTAATTTTCTTATTGGATAATGCCAAAAAACCACGAAAAACACTACCAAAATGCAATTGCTTTCTATGAAAAATTTGCGACAAATTAACCTATGAGGTGTGGTGAATTCAAGCGATATGCAGCTCGCCTCGACATTTTTTAGAAGTTAGAACTTAGAGTATACTTAATATACTTAATTTTCTTGTTGGTTAATGCTAAAAAATCACGAAAAACACAACCAAAATGCAATTACTTTTCATAAACAATTTGCGACGAATTCACCTATGAGGTGTGGTGAATTTCAGCGATATGCAGCTCGCCTCGACATTTTTTAGAAGTTAGAACTTAGAGTATACTTAATATACTTAATTTTCTTGTTGGTTAATGCTAAAAAATCACGAAAAACACAACCAAAATGCAATTACTTTTCATAAACAATTTGCGACGAATTCACCTATGAGGTGTGGTGAATTCAAGCGATATGCAGCTCGCCTCGACATTTTTTAGAAGTTAGAACTTAGAGTATACTTAATATACTTAATTTTCTTGTTGGTTAATGCTAAAAAATCACGAAAAACACAACCAAAATGCAATTACTTTTCATTAAAAATTTGCGACGAATTCACCTATGAGGTGTGGTGAATTTAAGCGATGTGCAGCTCGCCTCGACATTTTTTAGAAGTTAGAACTTAGAGTATACTAAATATACTTAATTTCTTGTTGGATAATGCTAAGAAATCACGAAAAACACACCCCAAAATGAAATTGCTTTCCATGAAAAATTTGCGACGAATTCACCTATGAGGTGTGGTGAATTCAAGCGATATGCAGCTCGTCGGGACATTTTATAAGAAGTCCGAACTTAGAATTGTTTACTTAATTTTATTATTGGATAATGCTAAAAAATCCCGAAAAACACTACCAAAATGCAATTGCTTTCCCTGAAATATTTGCGACGAATCCATCTATGAGGTGTGGTGAATTCAAGAGATTTGCAGCTCGTCTCGACATTTTTTAGAAGTTCGAACTTAGAGTTATTTACTTAATTTTCTTATTGGATAATGCCAAAAAATCACGAAAAGCACTACCAAAATTCAAATGCTTTCGATGAAAAATTTGCGACGAATCCACCTATGAGGTGTGGTGAATTTCAGCGATATGCAGCTCGCCTCGACATTTTTTAGAAGTTAGAACTTAGAGTATACTTAATATACTTAATTTTCTTGTTGGTTAATGCTAAAAAATCACGAAAAACACAACCAAAATGCAATTACTTTTCATTAAAAATTTGCGACGAATTCACCTATGAGGTGTGGTGAATTCAAGCGATATGCAGCTCGTCTCGACATTTTTTAGAAGTTAGAACTTAGAGTATACTTAATATACTTAATTTCTTGTTGGATAATGCTAAGAAATCACGAAAAACACAACCAAAATGCAATTGCTTTCTATGAAAAATTTGCTACGAATTCACCTATAAGGTGTGGTGTATTCAAGCAATATGCAGCCCGTCTCGATATTTTTTAGAAGTTCGAACTTAGAGTTGTTTACCTAATTTTCTTATTGGATAATGCCAAAAAATCACGAAAAACCGTACCAAAATGCAATTGCTTTCCATGAAAAATTTGCGACGAATTCACTTATGAGGTGTGGTGAATTCAAGCTAAATTAAAGTCGTCACGACATTTTATAAGAAGTTCTATCTTAGAGTTATTTGCTTAATTTTCTTATTGGAAAATGCCAAAAAATCACGAAAAACACTATCAAAATGCAATTGCTTTCCATGAAAAATTTACGACGAATCCACCTATGAGGTGTGGTGAATTCAAGCGATATGCAGCTCGTCTCGACATATTCCAGAAGATCGAACTTAGACTTATTTACTTGATTTTCTTATTGGATAATGCCAAAAAACCACAAAAAACACTACCAAAATGCAATTGCTTTCCATGAAAAATTTGCGACAAATTAACCTATGAGGTGTGGTGAATTTAAGCGATACGCAGCTCGCCTCGACATTTTTTAGAAGTAGAGTTATTTACCTAATTTTCTTATTGGATAATGCTAAGAAATCACGGAAAACACTACCAAAATGTAATTGCTTTTCATGAAAAATTTGCGACGAATCCACCAATGAGGTGTGGTGAATTTAAGCGATATGCAGCTCATAGCGATATTGTATAAGAAGTTCGAGCTTAGAGTTATTTACTTAATTTTCTTGTTGCAGCTCGTCGCGACATTTTATAAGAAGTTCGAACTTTGAGTTATTTACTTAATTTTCTTATTGGAAAATGCCAAAAAATCTCGAAAAACACTACCAAAATTCAATTGCTTTCCATGAAAAATTTGCGACAAATTCACCTATGAGGTTTGGTGAATTCAAGCGATATGCAGCTTGTCTCGACATATTCTAGAAGTTCGAACTTAAACTTATTTACTTAATTTTCTTATTAGATAATGCTAAAAAATCACGAAAAACACTGCCAAAATGCAATTGCTTTCCATGAAAAATTTGCGACAAATTCACCTATGAGGTGTGGTGAATTTAAGCGATATGCAGCTCGCCTCGACATTTTTTAGAAGTTCGAACGTAGAGTTATTTACTTAATTTTCTTATTGGATAATGCTAAGAAATCACGAAAAACACTACCAAAATGTAATTGCTTTCAATGAAAAATTTGCGACGAATTCACCTATGAGGTGTGGTGAATTTAAGCGATGTGCAGCCCGTCTCGATATTTTTTAGTAGTTCCAACTTAGAGTTATTTACTTAATTTTCTTATTGGATAATGCCAAAAAATCACGAAAAACACTGCCAAAATGCAATTGCTTTTCATGAAAAATTTGCGACGAATTCAGTTATGAGGTGTGGTGAATTCAAGCTAAATAAAAGTCGTCACGACATTTTATAAGAAGTTCTATCTTAGAGTTATTTGCTTAATTTTCTTATTGGAAAATGCCACAAAATCACGAAAAACACTATCAAAATGCAATTGCTTTCCATGAAAAATTTACGACGAATCCACCTATGAGGTGTGGTGAATTCAAGCGATATGCAGCTAGTCTCGACATATTCTAGAAGATCGAACTTAGACTTATTTACTTAATTTTCTTATTGGATAATGCCAAAAAACCACGAAAAACACTACCAAAATGCAATTGCTTTCTATGAAAAATTTGCGACAAATTAACCTATGAGGTGTGGTGAATTTAAGCGATATGCAGCCCGTCTCGATATTTTTTAGAAGTTCCAACTTAGAGTTATTTACTTAATTTTCTTATTGGATAATGCCAAAAAATCACGAAAAACACTGCCAAAATGCAATTGCTTTTCATGAAAAATTTGCGACGAATTCAGTTATGAGTTGTGGTGAATTCAAGCTAAATAAAAGTCGTCACGACATTTTATAAGAAGTTCTATCTTAGAGTTATTTGCTTAATTTTCTTATTGGAAAATGCCACAAAATCACGAAAAACACTATCAAAATGCAATTGCTTTCCATGAAAAATTTACGACGAATCCACCTATGAGGTGTGGTGAATTCAAGCGATATGCAGCTAGTCTCGACATATTCTAGAAGATCGAACTTAGACTTATTTACTTAATTTTCTTATTGGATAATGCCAAAAAAACACGAAAAACACTACCAAAATGCAATTGCTTTCTATGAAAAATTTGCGACAAATTAACCTATGAGGTGTGGTGAATTTAAGCGATATGCAGCCCGTCTCGATATTTTTTAGAAGTTCCAACTTAGAGTTATTTACTTAATTTTCTTATTGGATAATGCCAAAAAATCACGAAAAACACTGCCAAAATGCAATTGCTTTTCATGAAAAATTTGCGACGAATTCAGTTATGAGTTGTGGTGAATTCAAGCTAAATAAAAGTCGTCACGACATTTTATAAGAAGTTCTATCTTAGAGTTATTTGCTTAATTTTCTTATTGGAAAATGCCACAAAATCACGAAAAACACTATCAAAATGCAATTGCTTTCCATGAAAAATTTACGACGAATCCACCTATGAGGTGTGGTGAATTCAAGCGATATGCAGCTAGTCTCGACATATTCTAGAAGATCGAACTTAGACTTATTTACTTAATTTTCTTATTGGATAATGCCAAAAAACCACGAAAAACACTACCAAAATGCAATTGCTTTCCATGAAAAATTTGCGACAAATTAACCTATGAGGTGTGGTGAATTTAAGCGATATGCAGCTCGCCTCGACATTTTTTAGAAGTAGAGTTATTTACTTAATTTTCTTATTGGATAATGCTAAGAAATCACGAAAAACACTACCAAAATGTAATTGCTTTCCATGAAAAATTTGCGACGAATCCACCTATGAGGTGTGGTGAATTTAAGCGATATGCAGCTCGTAGCGATATTGTATAGAAGTTCGAGCTTAGAGTTATTTACTTAATTTTCTTGTTGTTGTTAATTTTCTCGACATTTTTTAGAAGTTACAACTTATAGTATACTTAATATACATAATTCTCTTGTTGGTTAATGCTAAAAAATCACGAAAACCACAACCAAACTGCAATTACTTTTTATGAAAAATTTGCGACGAATTCACCTATGAGGTGTGGTGAATTCAAGCGATATGCAGTTCGTCGCGACATTTTATAAAAAGTTTGAACTTAGAGTTATTTACTTAATTTTCTTATTGGAAAATGTCAAAAAATCACGAAAAACACTACCAAAATTCAACTGCTTTCGATGAAAAATTTGCGACGAATCCACCTATGCGGTGTGATGAATTCAAGCGATATGCAGCTCGTCTCGACATTTTTTAGAAGTTACAACTTAGAGTATTCTTAATATACTTAATTCTCTTGTTGGTTAATGCTAAAAAATCACGAAAACCACAACCAAAATGCAATTACTTTTTATGAAAAATTTGCGACGAATTCACCTATGAGGTGTGGTGAATTTAAGCGATATGCAGTTCGTCGCGACATTTTATAAGAAGTTTGAACTTAGAGTTATTTACTTAATTTTCTTATTGGATAATGCCAAAAAATCATGAAAAACACTACCAAAATGCAATTGCTTTCCATGAAAATATTGCGACAGATTTACCTATGAGGTGTGGTGAATTCAAGAGATATGCAGCTCGTCTCGACATTTTTTAGAAGTTCGAACTTAGAGTTATTTATTTAATTTTCTTATTGGATAATACCCAAAAATCACGAAAAACAGTACCAAAATGCAATTGCTTTCAAGCGAATTGCTTTCAAGCGATATGCAGTTCGTCGCGACATTTTATAAGAAGTTCGAACTTAGAGTTATTTACTTAATTTTCTTATTGGAAAATTTAAAAAAATCACGAAAAACACTACCAAAATTCAATTGCTTTCGATGCGACGAATCCACCTATGAGGTGTGGTGAATTCAAGCGATATGCAGTTCGTCTCGACATTTTTTAGAAGTTCGAACTTAGACATTTTTTCCTAATTTTCTTATTGGATAATGCTAAAAAATCACGAAAAACACTACCAAAATTCAAATGCTTTCGATGAAAAATTTGCGACGAATCCACCTATGAGGTGTGGTGAAGTGGTGAAGTTAGAACTTAGAGTATACTTAATATACTTAATTTTCTTGTTGGTTAATGCTAAAAAATCACGAAAAACACAACCAAAATGCAATTACTTTTCATGAAAAATTTGCGACGAATCCACCTATGAGGTGTGGTGAATTCAAGCGATATGCAGCTAGTCTCGACATATTCTAGAAGATCGAACTTAGACTTATTTACTTAATTTTCTTATTGGATAATGCCAAAAAACCACGAAAAACACTACCAAAATGCAATTGCTTTCCATGAAAAATTTGCGACGAATCCACCTATGAGGTGTGGTGAATTTAAGCGATATGCAGCTCGTAGCGATATTGTATAAGAAGTTCGAGCTTAGAGTTATTTACTTAATTTTCTTGTTGTTGTTAATTTTCTCGACATTTTTTAGAAGTTACAACTTATAGTATACTTAATATACATAATTCTCTTGTTGGTTAATGCTAAAAAATCACGAAAACCACAACCAAACTGCAATTACTTTTTATGAAAAATTTGCGACGAATTCACCTATGAGGTGTGGTGAATTCAAGCGATATGCAGTTCGTCGCGACATTTTATAAAAAGTTTGAACTTAGAGTTATTTACTTAATTTTCTTATTGGAAAATGTCAAAAAATCACGAAAAACACTACCAAAATTCAACTGCTTTCGATGAAAAATTTGCGACGAATCCACCTATGCGGTGTGATGAATTCAAGCGATATGCAGCTCGTCTCGACATTTTTTAGAAGTTACAACTTAGAGTATTCTTAATATACTTAATTCTCTTGTTGGTTAATGCTAAAAAATCACGAAAACCACAACCAAAATGCAATTACTTTTTATGAAAAATTTGCGACGAATTCACCTATGAGGTGTGGTGAATTTAAGCGATATGCAGTTCGTCGCGACATTTTATAAGAAGTTTGAACTTAGAGTTATTTACTTAATTTTCTTATTGGATAATGCCAAAAAATCATGAAAAACACTACCAAAATGCAATTGCTTTCCATGAAAATATTGCGACAGATTTACCTATGAGGTGTGGTGAATTCAAGAGATATGCAGCTCGTCTCGACATTTTTTAGAAGTTCGAACTTAGAGTTATTTATTTAATTTTCTTATTGGATAATACCCAAAAATCACGAAAAACAGTACCAAAATGCAATTGCTTTCAAGCGAATTGCTTTCAAGCGATATGCAGTTCGTCGCGACATTTTATAAGAAGTTCGAACTTAGAGTTATTTACTTAATTTTCTTATTGGAAAATTTAAAAAAATCACGAAAAACACTACCAAAATTCAATTGCTTTCGATGCGACGAATCCACCTATGAGGTGTGGTGAATTCAAGCGATATGCAGTTCGTCTCGACATTTTTTAGAAGTTCGAACTTAGACATTTTTTCCTAATTTTCTTATTGGATAATGCTAAAAAATCACGAAAAACACTACCAAAATTCAAATGCTTTCGATGAAAAATTTGCGACGAATCCACCTATGAGGTGTGGTGAAGTGGTGAAGTTAGAACTTAGAGTATACTTAATATACTTAATTTTCTTGTTGGTTAATGCTAAAAAATCACGAAAAACACAACCAAAATGCAATTACTTTTCATGAAAAATTTGCGACGAATTCATCTATGAGGTGTGGTGAATTCAAGCGATATGCAGCTCGTCTCGACATTTTTTAGAAGTTAGAACTTAGGGTATACTTAATATACTTAATTTCTTGTTGGATAATGCTAAGAAATCACGAAGAACACAACCAAAATGCAATTGCTTTCCATGCAAAATTTACGACGAATCCACCTATGAGGTGTGGTGAATTTAAGCGATATGCAGCTCGCCTCGACATTTTTTAGATGGTCAAACTTAGAGTTATTTACTTAATTTTCTTATTGGATAATGCCAAAAAATCACGAAAAACACTACCAAAATTCAATTGCTTTCCATGAAAAATTTGCGACAAATTCACCTATGAGGTTTGGTGAATTCTTGTCTCGACATATTCTAGAAGTTCGAACTTAAACTTATTTACTTAATTTTCTTATTGGATAATGCTAAGAAATCACGAAAAACACTACCAAAATGTAATTGCTTTCCATGAAAAATTTGCGACGAATTCACCTATGAGGTGTGGTGAATTCAAGCTAAATAAAGTTTGTGACGACATTTTATAAGGAGTTCTATCTTAGAGTTTTCTGCCTAATTTTATTATTGGATAATGCTAAAAAATCACGAAAAACACTACCAAAATGCAATTGCTTTCCCTGAAATATTTGCGACGAATCCATCTATGAGGTGTGGTGAATTCAAGAGATTTGCAGCTCGTCTCGACATTTTTTAGAAGTTCGAACTTAGAGTTATTTACTTAATTTTCTTATTGGATAATGCCAAAAAATCACGAAAAGCACTACCAAAATTCAAATGCTTTCGATGAAAAATTTGCGACGAATCCACCTATGAGGTGTGGTGAATTTCAGCGATATGCAGCTCGCCTCGACATTTTTTAGAAGTTAGAACTTAGAGTATACTAAATATACTTAATTTCTTGTTGGATAATGCTAAGAAATCACGAAAAACACACCCCAAAATGAAATTGCTTTCCATGAAAAATTTGTGACGAATTCACCTATGAGGTGTGGTGAATTCAAGCGATATGCAGCTCGTCGGGACATTTTATAAGAAGTCCGAACTTAGAATTATTTACTTAATTTTCTTATTGGATAATGCTAAGAAATAATGAAAAACACTACCAAAATGTAATTGCTTTCCATGAAAAGTTTGCGACGAATTCACCTATGAGGTGTGGTGAATTCAAGCTAAATAAAGTTTGTGACGACATTTTATAAGGAGTTCTATCTTAGAGTTATTTGCCTAATTTTATTATTGGATAATGCTAAAAAATCACGAAAAACACTACCAAAATGCAATTGCTTTCGATGAAATATTTGCGACGAATCCACCTATGAGGTGTGGTGAATTCAAGCTAAATAAAAGTCGTCACGACATTTTATAAGAAGTTCTATCTTAGAGTTATTTGCTTAATTTTCTTATTGGAAAATGCCACAAAATCACGAAAAACACTATCAAAATGCAATTGCTTTCCATGAAAAATTTACGACGAATCCACCTATGAGGTGTGGTGAATTCAAGCGATATGCAGCTCGCCTCGACATTTTTTAGAAGTAGAGTTATTTACTTAATTTTCTTATTGGATAATGCCAAAAAATCACGAAAAACCGTACCAAAATGCAATTGCTTTCCATGAAAAATTTGCGACGAATTCACTTATGAGGTGTGGTGAATTCAAGCTAAATAAAAGTCGTCACGACATTTTATAAGAAGTTCTATCTTAGAGTTATTTGCTTAACTTTCTTATTGGAAAATGCCACAAAATCACGAAAAACACTATCAAAATGCAATTGCTTTCCATGAAAAATTTACGACGAATCCACCTATGAGGTGTGGTGAATTCAAGCGATATGCAGCTCGTCTCGACATATTCTAGAAGATCGAACTTAGACTTATTTACTTAATTTTCTTATTGGATAATGCCAAAAAACCACAAAAAACACTACCAAAATGCAATTGCTTTCCATGAAAAATTTGCGACAAATTAACCTATGAGGTGTGGTGAATTTAAGCGATATGCAGCTCGCCTCGACATTTTTTAGAAGTAGAGTTATTTACTTAATTTTCTTATTGGATAATGCTAAGAAATCACGAAAAACACTACCAAAATGCAATTGCTTTCCCTGAAATATTTGCGACGAATCCATCTATAAGGTGTTGTGAATTCAAGAGATTTGCAGCTCGTCTCGACATTTTTTATAAGTTCGAACTTAGAGTTATTTACTTAATTTTCTTATTGGATAATGCCAAAAAATCACGAAAAACACTACCAAAATTCAAATGCTTTCGATGAAAAATTTGCGACGAATCCACCTATGAGGTGTGGTGAATTTCAGCGATATGCAGTTCGCCTCGACATTTTTTAGAAGTTAGAACTTAGAGTATACTTAATATACTTAATTTTCTTGTTGGTTAATGCTAAAAAATCACGAAAAACACAACCAAAATGCAATTACTTTTCATGAAAAATTTGCGACGAATTCACCTATGAGGTGTGGTGAATTCAAGCGATATGCAGCTCGTCTCGACATTTTTTAGAAGTTAGAACTTAGAGTATACTTAATATACTTAATTTCTTGTTGGATAATGCTAAGAAATCACGAAAAACACTACCAAAATGTAATTGCTTTTAATGAAAAATTTGCGACGAATTCACCTATGAGGTGTGGTGAATTTAAGCAATGTGCAGCCCGTCTCGATATTTTTTAGAAGTTCCAACTTAGAGTTATTTACTTAATTTTCTTATTGGATAATGCCAAAAAATTACGAAAAACACTACCAAAATTCAATTGCTTTCCATGAAAAATTTACGACGAATCCACCTATGAGGTGTGGTGAATTCAAGCGATATGCAGCTCGTCTCGACATTTTTTAGAAGTTAGAACTTAGAGTTGTTTACCTAATTTTCTTATTGGATAATGCCAAAAAATCACGAAAAACCGTACCAAAATGCAATTGCTTTCCATGAAAAATTTTGCGACGAATTCACTTATGAGGTGTGGTGTATTCAAGCTAAATAAAAGTCGTCACGACATTTTATAAGAAGTTCTATCTTAGAGTTATTTGCTTAATTTTCTTATTGGAAAATGCCAAAAAATCACGAAAAACACTATCAAAATGCAATTGCTTTCCATGAAAAATTTACGACGAATCCACCTATGAGGTGTGGTGAATTCAAGCGATATGCAGCTCGTCTCGACATATTCTAGAAGACCGAACTTAGACTTATTTACTTAATTTTCTTATTGGATAATGCTTAGAGTATACTTAATATACTTAATTTTCTTGTTGGTTAATGCTAAAAAATCACGAAAAATACAACCAAAATGCAATTACTTTTCATGAAAAATTTGCGACGAATTCACCTATGAGGTGTGGTGAATTCAAGCGATATGCAGCTCGTCTCGACATATTCTAGAAGATCCAACTTAGACTTATTTACTTCATTTTCTTATTGGATAATGCCAAAAAATCACGAAAAGCACTACCAACATTCAAATGCTTTCGATGAAAAATTTGCGACGAATCCACCTATGAGGTGTGGTGAATTCAAGAGATTTGCAGCTCGTCTCGACATTTTTTAGAAGTTCGAACTTAGAGTTATTTACTTAATTTTCTTATTGGATAATGCCAAAAAATCACGAAAAACACTACCAAAATTCAAATGCTTTCGATGAAAAATTTGCGACGAATCCACCTATGAGGTGTGGTGAATTTCAGCGATATGCAGCTCGCCTCGACATTTTTTAGAAGTTCGAACTTAGAGTTATTTACTTGGATAAAAAAATCACGAAAAACACTACCAAAATTCAAATGCTTTCGATGAAAAATTTGCGACGAATCCACCTATGAGGTGTGGTGAATTCAAGCGATATGCAACTCGTCTCGACATATTCTAGAAGTTCGAACTTAGAGTTATTTACTTAATTTTCTTAATAAATATTAAAAAATCACGAAAAACACTACCAAAATTCAATTGCTTTCCATGAAAAATTTACGACGAATCCACCTATGAGGTGTGGTGAATTCAAGCGATATGCAACTCGTCTCGACATATTCTAGAAGTTCGAACTTAGAGTTATTTACTTAATTTTCTTAATAAATATTAAAAAATCACGAAAAACACTACCAAAATTCAATTGCTTTCCATGAAAAATTTGCGACAAATTCACCTATGAGGTGTGGTGAATTCAAGCGATATGCAGCTCGTCTCGACATATTCTAGAAGATCGAACTTAGACTTATTTACTTAATTTTCTTATTGAATAATGCCAAAAAACCACGAAAAACACTACCAAAATGCAATTGCTTTCCATGAAAAATTTGCGACAAATTAACCTATGAGGTGTGGTGAATTTAAGCGATATGCAGCTCGCCTCGACATTTTTTAGAAGTAGAGTTATTTACTTAATTTTCTTATTGGATAATGCTAAGAAATCACGAAAAACACTACCAAAATGTAATTGCTTTCCATGAAAAATTTGCGACGAATCCACTTATGAGGTGTGGTGAATTCAAGCTAAATAAAAGTCGTCACGACATTTTATAAGAAGTTCTATCTTAGAGTTACAAATTCACGAATTCACAAAATCACGAAAAACACTATCAAAATGCAATTGCTTTCCATGAAAAATTTACGACGAATCCACCTATGAGGTGTGGTGAATTCAAGCGATATGCAGCTCGTCTCGACATATTCTAGAAGATCGAACTTAGACTTATTTACTTAATTTTCTTATTGGATAATGCCAAAAAACCACGAAAAACACTACCAAAATGCAATTGCTTTCCATGAAAAATTTGCGACAAATTAACCTATGAGGTGTGGTGAATTTAAGCGATATCCATCTATGAGGTGTGGTGAATTCAAGAGATTTGCAGCTCGTCTCGACATTTTTTAGAAGTTCGAACTTAGAGTTATTTACTTGGATAAAAAAATCACGAAAAACACTACCAAAATTCAAATGCTTTCGATGAAAAATTTGCGACGAATCCACCTATGAGGTGTGGTGAATTTCAGCGATATGCAGCTCGCCTCGACATTTTTTAGAAGTTAGAATTTAGAGTATACTTAATATACTTAATTTTCTTGTTGGTTAATGCTAAAAAATCACGAAAAACACAACCAAAATGCAATTACTTTTAATGAAAAATTTGCGACGAATTCACCTATGAGGTGTGGTGAATTCAAGCGATATGCAGCTCGTCTCGACATATTCTAGAAGATCCAACTTAGACTTATTTACTTAATTTTCTTATTGGATAATGCCAAAAAATCACGAAAAACACTACCAAAATGCAATTGCTTTCCATGAAAAATTTACGACGAATCCACCTATGAGGTGTGGTGAATTCAAGCGATATGCAACTCGTCTCGACATATTCTAGAAGTTCGAACTTAGAGTTATTTACTTAATTTTCTTAATAAATATTAAAAAATCACGAAAAACACTACCAAAATTCAATTGCTTTCCATGAAAAATTTGCGACAAATTCACCTATGAGGTGTGGTGAATTTAAGCGATATGCAGCTCGCCTCGACATTTTTTAGAAGTTCGAACCTAGAGTTATTTACTTAATTTTCTTATTGGATAATGCTAAGAAATCACGAAAAACACTAACAAAATGTAATTGCTTTCCATGAAAAATTTGCGATAAATCCACCTATGAGATGTGGTGAATTCAAGCGATATGCAGCTCGCCTCGACATTTTTTAGAAGTTAGAACTTAAAGTATACTTAATATACTTAATTTCTTGTTGGATAATGCTAAGAAATCACGAAAAACACACCCCAAAATGAAATTGCTTTCCATGAAAAATTTGCGACAAATTAACCTATGAGGTGTGGTGAATTTAAGCGATATCCATCTATGAGGTGTGGTGAATTCAAGAGATTTGCAGCTCGTCTCGACATTTTTTAGAAGTTCGAACTTAGAGTTATTTACTTGGATAAAAAAATCACGAAAAACACTACCAAAATTCAAATGCTTTCGATGAAAAATTTGCGACGAATCCACCTATGAGGTGTGGTGAATTTCAGCGATATGCAGCTCGCCTCGACATTTTTTAGAAGTTAGAATTTAGAGTATACTTAATATACTTAATTTTCTTGTTGGTTAATGCTAAAAAATCACGAAAAACACAACCAAAATGCAATTACTTTTAATGAAAAATTTGCGACGAATTCACCTATGCGGTGTGGTGAATTCAAGCGATATGCAGCTCGTCGGGACATTTTATAAGAAGTTCGAACTTAGAATTATTTAATTAATTTTCTTATTGGATAATGCTAAGAAATCACGAAAAACACAACCAAAATGCAATTACTTTTCATGAAAAATTTGCGACGAATTCACCTATGAGGTGTGGTGAATTCAAGCGATATGCAGCTCGTCTCGACATTTTTTAGAAGTTAGAACTTAGAGTATACTTAATATTGTAACATGTAGCGAATCTACTTCGCATACTCATTCAATTAATTCAAAATTAAAAAGTCCAATAGTAGCCTTTGACTTTTTTTTGTAGAGACAACAAGCCGTATGCAAGGCCAACTTTTTTTCCGTTATTAAAAAATGTTGACATAACATCGAGTCGACAGGCGATTGACCGCGCCGGCCTCGCAGTAGGCCTTGACTTTTTCTTCCACCTTGTTGAAAGGCGACAATTGTCAAGGCTTACTTAGCTGATGGTTGTTTTTGTTGTGTCGAAATTTGAGAAAAGAAATAAATTTTGGAAAAAAAAAGAGAGTCAAGTTTTGAAAGCGGTCACGTGCGGTTGTCCCACTAAGATTTTTATGGAAATTTTGGCCACCGGAAAGTTTTGTTTTGGAAAGGCGCTGAAGAGTGTTGTACTGTACCAGGCCGTGAATTTGTTATAGTTTGATAAAATCGTGACGTTAAAGAAATAGTGCGATAAGGATAGCACTATCACGAAATCGAAGAATAGTTGCGATTTGTTGCGTAAATGTTACACGCATATTATGTGGTGCGGTTTTGAAGCGTTACAAATAGTTTCGCATAAATTCAATGTCTTTTGAATCGCAGCATACGAAATACGTGCTACTTGCAAAAGACTGCGTAATATTCAGGATTGCTGAATAAGAATGCTGATTAAGTATTTGTTTGTGTTATCTTCAATCAAAAGAAAGGAGAAACTGCGATCCTTGTCCTTCGCTGATTTCAACCTCCGTTCGACCAACCAACGACTTACGGTTGTTTTACCTAAATCTTCCGCGGCTAAGTTAAAAAGATTGTTCCTCATTTGCCGTTGTTCCAGTTCCATCCAGTTCCATTTCGCTCTGCTGCCCCAACTAAATTGAAACCGACAGAACGAAAACATCTTCCCGTTATAAAGGATAATTGAAGGATCTGATCCCCGGAGGCCATCCTGGTGACCATCTTCCAAGGACGGATCATTGTGTTGTGTTTTTGTTTTGATGTTAAACTTTTTGAAATTTCCTGATTCATTGTACTAATTGACGTTAGTTACTGTAACTGGAAATTAATCGTCCTTTTTTGACTTTATTGAATTGTCTTTGTTTTATGAGTATCGAATAATCGTAAATCTATCTTGTATCTTATATCAAAATCTAATTTGATTATCTTGTCGTGTTGATTGCTTCCGCATTCGTAGAGATTTTCCTAGTTTAATTTCAGAATTTAAATACACTCCGATTCTCCGCGGGATTGTGCACGATCGACGCGCTGTAAGGTGAGTGATTTATTTTTTTTGGGTTTTGTATGTACCATATTTGTTTTATGTCGGAAAGCAGAAGCAATTAATATTTTGTTTTCTATAATAAACGTGTTGGACAAGTTCGAGCTTTAAAAATGTTTTCTTTGTGTGAGAAATTTCCTTTGCTTTGATTACTTACTTAACTTGCTAATTAATTACTTACTAATTAAGTTAATTACGTAACTTCATAATTATCATAGCTGTTACACATATTCTAAGTCCTTTCCTTGCACAAATCTTCGCAATATAGTCGAAGCATATAAAATGTATAATCTTAATTAATTATAAATTTGGATTTGTGTTAACGATAATTAAATAGTTGGTTTTTTTTTTTTAATATACAGATACTAAATATCTATGTTTATAAAATATTCATATAATCGTTCAAAACTATTTTCAATTCTAAATGGAACCAGAATTTTTGTCAATAAATTTCATTGAAGTTTGAGTTGTTAAAAATGGAGTAATTTCTTTTAAATAATGGGTGGGGAATGACGGGGTGAAGGATATGGCAACGTGAAGTTGAGTAAGGGGTCGCTTAAGATGAGGCCAAAAAAAAAAAGGCGACCATAGGTAGGGTAGGGTTAAGTCGGCCATCCAGCTAGCCGCTTGCTGCTGGTAAATTTTCCATTAACGTTGGAAAAAAAACTGCACTCCTGTTTTACGTACACAAGTACTATGTCTTCAGTTGCAATTAGGTTGTTGACGAATAAATTTGTGTGTTGAATTTAGAGAATTGTTGTCGTCATTGTCCTACATTGGATACCTAATCAGAACCGATGTAGTTGCGAAGATCTTTTCCGAGATCTTTTTTTTTGTTGCTTTTCAGTCCTTAAATATTTTATCTATAAAATATTAGAGTTGCGAGAAGTCAAAAAGATCCCTTCTGTCCTCATCCTTTAAACTAGTTTTTTGTTTTCTTCTTAAAATTCCTTGCCCTTTATTTTCGAAATTTAATTTCCCGTCTTTTAGAAATTTAAATACTCACTTTTTTTGTTATGAACTGCCGTTCCTTCCCGTCAGTTACCCACCCAGTACAAACTTACTTACGATATAATAGATATTTTTTTTTGTTGGTAAAATTGAACTGAAATTGATTGGCAATTTCGTATGCATGTATGTTACGATCGACATATTGTCGTATTTGGAGTTTTGTTTAACTTTGTTTTTGATTCGTCTAATGAGACGAAGTTTGATTTGATCCTTCGTTCCTGTAAATTTGTTCGTTTTTTTTTTTGTGGTTTTATATAGTAAAATGATGCGCTCACCGCCACAAACTAGGCAGCGTGATCGCAAAGCAGCTTCGAAAAAAGCCGCCAAGGCTGCGACTCAAGCGCTTAACTCCACCTTTGTGGGGGACAATAATGAACCCGGTAGAGGCGACCGGAACATTCCAAGCTCTCCTGGGGTAAATTTAGGAGCATCAAGCATTTCTCCAGTAATCGGCCGAGAGGCACCGGAAAATAACAACGATAATATTAACCATTTTGATATGTCGGTTTTGCAAAACATAATTGCCACCTCTGTGCAGCAAAGTATTCAGGCGTTGACCTCTCAGCTGCCTTCCATAGTTAATAGTGTTGTGGACAGTAGAATGCGTGAGACTGATCGACCACCGCCACAACGCGAGGACCCTAGGGACTTGTCTCCTCAGTTGTTATAAAGAATCAGCGTTTCCCCGATGGCCAAGTGGAATCTTAAATTCACTGGTGGCAAAAATTTAATGTCAGTTACCGATTTCATTTTTCGGATTGAGACATTAAAGTCTCGTACTAATTTAAATTGGCAGCACGTTTGTGCTAATTTTCACTTGCTCGTGGCCGAAAAGGCAGATGAATGGTTATGGAGGTATTTACGAACTAACAATCTTCCGACTTGGGAGGAATTAAAGTACGCTTTAATTAAAGAATTTCGTCCTTTAGAGAATGACTTTGTTATTTTGAAATCAATGATGGACTGCAAGCAGACTACAGAATGTTTCGATGATTTTTTGAATAAAATCCTGACAATAAACGGACAGATGGAAAAACCACTTGATGACCTGAAACTTATTGAAATTATCAAACCGAATCTTAACTATCGCGTCTGGCAGCTCATATTCTCTGCGGACATACGAACCATTCACCAGTTACGCGACAGCTGTCGCTCTGCCGAACAGCAACTTTGGAATCGTCAACAGGTTAAGCGTCAAGTACACGAAATCTCTACTCCTGAGGAGAGGGAATTCGTGGAAGAAATTCGGCAGGTAAACCCCTCTGAAGGTCGCCTGACTTGCTGGAATTGTGACGCCAAGGGACATACTTTTAATGAATGTGAAAGTACAGTTAGGAGATTATTTTGTTATAAATGTGGTCACAAAAATGTCGCTTCTCCTTCTTGTCCTTATTGCGGTAAGAATAAAAATTTAAACTGGCGATCGAACAGTCAAAGAAGGGAGCAGGACTGTTCGATGCAGAAGCCGTTAACACAGCTCCAACCCCGATAGATCATACGGGAAATGTATCCAGTGGGTATTCACTGTTAAGACGAAAGAAAAATACTGACGTTGACTTCAAAAATAAGAATCTTACCCCACTAATATGTATCTTTAGAAAATAGACAGCGAAACTACCAATAGAATTTTCCAGGACAACAATAATGAAACCAACGTTTCGAAAAGAATATTGAGAACTAGAAATTTACATAAAAGCCTTCGTTTGCGACACAAAGAGGTTTCTGCGGTCATTCTCGATAACTCTGATGGCTTTGAGCACGATTCACGTCCTTTTCAAACGGTAGTGATCGACGGCAAGACAATAAACGGACTTTTGGACAGTGGAGCGGCGGTTAGTTGTTTTGGAAAGGACTCCGTGGAATTTCTTTGTTCTATAAACCGGACATACACAAAATTCAATTCGGCTGTGAGATGCGCCAATGGGGTCGATCAACAAATTGTCGGCTTTGTATCACTTCCGGTGAAATTTCTCGGTCGGACAAAAGAAATATTGTTCTATGTTGTTCCTGGGTTAGTGCAGCACTTGTACTTGGGAATAAATTTTTGGATTGAATTTGATTTAAAAATCAGCATGCTAGAAGAAGTTGTTTTTAAACATGACCCTGAATCCCATGAGCTCACAGACGAACAGAGGGTGGTGTTAGATCGAACAATTGCTAAATTTCCATCATCAAAGATTTTGGGCCTTGGCGAAACCAATCTTTTAACGCATCACATTGATGTTCAAGACGCAGCTCCAATTAAAAGGCGATATTATCCTGTTTCGCCTCCGGTCGAGAAAATTATTCATGAGGAAATCGACCGCATGCTGGCCTTGGACGTAATTGAAGTCAGTAATAGTCCGTGGTGTAGTGGAATGAGTTTGGTTCGTAAAGGGGAAAAAAATCGGCTCTGTCTTGACGCTCGAGGTATCAACAAAATTACGAAAAAGTGCGCTTACCCTGTTCCACCGGTAGACCGACTACTTTCGCGGTTGCCAGATACCATCTGGATTTCGGGTGTTGACCTTAAGGACGCGTATTGGCAGGTGAAGTTGGACGAGAAATCTAGGGAAGTAAAAGCATTCGCCGTTCCCGGTCGCCCAGTTTATCAATTCAAAAGAATGCCTTTCGGGCTTTGTAACGCCTCGCAAACTTTTGTAAAATTGATGGACTTGGTAATTCCACAAGAACACCGTGAGTGGTATTCCGTTTACATGGACGATATCATCGTCATCGCTCCCGACTTTGACTCGATGTGTTATAGACTTGACGTGTTGGCTTCACTCCTCCGAAAGGCAGGTCTAACGATTAACGTTGAAAAAAGCAAATTCGGCTTTAAAAGATTGCGTTACCTTGGCTATATAGTAGGGGAAGGGAAGCTAATGACTGACCCAGAAAAAATATCGGCGATTTGCGATTATCCGGTTCCAAAGAACTGTAAGGACGTGCGTAGATTTTTAGGGATGTCAGGGTGGTATAGGAGGTTTATATCCAACTACTCTAATCTGGCGGCACCCTTGACAGATTTATTGAAAAGAAGTAAATCTTTCAATTGGACCTTTGATGCCCAAAAAGCGTTCGATGCGTTGAGGACGGCCTTAACATCATCGCCTGTTCTTTGTCACGCAGATTATAAACGACCTTTTATTATACAGTGTGACGCCAGTAAATTAGGCGTGGGAAGTGTTTTGTACCAGATTGGAGACAAGGGTGAAGAAAGGGTTATTGCCTACATGTCTAAAAAGCTTAACGCAGCACAAAAGAATTATACGGTTACCGAGCTTGAGTGCTTAGCTGCGGTACAAAGCGTGGAAAAATTTCGCCCTTATCTAGAGCTTATTCCGTTTAAAATCATAACTGACCATGCGTCGCTCAAATGGCTTATGAACCAAAAGGGGGTTGGTAACGAAATCCCGAAAGACAAAATCCCGAACGACAAAATCCCGAACGACAAAATCCCGAACGACAAAATCCCGAAATGACAAAATCCCGAAACGACAAAATCCCGAAATAACAAAATCCCGAAATTACAAAACTAGTTTTTCGGTATTCTCCATCTTCTTGACCATTTTAAAACCACTAGCAAACAATTCCAAGAAAGTAATAAAAAATTACTCTTATTTTACTTCTCTAAAATTATTATTAAAAAATAAAAAAAAACATTATTAAAAAAATTTTAGCAGAGCCCTCTCGGAGGCTCTGAGGTGAGGTGATGTAAGGTTTTTTGCATACAGGTTTTTCCGCGTATTTGCAGCCTTCGGCTGCGGCAGGGATCATAACCCTCAATCAGCAGAATCCTCACGGTCATGTGAAGTTTTTTGCATTCAGGTTTTTTCGCGTGTTGGCGGCCTTCGGCCGCGGCAGGGATCATAACCCTCAATCAGCAGAATCCTCACGGTCATGTGAAGTTTTTGCATACAGGTTTTTCCGCGTATTGGCGGCCTTCGGCCGCGGCAGGGATCATAACCCTCAATCAGCAGAATCCTCACGGTCATGTGAAGTTTTTTGCATACAAGTTTTTTCGCGTATTGGCGGCCTTCGGCCGCAGCAGGGATCATAACCCTCAATCAGCAGAATCCTCACGGTCATGTGAAGTTTTTTGCATTCAGGTTTTTTCGCGTATTGGCGGCCTTCGGCCCCGGCAGGGATCATAACCCTCAATCAGCAGAATCCTCACGGTCATGTGAAGTTTTTGCATACAGGTTTTTCCGCGTATTGGCGGCCTTCGGCCGCGGCAGGGATCATAACCCTCAATCAGCAGAATCCTCACGGTCATGTGAAGTTTTTTGCATATTGTAGATTATAACCTTCAGACAACAAAATTCTCTCGATATTACAACTTTGCTTTTCTGCCATTGTAAAAAAAGGCAAGTAGGCGCGTAATACGCTTCGGAAAAAATTGTGACTTAAATGTCATTTCTTCATTAATTTAAATTTTATTTCGTGATTTTCGGGATTTCTCATTTCGGTATTAAAAATTTTTCGGGATTTTGTCGTTTCGGGATTTTGTCGCATCGGGATTTTGTCGTTTCGGGATTTTAAAATTTTTCGGGATTTTGTCGTTTCGGGATTTTGTAATTCGGGATTTTGACTGTCTCCCACCAAAAGGACCTCAGCGGTAGATTGGCTCGATGGAGCCTTAAGCTCCAAAGATTTGACTTTGACATAGAGCATCGCAAGGGTTCAGAAAATGTGGTGGCAGATGCACTGTCTAGAGCTCATTTAGAACAAATTGACATTTTGCATGACACAGCTTTTCAAACCCCTGAGTACCTGACTTTAAAGAAGCCATTTCAAGACGATCCGTCCAAATATCCTGACGTACAAATAAAAGATGGTATTCTTTATAAGAAAGCTAAATTTGACAGACCTGGACTTAGCTGTAATTCCTTGTGGAAGATGTGGGTTCCTGTCCAGTTGAGAAACCAATTTATTTCAGAAGCACATGATTCTTCACTAAGTGGTCATGATGGCTTCTACAAAACTCTCCAAAGGTTACAGAATAACTATTATTGGCCCAAAATGATCCTTCAAGTTCGCCAGTACGTGGACGGTTGCGAACTCTGTAAGCAAATTAAGGCTCCGAGCTACGTTTTGCGACCACCTATGGGAGAAACCCTGCAGTCAGATAAGCCGTTTCAACGTTTATTTATTGATTTCCTTGGACCTTACCCTCGCTCCTCGAAGGGGCATTGTTACATATTGATTGTGGTTGATCAGTTTTCGAAGTTCGTTTTGCTGAAAGCTATTAGAACTGCAACAACCAATAAAGTTGTTGAGATTTTTGAATGCGAAGTTTTCCATCTTTTCGGTGTTCCAGAGTTTGTATTTACGGACAATGGGAAGCAATTTGTGTCCAAGCTCTTCAAGGACTTTTTGACCGAATATGGAGTTAAACATCAGCTGACCGCAGTGTATTCTCCACAGGCTAACGCTTCGGAAAGAGTGAACAGAAGTGTTGTGGCTAAGATTCGTGCTCACATCAGTAAACACCAAAAAGACTGGGATAAGCATCTGAGTGCTATTGCTTGCTCTCTACGAACCGCTGTGCATGATTCAACCGGTATTGATCCACATTCTTTAATTTTTGGTCAAAACTTCATAAGCAATGGTTCCCATTACGAGTTTTTGAGAAGATTAGACAGTCTAAATGACAAGGATGCAGTGGTATTGCCCAATGATATAGGGCGTGAACTGTTGCGCAATCAAACGAAGTCGCGCCTTAAGGAAGCGAATCAGAAACACAAACATAGGTATAACTTGCGTTCGCGAGAAGTATCTTTCGAACCAGGTGAAATTGTTTTCAAGCGCAATTTTTTTCAGAGCAGTTCCTCCAAACACTTCTGCGCTAAGTTAGCACATAAGTTCTCGAAGGCCAAGGTCATTCGGCGGATAGGAAACTGTCTATACGACATGACGGATTTAGAGGATAAATACCTCGCAACGTATCACGCGAAGGACTTGATGAAGCTAAAGAGCCCGGCCTTAATCTCAGGGCATGGTCGAGCCCCACGTTAAAATGGCTTCTTAACTCTTTTGATCCTGTGAGACAGTTTCAAAATAGTTAAGTTTGTAACATGTAGCGAATCTACTTCGCATACTCATTCAATTAATTCAAAATTAAAAAGTCCAATAGTAGCCTTTGACTTTTTTTTGTAGAGACAACAAGCCGTATGCAAGGCCAACTTTTTTTCCGTTATTAAAAAATGTTGACATAACATCGAGTCGACAGGCGATTGACCGCGCCGGCCTCGCAGTAGGCCTTGACTTTTTCTTCCACCTTGTTGAAAGGCGACAATTGTCAAGGCTTACTTAGCTGATGGTTGTTTTTGTTGTGTCGAAATTTGAGAAAAGAAATAAATTTTGGAAAAAAAAAGGGAGTCAAGTTTTGAAAGCGGTCACGTGCGGTTGTCCCACTAAGATTTTTATGGAAATTTTGGCCACCGGAAAGTTTTGTTTTGGAAAGGCGCTGAAGAGTGTTGTACTGTACCAGGCCGTGAATTTGTTATAGTTTGATAAAATCGTGACGTTAAAGAAATAGTGCGATAAGGATAGCACTATCACGAAATCGAAGAATAGTTGCGATTTGTTGCGTAAATGTTACACGCATATTATGTGGTGCGGTTTTGAAGCGTTACAAATAGTTTCGCATAAATTCAATGTCTTTTGAATCGCAGCATACGAAATACGTGCTACTTGCAAAAGACTGCGTAATATTCAGGATTGCTGAATAAGAATGCTGATTAAGTATTTGTTTGTGTTATCTTCAATCAAAAGAAAGGAGAAACTGCGATCCTTGTCCTTCGCTGATTTCAACCTCCGTTCGACCAACCAACGACTTACGGTTGTTTTACCTAAATCTTCCGCGGCTAAGTTAAAGAGATTGTTCCTCATTTGCCGTTGTTCCAGTTCCATCCAGTTCCATTTCGCTCTGCTGCCCCAACTAAATTGAAACCGACAGAACGAAAACATCTTCCCGTTATAAAGGATAATTGAAGGATCTGATCCCCGGAGGCCATCCTGGTGACCATCTTCCAAGGACGGATCATTGTGTTGTGTTTGTTTTGTTTTGATGTTAAACTTTTTGAAATTTCCTGATTCATTGTACTAATTGACGTTAGTTACTGTAACTGGAAATTAATCGTCCTTTTTTGACTTTATTGAATTGTCTTTGTTTTATGAGTATCGAATAATCGTAAATCTATCTTGTATCTTATATCAAAATCTCATTTGATTATCTTGTCGTGTTGATTGCTTCCGCATTCGTAGAGATTTTCCTAGTTTAATTTCAGAATTTAAATACACTCCGATTCTCCGCGGGATTGTGCACGATCGACGCGCTGTAAGGTGAGTGATTTATTTTTTTTGGGTTTTGTATGTACCATATTTGTTTTATGTCGGAAAGCAGAAGCAATTAATATTTTGTTTTCTATAATAAACGTGTTGGACAAGTTCGAGCTTTAAAAATTTTTTCTTTGTGTGAGAAATTTCCTTTGCTTTGATTACTTACTTAACTTACTAATTAATTACTTACTAATTAAGTTAATTACGTAACTTCATAATTATCATAGCTGTTACACATATTCTAAGTCCTTTCCTTGCACAAATCTTCGCAATATAGTCGAAGCATATAAAATGTATAATCTTAATTAATTATAAATTTGGATTTGTGTTAACGATAATTAAATAGTTGGTTTTTTTTTTTTTTAATATACAGATACTAAATATCTATGTTTATAAAATATTCATATAATCGTTCAAAACTATTTTCAATTCTAAATGGAACCAGAATTTTTGTCAATAAATTTCATTGAAGTTTGAGTTGTTAAAAATGGAGTAATTTCTTTTAAATAATGGGTGGGGAATGACGGGGTGAAGGATATGGCAACGTGAAGTTGAGTAAGGGGTCGCTTAAGATGAGGCCAAAAAAAAAAGGCGACCATAGGTAGGGTAGGGTTAAGTCGGCCATCCAGCTAGCCGCTTGCTGCTGGTAAATTTTCCATTAACGATGGGTTAAATTTGGTACTATTTTTTTTTTATTGATTTTTCCTTTTGGTTTTCTTTGCTTTCTTGCTTCCTTTAGATCCTTCCTGTCTCGTTTCTTTCCTATCCCTCTTCCTTCTACTATCCTTTATTTACAGTCGCGGTTATTTTTATGAAAATTTTTATAATTTTTTTTGTAACGTTGAGGGAGACAAAACTGCTGAGCCCAGCCGGTGTACCAACACCGCGCCGTCTCCATTCGAACACCATCTGATTCAGATTCATCGAATCTAACGAAACAACAAGAATCAAAAATGTTACAATATATGTACTTAATTTCTTGTTGGATAATGCTAAGAAATCACGAAGAACACAACCAAAATGCAATTGCTTTCCATGAAAAATTTGCTACGAATTCACCTATGAGGTGTGGTGTATTCAAGCAATGTGCAGCCCGTCTCGATATTTTTTAGAAGTTCGAACTTAGAGTTGTTTACCTAATTTTCTTATTGGATAAAAATCACGAAACACCGTACCAAAATGCAATTGCTTTCCATGAAAAATTTGCGACGAATTCACTTATGAGGTGTGGTGAATTCAAGCTAAATAAAAGTCGTCACGACATTTTATAAGAAGTTCTATCTTAGAGTTATTTGCTTAATATTCTTATTGGAAAATGCCAAAAAATAACGAAAAACACTATCAAAATGCAATTGCTTTCCATGAAAAATTTACGACGAATCCACCTATGAGGTGTGGTGAATTCAAGCGATATGCAGCTCGTCTCGACATATTCTAGAAGATCGAACTTAGACTTATTTACTTAATTTTCTTATTGGATAATGCCAAAAAACCACAAAAAACACTACCAAAATGCAATTGCTTTCCATGAAAAATTTGCGACAAATTAACCTATGAGGTGTGGTGAATTTAAGCGATATGCAGCTCGCCTCGACATTTTTTAGAAGTAGAGTTATTTACTTAATTTTCTTTTTGGATAATGCTAAGAAATCACGAAAAACACTACCAAAATGCAATTGCTTTCGATGAAAAATTTGCGACGAATCCATCTATGAGGTGTGGTGAATTCAAGAGATTTGCAGCTCGTCTCGACATTTTTTAGAAGTTCGAACTTAGAGTTATTTACTTAATTTTCTTATTGGATAATGCCAAAAAATCACGAAAAACACTACCAAAATTCAAATGCTTTCGATGAAAAATTTGCGACGAATCCACCTATGAGGTGTGGTGAATTTCAGCGATATGCAGCTCGCCTCGACATTTTTTAGAAATTAGAACTTAAAGTATACTTAATATACTTAATTTTCTTGGTGGTTAATGCTAAAAAATCACGAAAGACACAACCAAAATGCAATTACTTTTCATGAAAAATTTGCGACGAATTCACCTCTGAGGTGTGGTGAATTCAAGCGATATGCAGCTCGTCTCGACATTTTTTAGAAGTTAGAACTTAGAGTATGCTTAATATACTTAATTTCTTGTTGGATAATGCTAAGAAACCACGAAGAACACAACCAAAATGCAATTGCTTTCTATGAAAATTTTGCTACGAATTCACCTATGAGGTGTGGTGTATTCAAGCAATGTGCAGCCCATCTCGATATTTTTTAGAAGTTCGAACTTAGAGTTGTTTACCTAATTTTCTTATTGGATAATGCCAAAAAATCACGAAAAACCGTACCCAAATGCAATTGCTTTCCATGAAAAATTTGCGACGAATTCACTTATGAGGTGTGGTGAATTCAAGCTAAATAAAAGTCGTCACGACATTTTATAAGAAGTTCTATCTTAGAGTTATTTGCTTAATTTTCTTATTGGAAAATGCCACAAAATCACGAAAAACACTACCAAAATGCAATTGCTTTCCATGAAAAATTTGCGACAAATTAACCTATGAGGTGTGGTGAATTCAAGCGATATGCAGCTCGTCTCGAAATATTCTAGAAGATCGAACTTAGACTTATTTACTTAATTTTCTTATTGGATAATGCCAAAAAAACACGAAAAACACTACCAAAATGCAATTGCTTTCCATGAAAAATTTGCGACAAATTAACCTATGAGGTGTGGTGAATTCAAGCGATATGCAGCTCGTCTCGAAATATTCTAGAAGATCGAACTTAGACTTATTTACTTAATTTTCTTATTGGATAATGCCAAAAAACCACGAAAAACACTACCAAAATGCAATTGCTTTCCATGAAAAATTTGCGACAAATTAACCTATGAGGTGTGGTGAATTCAAGCGATATGCAGCTCGTCTCGAAATATTCTAGAAGATCGAACTTAGACTTATTTACTTAATTTTCTTATTGGATAATGCCAAAAAACCACGAAAAACACTACCAAAATGCAATTGCTTTCCATGAAAAATTTGCGACAAATTAACCTATGAGGTGTGGTGAATTTAAGCGATATGCAGCTCGCCTCGACATTTTTTAGAAGTAGAGTTATTTACTTAATTTTCTTATTGGATAATGCTAAGAAATCACGAAAAACACTACCAAAATGTAATTGCTTTCCATGAAAAATTTGCGACGAATCCACTTATGAGGTGTGGTGAATTCAAGCTAAATAAAAGTCGTCACGACATTTTATAAGAAGTTCTATCTTAGAGTTATTTGCTTAATTTTCTTATTGGAAAATGCCACAAAATCACGAAAAACACTATCAAAATGCAATTGCTTTCCATGAAAAATTTACGACGAATCCACCTATGAGGTGTGGTGAATTCAAGCGATATGCAGCTCGTCTCGACATATTCTAGAAGATCGAACTTAGACTTATTTACTTAATTTTCTTATTGGATAATGCCAAAAAACCACGAAAAACACTACCAAAATGCAATTGCTTTCCATGAAAAATTTGCGACAAATTAACCTATGAGGTGTGGTGAATTTAAGCGATATGCAGCTCGCCTCGACATTTTTTAGAAGTAGAGTTATTTACTTAATTTTCTTATTGGATAATGCTAAGAAATCACGAAAAACACTACCAAAATGTAATTGCTTTCCATGAAAAATTTGCGACGAATTCACCTATGAGGTGTGGTGAATTCAAGCGATATGCAGCTCGTCGCGACATTTTATAAGAAGTTCGAACTTTGAGTTATTTACTTAATTTTCTTATTGGAAAATGCCACAAAATCACGAAAAACACTATCAAAATGCAATTGCGTTCCATGAAAAATTTACGACGAATCCACCTATGAGGTGTGGTGAATTCAAGCGATATGCAGCTCGTCTCGACATATTCTAGAAGATCGAACTTAGACTTATTTACTTAATTTTCTTATTGGATAATGCCAAAAAACCACGAAAAACACTACCAAAATGCAATTGCTTTCCATGAAAAATTTACGACGAATCCACCTATGAGGTGTGGTGAATTCAAGCGATATGCAGCTCGTCTCGACATATTCTAGAAGATCGAACTTAGACTTATTTACTTAATTTTCTTATTGGATAATGCCAAAAAACCACGAAAAACACTACCAAAATGCAATTGCTTTCCATGAAAAATTTGCGACAAATTAACCTATGAGGTGTGGTGAATTTAAGCGATATGCAGCTCGCCTCTACATTTTTTAGAAGTAGAGTTCTTTACTTAATTTTCTTATTGGATAATGCTAAGAAATCACGAAAAACACTACCAAAATGTAATTGCTTTCCATGAAAAATTTGCGACGAATTCACCTATGAGGTGTGGTGAATTCAAGCGATATGCAGCTCGTCTCGACATTTTTTAGAAGTTAGAACTTAGAGTATACTTAATATACTTAATTTCTTGTTGGATAATGCTAAGAAACCACGAAGAACACAACCAAAATGCAATTGCTTTCTAT
Source organism: Conops quadrifasciatus (assembly GCA_949752815.1). Lineage (NCBI taxonomy): Eukaryota > Metazoa > Arthropoda > Insecta > Diptera > Conopidae > Conops > Conops quadrifasciatus. The sequence continues at coordinate 23,071,965 of OX457077.1, read as the reverse complement.
GAAAATTTTGCTACGAATTCACCTATGAGGTGTGGTGTATTCAAGCAATGTGCAGCCCGTCTCGATATTTTTTAGAAGTTCGAACTTAGAGTTGTTTACCTAATTTTCTTATTGGATAATGCCAAATAATCACGAAAAACCGTACCAAAATGCAATTGCTTTCCATGAAACATTTGCGACGAATTCACTTATGAGGTGTGGTGAATTCAAGCTAAATAAAAATCATCACGACATTTTAAAGAAGTTCTATCTTAGAGTTATTTGCTTAATTTTCTTATTGGAAAATGCCACAAAATCACGAAAAACACTATCAAAATGCAATTGCTTTCCATGAAAAATTTACGACGAATCCACCTATGAGGTGTGGTGAATTCAAGCGATATGCAGCTCGTCTCGACATATTCTAGAAGATCGAACTTAGACTTATTTACTTAATTTTCTTATTGGATAATGCCAAAAAACCACGAAAAACACTACCAAAATGCAATTGCTTTCCATGAAAAATTTGCGACAAATTAACCTATGAGGTGTGGTGAATTTAAGCGATATGCAGCTCGCCTCGACATTTTTTAGAAGTAGAGTTATTTACTTAATTTTCTTATTGGATAATGCTAAGAAATCACGAAAAACACTACCAAAATGTAATTGCTTTCCATGAAAAATTTGCGACGAATTCACCTATGAGGTGTGGTGAATTCAAGCGATATGCAGCTCGTCGCGACATTTTATAAGAAGTTCGAACTTAGAGTTGTTTACCTAATTTTCTTATTGGATAATGCCAAAAAATCACGAAAAACCGTACCCAAATGCAATTGCTTTCCATGAAAAATTTGCGACGAATTCACTTATGAGGTGTGGTGAATTCAAGCTAAATAAAAGTCGTCACGACATTTTATAAGAAGTTCTATCTTAGAGTTATTTGCTTAATTTTCTTATTGGAAAATGCCACAAAATCACGAAAAACACTACCAAAATGCAATTGCTTTCCATGAAAAATTTGCGACAAATTAACCTATGAGGTGTGGTGAATTCAAGCGATATGCAGCTCGTCTCGAAATATTCTAGAAGATCGAACTTAGACTTATTTACTTAATTTTCTTATTGGATAATGCCAAAAAACCACGAAAAACACTACCAAAATGCAATTGCTTTCCATGAAAAATTTGCGACAAATTAACCTATGAGGTGTGGTGAATTCAAGCGATATGCAGCTCGTCTCGAAATATTCTAGAAGATCGAACTTAGACTTATTTACTTAATTTTCTTATTGGATAATGCCAAAAAACCACGAAAAACACTACCAAAATGCAATTGCTTTCCATGAAAAATTTGCGACAAATTAACCTATGAGGTGTGGTGAATTCAAGCGATATGCAGCTCGTCTCGAAATATTCTAGAAGATCGAACTTAGACTTATTTACTTAATTTTCTTATTGGATAATGCCAAAAAACCACGAAAAACACTACCAAAATGCAATTGCTTTCCATGAAAAATTTGCGACAAATTAACCTATGAGGTGTGGTGAATTTAAGCGATATGCAGCTCGCCTCGACATTTTTTAGAAGTAGAGTTATTTACTTAATTTTCTTATTGGATAATGCTAAGAAATCACGAAAAACACTACCAAAATGTAATTGCTTTCCATGAAAAATTTGCGACGAATCCACTTATGAGGTGTGGTGAATTCAAGCTAAATAAAAGTCGTCACGACATTTTATAAGAAGTTCTATCTTAGAGTTATTTGCTTAATTTTCTTATTGGAAAATGCCACAAAATCACGAAAAACACTATCAAAATGCAATTGCTTTCCATGAAAAATTTACGACGAATCCACCTATGAGGTGTGGTGAATTCAAGCGATATGCAGCTCGTCTCGACATATTCTAGAAGATCGAACTTAGACTTATTTACTTAATTTTCTTATTGGATAATGCCAAAAAACCACGAAAAACACTACCAAAATGCAATTGCTTTCCATGAAAAATTTGCGACAAATTAACCTATGAGGTGTGGTGAATTTAAGCGATATGCAGCTCGCCTCGACATTTTTTAGAAGTAGAGTTATTTACTTAATTTTCTTATTGGATAATGCTAAGAAATCACGAAAAACACTACCAAAATGTAATTGCTTTCCATGAAAAATTTGCGACGAATTCACCTATGAGGTGTGGTGAATTCAAGCGATATGCAGCTCGTCGCGACATTTTATAAGAAGTTCGAACTTTGAGTTATTTACTTAATTTTCTTATTGGAAAATGCCACAAAATCACGAAAAACACTATCAAAATGCAATTGCGTTCCATGAAAAATTTACGACGAATCCACCTATGAGGTGTGGTGAATTCAAGCGATATGCAGCTCGTCTCGACATATTCTAGAAGATCGAACTTAGACTTATTTACTTAATTTTCTTATTGGATAATGCCAAAAAACCACGAAAAACACTACCAAAATGCAATTGCTTTCCATGAAAAATTTACGACGAATCCACCTATGAGGTGTGGTGAATTCAAGCGATATGCAGCTCGTCTCGACATATTCTAGAAGATCGAACTTAGACTTATTTACTTAATTTTCTTATTGGATAATGCCAAAAAACCACGAAAAACACTACCAAAATGCAATTGCTTTCCATGAAAAGTTTGCGACAAATTAACCTATGAGGTGTGGTGAATTTAAGCGATATGCAGCTCGCCTCTACATTTTTTAGAAGTAGAGTTCTTTACTTAATTTTCTTATTGGATAATGCTAAGAAATCACGAAAAACACTACCAAAATGTAATTGCTTTCCATGAAAAATTTGCGACGAATTCACCTATGAGGTGTGGTGAATTCAAGCGATATGCAGCTCGTCTCGACATTTTTTAGAAGTTAGAACTTAGAGTATACTTAATATACTTAATTTCTTGTTGGATAATGCTAAGAAACCACGAAGAACACAACCAAAATGCAATTGCTTTCTATGAAAATTTTGCTACGAATTCACCTATGAGGTGTGGTGTATTCAAGCAATGTGCAGCCCGTCTCGATATTTTTTAGAAGTTCGAACTTAGAGTTGTTTACCTAATTTTCTTATTGGATAATGCCAAATAATCACGAAAAACCGTACCAAAATGCAATTGCTTTCCATGAAACATTTGCGACGAATTCACTTATGAGGTGTGGTGAATTCAAGCTAAATAAAAATCATCACGACATTTTAAAGAAGTTCTATCTTAGAGTTATTTGCTTAATTTTCTTATTGGAAAATGCCACAAAATCACGAAAAACACTATCAAAATGCAATTGCTTTCCATGAAAAATTTACGACGAATCCACCTATGAGGTGTGGTGAATTCAAGCGATATGCAGCTCGTCTCGACATATTCTAGAAGATCGAACTTAGACTTATTTACTTAATTTTCTTATTGGATAATGCTAAGAAATCACGAAAAACACTACCAAAATGTAATTGCTTTCCATGAAAAATTTGCGACGAATTCACCTATGAGGTGTGGTGAATTCAAGCGATATGCAGCTCGTCGCGACATTTTATAAGAAGTTCGAACTTTGAGTTATTTACTTAATTTTCTTATTGGAAAATGCCACAAAATCACGAAAAACACTATCAAAATGCAATTGCGTTCCATGAAAAATTTACGACGAATCCACCTATGAGGTGTGGTGAATTCAAGCGATATGCAGCTCGTCTCGACATATTCTAGAAGATCGAACTTAGACTTATTTACTTAATTTTCTTATTGGATAATGCCAAAAAACCACGAAAAACACTACCAAAATGCAATTGCTTTCCATGAAAAATTTACGACGAATCCACCTATGAGGTGTGGTGAATTCAAGCGATATGCAGCTCGTCTCGACATATTCTAGAAGATCGAACTTAGACTTATTTACTTAATTTTCTTATTGGATAATGCCAAAAAACCACGAAAAACACTACCAAAATGCAATTGCTTTCCATGAAAAATTTGCGACAAATTAACCTATGAGGTGTGGTGAATTTAAGCGATATGCAGCTCGCCTCTACATTTTTTAGAAGTAGAGTTATTTACTTAATTTTCTTATTGGATAATGCTAAGAAATCACGAAAAACACTACCAAAATGTAATTGCTTTCCATGAAAAATTTGCGACGAATTCACCTATGAGGTGTGGTGAATTCAAGCGATATGCAGCTCGTCTCGACATTTTTTAGAAGTTAGAACTTAGAGTATACTTAATATACTTAATTTCTTGTTGGATAATGCTAAGAAACCACGAAGAACACAACCAAAATGCAATTGCTTTCTATGAAAATTTTGCTACGAATTCACCTATGAGGTGTGGTGTATTCAAGCAATGTGCAGCCCGTCTCGATATTTTTTAGAAGTTCGAACTTAGAGTTGTTTACCTAATTTTCTTATTGGATAATGCCAAATAATCACGAAAAACCGTACCAAAATGCAATTGCTTTCCATGAAACATTTGCGACGAATTCACTTATGAGGTGTGGTGAATTCAAGCTAAATAAAAATCATCACGACATTTTAAAGAAGTTCTATCTTAGAGTTATTTGCTTAATTTTCTTATTGGAAAATGCCACAAAATCACGAAAAACACTATCAAAATGCAATTGCTTTCCATGAAAAATTTACGACGAATCCACCTATGAGGTGTGGTGAATTCAAGCGATATGCAGCTCGTCTCGACATATTCTAGAAGATCGAACATAGACTTATTTACTTAATTTTCTTATTGGATAATGCCAAAAAACCACGAAAAACACTACCAAAATGCAATTGCTTTCCATGAAAAATTTGCGACAAATTAACCTATGAGGTGTGGTGAATTTAAGCGATATGCAGCTCGCCTCTACATTTTTTAGAAGTAGAGTTATTTACTTAATTTTCTTATTGGATAATGCTAAGAAATCACGAAAAACACTACCAAAATGTAATTGCTTTCCATGAAAAATTTGCGACGAATCCACCTATGAGGTGTGGTGAATTTAAGCGATATGCAGCTCGTAGCGATATTTTATAAGAAGTTCGAGCTTAGAGTTATTTACTTAATTTTCTTGTTGGATAATGCTAAGAAATCACGAAAAACATAACCAAAATGCAATTGCCTTCCATGAAAAATTTGCGACGAATTCACATATGAGGTGTGGTGAATTCAAGAGATATGCAGCTCGTCTCGACATTTTTTAGACGTTAGAACTTAGAGTATACTTAATATACATAATTTTCTTGTTGGATAATGCTAAGAAATCAAGAAAAACACTACCAAAATGCAATTGCTTTCCATGAAAATTTGCGACGAATTCACCTATGAGGTGTGGTGATTCAAGCGATATGCAGCTCGTCGCGACGTTCGGACTTAGAGTTATTTACTTAATTTTTTTATTAGGAACTGCCAAAAAATCACGAAAAACACTACCAAAATGCAATTGCTCTCCATGAAAAATTTGCGATAAATTCACTTATGAGGTGTGATGAATTTAAGCGATATGCAGCTCGCCTCGACATTTTTATACCCTACACCCGAAGGGATGAGGGTATATTCACTTTGTGCTTCCGTTTGTAACGCATTAAAGGAGGCGTGGCAGGTATAGAAAAGTATATATATTCTGGCTCAGAATCACCTTCTGAACCTCGATTTAGCCCTGTCCGTCCGTCTGTCTGTCTGTCTGTCTGTCTGTCCGTCTGTCCGTCTGTCTGTGGAAATCACGATTACAGGAGAACGAATGGATGAACGTACCATCATGAAATTTGGTACGAATATTCTTTGTTATCCTACGCTGTTTGGTATTGAAAATGGAGAAAATCTAACCAGTGCCACGCCTACTTTTTATAGAAAATATGCACTCATCCGTGCTTATAGCTTAATTTCTTAGCTTGTAGACCGAATTTTCAGCTAAAATTTTATTTCCGAGTCCACCATCTTAGACTTAAATATATACTAAAAAATGGGCGTGACACGCCCACTTATATACTATACCATATAATGAGGTGTTTAGTACGAAAAACGGTGTTGTAGTTGAGTTAATAGAAAAAAATTTGCTCCCTGTAAATTTAAAAAAAGTAGGTGTCACCCGCCCACTTTTTATCACTTCGACAGATGCGGGTGTAGGGTATATGAGCTTCGGCCAGGCCGAAGATAACGCTCTTACTTGTTTAGAAGCTCGAACGAAGAGTTATTTACTTAGTTTTCTTATTGGATAATGCAAAGAAATCACGAAAAACACTACCAAAATGTAATTGCTTTCTATGAAAAATTTGCGACAAATCCACCTATGAGATGTGGTGAATGTAAGCGATATGCAGCTCGCCTCAACAGTTTTTAGAAGTTCGAACGTAGAGTAATTTACTTAATTTTTTTATTGGATAATGCTAAGAAATCACGAAAACACTACCAAAATGTAATTGCTTTCCATGAAAAATTTGCGACAAATACACCTATAAGGTGTGGTGCATTTAGGCGATATACAGCTCGCCTCGACATTTTTTAGAAGTTCGAACGTATAGTTATTTACCTAATTTTCTTATTGGATAATGCTAAGAAATCACGAAAAACACAACCAAAATGTAATTACTTTCTACAAAAAATTTGCGACAAACATACATTCCACATTCCACATACCACAAAACATACCATCTAAACATACCACATTCACCTATGAGATGTGGTGAATTTAAGCGAAATGCAGCTCGCCTCGACATTTTTTAGAAGTTCGAACTTAGAGTTATTTGCTTAATTTTCATATTGGATAATGGCAAAAAATCACGAAAAACACTACCAAAATTCAATTGCTTTCCATGAAAAATTTGCGACGAATTCACCTATGAGGTGTGGTGAATTCAAGCTAACTAAAGGTCGTCACGACATTTTATAAGAAGTTCTATCTTAGAGTTATTTGCTTAATTTTATTATTTGATAATGCTAAAAAATCACGAAAAACACTAGCAAAATGCAATTGCTTTCTCTGAAATATTTGCGACGAATCCACCTATGAGGTGTGGTGAATTCAAGCTCGTCTCGACATTTTCTAGAAGTTCGAACTATTTACTTTATAGTTCGAGTTATTTATTTTTTAGAAGTTCGAACTTAGTTATTTACTTAATTTTCTTATTGGATAATGCCAAAAAATCACGAAAAACACTACCAAAATGCAATTGCCTTCCATGAAAAATTTGCGATTAATTCATCTATGAGGTGTGATGAATTCAAACGATATGCAGCTTGTCTCGAAATTTTTTGGAATTTCAAACTTAAAGTTATTTACTTAATTTTCTTATTAGATAATGCTAAAAAATCACAAAAAACACAAACAAAATGCAATTGCTTTCCAAGAAAAATTTGCGACGAATTCACCTATGAGGTGTGGTGAATTCAAGCGATATGCAGCTCGTCGGGACATTTTATAAGAAGTTAGAGCTATTTACTTAATTTTCTTATTGGATTATGCCAAAAAATCACGAAAAACACTACCAAAATGCAATTGCCTTCCATGAAAAATTTTCGATGGATTCACCTATTAGGTGTGGTGAATTCATGAGATTTGCAGCTCGTCTCGACATTTTTTAGAAGTTCGAACTTAGAGTTATTTATTTAATTTTCTTATTGGATAATGCCAAAAAATCACGAAAAACACTACCAAAATGCAATTGCCTTCCATGAAAAATTTGCGGCGAATTCACCTATGATGTGTGGTGCCCCCAAAGGTTTCAAAAAGGGAGATCCTTCCATGAACTCATATATTAATTGGTACAGAATATGTTTTGCTCAAATCCCAACCTTTTGACACCTTTGGGGGCACCCGACCCCCTCGGACCTCAACCGAAATACGTTTCGTAACGTTTACATCGATTCCTATAAAAAAAAATTTGGGTAAAAACCCCCATGTGACCCCTTTTGGGGTCCCCACCCACCGCCCACCATGTCCAAAATCCGTTTCATGACATTTGCTATCGATTTTCGCAATAAAAATTTTTTGGTAAAAAAGCCCCCGTGTAACCCCTTTGGGGTGACACCACCCACCGCCCACCATGTCCAAAATCCGTTTCATGACATTTGCTATCGATTTGCGCAATAAAAATTTTTTTGTAAAAACCCCCGTGTGACCACTTTAGGGGGTCCCTACCCACCGCACACCATGTCCAAAATCCGTGTCATGTCATTTGCTATCGATTTGCGCAATAAAAATTTTTTGGTAAAAAAACCCCCGTGTGACCCCACCTTGGAGTGGCCCCACCCACCGCCCACTATGTTCAAAATCCGTTTCATGACATTTGCTATCGATTTTCGTAATAAAAATTTTTTGGTGAAAAAACCCCCGTGTAACCCCTTTGGGGTGGCACCACCCGCCGCCCACTATGTCCAAAATCCGTTTCGCGACATTTGCTATCGATTGGTAAAAAAAAAATTTTTTGGTCAAAAAACCCCCGTGTGACCACTTTGCTGATGCCCACCCACCGCCCGCCCAATCAATTTAATTTAGTATTAATATCACTTACATATCATATATTTCCTATCAAGTGTAACAATAATTGTAAGATTTTCAATAGACGAAGTGATTACACCCAGAGAAAAAATCCTGTTAAATTAAACAAATTTCAACCAATTCTCATGTTATTTTCATTAAAACAGGTTAGACCTCGTAAATCGTGTGATCGCCTTGTTAATAGCCGATCGTGTTATTTTTACACATTGTCTTATTGATTCAAACAATTTCTCATGTAAAACTTACCAAAATATCAAAATGCCTAACGTATATGTAAGTAAAATTTCATAAACCAAATATATATTGGGCATAGGCTGGAGCATAGAGTGTTGGCTTGCGGGCCTAATAATCGCAGGTTCAATTCCCGGTTTGGGAAAAAAATTTATTTTTTATTTCATGTATTTGTTTTTATTATTAATGTTGACCATCATTACTGCTCCGCATTATAATTTAAACTTAATTATCTATGATTTTTAATTTAGTTCGTATTTCAAAATTTTACCTATAATTTTTTCATGGCGTCGTCGGGATTTGAACCTCTGCTCCTTTGCTCCCAAACCAAGCACATATCCTCTAGGCTACGGACTGCCTTTGTTCCCAAGCTCTTTTTAGTTAGTTTTTTTACTTTTTACCGGGAAAACTTGTCTATCTGACAATCATGAAATGATATCAAATGTATTTCATGTGGATATATTTTCGTGTCATATCATTCCTTGATATCAACGTGAGTTTTAAATGATTGAAACATATCACGAAACATATCATTTTGTAGAAAAAATTGAGATATCATGTTATGCTTATCATGCTTGTCTATCTGGGAACATTGTAAACTTTGAAAATAACATTTTAAATCTTCGGATTCAAATATCATGCTTCCGCAAATAATTTGCATTAATTGTCCATCCTCCACTGAACATTTTTGGGAACACTTTGTTATGACGTTATTTGTTAACTGCGAGTTATCCAGTTGATTATTTTCTGTTAAAATAAATAGCACTTCCTCGCTGAGCTATGGTTAAAATTTCGAGTCTCTAGCTCATCGGGAAGCTAGTTTAAATTATCAGAATTCATCTATTTAACTGTTAACATGGACTCATATTACTTCAACATGGCTGTACTGTTAAAAATATCATGTTATTTTATTAATTTTTTGTGATTTCGTATGGAGATATATATCATGTAAATTTAACAAGGCTCGTGTTAAGCATTATTTTTCTGAGTGTAGAAGCGAAAAAAGTGTTTTTTATAGCCTCGGTCCAAAAAAGCGATTTCTAAACTGCGAAAGTGATGGAAACGATTGCTTCGACCCTGTCGTTGAGTAGCAAACGATATCGCTTATTCATCGAAGCAAAATGCCTCAAAATCGTTCTCATCTCTCTCACTCGCTCACTTCGTTCGTGTACTGAAAATGCAATAATTTGGATCGAACGAAAAAAACAAAGTAGAATCGACAAGAATCACTTCGTTCTTGTATTGAAAATCTTGCAATAAAAGTTTTTTTGCCAAAGTCTGCTTACATGTCTTCTTCTTCTTCTACTTCAACTTACACTCTATCATACACACAGTAAGGTCTCAATCGCCAGGAAAGGACTTCAATCCTTCAACCTTAATTCCTCAAAAGGAATTGAAATTTTCAATTCCAAATCCAATTCCAAGGAATTGGGACTTATAATTCCATTCCATGTGAAAGGAATTTCTTTGCCCAATTCCAAGTCCAATTCCTTTCAAAAGGAATTGAGGCTCACTCAATTCCATTACTTTTGCTTGAAAAGTACTTAATTCCAAAGTCCTAATTCCTGAGGAATTTACTTGGAATTGGAATGGAATTGAGTTTCCCCAGCTCTGTTCATACCCAGTGCTTAGGGGTATCTCCATATTCTGGCACGTCAGAATTCTTTCCTTCAGATCCAGAGTAAGACCATGGGCTAGCATAAAATCCACGCCAATTATTACCTCGTCCATTATTCCAGCCACTAAAAAGGTGTGAATTACTTTTAGCGTTCCAATCTGGACAATTCCGTGCAAAGTGTCCCGCTTTTCCACAGCTGTAACATTTTACTTCAGAGCCTTTGCGTGAGGTTGGTACCATCCGAGAAATAGTCTGGATAAGATCCTTTATGGTTTTCTCCAGAGATTCACTTGGTCCAACTTCCAGCCGATTCACTTTATGGGTTTGTTTGCTTAAAAGGCTTGCTGTTTCCTGCGTCAAAGCAAATGACATTGTTTCGGTAAACGTCTTCTTTAGCATGGAATAGACGACTGCGCGTTTGGTATCTGCATCTCGTATTCTATTCATGAACGCCTGAATTTTTAATAATTCACTTCCGCTGGTGCGTCTGCATTGGCCAAATGCGCGAGCCGCTCTATCTCCGTCGCATATTCTTCTAACGACTCGTTCGCTTTTTGGTAACGGTTCATCAGCTCCATCTGGAACATTTGTTTTCTATGGTCGCTACCATATCGCCGTTCAATCGCTGCCATTAACGCGTCATAGTTTCCCCGTTCAATTTCGAAAACTGTTTGCAAAACCTCAGCGGCGGAGCCCTTCAATGACACCACCAAAGCTGCCACTTTGTCCGCCGTAGTCCAGTAATTGGTTTGTGCTGTGGTCTCGAACTGTTGTTTAAAAATTTTAAACGGGACAGTTCCGTCAAATGTTGGTGCTTTCAACTTCGTTGCACTAACAGCTGTAACTGGTCCACTGGACTGTATCTCTCGCACATGACTATGCAACTGCAATATTTCCGATTCCAATTTTGTGCAATGTTGGGTAACTTGGTGTAGTTCACCCTCCATTTGATCTTGCCTCGCCTGCAATCTGGCAGAATTGCCTTCGATGCGCGATAGTTGGTCCTGCAGTTGTGAAGTGTGTTGTACTAGCTGTTTCTCCATGCGTGAGGACTGCTGTGCCATCTGATCCTCCATGCGTGAGGACTGCTAAAAGCTAAAATGCTTGAGCTGGCTGCGGCTCTACCAACTGCTCCTCGACTTTCAATGTATGTAGCTCCTGAAGCATCATAACAGAACTCATGTTCTTCAACATCGATGCCTTCACTCTCCATGGCTTTACGCAACCGCGCTTGTAGGTCTGCCTTATGCCCTGTCACACGCAATCCTCGAGACTCCAACTCTTCTCGTAGCTGGGGTATTCTCAGATCAATAAACTTCACCATGACTTAGGATTATTCTACAATCCCACTTCTGACACCAATTGTTACGTAAATTTTATATTTGACGTTTCGACTCTTTAGGTCCGATCTCTTGATTGCAAATAATCACAATAAAACACAGAAGTTTACTTGTTTCTAATTTTAAAGATTTATTATTCAGACTTATTGTTTAAACTTATTATTTTCTACTCTTATTATTTAGCACGGTCAGTTTGCTTGCACGATGTTTCTTGTTCAATAATAAAATTCGAACTGTGTCCGCTGCGACGACTTGCGGCCTATTTATATGCGAGCTGACATTTGGGGATAGATTCTCGAACTATCTATCCCTTTCTATCTCGCGATAAATATCGCGTTCATTGCATGCATGCTGTCGAAAATTCTCGAACTATCTATCTCTTTCTATCTTGCGATAGATGTCGCGTTTATTACATGGATGCTGTCGAAGATTCTCGAACTATTTATCTCTTTCTATCTCGCGATAGATGTCGCGCTTATTTCATGCATGCTGTCGAAGATTCTCGAACTATCTATCTCTTTCTATCTCGCGATAAATATCGCCTATATTGCATGCATGCTTTCGAAGATTCGCGATTACTCACGATGTGTTTTCTAGTGTTATCGTGAATCTTCGATTGCAAATTCGTCACAATATTATTCTTAAAAGTTTGTAATAAAATATCTAATTTGTGTACACTATGGGGTCATTAAATTTGTTGCAGTGAAACGCTTTTATTTACCAATTTTTTTTTATAGAACAGAAGAGTCATATAAGAGATACATATATTTTTTTATTATTATTATTAGTCAAATAAACTACGACTGCATAAGTTTCAAGTTTTTATTTATTATTTAAACGTCATTAACAATTATTTAAAACATCGAGGAAATTGACCACAGTTTTTGACGTTTTGAATTGGATGCACCCCCTAGAATCGATACCAATGCAAAAAACGCTGATGTAGTTTCCTAGAAAATCTGCACTAAATTCTGACTAATTTTGCGTTCGTATCGAAAAAAAATTCATGTAGTAGTATCAAAATATTTTACAAACTCTTGGAACTGACGGTGATTTAACCCTTTCGACCTAATGAAATTTACTGTTTTTATGACCACTTTCATCACATGGTCCATTTTAAGGGACTTGGAGCATAAATTTGGCTGATGAATAATGCGATGAAAGTTTAACATTGATGTATTACCGACTTTTAGGGTCTTATTATCAATTAATTTTACTAAGCCCTCATGTTTCAATGTCGATGTAACAGCCTCTAACAAATCTCTTTTTCTTCAACATCAATTCCAACTTTGGTTTCAACTTTCAACGTTTTTTTTTTCTCTCTCTTTGTTGAGGTTCCTAGGCATTTGGAATTTTTATCGATCTGGAATTGCAAGCGCAGCTAGAATTCAAGCGCCACTAATCGAACTAACAATAGGAGCCAAAAAGAACGACAAAAGGCCAGTATAATGGAGTAAAGCAGCAGACGAAGCCTTTGAAAATTGCAAAGTTGCTCTAAAAAACTCCGTTATCCTCGCGCATCCTGAAGCAGAGCTACCACTTGTTTTACGCTGCGACGCATCTGACACCGCGATTGGAGCAGCACTTGACCAGCGGTCCAAAACAGGACTACAACCTTTAGGTTTTTTTTCAAAAAAATTAAGCGATTGCGAGAAACGATACAAAGTATATGACAGAGAACTTCTTGCTATTCACCGAGCAATTCGACACTTTAGACATCTAATTGAAGGTCGTGAACTTATAGTTCTTACCGACCACAAGCCATTAATTTACGCTTTTAATCAGAAACACAAGCACGCGAACGAGCGTGTGGTGCGCCAACTAGAAGAAATTAGCTAATATACGACAAAAATTGCTCACATCGCGGGTGATGAGAACATGGTAGCTGACGCTTTTTCGCGAATCGAAGCCATCAACGCTCCCGTCATATTTACCAACGAAGAATTGACTGCAGCTCAACAATCTGACAGCAAATTACAAGAGCTAATCGCTAATCCAAACAAGTCGTCGTTGAGCTTACGTAGCTGGCAAGAGAACGACAAAGAACCAGCAATATATTGTGATATCTCGAGCTCTATTATTAGACCGTATATACCGAAATCATTACGAAGACGAGTTTTCGATAACGTGCATGCGTTATCCCATCCAGGTGGCCGCGCAACCCGCTGATCCATTAGCAAAAGCTACGTTTGGCCTCACATGAATCGTGATATTATAAGCTGGGCTCGCTCCTGTCTCGACTGCCAAAAATGCAAAGTAGGACGGCACGTTAAAAACGTACCTAAGCACATCGCAATCCCCAGCAACCGGTTCCGACATATTTACATCGATATTATTGTCATGACAACCTGCAAGGGATACCGGTACGTATTAACTATGATAGATCGTTTCTCTCGGTGCCAGAGGCTGCCCCAATGCAGGATGCTACAGCCGATACGGTGATCAATGCCCTCTACACCAACTGGATCGCACGTGTTGGGGCCCCGGAGACTATAACGTCAGACAGAGGTTCCCAGTTTGAATCACAGTTATTCGACGCACTCGCCAAACTCATCGGCTGCCAACGAATAAGAACTACAGCATATCATCCTGCAGCAAACGGTATTATGGAACGGTATTATGGCATCGATCGCTGAAAGCAGCCATCATGTGCCACAATTCACCAAACTGGATCGAGCCGAGATAGTTTACGGAACGACGTTAAGAATAACAGGCGAGTTCTTCATAAGCGAAGAGGTAACACAGGAACCCAGGTATTTCGTCGAGAAGCTTCGAGAGCAGATGCGGCAAGTTCGTTCGGCTCCGTCTGCACATCATAATAAACGAAAAGCGTTTGCCCACAAAACCTTAGCAACATGCTCGCACGTATTTCTAAGGGTCGACGCTGTTAAAAAACCTTGCGACCAACCTTACACAGGCCCCCATGAAGTGGTGGAACGTATTTCTGACAGCGTATTCAAAATCAAGGTTAATGGTACAGCTACAATCGTAAGCACGGAGCGCCTAAAACCAGCTTTCATCGAACAAGCAGACACCCAAAACCTTGATCTACAACCAACAGGTTTTCCAGCATCAGCAAATACACAACCACCACCCAAGACCTATGCAGGCGTTAAAAGGGTTAAATTCGCGACTCATCAGTAGCGTCATCGCTCGGGAAGGGTACTGTAGGGGCTCTAAGTGATACATACGCCATCTATGTCTCAATACCAAGAACAGGGCATCTAACACAGAAAACACGAATGACATGAAAAAAGAAGTAAGGAGTTTGCAACCAAGGTGACGCGTGAATTAATTCTGATATTCTAAACTTGCTTGTACAACACATCAAGATTTCTTTATGTTACAGAAATCTTGAAATGGCTTTTGTGTGATGTGAGAAATTGAAGATTAAAATAATTATAAGATTTTTTTTAAGATTAACGAAATAGTATTTTATGAAAATATTTGAGTTTTTTGAAAAATTATTAAATATTATTTATTTGCTTGTGAATAATATTTAATAATTTTTTTAATTTCATATTTATTATATAAAAAATAATAAATTTTTAATAATAAATATTTAATTTTTCATATAATAAATCTGAAATAATAAAATAAAATAATTTTTAATTCATTTATAACACTATGTTATATATTTATATAACACTATATATATCATTTCTTATGTTTGAACGTTTCATATATCCCTTTTTTATTGAATTAAAAGTTTATTGTTATCCAAAATGTTCAAAAGTGTTTTCATTTAATAAAAAAAGTTAACAACGACGATTAAATTCGGCAACTTTTATTAAAAATTATTTTAATTCATTGTACCGGATAAAAAGCACCGAACATACCGACATTTTTCTTTAACTTTTGAATAAGAAAAATTTAAGTTGCGCTACATTCTTCTTATTGCTAAATAGGCATTCTTCTCTGTCATTTTCATATATTGTCGACGTCTAGCGTCGTCAAATCAGAGAAATCAAGAAAAGCCAAAGCTCATCGCTTATCCTATATACACACACACGCTAAATGACACACAGCCGATAAATGACACAAACACATGCATTCAAAAGTCTTGTCCCAAAGAATATACATTGTAAATTCCTCTTCTTCTACCCATCGCTAGCCAAAAAAAGAACACCTGGCATGCAGCCGCAAGAAGAGAACAAAAATTTTTCGGCCGAAAATTTATATGGCATGCGTTTTCTACATCAAAAATTGCCAGTTGTTATTGAGAAGAGAATGAGAGCTCAAAATACTCAAAAGTGAGTGGGAAATCGGTCCACTACTGGACCGACCATAGAAAAATTTCGTTGTTCAAGATTCGTCCTCTTATTTCTTACTCTATGATTTAAATTAGAGAAATATAATTTCGGCTAAAGGTAATATATTTCAAAAATTGTGCTTTAAATTTATTGCAAATTATATTGAATACATAACGTGGAAAAATACATAAACATAAACAAAATAATATAATTATGGAAATAAAAGAATAAAATAAGGAATCGTTGGCATCTCCTACTTGTGAAGTTTATTAAAGTTTACTGCTCTAAGTTTTCTTCTGATTTACTTCTTAAAGTGATAGTGTGACTAATCTAATTCTTGCTCCATATTGTGTTGAATACCATCTTAATCTGCAAATAGTGAATTTTCTTAATTTTTACTAATTTTCGTTTTCTATAAAGACTGAACAACTGATTATTGCAGTGTTACTGTTGTTGATTACTGGCCCCTCACACTTGTTGTTTATTGGCCCCACACACGTGCACTGTTCCGATTTTACACAAATTGTCGCGAAACGCTCAAGCCGATCTAAGCTCGCAGACCATTTCGCTGTGCTACCAATATGTTGTGCAAGCTACTCGGTTGTAAAATCAACAATGACACTGAAAGGCAGATATCCTGCTCTATTTGCGATAATGATTTTCACGTAAAGTGCGCTGCATTAACAGGAAAAATAGCCGACAAAATTGGATTTGACGGCGGCTTACGTTGGTCCTGTGAAAAGTGTAGGTCTATCGACGTTGATGTCATTCGATTGCTATGCCAAGTGCGCCGAAATTTTCGAGATCTGGAAAAAGGATTTGCCACTCTACAAGGCAAATTAAAAGAATATGAGGGCTTCTTTAATGAATTTAAATATTTTGATGACTCATTATCTCCAAAGCGAACAAGGGGAAATAAAAAGAATACTCGAGAGAAGCCGATCACCTATAACGTTCTCTCTAAGCATTCTTCGAGGGACCCTTCTTTGCTTATTAATCTCTTGAGTCCTGCTCTTAGCGAAACTGACGTAGCTATTAATTCTCAATTGACTGCCACCCAGTCCATAACGTTAAATGGAAATGAGTTACCGGTGGATGTACATCCTTCAACCACTGCAGTTGCTGCTCTTACTCCTGCAGTGCCTACTACTGCTAGTGGTACTAATACCGGGGCGATTCCAAAAATTCGAAAACCACTTGCTGCTCTACCTGCTCCGGCTACTAAGAAAAAGCTAGTGGTTGTGCAACCTAAAAAGACGATTTTCGTGTCGCGTTTTGCTCCGGACACAACTCCTGATGACATTTTTGACCACATTTGTTCACAGTTGGAAATGCTGGTCTCGAGTATTTCTGTAACTAAATTCAAATTCAACTCTCAAAAATCGTATTCATCTTTCAATATTAATGTACCTGTTCATTTATTGCAACGTGTCCTGGATCCTGGATTTTAGCCGGAAAACGCTGTTATCCACGAGTATGTATTTCGACCAAAAGGAGTTCGTGGTATTACTGATGATTTATCACGGCGCAATGCTTCAAAAAACTAAGCGTCTATTCCTCTGACATTTTCTATCAGAATGTCAGGGGAATTAATACTAAACTATATGAAATTTTTTTAAAAAGCGTTGATTTGGATTATAGTATTATCGTGTTTACTGAAACATGGCTCAGGTCTGATATCTTGAATTCTGAAATATTTTCGAATAATTATGTGGTGCACCGTAAGGATCGGAGTCGATTGCTTACCAATTTGACCAGAGGTGGTGGTGTGTTAATTGCTGTAATTGCGAAATTTTATTCACGTGAGATTATTCTGGAGGAAGCCTCAGAAATTGAGTTTTGCTGTGTTTATGTCAAACTTGCTAACCTCTGTATCTATATATGCTGCTCCTATATTCCACCAAATTCTGCTGACAACATATATGCTTCACATGCCAGATGCATAGCGGGTGTGGTGGAGACTATGCTACCGAGTGACAGATTGGTTGTTCTGGGTGACTTCAATTTGCCTTATGTTACCTGGGAGTTTTGCGTTGATAACGCGGATACTCTTTTACCTTCGACGGAGCATGAGAATAACATCAGCTTCCTTGATGATGTGTTCTCTAGAGGTCTTTTCCAAATAAACTATGTACGGAATCAAAATGGCCGCCTTTTGGATCTTATCTTCATAGACGATATTGATATTGTCGATGTCTCTCGATGTGCGCCTCCTGTACTACCTGAGGATAAGCACCATCCTGCCTTGAAAATAAAATTAGTTCAGTCTTGTAAAATCTCCCAGCCTGTGATGCAACTGGGAATGTCAAAGAAATTTTGCTTCAAATATACAAATTACTTGATTTTGAAGAATCAACTTTGTAATATAGATTGGAGCTCTATTCTGTGCTTGAACGATTCTTCATCTGCAAATTTGGATTTGGCTCTGGAATCTTTTAACAATGTTTTGTTGGAGGCTTTTAAACCTTCGGTTCCTTTGCGAAAGGTTCGATCCAGTGTGAGCCCTACTTGGTTTTCTAAAGAGCTGCGCGCTCTAAGGAACATGAAAACCAAATGCTACAAGTTGTTCTGTAATACGCGTTCGACTGTAAACCTATCGAATTATTTATCTATAAGGAGCAGATATCGGCAGTTATGTAAGCAGGCGTATAGAGAATATATCTTCAAAGTAAAATCTAATATACGGGGTGATCCTAAAGCATTCTGGAACTTTGTAAATACTAAAAGGAGGAGTGCGGTTTACCCAACTTTCATGAAACTCGATGATATGGAGTCTGATTATGCGGAAATTATATGTGATCTTTTCGCCAACTATTTCAAATCAACGTATTCTTCTATGAACTATTGCTCGGACACATATCCTTACAACGTTTCTTCGAGTTCTATTGCCCAGCCTATCATCGACGAATTGATTGTTTTCAATGCTCTCAAAGACATCAAATGCACTTTTAATTCCGGTCCTGACAACATTCCATCGTGTATCCTTAAATACTGCGCCGCTGAGTTTGCTATGCCCATTACAGCGCTATTTAATTGCTCTTTACGTACCGGTTATTTTCCTCACGCTTGGAAGTCATCGTTTATTATTCCTCTGCATAAATCTGGTAACAGACATCTTATTAATAATTATCGTGGTATTGCAAAGCTCAGTGCTCTTCCGAAACTGTTTGAGAAGATAATTACGGATCAAATTGCTCGCTCTGTTGGCTCTTCAATTTCGCCTGTTCAGCACGGTTTTCGCGTGGGGAAATCAACTACAACAAACCTGTTGGAATTGGTGTCTGAAACAATAAATAATTTTAAGCATTCTAAGCAGACCGATGTTATTTATACTGATTTCAGTAAAGCTTTCGATGTAGTAAATCATAAGCTTCTTATTATGAAACTGAAGTTATTTGGATTTCCAGCATCTCTTGTTTGTTGGATCCAATCTTATCTCAGAAATCGCACGCAAATAGTTTTGTTCAACAATTCGGCATCAGAGGAGTTTGCTGTACCTTCAGGAGTTCCTCAAGGAAGCCATTTGGGTCCACTGCTATTTCTCGTTTTCATAAACGATCTTTCAACTGTTATTGTAAATGGAAAATTACTTATGTTTGCTGATGATGTGAAGCTCTTTCTATCTTATTTATTGGAAATTGATGGCTTGTTACTTCAGTCGGATTTGGATTCCCTGATTCAATGGTGTACCATAAATTGTATGCATCTAAATTTAGAGAAGTGTAAACAAATAACATTTGCCCGCCGTTTGAATCCTTCGTTCCGTAATTACACTATTGGTCGTTGGAACTTGGATGTAGTCGAGACTATAAATGATCTAGGAGTAGTTCTTGATCTGAAATTGCGTTTCCACAGTCATATAAGCGGCGTGTCTAGCAGAGCAAACAGTATACTGGGCTTTATAAAGCGATGGGCTAAGGAATTTGATGACCTCTATTTTACTAAATTACTTTACACCTCATTGGTGAGACCAATTCTGGAGTATGCTTTGCCGGTTTGGAGCCCAAACTATAGCTGCTACATCTCTCAGATTGAATCGGTACAAAAGAAATTTTTACTGTTTTGTCTTCGTAATCTTAACTGGGATGAATCTGTGAATTTACCATCTTATGAATCCCGATTAAATCTAATAAACTTGCCAACACTCGCAAATCGTCGAATAAGGCTAAATGCTATTTTTATCTTGAGCTGTCTATCTGGTGTTACGGATTCCTCTTATTTGTTATCCAACATTCATCTAATCGTTCCTCGTCGTACGTCGAGACGATATGTGCCTCTTCAATTAAGCTTTTGCAGATCATCATACCTTCAGCATGAACCTCTTCGTAATGCCTGTTCGGATTTAAATACTGTTTTTCCTGTAATTAATTTTTCTGATTCGGTTTGGGTAGCTAAACGGAAAATTTTAAATTTTTTATCTAATTCTTGAAATTTTTGAATTCTTTAAATTTTTAACTATTTTTATGAACTATAAGGTCTTGTGCTTAGTTTAAGTCTTGTAAATAAATAAATATATTTATGGATTTTTCCTATTTTGTTGGTATGTACAATAAGTTTAGCATTTATGTTCATTCGCCCTAGCTTCACGGGCCGTGAAAGTCGAGTAATAGCAACAAGCGTGACTTACTATATTCTCCCTCCTGAACGGTGCCCTTCAAAAAGAAACAGGTAAACTAACAGAACTACCACAATATATGTAGGAAGGAGTTTAATGACTTCTAGAATTAGGTCGAGTTTAACGACTCTTGATTACAATTGAATTGACGATTTTATTTTATAAAATGATTATTTTTTTCATAAACAATATATTTCGTTCAAAGCAAAAATTCGAATGAAAAATAATTCTACAAAATCAATTCAAGTTACATCATTTTCAATTTACATCATTTTTTTAAAAAACATATTGGAACACAACATTTAAAGTTTTATAAACAAGTGTAAATATATATAGTTTTGTCATCGTCATTTTGTATTAGTAGTTAGACTTCTTGCGAGCCTCATCCTACATATATTAGTTAGATCCACTTCGAACGCACGTACTTTAAAGGTTAAATTACCTCCGCTAATTACTTCAAAAAGCCACTCCGAACATAGCATTATTACACAGAATTCTTTACTAACTATATAAAATTCCAACTATAAAACTTTATTTCCATACAATGGGAAATTAAATATTAAGTTAATTATCAATTTAACTTTACAGCATAATGAATAATAAAAATGTTTTTAGAAACTAAAATTTAAATGTCCTCACAAGTATTTAATTATTTGCCGGTAGCGAATTTAGACATCTTCTCCAATAATTCAATATATGATGTTTGTTCATGTGCTGTGGCCAAATCTGATAATTTTTCGACGAATTCATTGCTTACTCCTTTTTCTTCCAACAAATTCATTATTAAATCATACAAATACTAATTAGGGGAGAATTATGTTTTAATTTAAACAGCTTAAGATTCGCAAAGAAAACATCACTTACACCGTCGAGAACATCTCCTGCAACAGCATAAACTTTGTCATTCCACTCCTCTTCAAAAATACACATTTCGTCAATGCCAAAGCCGTCATCTAACGAAAGGCAATTATATAGTGTGAAGTCGAGTAATATCGTAGCAACAAGAAGCGTGACTTACTATATTCTCCTTCCTGAACGGTGCCCTTTAAAAAGGAACAGGTAAACGATAGAGTTGTGTTTCCCTTAACAATATCCACTTCGAATTGTGGCTTACTGCGCATTTCGCCCATGTCAGGCTTTTCGGCAACCGGATCAACTTCTCCTTCTTCTTCTTCAGAGCCAACGGTATGGTTTACATTAAAACTGATAACAACCCTGAGAATGGAAAATTTACTTCACTTATTTATGTACAATTTTAGGAAAATGTTTGTTAATAACATACTTCTCTTTATCACTCTGTTTAGTCAGTTCCACATTAGCGCCCTGCAATTTCACACTGAAACCATCCAAATTGGAAGGCACCACTTTAGTTTTCTGTACCTTTCGTTCAGCTAAGATTTCTTCTGTTAAAAATTCGACTAATTCGCGTTCGCCTAAAATACCGCCGCATAATTAATTTCTTTAGTTCAATGAAAAAATACATTGGATGCGTTCAAACGGTCAATCAATGCAAGCGAAATTATTGTTTGCTGTCTGAGGTGATAGAAAGGTCAGAAGGGCTGACGAAGCGGTTAAGGTTTTCGTCAGCCCTTCTGACCTTTCTACCCCCTCAGACAAAAAACAATGGCTGCGTTCAGGACAACAAGCTGTGTTAGCTTTTTGCTGTTTTTTTGTCTGAGGGGGTTAGAAAGGTCAGAAGGGCTGACAAAGCCGTCGCCATTTTTTCAGCCAAAAATTTGTATGCTGTATCTGTTCAGAACTTTCTTCTCTGTCACTCATTTTCAGTGTTTTTACTTCTCGTGGGGCGGCAGCGTGGAATTTGGCAATGCAGTGTGGTTGTTGTTTAAATGTTGTTTTTTATCAGCAACGACTCAGCAAGGCGTTCAGAGAACATGATTTATGCTAACAAGAAAAAGCCAACACAGCTTGTTGTCCCTGAATGCAGCCATTGATTGACCGTTCTGAACGCAGCTACTATCAAAGTCACGGTTTGAGGTTATGTAATCTATCGATATAGACGTTTTTAGACGACCTTTTCACCTTTTGTGTGCATGTGTTTCAATCTACAGTCGCAATTACAGTTGCACCCAATAGTTGGTGTCTTCACATGCAGCCCATTCAAATTATTGGAGTAACCTGGGTTTCTTGACGTGTGCCATAGAGTACGTGTAAAGTCCCGTTTACCCAAGGTGTTTCTAAAGAAATTAGGTGAACTGGTGGTTACAAGTTGGACTAGCCGGAAGGTTCCCTTGCTCACTTTATTCATATTTATTTAAATATTATTACTATTATTATTTATTATTATTATTTACTTTAACTTTACTTTTTATTTTACTGCATATACACTATTATACAAATATATGCACCACAGATAAGGAGATAGGAAACTTCGCTCCCGCTAAAAAATATGTCAAAAAAAGACTGACAGATAGTGTTGGGAACTATCGAATAAAAACTATCGAGTTGCAAATTATTCATTTATTCGATAGTTTTTACTAAAAACTATCGAACAAAATAATGGTTGAATTATTCGATAGTTTTTAGTAATTCACTATCGAATAATATAATGGTTGAATTATTCGATAGTTTTTAGTAATTCAGAAATTACTCAATGAGTAATAGCCTGAACACAGTCAAATTTCGTTGACTACAAATGACGTCGCTAGTGTCAAAATTACATTGGCTCTTATGGGAAATGAGAAAAAAATAAAATTTCGTTGCATTCGTCGACGAAAGCAACGTCGGTAGTCGCTCGTGTTCTAATTCCTTAGCCACATAGTACGTCTTGTTCTTCTTTTCTTGTTTGTTTGACAACTATCATCGCTCATCGCTCATCGTCGACGAAATGACTGTGTTCAGGCTATAAGGCCTGGATATAGAAAACTTTTACAGCCGAAACGAAAATTTTTATGCTATTGAGGTGAATTCCCCCCACGTCAAAATTTTATGTAGCCTTTAGGGCTAGGTAAAATTTTTACAAACATTAATTTTTCTAAAAACGTTGAAAGTCAAAATCAAAGTTAATTGTTGTTGAAAAAAATGAAAATAACCAATTAAATAATAATTTTAATAACTACATATATATTACATTATAACTATAATAACTATGTTGTACATTAATTAAACGTAGGAGCTGCAAGCTGTTGACTTGTTTTTCACATATCAGTCTATTTAATCTTTTAAACTGCTGTGTATGATTTATGTTTATTAGTTTTTTTGAAATTGAAATTAAATTTATTCGACGAATTGGCACAGCTAAAAATAAATTTTAGCTTTTTTTCTTACCAGAGTAAACTTTTTTCACCCCTACCTACCCCGAGCTAAAAGCTATTAACGAGTGAATCGCTCGATAGTTTTTAGAAATACATACATAGATCGAATGAATGAATGAATGAGTGAAAAAAATCATTCGATAGTTAAAATCATTCAGTAACTAACTATCAATAGTTGAAATCACTTGATAGTTCCCAACACTACTGACAGAGGCATTCTGAGATTCGAGGTGAATCGTTAAACTATCTCGGCTAAAAAAGGCGAGTGAAAACAAAAAATGTTGAAGTAACTCGGATGCGAGCTACTAACCAACTCACACGTACGAGTTACTCGTAAGTTACGTCCAAACGTTGCGAGTTACTGCAGTGCAGCTACTCGGAAGGCTGGTTGGTTAGTAGCTCGCATCCAAATTAGTTCAAAATTTTTTGTTTTCACTCGCCTGCTCGCCGGACAGCTGTGCGTGAAACAGCTGTTTTTTTTGTGTACTACGCCGAATCGTTCGAAATGGCTACGGATAGATGGTCTTCTGACAATAATATTTCATTCATGAAACTCTACAGAGACCAAGAAAACCTGTGGAATTGTTTCGATAAAAACTATCGAAATATGAAATATGAAGAGATATGAGAAAAGCATCTTTGGAACATATCGCAAAAGGAATGCACCTCGGTAACACCATTAAGGTAACCAAGAAAATAAAAAATTTACGATCCACCTACAATCAAGAAGTGAATAAAATCTAAAAAAGCAAGAAGAGTGGCACTAGCGCAGACGAGGTGTAAAAACCATCCATAAAATTGATATAATGGATTATATAATGAAAACAATTAATTTAAAAAAAACAATTAAATTAATATTGTTATTAAATTAATTAACAATATTAATTTATTGATATTGGCTATGGTTATAGATATTTTCCAATTCCTGACATAATATTGTCATAGAGCGTATCACCGTTTTTTTTATTAAAACAAGTTCACTCGACATCGCGACTCGACTAGGACTGGGCAGTAGCTAGGTGTCGTGTAGACAGCAAAGGCGAGCCGAGCTGCTGCCTAGGAATTTGACAAGCCTAGTAGCTGTCTACTGGCCAGGCAGCAGCTTGTACTGTGTAAACGAGCCATAAGCATTCATATAAATATGTTTCATATTGTTCATCTTTTAGAGCTTTCAAGCTTGATCACTCTTTAGACTAGTCAATGCGAAATAAAAAGTGTTCATATTTTGGGGTGTTCATATTTTACGGTGTTCACACTACTGCGCGTGCACTGTATTTATAACATTCATTTATTTATTATTTAATATCTATTTTATAAATAAAATGAAAAATAATAACCATAAATAGTGGTGTGCTCGCTGCCAAAATGGCAAGATCAGTTCTTTAGCACTAAAGTGCATTCGATATTAAGTTACTATGAGCATATTAAATTTTTACTTGTGAAAAGTCGGCCATTATGGCTATATTTTGTTTATTCATTATCGTGTACTCGAATTCGTTAATTGACAAAATGTCTAAAGTATTATTAACTTCTGTGTTAATTTGAATCGATATCTTGACAAAAGGTTGTTTCTAACTGTAAATAAAAGGAACCTAGAACCAGACTGTACTTTTTTTACTTTAACCTTGAATCGGACTGTTAGAATAACTAAGTAAAACGTTTATAATAGAGGAGCCCCATATAACTGTGCATTTTAGTCGAAGTTTAGATGCCAATATGACTACTGTTAGTGTTTGGTGTGATAAATAGAACTGCCATTGTATGTTTGAACATTTGAATTGGAATACTATTATGAATCTACTAACTTGATGTCTTAAAAGCTGACCATTCTAACTGTGAATTGTTTACCTAGAATTTCTATAACTGTGAATTGTTTATCTGGAATTTTATGTACATAGACTTATATGTATATGTAACTTTAATGATTTTGTGACAAACATGAAACTTTAAAAAAAAAAGCTAATTTAATCTTACTGTGATGTGCTTAATACTATAATAAGGATTTAATCCGTAATTCCTGGTGGCCTTATAGTTAATTAAACTGGCCAATAACCTTGCCACTCCTTGTAGTGGTTACAGTCCAAAAAAAAAAAAATAACCACAAATGTGATTAAAACAATATATAACAATATTTTTCATTGAAATACTACATTTTTATTAGGGAACGACAGCTAATTTCTGATCGTCTTTTTTAGGAGAAGAAATCTGATAAAATCGTCTCTTGGAATACCAAAAGACGATAACTTCAACGTTTTACAAGAATATTAACCAGAGCTTGAAACTTTTATAACTTATATAAAAAAAGGCTTTGAATAAGAGTTATTCAGTGTCTTTTATTTTTAAAAGTCTTTCATAACAGTTATTCAAAGACTTTTAAAATAAAACTCTTTGAATAACTGTTTGAATAACGGATTCTAGACTTAGACCTAGTGGTCACACAGGGGTATTTTGACCAAACAATTTTTATTGCGCAAATCGATAGCAAATATCGTGAAATGGATTTTGGACATGGTGGGCGGTGGGTGTGGACCCCCAAAGTGGTCCTAGACTTGATTTCATAATCGCAATATTGACAGGCAGTATGAGACTTAAAATTGTCAGGCAATTGATGACCCAAATATTTCAGAAGAAAATTTCCTGTGAATTGACTTTGACTGTGAATTGACTGTGAATTGACTGTGAATTGACTGAATTAACTGAGAATTGTTTACCTGGAATTTCTATAACTGTGAATTGTTTATCTGGAATTTTATGTACATAGACTTATATGTATGTATATGTAACTTTAATGATTTTGTGACAAACATGAAACTTTAAAAAAAAAAGCTAATTTAATCTTACTGTGATGTGCTTAATACTATAATAAGGATTTAATCCGTAATTCCTGGTGGCCTTATAGTTAATTAAACTGGCCAATAACCTTGCCACTCCTTGTAGTGGTTACAGTCAAAAACAAAAAAATAACCATAAATGTGATTAAAAAAATATATAACAATATTTTTCATTGAAATACTACATTTTTATTAGGGAACGACAGCTAATTTCTGATCGTCTTTTTTAGGAGAAGAAATCTGATAAAATCGTCTCTTGGAATACCAAAAGACGATAACTTCAACGTTTTACAAGAATATTAACCAGAGCTTGAAACTGTTATAACTTACATATATTAAAAAATACTTTGAATAAGAGTTATTCAGTGACTTTTATTTTTAAAAGTCTTTCATAACAGTTATTCAAAGACTTTTAAAATAAAACTCTTTGAATAACGGATTCTAGACTTAGACCTAGTGGTCACACAGGGGTATTTTGACCAAACAATTTTTATTGCGCAAATCGATAGCAAATATCGTGAAATGGATTTTGGACATGGTGGGCGGTGGGTGTGGACCCCCAAAGTGGTCCTAGACTTGATTTCATAATCGCAATATTGACAGGCAATATGAGACTTGAAATTGTCAAGCAATTGACGACCCAAGTATTTCAGAAGAAAATTTCCAGAATTGTCTCAAAATTGTCTGTATTGTCTTAAATACGTCAAAAAACGTCGTGTACTATTGACTAGAGATGCCAGCTTTAAATATTTTACGTCTGCTTTTAAAAAATTTTTAAAAATGTGAAAATTCTATGTGTGATTTCGAAGTTTTTCATGGTTTTTCGATAATGGCAACCATGATTTTTTGATCTTTTTTGCAATGATAGAATGATTATTTATTAGATTTTTAAGAAATTTGAAGTTGACAGAAGAAAAAGAGCCCAATACTCAAGTCAACTGTATGAAAACAACTGATTTTTAGGTGTCGTCTACATTGACATATCCGATTGTCTGGCAATTGTATATTTTCAGCTTATGAAATACCTTGTCAGACAGGCAATTTACAAAAAGCATTTGAAAAAGCAACAACAAACGTAGTTATTGCCTGAAATTGTATGGAAATTGTATTTGTGATTTTTTGAAATTGAATTGCCTTGAAATTGTATTTTTGAAATGCCTAAACTTCAAATTTTTTTTTTTTTTTGGACTGTAGTCACTACAAGGAGTGGCAAGGTTATTGGCCAGTTTAATTAACTATAAGGCCACCAAGAATTACGGATTAAATCCTTATTATCGTATTAAGCACATCACAGTAAGATTTAATTAGCTTTTTTTTTTTTATAAGGTTCATGTTTGTCGCAAAATCATTAAAGTTGCATATACATATAAGTCTATGTACATAAAATTCCAGATAAACAATTCTCAGTTATAAAAATTCCAGGTAAACATTTCACAGTTATAAAAATTCCAGGTAAACAATTCACAGTTACAATGGTCAGCTTTTAAGACATCAAGTTAGTAGACTCATGATAGTATTCCAATTCCAATGTTCCAACATACAATGGCAGTTCTATATATCATACCAAAAACTAACAGTAGTAATATTGACATCTAAACTTCGACTCAAATTCACAATTATATGGGCTCCTCTATTATAAACGATTTAATTTTTTTACAGTTAGAATGTACATTTAAGAAGACATTTGTCGACATCAATAGAAATTAACACGGAAGATTATAAGAAATTGGACATTTAGTCAAACAACAAATTCGAGTACACTTTAAGTGTGAAAAACTAATATTGCCATCATGGCTGAATTATCAATTTAAATTTTTTATGCTCATAGTAAATTAAAATATTATTTTTTTTTAACGAATGCACTATAGTGCTACTAAACTGAACCTGCCATATTGGCAACGAGCACACGACTGAACTTCAAATTTAAGAAAAAAACAAGTAAGAGCGTTATCTTCGGTCTGGCCGAAGCTCATATACCCTACACCCGCATCTGTCGAAGTGATAAAATGTGGGCGGGTGACACCTACTTTTTTTTTTTACAGGGAGAAAATTTTATCTATTAACTCGTCTACAACACCACTTTTCCTACCAAACACCTCATTATATGGTATGGTATATAAGTGGGCGTGTCCCGCCCATTTTTTCGAATATATTTTAGTCTAAGACGGTGGACTCGGGAATAAAATTTTAGCTTTAAATTCGCTCTAAAAGCTGAGATTTTGAGCTATAAGCATGGGAAAATCCACATTTTGCTATGAAAAGTAGGCGTGGCACTAATCCGATTTTCCTCATTTTCAATACCAAACAGCCTATGATGACAAAGTATATTCGTGCCAATTTCATGGCGATAGCTTTATTCGTTCTCCCGTAATCGTGATTTCTACAGACAGACAGACAGACAGACGGACGGACATGGCTAAATCGAATCAGGAGGTGATTATGAGCCAGAATATATATACTTTTCTATACCTGCCACGCCTCCTTTAATGCGTTACAAACGGAAAAACAAAGTGAATATACCCTCATCCCTTCAAGTGTAGGGTATAATAAAGCAGATTGAGCGAGAATTGTGTTGTGTGGGATTCTAAAATGACTACATTACACAGAAATCCCATAAGCCAGTGTTTCCCATACTTTCCTGACCGCGGCCCGGTAAGAGATTTTAAAGTTTTTCGCGACCCACCTTATAAAAAAAACATTTATTTACAAAACAAATTTCATTTTATTTTATAAAAATTTTATTTAATAAAAATGAAAATTCAAGTTATTTGTTTGTTTATTTCATAAACAAAAATTGCAAAGTAATTATATAACAAAAACTTTATCTTCAAAAACATTATCTTCATTTAAAACTTAAAGTAAATAAAGTAAATGTTGTTTTACATATTTTGATCCTTTGCACTAAGATGATGTTGATTTTCATCACACAGTCATTTTAAATTAAGACTTAATGATGATAATTTTTTTCTCAAACTAGGTTCGACATTTAATTTGTTTCGATACTTATTTTTTTAAGTAGGTACACCAAGGTGTCGCATGAAATTTCAATTAAATTATGAACTTCTTGTTCACTAAGATTAAGCATTTCTTCCTTTTCAATATCGACAGAAAAGGATCTTTAATCCACACATTAATTAATCTTCTGCATCGTATAAATCGAATCGTATGCATCGTATAAATATTAAGGGGGTTATTCCTGAACGCCCGGGCCCTTAACTCCCATGAATTCTTCTCAATTATGCTTTGTTCATTTTCGGGTGTTTGCTGGTAAACAACAACAACAATGGAAAATAACAAAGCAAAATCGAGAAGAATTCATGGGAGTTAAAGGCCCGGGCGTTCAGGAATAACCCCCTAAATTTAGACCAAAATGTTACAGATTTTTTGTGTTTTTAAAATTTTTGCCACGACCCACCTGAATTTTTCTGCAACCCAGTGCCGGGTCGCGACCCACACTTTGGGAAACGTTGCCATAATGCTGTAAACACAATCACAGCAGCGAGAAGCAACTTCAAGTTAGGGCTGCAAGAAATAGCGTATCGTTAAACCAAATGGCAAAGCAGCATCTTCTGGCAGCAAAAAATTGCATATGAGAAAGTCAAATGTAAAAATTTCGTTTGTTTACAAACAGCTGTGTAAAACAACAAAAATGCGTTTTGCTGCTGTCAAAATTTGAATTAGCTCGACAGAAAATTGAAGATTCAGCTGCAAGTAAGGGCAGCAAAATGGAAATCAAACTTTTTTCTCGATCTCCATAAGAGCCCATGTAATTTTGACAGTTGAGAAATGAAGTTGCTTCTCGCTGCTGTGATTGTGTTTAATGCTTAAGCACTTCAGACAGCAAAAAAACGTTTACTTTCGCGGCGTATAGCAGAGATAAGGAGATAGGAAACTTCGTTCCCGCCAAAAAATATGTCGAACAAAGACTGAGGCGGTTATTCCTGAACGACCGGGCCTTGAAGGCCCGGGAGTGACTGGCGCGTCCCATCAGTCAAAACATACATATTTCTAGCGTATGGGATGATTCTACGTAAGGATTTTTGTTTATTTTTCTTTGGCTTTCATTTGTTGTATTTCACTATACCAACTCAGACGAAACTTTGTTACCAAGCTTGAAGTATTTTACATATTCCTTTAAGTAATTTTTAAAAATGTAAAGATTTTGCAGCGAAAATTTGCTTAAGTGGTATCTGGTAACATCGGTTTGCTGGCATGTCTTATCAGCTATGTGAGCTGGTATACAGAAACCTAGGTGTAGAAAAGAGACTTCAATGGAACTTTGTTTTGGCTGTGTTCATGGGTATAAATAAACGCGTGGAAAAGAGATAAAGTGATCAGAGCTAATGTCGAAGATTGTTGCTGGTTAAAAAATGGCCGCCTGTAAACAAAAACGTGCCTTCAAGTATTTTTTTTGGTGGTGCGCAATTTGGGTTAAATTCTTTTTTCACAATATTTTGTGCATATTTTGCAAAATACATTAGATAGAAATGCAAATTGAAGTAATAAAGTGTATTTAAATGTGTTTTTATAAGAATTTATAAAAATAATGCACAAATTTTTGCATAGTTGTGTGCAGACGCACGGTTTTGCGATGGGCCTTGTATGACATGTGAAAGACGAATCACATCAGGTTCTAAAAGTGGTTTCAGTTCTAAATTCGTATGTTTTCATCTACAGACCTGAAAAGCATGTAAGAAAACCAACAACATACGTAAAATCGGGACTCGCTTGCTTGTTCTTCTTTTTCAGAAAGCAAAGCATCTGTTCAGCGAAAATAACAAAGCATAATTGAGAAGAATTCATGGAAGTTAAAGGCCCGGGCGTTCAGGAATAACCCCCTGAACCCCCGTTTATATGACATTTTCTTTGTTTATTATTTTAAGAGCTCAACAAATGTTTAGCAAGTGAAAAATTGTTAGCTATTTAGCTAAGAAATTACGAGTTTTAATGAATTTAAATAAAATTATATCGATTGCATCAATACCGCGACAAAAATACACAAAGTTCCTGGTAAAATACAAAATTAATATAACTAAACGGACGAAAATTAAGAACTGAGAAGGCGTCCCTGGTCTGCACAAATTGGATTAACACGTTTTATTGCAAAATGGACACAACGATGCACTGGACTGCGAAAATGGCACGGCAAGAATTAGGAATTTTTAATTCCGGATAGCTATGATGTCAAGAGTAACTGCGCGAGCTAATGGACAATATCAGCATAACCGATCATGATGGCTAAGTTGCATGATTATGTGGAGTTGCAACTACTGGAAGTGGTGGTGGTGATGATGGCGGTGCATCACAAATTGGTAAAAGCTTACCACCACATCATGGCTACAGGTAGAGTGAATGGCATGCTTGTGGAATTTTGAATTTCATAATTTTTTTTTGGATTTTTAGGACTCCGGCTTAGCCGGAGTGAAAATCCAAATGAAAAATAGTGCTGAAAATCCCATTCCGCCAAAACAGAAAGTTATGTCCATACTTGAGAAGGCCAGAAGTGCTATGGACGAAACGTACGGGTAGGTTTTATGATCAAAATATATATTCTGTCTTTTTCGGCTGATCAAAAATGTCAAGTGGACTGAGTTTAGAGACCGAAAGATGTGGATTTTTATTGTAAAAGTAAATTTTTCTTGTAGACGAGGTTACGGCGAACACGTTGCGTACGAGCAACAAGCTTATAATAGCTATGGCTACGGACATGCGCCAACAAATGCGGACCGTAGAACAGTAGTATTGAATTCACCAAATTACGGGGGTCTGTGGAATTATTTACAGAATAATTCCGATAGAAGCCCTGCATGCAATTGCAACATTCAGAAGTTACACTCTCGTAAGTTTATTCATTCATCATTTCCTTTGCCTTTTAGGCTTTCTTTGATTTATTTACATATTTTATTTTATTCTTTACATTTTAGGTATTCTAGTACCAGATCCGTTACTCTCAAAGATGCCAAATCGTACAGTAAAATGGTACATTCCAAATACTCGCACAAATCCGCCGGATTAACTTTAGCTTTAAAACAAAAGAACAATGAAATGTACAACATGATATTTTTATAATTCAGACTGTAACAGAAAATAATACTCCACATTTACAATCCACATATTTTTACAATTATAAGCATTTAAATGTTACTACATAATATTCAAATAAAATACATAATATTGTCGTTTGGCACTTTTCAGCGAAAAGGCTTTTAGTAACATCGTATGCGAACTTTCATAAGTCCGTATCGTTTTAAAAACGTTTTATATAAAAATTTTTTATATAAAACCAATTATATTATATTATTATTATATTATTATATTAATTATATTATTAACCATATGATTTATTTTGTGTGCTTATTTATTCTCTCCTTTTGCGTTGTTTATTTGCTTAGTTTGCTCGGGTGTCACCCCTAAAATGGTTTTACCCGGGGCGGACCGCCCCCCTTCCAACCTTGCTACGTCAATGTATTAAGCATTTTTTTTTCCATAATCTGCCAATAAAATTTCGTAGCAGTTTTCACGCTGGCTCGCACTTTTCACATACATTTCGCATCGAATTTGTGGAAGCAAAAACGCTGTTAATGTAAATAGGAGAAAGCTAATCTGTCAACTTTTGTTTTGCTTATTTTTTGAGTAAGATTGGAGGAGTGAACGAAATGAGAATAGAGACCAATTTGTAGTTATATATGTACATATATGTATTTGTGTTGGTGGCTATTTTTAAGACGACGTTTGGAGAAAATTGCAAAAATAATCCGCCAATAGAATTTCGTAGCTAATTTCATAAAATTTCGTAGCTAATTTCACGCTAGCTTGCCCTAACCGCGCTTTTCACATATAGTTCACAACAAATTTTTGGAAGCCAAAGCGATTAATGTAAATAAGAGAAAGTTAATCTATAACTTCTGTTTTGCTAATTTTTGTGAGAAAGATTGAAGGAGTGAATGAAATGAGAATAGACACCAGTGTGTATATATATACATATACTTGTGTTGGTGACTATTTTTAAGAAGCCGTTTGCAATAGTAAACGAATTGGTAATAGGGAGTAGTCGTTCTGTCACCTTTTGTTTTGTTAATTTTTTGGACAAGATTTCGTGAGCAATAGAAAAATAAAAAAATTAAAAACGATGATATACATATATATATATTGTTTGATGATATATACGATGATATATAACGTATTTAGAATCGTGCGAATGAAATGACAACTTGTTGGTTCAAAACTTTGAAGTTTTCCCTATATTTTAATACCTCAATAAGGCCAATCGGTTCAATATAACTGGAGAAAATTACAAAAATATATTATATAAGTATATAATAATATAAGTATATAATAATACATATATATATAATATATATTATATTAAGCATTTTTTTCCATAATCTGCCAATAGAATTTCGTAGATAATTTCACTCTGGCTAACACTTTTCACATACAGTTCGCAACGAATTTGTGGAAGCAAGAACACTGTTAATGTAAATAGGAGAAAGCTAATCTGTCAAATTTTGTTTTGCTTATTTTTGTGAGCAAGATTGGAGGAGTGAACGAAATTACAATAGTTAATCTGTTTAATTTGTAATTTGTAAATAATCATAATTTATAAATAATCTGTAATTTGTATTAATATACATATATGTATTTGTGTTGGTGGCTACTTTTAAGGTATTATGTATATGTATATATGTATATACAATATATATTCTTTGGTAGAGACCAATTTTACTTATATTCATATATTTATTTGTGTTGGTGATTATTTTTAAGAATACGTTTGAAAAAGTAAACTAAATGGAAATAAGGAGTAGTCTTGCCTTTCGTGACAAGATTTCGTGAGCAAAGGAAATTTACACAAAAAGTTTCAGCCGTTTTGTTGTTGTTTTTTTTGCAAGGTAATAACCAAATTATATAAAAACATTTTAATTGATTTTTACAAATTTAAACATTTTCTAGAGAGTTGTTCTAGAGAGCTCTCTAGCAGCAGAGAATTTTCTCTGAATGCTAAAAATTAAATTAGCACTTATGGTTGGTTTCCACATTGTTTCCACACGCTCTTCTATGAGGCTTTCTAAGGCACTTACTCTCTGTTCTCTCACGGATAATTCGGTTCTGCTGCTTAGGATACTTGACAGTATTTTTGACAATTCCTTTTTAATAAAAGCTTTCAGAACAGACAAGACTTTTTCAAATGGATTATACATTGGGCTATAGCGTCCAAGTCTAAGTATCCTATTTGTTTATACAAACCTACATTATTTTTTGTTGAACATATGTACGACATACTGTACGGCATGCATTTCTTTCTTTTGCATTCCTAAGTTTCATATTCATATTCATGTTAATATTTTTTATTTAGTAAATTGCTACTGTATTTGCAGTTGGACTACTGTTCTGTTGTCTCACCTTGGCATTTCATCACATCAAATTTGAACGATCACTTATTTGCTCGTTCAAAACTGCTCCTGCAAAACTTTTTAAATTTTACTGTGACTTGGAGCATTGTCAATCACCAAAACTACTGGCCCACCATGTCTAACCATTGCTTGGCGAAGGCAGAATTTCACCCACGCTTTTGCACAATCTTTGGTGAACGAACCTCTTTTTATTTCATATAAATCCGATCGTGCTTATGCAGCCTATTATATGAACATTAGCACCTTTAGAAGCAGCAGCTAATGTTGTACATCTTATTCCTTTTAATGATCTACCCTGTGTTCTTGAAATATGTATGTTTAGATGCCGCTAATGTGGTACATATTATTCCTTTTAATAATCTACCCTGTGTTCTTGAAATATGTATGTTTAGATGCCGCTAATGTGGTACATCTTATTCCTTTTAATGATCTACCCTGTGTTTTTGAAATATGTATGTTTACATTCGTTTCATTAATAAATAAAATCGGAGTTTACTATTCTCTTGTTAGATGAAAAATTTAAAAATTTCATTTTATTTACATCAAGAGAATCTGAGAAATTAATAATAGAAAAGTCAGAATTGAAGTCTTTACAGGCCATCCGAGGTGGTTCATGTTACACAAATGTCGATCTACAAAAACTGAGATGAAGAAATTAAAATCTCCTTGATGTACGACGCGGAACATTAATTTATATGCAGCTTATTAAGTATGCAGAGTCTGTGATACCATACAGTATTTTAAGAATAACAAGTAAGGTGCGTTAACCCGCATCTGTCAAAGTGATGAGAAAAAGTGGGCGGGATACGCCAACTTTCATTTCATTTACAGATAGTAAATTTTGATCTATTAACTCATTTACGACAACTCTTTTCTCAATAAACACTTTATTACATAGTATAGTATACCAAACGCGGCACTGAAATTTCAGCTTCAGATCCGGACTATAAGCTCAGAAATTCAGCTCTCAAATTGGATGCATTAATATTTACCTAAAACGTAGGCGTGGCAGTAAACCGATTTTTTCCATTTTCGACATCAGAGAGCTCTAAATGGAAGAGAATATTTCTTCTGAATTTCAAGATGATGCTTCCACTCGTTTTTCTGTAATCGTGGTGTTTGTCATCAGTGGGCGGACCAAGCACATTTTTGGGATTCCTTCGGGTATATGGTATAAAAATAGAATTTATTATTCGACGATTCTTAAGTGAAGGTAAGTTTATCAGCTTCAGACGTTACTCGTACCCTGGTAATCTCTGATTTGGGTCCCGACGAAAATTTCTCAGACAGAACAATAAAAATTGCTCTTGAACAGAATCTCTTTGAATCTCTTGTTTGTAACGCATTAAAGTTGTTAACGCATTAAATTTGTAACGCACCAAATTGTTTGTAACGCATTAAAGGAGGCTTGGCAGGTATAGAAAAGTATGTATATATTCTGGTTCAGAATCACCTCCTGATTCGATTTAGCCATGTCCGTCCGTCTGTCTGTCTGTCCGTTCGTCTGTGGAAATCGCGATTACAGGAGAACGAATAGAGGTGACGAATTCATCGTCATGAAATTTGGCATGAATATTCTTTTTTATCCTTTAAATTTTAATTTTCTAAGAGGTTCGTAGAAAGTATGCACTCATCCGTGCTTTTAGCTCAATTTCTTTGCTTGTAGACCGAATTTTCAGCTAAAATTTTATTTCTGAGTCCACCATCTTAGACTAAAATATATTCTCAAAAATGGGCGTGACACGCCCACTTATATACTATACCATATAATAAGGTGTTTGATAGGAAAAACGGTGTTGTTGAAAAACGGTGAGTTAATATATTAAAATTTGCTACTTGTAAATTTAAAAAAGTAGATATCACACGCCCACATTTTATCATTTCACAGATGCGGATGTAGGGTATATGAGCTTTGGCCAGGCCGAAGATAACGCTCCTACTTGTTTAATATACATTTATGACTTTTAACTGTAAAAATGATTTTTTAGTATTTTGTTTTTCGTATTTTTAAAGATTTGGCAGATGTTTAAGTTTGAACAGCTGTTTGGCAATTACATTTAATACGAAAAGTTGTAGATTAAAATTAAAACAAGTAAGAGCGTTATCTTCGGCCTGGCCGAAGCTCATATACCCTACACCCGCATCTGTCGAGGTGATAAAAAGTGGGCGGGTGACACCTACTTTTTTTTAATTTACAGTGAGCAAATTTTTATCTATTAACTCGTCTACAACACCGTTTTTCCTACCAAACATCTCATTATATGGTATACTATATAAGTGGGCGTGTCACGCCCATTTTTCAGAATATATTTTAGTCTAAGAAGGTGGACTCGGGGAAAAAATTTTAGCTTTATATTCGCTCTACAAGCTGAGAAATTGAGCTATAAGCATGGGAAAATTCACATTTGCTATTAAAAGTAGGCGTGGCACTAATCCGATTTTCCTCATTTTCAATACCAAACAGCCTATGATGACAAAGTATATTCGTGCCAAATTTCATGGCGATAGCTTTATTCGTTCTCCCGTAATCGTGATTTCTACAGACAGACAGACAGACAGACAGACAGACAGACAGACAGACAGACAGACGGACGGACATGGCTAAATCGAATCAGGAGGTGATTCTGAGCCAGAATATATATACTTTTCTATACCTGCCACGCCTCCTTTAATGCGTTACAAACGGAAGAACAAAGTGAATATACCCTCATCCCTTCGGGTGTAGGGTATAATTAAAATGCCAAAAATATCCGTGAAAGCTTTTTTTTTGAGCGTTCTAAAATGGAACAATGTAAATGCTTATTCTGTGGAATGGCGCTATGAATTAACTCCCAATGAATTAACTCCCAATGAATTAACTCCCAAAAAAATGAATTAACTCCCAAAAAAATGAATTAACTCCCAATGAAAATATGAATTAACTCCCAACTTTTTCTCTCTAGAGAGAGTAGAAATATTTTAGTACTAAAATTATTATCATAATAACCTTGGTATACAAAATATTGGCAAAAATAATATACATACATTAAAAACGATGATAAAACGTATTTAGGCCAATCGGTTCAATATAACTGGAGAAAATTGCAAAAATATAACTTACTAGATGTACCCCGCGTTGCTGTGGCTCATTCTGGTTAAATGGTTAGAAAGCGTGTGTTGCTTCCGACCACAAATGAAACATTCCTCATACAAACGTTGCAACCCGTTTTCACCCCTTCAGGGGTTGGATTTTGGAAAATGCCGAAATATGTATTAATACCAAAGAGTATTAAGACCAAGCAAATCTGACCACAAATAAAATATTCCTCATACAAACTTTGCAACCCCTTTATACCACCTTAGAGGTCGAATTTCGAAATATCCGTTCTTAGTGCTTGTATACATCATAAAGGAAACGTCTTTGCAATATTTCAGCTTTCTAGGTCCAAGCGTTTAGCCTGGGCGTTGATGAATCAGTCAGGACTTTCATTTTTAAATATAGAGATTAAGCTTTTTTTTTCTATAATCTGCCAATAGAATTTCGTAGCTAATTTCACGCTGCCTCTCACTTTTCACAAATAGTTCGCAACGAATTTGTGGAAGCAGAAAAGCTGTTAATGTAAATAGGAGAAAGCTAATCTGTCAACCAGAGATTATGAGATGATTGACATGAGATTACTATCACATGCATTTTTCTCGATACAATCGCAAAATCGGCCAAAATTAATCGGAATTTAGTGCAGATTTCCTAGGAAACCTGCATCGGCGTCTTTTGCAATGGTATCCGAGTCTAGGGGGTGTTTCTAATTCAAAACGTCAAAAACTGTGGTCAATTTTCTCGTTGTTTTATATAATTGTTAATGACTTTTCTCCCTAGTTTTGTTTCCTTGCAAATAAAAAAGAATTAAATAGTAAATAGAAACTTGAAACTTATGCAGTCGCAGTTTATTTGACTAAAAATAATAATAAAAAATATATGTGTTTTTTATATGACTCTTCTGTTGTATAAGAAAAAATTGGTAAATAAAAGTGTTTCACTGCAACAAATTGAATGACCCCATAATGTATATAAATTAGATATTTTATCTATAAACTTTTGAAATTGTCAAAATTGTCAAAACACGGTACAAAAATTTGCTACAATTGCAAAAGTTTGTCTGCAATCGTAAGTAACAACATATCATATTTTAGCTTATGGTCTCTCTTTTGATATTCTTTCTTTTCTTCTAGATTGCGGCGCTTATTCAATAATTTGGATACCACATCGCCTCAACGTTATCATGTTTTTATTATCTTGTGCAAGTTGCCAAACAATGCCAAGTTTTGGAAGTCTTCTTTGAAGTAGATCATCTTAAAGCCCAGTTTTCCAATTGTCCTCCGTCCGGCGAACAAAAGCAAAAACTTTAACGTCTTCTGCATAATGTTACTAAGGATACAAATCTTGACTTTTACGCCAAAGTAATGTTTAAATCACCAGAAACATGTACTGCAGAAACGGCTTGTGTTTCTCGCGAAGATAGTATGTAATGTGATGTCACTGCCTTGGCCGATCCCAAAAAATTTTTATTGAATCCATTGCTGGCATTTAAGCCAGTGTGTTTCCTAGAAGGGGAAATAATACACGATCTAATCGATTTTTGTGTCGGATAAATTGCCATCTTATATAGAATTCTATGAGGATCACAAGGAGTTCGTAATGTCCCAGGGCCTCAATCATGAGCAAACAATGAAGAAAATGCGTTTGCTGACATTCATGCTGTTGGCTAAGAGTAATCCGGAGATGTCTTTTGAAACGCTTGACAAGGAGTTGCAAATCGGTGAAGCAGAGGTTGAACACTGTTCGTGAGGGCCTAACTAACATGTCTGCAGCCCAATTTGGTACGCAGCCAAATAAATTAGTTTATTAAATATTGTTATAATCTTAAATGTTCTTATGTCCTTTTCCTTTTAACACATTATTTGATCCGTTCCAAAACAAGCGATTTTTACAGATTGAAGTATGTACAGCTTTATATGTATACCTAAAGTTAAGCATATAAATATAAAAAATAAAGAAAGTAAAATTTTTCTTAATATAAATCGATTTTATTTGTAAAATTCTACACTTTTATTTTATCGGAATTGTTTACTAACTAGCAGGCAAAGTAACGTTCCTTTTCTTTTGGATAGGCCTAAAAATAACTTCAAATATTCTCTGCTAATCCGTTCGAAAATACTTTCAAAGCAACCGCGAATTTTCCCACAGCATATTGCTCCAATCCGGGAAGTGTGTCAGCGTATGCCGCCAGATGGGTGGCAAGTTCAATTTCAGTGGCACGAGCACCGGGCACATAGCGGCCATCACGAAAAAGTTCGCTCAAATTATTAACGTTATCATCAATGGCTCGTTCAATGTCACCGATGAAATTATCGGCAGCGCCACGTACGACAATTGTAGAAATACGTGAGTCGACGTCTTCGTTTCTGCAAAGTAATAAGTATATTAATTTAAAACTCTATAATGTTCTATTATTACTGGCCATTACCTGAAAACAGCAACTGTTGTTTCACCTAATTACTCAATGCCAACTTTATCGCAATAACCCAGTAATTCGGGATAATATAGTAGCTTTGACAGCGCGTGTCAAACGAGGCAAGTCGAATTTGGAAGTCAAGCAGGAATTATTTTTGTCCATTTTGTCCGACTTTTGAAATGTCGCGGAATTTTTTGATTTCATGACACACCAGTTTCGGTAGTATCTCTGACTTATCCAAAGCTATGAAAAATCCGATGTGGTTATACCCAGATATAGAAATTCTTCTGCAGCCTCTAACAGTCCACAGAAATATAACCACAAAATTGTTCCATCTCCCACTTCAGCGTCTTGCATCTGGCTGGCCATTACCATAAATTTTGCTACGGGATGTTCAACATCAAATTCTCGCATTATATTTATTACCCGCTTCACTTGTAGCTTTGATACACTTGGTGCAGATAGACATTTTTATTCACAGATCTTCAGTAATAAATTTTCGTGCTAGAAAATTTGTAATTCTTCTGCCTAACTAAAAGATTTTAATTTCACAAATTGTACGTGACGTCTACTTTTGCGGTTGTTGTTGCACAATGTTGTTGTAAGCAATGGTGAACAAAATTTTTTCAACATACTCGATACACATTTCAACGATTTTCTATGAAATTGGCAATAAGCAAAAACAACAACAGGGCAAGCTTTCACATATTGTGTACGTAAATTCAACAGAGCATTAAAAATACGCGTCAAACGAAATTTTACTATGTATATTGCATAGTATTTTATTATATTGCATAGTATTTTATTATATTGTATGGTATTTTATTATATTGCATGGTAGTTTATTATATTGCATGGTATTTTATTATATTGCATGGTATTTTACTATATTTTTTACATGGTTTTTTACTGTATTTTTTGCATGCTATTTTATTGTTATCTATATTTTATTTTATATTATGTATTACCTTATATGTATATTACTACAATTTATTATTGCATAATTTTTTTTATTAATATATAGTATTAAGTATATTACTTAATATTATGTATTTTATTTAACAAAATTTTTTTACTTTTTTTGATTATATTTTTTTTCAATTTCATAAGAGGTATCCACATATATTTTTTTTTTAAAACTCCACCCAAAAACTTCTTATTAGAAGAATAATTCCTCTCAGCCGCTTGCCGCTTTTTTTAATAAGATATTGAAGAAATTAATAAAAGGATTTGTTAGGAACTGTTATTTTATTTATTATTCCCATTTTTAAAAAATTTTAAAGTTTCTTTCGCATTTTTCGCATATTAATTTTTTGCATTTTCTGCAAAAGATTCTTGTATTGCAGACAACAAGACGAGAATTTGTTGACTCAAAATCTTATTTGGCACTGCTTCCTCTTTAATTGATTTTCAGTTGGAGCAATATTAAAAATAAAATAAAAAAAGTAAAAAAAAACTATCACGGATACCTTTACTAGGTCCAGCTTCATTTAAAATATTTGCAGTCGACAATACCTTTAGAAACCTTAAGTATAATTGTTCTCCGAGATATATTGGTGTTGTATATTAGTTTGTATAGTGTATGAGCATTTATCATTGCCAAATCTAGCATGTTAAAAGACACATGCATTGGGCAGCGCCGAGTCATTGACCGAACACTATACCTCCGCCCTATTTGGTCAGCGCTATTCACACCATACCTTATACTGTAACAAAATGTAATTGGTTCGGGTTTTTTTTTTACTGTGTGACCGATGACGAGGTCCATTGTGCAAGCTGCTTAGAATTATGACGTTTTTATGAGGTTTCTGATGTCAACGTTATATCATCGGCTTTATAAATAATGGAGCCATAGAGAGCATCTTTTGTTTTTTGAAAGATTGAGGAATTTCTTTTCTGCTTTGGTTTATTGTACCAACGATTGCAGTTTTTCTTTTTCTTAAAATCCTTTCCAGGGATAGTAAAGTGAAAAAATTGTCTGTACCTACATTTCTGCCGTTGTCCAAATATGGTTGCATTAGTCGCAAAACCACACTCTCCTAAATTTTGGTTTGAAGGTCTTGCTTTATCTTTTCCCCAAGTAAGGAAAAGTGAATGAAATTGAGTGAACGGACATCTACATCTTGATGGATATAACTGTTCATCTAAAATCTTGACAATCTTGAATATACCGACTAATTTCTTGTGTGGATAGCATTTTTCTCCGCAACATTGTTATAAATAAATTGATGTAGTCACATCAAACAATCGCGCACGACTAATATCTCTGTAATATTTGATCTTCCAATTTCTAATGCAAATATTGCATTTTATGAAGCCGTTTTCGGGAATCTTTCGTGTTTCATACTCGCATATTTTCAATATCGCAACTCTTTTGCTTTCCACGTGCACTGTTCACGCATATACGAAGAATTACAACTTTTGCTTTTCAATGCAAAATTTTACTGAAGAGGTAATCTTTTACGCTTTGTGCTTGCTATAATAATATCGTGTATTTCAGTTGCTGGATTCATCAGAGCCTTCTTACCAAAAAAGCTGGTGTGCAACCACCAAATGGTGCAACTATTGAAGACAAATACATGAGCGGTCAATTGACCGCTCACGGTGACAGTAGTGTAAAACTTGATACAGGAAAAAGGATATATTTTTAAAATAAAAAAGAAATAAAACTTGATAGACCACATAAAAATAATAAAAGTCAAGAAATTTCGAAATCACATCTATGAAACTTTAAGAGTAGCAGTTATTCAAAACTTCAAAAAGGTCAATTGACCGGCGTTGGTAGATCTAGTGTTAAACTTCAACCAAAAACTTCTTATTGGAAGAATAATTCCTCCTTGCCTTTATTCCCTACTAGAGGTTGTAACGATCATAAATCGTTACAAATTATTTCTTAATTGTTAACCGCTTCATACTCAAAGAGTTTCATAGCC
Organism: Conops quadrifasciatus; assembly: GCA_949752815.1. Taxonomy (NCBI): domain Eukaryota; kingdom Metazoa; phylum Arthropoda; class Insecta; order Diptera; family Conopidae; genus Conops; species Conops quadrifasciatus. The sequence continues at coordinate 23,028,484 of OX457077.1, read as the reverse complement.
TAGTGGCTAGAGTAGTCTACTCACGACCAAAACAGTCCAGGTTCGAACCTCGGTACGAACAACATTAAAAACACATTACAATTAATTTTTTATAATAATAAATATATTCCGTCGCCATATAATTGGTAAAAATTATAAAAAATACTAACTTTGAAAGGAATTGAAATCGTACCATCGATTTCTCACAGTGCAAATAAAAACATAAATCAGCACACAAACAGGTACATATAGACGAACATACACATCAACAAATAAAGAGACGATTACAAACAGATGCACTTTTCCCTTTTTGCTTTCATTTTTTTGCATGAAGTGCATATAATTCCCGACCAGTTTAACAAGCTTAATACTGTTAAGACACGTTTTTGCGCTCATCCTACAACCTGAGCTCAAGACAAAAACTGTCATATACAGGTGAGATGGGTTTATAGCCCTCCACATGTAAATACAGGAGTTTCTCTGATACAGGTTCAAACCCGTCTCTGTTTACGAACCAGTTTGCTGGGGAGTTTTGTGGTCTTGTGACCAGTTCTTTTTTACTTACGACCCAGTTCGCTGGGGAGTTTTGTGGTCTTGTAACCTAACTCTTTTTGGCTGTTACGAACCAGTTCGCTGGGGAGTTTTGTGGTCTTGTGACCAAACTCTTTTTGACTTACGAACCAGTTCGCTGGGGAGTTTTGTGGTATTGTGACCAGTTCTTTTTTACTTACGACCCAGTTCGCTAGGGAGTTTTGTGGTCTTGTGACCTAACTCTTTTTGGCTGTTACGAACCAGTTCGCTGGGGAGTTTTGTGGTCTTGTGACCAAACTGTTTTTGACTTACGAACCAGTTCGCTGGGGAGTTTTCTGGTATTGTGACCAGTTCTTTTTTACTTACGACCCAGTTCGCTGGGGAGTTTTGTGGTGTTGTGACCTAACTCTTTTTGGCTGTTACGAACCAGTTCGCTGGGGAGTTTTGTGGTCTTGTGACCAAACTCTTTTTGACTTACGAACCAGTTCGCTGGTTAGTTTTGTGGTCTTGTGACCAGCTTTTTTTTTAAAAACCTTTTTTTGTAGTATATAAGAAAACCGCGAGTATTAGTAACTCGCTAGAAATTGTAAGCAACCGTCAGTTGCCAGGCACTCTGCCTGTCTATAGAAAACTCCTGTACTCCTGCATTCCCATCTTTTGTAAGCGACCATAAGTCGTCGGGCATTCTGCCCGTCTCATAGAAAATAAGTAGATTAAGCGTCTGCCCCGTCCGAGCTGAGCTATCAATTAGCCAGTGAATTGATTGACACGTTAGTCAATCGTGTGGAATTCGGTAACGGTGGTGAACTTCCCGGAGGGTTACGAGATCCCTCGATAATGGACACTGGGGCCGCTGAGGATACCCCGGCTCTGAAGAAAAACTCATTACAAGGTCTGCACGAGACGATCCAAAAGTACTTTCAAGACACAGAAAAAAGTTCGAGAATTGACTGCAGAGTATCTTTTAATTATTCGAATCGATTGAGACTGAACGAATACTCCGCTGAAAATTCTACACTAGACGACTCGGATGAAAACTATGGGGGTTATTCCTGAACGCCCGGGCCTTTAACTCCCATGAATTCTTCTCGATTTTGTTTTGTTATTTTCCATTGTTGTTGTTGTTTACCAGCAAACACCCGAAAATGAACAAAGCATAATTGAGAAGAATTCATGGGAGTTAAAGGCCCGGGCGTTCAGGAATAACCCCCTATTATTCGTCGTTTGTGAATTGGAGGGGCACCGAATAAAAAAATATTCATATCCCGTTGATTCATTTTTGTTGGTGGAATCCATGGAAATACGTTTTTTTTACTTTACGCCTAGGGAAAAAAGGAAAGTTTTTTGGTTCTTATCTATTTGCTGAAGTTTTTGTTAGTGGAATCGAAAGAGGTTGTCGCCGGTCTTTGGAGTTTGAGAATGAGGGAGAGTTTTTTTCATTTCTTTTTTGCCGATAATTTTTAGAAGCTTATACGGCGGTCTGCTGCCTGTGCTGCTACGACGGTAAGGCAGACGCTTATGTACATATGTATATGGCGGTCTGCTGCTTGCGCTGCTATGACGGTGAAGGAATACAGTGTGTTCGTTGTTTTTATGTTTTGTTTTTGCTCTCAATAGAAATTGTTGCCTGGATGTGGGCATTTAGTAACGAAGAAAAGGGGTAATTAAATGGAAGAACGAATAACTGCACAAAGATCAACTTTTTTATTTTATGAGGTGCAATAAAACCCTTTCGTTTTCTGAGGTTGCTTCAATACGGACAACAAATAGTACCAAAGCAAAGTAAGAAACAAATGATAATTAGTGCCAAATAATGAAATTATGCAGCCAGAATATGTATATTTATTATTTTATTGCGTGAAGTCCAATAGAACCCCTCCGTTTTTTAACATCCTTTCACAGGTGGGTGTGATAATTGAAAAAGGTTCAAAATTTCAAAGAAACAAAATGTGCAAAAATTTTAATTGATTGGGTTGTGCACTGTGTAATTTGTTCACAGGTATATATGTGCTCATTTGTTACATTCTTATACCCTCGTATATATGTAGGTGTTTTTTACGGTAGTATAAAAGAGCAGAAAGAGCAGATGTCCACAGTATTGTGAAGATAGAATCCTACACCAGTGTCTCCCAGTGAAAATATTATCTACAAATTCAGAAAATATAAGCGTGGAACACAAGTTCCAAATAACTGCTCAGAGTCCGAGGTTCTTTTATATATTTACATATATGTAATACTATCGTAAAAAATACGGCTATTAAATAAAAAATTCCAAACATGAGAGAAACATGCATTTAATATTTGCGGGGAGGAAAAGAGGAAGTTTTTTTGGTTTTTTCATTTGCACATTTTCAGGCCCTTATCTGCCTGCCTTGCTCCGGCGGCGAATGCTACCTCATACAGTGCGTTATTTGTTGTTATCCAACGCCTTTTCCCTCCATGCAGATACTGTCTAAAAATTACGTAGTTTCCTTTATGTTATGTTATTTGTTATTCTTTTCGAAGCCTGTTGCGGTCCGCAATAAAGGAGGATAAACATACAATGTTTATACATAATGTACATACAATGTTTACATATATAATGTATATATACAGACACGATTTATTCGATTCATTCGAAATCAACTTTTCTTCTTTAGGTTCTACCCTAATTTCATTCGTACAAAAACGTGTGGAGATTCGGTTTTATTCGACTCTAGTCGGCGTTTGTATTTTTGAGTTAAGGAAAAAAATTTCCTATTCGAAATGTAGTGTACTGCAGTAGTGTATTCATGGGTATTCGTGTGTTCAAGACATCCCATGCAGACCTCTATTCCCTACCCCATAAAAAACCAAAAAACTGTACCACAACCACAAGCCAAGTAAGTGCATAAAGAACATTTACAGCCAAGAATGTCCTACGATGGCCTTGCTATCACACACCCAAGCAAAGCAAAGTGTATACATATATCATATAATCATATACATATATGTATATGTAGATATGTCAATATTTCAAAGTAATCCGAACATGCGCTTGCTTATATTATAGAGTAAGAAATAATGCATAGTTTTTTCTTACTCTATGCAACGAGTAAAGAGATATTATGACTCAAAATTTTCGGCACTCGTCAGATTTTCAAGTGCCATTATTAGAATGCAGTCGATAGCTCTGCTTGTGCGAATGCTAGCAGAGAAATCCGAGGTGAATTTGTTTTACTTCATAAACGATTATGCGTAAGAAGAGTTGTCCGAAGCAGCAATCGTATGCCAGATGAGGAGTACAAGAAACAATTGATCGATTATTGATTACAGCGGGTGACGAGGGAACGATGCAATTCCGCTTATTGTGTTTTCTACATGAAAGTGAAATTTGTTGTTACTCAGAGTTTTTGGCAAATTTGGCTTTTTCAGTTTCTGAAGTTTTCGCCTGTTTGGGTTTTTCTGCTATTTGCTATTTCTGTGTTTTCTATGCTTTTTAGATTTCATTTTTAAATTAGGATATTTTAGTTATTAGAAGTACACATGTACATACATATGTGTACAAGTAAATTAGAATTAAATTAAAATTAAATTAAAATCAATTAAAATTAAATGAAAATTAAATTAAAATTAAATTAAAATACAATAAAAAATTCAATTAAAATTAAATTAAAATGAAATTAAAATTAAAAAGGCATGAAATAGGCTTTAAAATAAAATATTTATATTTTAAAAAGAAAAAAAATTTTTTAAAATACAGCATTCCAAAAATCAATACATATTTATTACTTGTAAATTCGTAAAAATTTAAAAAAAATTTTGGTTTATAGTGATCAAAAGATTACATATTTATTAAAATTTTATAGCCTTCACGAAATTCAAAAACTAAACGAAATTGCCAAATATCAAGTGCTGCACAACGCAAGCACATACACAAATTAATATTTACTCTCACACATGCTACTTTCATTAATTCATTGAATAAGACGATGTACATGTGCATTCTCTTTTCTCTTTGCTCTTGACCAGAGAAAGCTTGCAATAGTAAAAGCACCCATACGCGCATGCGTGACTGCTTGTGGTAAAGGAATCTAAAAATAGAATACGAGAAGTGATTTTGTTGATGGGCGAGCGAATTGTGAGAGGGGGAGAGCAAGCAGTCGTTTGCTCTATTCATCGGTTCCTTCCCTTTGTCCTTCCTTCCCTTTGTCAATCCTTCCCAACCTTATTTTCTGAAACAAAGCAAACCAAAGCAATAGGAAACAAGTAAAAGCGTTATGTTCGGCCTGGTCGAAGCTCATATACCCTACACCCGCATCAGTCGAAGCGATAAAAAGTGAGCGGGCGGGTGACGCTTACTTTCTTTTTATTTACAGGGAGTAAATTTTTATCTATTAACTCCCTAACTAATGGGCGGACCACGCCCATTTTTTAGAGTATATTTTAGCCTAAGACGGTGGTTTAAAAAATAAAATTTTAGCTTAAAATTCTATATAAGATGAGAAATTAGACGGACAGGGCTATATCGACTCAGGTGGTGATTCTGAGTTCTAGAATATATATACTCTTCTATACGTTACACGCCACCTTTAATGCGTTATAAACGGAAGAACAGAGTGAATATACTCTCAATCCTTCGGGTGTAGGGTATAAATTTCAAACGTAATATGGTAGATATAATGTGGCACTGTACAAATTACACCACATTCACCTTGCAGCGCTGCATTGAGAGCGGCAGAGCTATGAGTGATTTATGCTAATAATGGCGCTTATAATGTTGTTGCTGTTTGAGTCATAATATCTCTTTACTATCTATACTCGTTGCTCTATGCTTATATTCTTCTTTTTATACCCTACACCCGAAAGGATGAGGGTATTTTCACTTTGTTCTTCCGTTTGTAACGCATTAAAGGAGGCGTGGCAGGTATAGAGAAGTATATATATTCTGGCTCAGAATCACCCCCTGAGTCGATTTAGCCATGTCCGTCCGTCTGTCTGTCTGTCTGTAGAAATCACAATTACGGGAGAACGAATAGAGCTAACGCCATAAAATTTGGTACGAATATTTACTGTCACCATAGGCTGTTTGGTATTGAAAATGAAGAAAATCGGTCCAGTCCCACGCCTACTTTTAATAGAAAATATGAATTTTTCCTTGCTTTTAGCTAAATTTCTCAGCTTGTAGAGCGAGTTTAAAGCTAAAATTTCATTCCCGAGTCCATGGTGTCAAACTTAAATACACTTCCAAAAATGGGCGTGGTACGCCCACTGGTGACAAAAATCACGGTAAGAGAAGAACAAATGGAGATATAGTCTTGAGATTTGCCACGATTCTCGCATTCTCTTCTCTTCTCCTAAAATATTCTAAAAAACTATAATAAAATAAAAAGTTATATCACATAAAATAGGCGTGACAAGCCCACCGGTATACCATACCATATGATGAGGTGTTTGTTGAGAAAAACGGTGCTGTAAAAATAAGTTACTATATCAAAATTTACTATATGTAAATGAAATGAAAGTGGGCGTCACCCGCCTACTTTTTATCGTCATTTCGACAGATACGGGTGTAGGGTATATGAGGTTCGGCCAGGCCGAAGTGAACGCTCTTACTTGTTTCTCTTTTCGTATTCTTTTCCATGGCCATCAAATGCAAATACAAAATTGCAACAAATTTCTTATACTCCGTTGTGTGCCGAAACGAAGGCGAACACAAAAGTGAGAAACATATTCTCAGAGAATAAACTCGAGAATACTCGTTGCTTATACCAACGAGTATAGATAGTAAAGAGATATTATGACTCAAACAGCAACAACATTCTATGCGCCATTATTAGCATAAATCACTCATAGCTCTGCCGCTCTCAATGCAGTGCAGCAAGGTGAATGTGGTGTAATTTTTACAGTGCGACATGATATCTACCATATTAAGGTTGATATTTATACCCTACATCCGACGGGATGAAGGTTTATCACTTTGTTCTTCCATTTATAACGCATTAAAGTAGATTTGTCAGATATAGAAAAGTATATACATATATTCTAGCTCAGAATCACCTCCTGAGTCGATTTAGCCCTGTCCGTCCAATTTCTTATCTTGTAGAGGGAATTTTAAGCTAAAATTTTATTTCTTAATCCACCGTCTTACGCTAAAATATACTCTAAAAAATGGGCGTGGTCAGCCTATTAGGTAGGGAGTTAATAGATAAAAATTTACTCCCTGTAAATAAAAAGAAAGTAAGTGTCACCCGCCCGCTCACTTTTTATTATTTCGACTGATGCGGGTGTAGGGTATATGAGCTTCGACCAGGCCGAAGATAACGCTTTTACTTGTTTCCTATTGCTTTGGTTTGCTTTGTTTCAGAAAATAAGGATGGGAAGGAATGACAAAGGGAAAGAAGGACAAAGGGAAGGAACCAATGAATAGAACACGCGGCTGCTTGCTCTTCTCCTCTCACGATTTGCAAATCAGTTTTCGTGTTCTATTTTTAGATTCCTATACTACTAACAGTTACGCATGCACGTATGGGTGCTTTTACTATTGCAAGCTTGCACTGGGCCATAGAAAAGGGAATGCATATGTACATTGCTGCTTAAAAGTAAGAATGAAATTAGCATGTGTGAGAGCAATTCTAATTTGTGTATATGCTTGCGTGTTGGAACTTTATATTTGGCAATTTCGTTTGAAAAATAATTTTTTAATTTCGTGAAGATGAAATGACGCTATAAAAATTTAATTTGACTTAAAAAATTTAAAATTTTTTTTCAATTAAATAAAATATAAATTTAAAATAGTTTAATAATTATGTACATTTTATAAATTGTTAAAAATATTTTTACTTAATTTTTTATTTTTTTTACTTCTACTTTTTTATTTATATAGACTTGTAAATTAAAGTTAAATTGAATTTTAAAAAAAAATAAAATAATTAAAATATAAGTAAAATGTATATTTTAATAACTTTTATACTTTGTATATTTAATAACTAAAATATCCTAATTTAAAAATTAAATCTAAAAAGCATAGAAAACACAGAAATAGCAAATAGCAGAAAAAACCCAAACAGACAAAAACTTCAAAAACTGAAAAAGCCAAATTTGCCAAAATTCACAGTCAAAAACTCTGACCAACAACAAGTTTTACTTTCATGTAGAAAACACAATAATCGGCCTCGTTCCCTCGTCTCCCGCTGTAATCCATCAATCGATCAACCGTTTCTTTTACTCCTCATCTGGCATACGATTGCTGCTTCGGACAACTCTTCTTACGCATAATCGTTTATGAAGTAAAACAAATTCACCTCGGATTTATCTGCTAGCATTCGCACAAGCAGAGCTATCGGCTGCATTCTAATAATGGCACATGAAAATCTGACGAGTGCCGAAAATTTTGAGTCATAATATCTCTTTACTATCTATACTCGTTGGCCCGAGCACTTGCATTTCATTTCCTCCGTTCATTGCGTATGCCCTTTCGTTTTAATCAGAGATAACGAGATAGGAAACTGCTTAGAGACCCATCGTATATGTCAAAAAAAAACGAAATTTGGTAGTTAGGTGAAACACGTATAGTGTATGTGTCGTGTATATGTAGTTCACCACAAGACGTCACGTTTATATGACATTTCTTTTGTTTATTATTTTAACAGATGAAAAATGTTTAGCTAGTGAAAATTGTTTAGCTATTTCGCAAAGAAATTAGTGTTTTTAGTGAATTTTAATGAAGTTAAATCATGCACTGGACCTCGGAAGTAGCACTTGCCGGGGCTGTATACGAACGGCTTGCCATTTTGGAGCAGGATGATTGGCCTGCAACGGCAGGCATGGACATTTCAGTGCAGGGAATTTTGTTGCGAGCTCTGGTATTTTTCTCCGGCCAATCGGAGTTGATGGGTCATGTTTTGAGTGGTACCGCATCGGATCCGATATCAGCATATCAAGGCACCACCTTGTCGCACAATCATGAACACTATGTGATACTATCGTCGGGAGCCACGGTCTTAATGAGATTGCTCGGGGCTCAGTCAATCGATTTGAATGGAAGTGGAATGGAAATGGAAATGAACTTAGCATTTGGAATCGCAACGCAAATGCAGAAATTAAGAAAAGGTACTTTAATTAATGATTAAATTATTATTTAAGTGTTTTATGTGATGTTTTTGTATTTTTTTCTAGTACGGGCATTGCTGTACTTGGCCACACGGTTGCTCGATTTACTCACGCACAAATCCGCCGGATTTACTTTAGCTTTAAATCAAAAGAACAATGAAATGTATTATATATATATGTATTATATAATGTATATAATAATATGTAACATATTATTTTTATAATTCAGACTGTATATTTAAATGTTACTACATAATATTGTAGGAAAAATTATTCATCTAATAACTTAAATGTTATGTATCGGATAAACACTTAATGTGGCTGTATGCATAAATAAATAAATACATGAAAGAACTTAAATTCTTATTATTTAAAAGCAATTCTTTTTTACCCTACACCCGAAAGGATGAGGGATAGATTCACTTTGTGCTTCCGTTTGTATCGCATTAAAGGAGGCGTCTGCCTGTAAGTCTGTCAGTCCGTCCGTCTGTAGAAATCACGATTAAGGGAGAACTAATAGAGCTGTGAAATTTGGGACGAATATACTTGGTCATAATAGGCTGTTTGGTATTAAATACAATACCAACATGGTTGTTTGGAACACATATGCAATCTTGCGTCCAGAAGATTTATAACTTCAAAACCATGTTCGTTATTGAACTTTTGAAATTTCGCTAGAATGTTTAGCTATTGCAGCAAAGATAAAAGGAAAGAAAGTTACTCATAACTACTGAAAATAAAGAATACACCTAAACAAACAAATGGCAGAATTCTGTACATTTAGTTAACATTATTTGTATCGTTAAATACGATATCCATGAATAAAATAGAAGATTTCATCTAAAATTTATTCATTTCGTCAATTGTGGTGAAAAAATCAATGATATTATAAAGCAGCGTTACATTTTACGTTAACAAAAGAAAATTCAGAAAGTACAAAAAAGGTAAAAGTACTTTTTGTAGTACTCGGTGTAAAGAACACAATAATTTTCTGTTCTAGGAAGTAATTTGTACTCCGCGAAGCAAGAATAAACGTTTTGTTAACAGTTCAAGCACATTTATGCACTAATGTATTTGCTTATTAAGAAAAAAATCAAATTTATTTGATATTGTAGCATACCGACAACACTGCTTTGGTACCAGAATTCATAAGAGGCGCAAAAATAGATGCGTTCTATACGAACGGGCAACACTAGTATCGGCAAATTCAATGGCGAGGTGAACTAAAATATGAGGGTATACCAACGCCATTTCATGTCTGCTCTTTTATTTTAATTGGATAATCAATTTAATTTTACAATGTTTTATTTTGCTTGAATTGTTCATAGAATAGGTCATACAGTTTCTGGTATAAAATAGTGGCGGATTTGATCGTATGAAATAATTTACATTAGATTTTTTGTTGTTAATCTGCACTTGCAATGATTTTTAAACCTAAAATACTTTTCCCAAATAGGTTATAATTAAGAAATAAACTATTAAAAACTAAAATGGATATTAAATAGACTAAATATTGGCATAAATAAATAATTACAAATTGATGTCTTCGAATTCATTACTTATATGAAAAATTAACTAAGTTGCTATCTCAATACAAACGATTTGACTTAAAAATCTGAATTGTCATTGGGGTCTCAAAGCAGAACCCTCTCCGTCCCGATCACTCTTCATCAGGGGTCTGATGTTACCCCTCTCAATCCCGAACACACTTCATCTGGGGTCTGATGTTAACCCCTCTCCCGTGAACGTGCCATCGACAACAGGGGTGGTGACTATGATTTTCCTATACGAAAAACCTCGTTCCCTTTCCTTGACACTCTTCATAAGGGGTCTGATGTTTGATTTTCTAAGAAGCATTTTTAGGTTTTTCACAAACACTACTTTATGCCAGAGTTGCATTTCTTAGCATTTTTCAGCAGTTTCCTATCTCGTTATCTCTGGTTTTAATGCCGGCACACACACAATACACATTATAAGCAGCAAGCAGGCAATTTTAACAACTTCTTTCTTATTCATGGCCCGAGCCAAATGCATTTCATTGTAACCGCAGAATACCGCGATGCGCGATGCGCAAAACTCTCCCTATATGTTTTCTATAGGAATTTGACGTCACAGAATCGCGCGATGTGTCGCGATTCGATAGATCTATTCTATCGCGCTGCTCTCTTGGTTTTTACTGTCTTTGTTTTTACTCACTCTCAGAAAAAAAATGGCCACCTCCTACTGAAAAACCTGAGGATTTGTTGTTTCGCTGCTTTTACTCGTTGCTTTTGTATAGAAAATGTAAACTAGAACCATATGTTTTAGACTTCCAAATTAATTCAAATTTACAAGTATTTACAAATAAAATATGAATGCGGAATATAAAATGTTCAGCGCAACGGAGTGCTGTACTATTTGTTCTTTCTAGGGAATACAAATATATTGGAGAAGGACAAGATTTGTAAGGCAATTGGTGAGCGGCTGGTGGCGGCAAACAAATTGCAGAAGCAAGCACATGTTTCCAGAAATATGGAACGTAAACAAGTTTTTAACAGCGTCACGCGATGTCTATTTAAGGGCATCGCGCGACGAGAGAGAGCCCTTTCGCGGTATTCTGCGGTTACAATCATGCGTATTTCTTAACCTTTCGTTTTGTCGCTTTTGCAAATTTGGTTGTTGCTTGTGTGGGTAATTTTACGCGTCTGTGTATGCTTTGGTCGTGTGTTGGCAAGGTTGTCGGCGCTTGCGGCCGCAGCTTAAAATTTTTAGAACTGAAAATTGAAAAACTGTTCAATTTAAGATGTCTTTATGTTCCAAAATTTCTTTTTAATTTTTTTATGGGAGAAATTATAAATTAAAATAATCCGCCTGGTTCTGCATTCCGATTCACACGGAAACGGATTTGATTTCGATCCCTTTTTTCTCGAAGGTGTTCTATTTTCCGATTCCGATATTCGAATCCGATGTTTGCGTATTTGTCGGAATCGAGGTGTTCTGCATTTCGATTTATCGAAATTTTCTGTCGGAAGTAATCCGACCAACTTTTGGTGAATTTGAATTTTATTGTAAAAAAATTTGACATTTGACACATGCGATTTTTGTGGGAAGAGTTAGCGGAGAAACTCAATATTTTTGGTCCACCAATGAAAAAAGTGCCGAGTGGAAAAAGGTAGCCCTGTTATTATTTAATTTTTACCGCGAATGATAATTAATCATAGACATGCTGGGAAATGCAAAATTAGAAAAAAGTATTTCTGGAGAATACAAAGCGCTCCAGGGAATACTAGGTGCAACAATAATTAGCCACCAATCTAAAAAAGGTTGAAAAAATAATCAAATTTCTATGACCATGTGTGCGTTAGTGGGATTCGAACCCACATCCTCAACGTGCGAGGCGAGTACTTGCTCTACTACGCTATTGAGAGTCACAATTTATATTTTAAATTTTAAAATTTCAAATTTCAGTTTATTAAACGCCAAAGTGGCAGATAAAAAATATCTGGATAAGTTCGAATCGGAATTGTTTTCATTTCGAACATGTGAAATTCGATCGGATTGCAGAACACCTCTAAAAATAAAAATCGAAGTTCAATTTCGATTCAGAATCAATTCCGGATCGGAATACAGAACAAGGCTGAATGATATGATTTTTTTAATGTTATATTTTGTTCGACCTTTTCTTTAGTTTTAAAAATTAAAATTTTCTTTTTTTTAAAATTTAGAAATATAGGTTGTTTTCGATTTGCTTAGATAGAAATTACTGAAGGGCTGACTGTCTCTTAAGCTGCGATACTGCGCTCACTGGTTGACGCTTATTATCTCTATACTATGGCAAATCGTCTCAGACTTACGCTTAAATAACGCTACCAAATTATTAAAATTTACTTTGAAAATCACTCGATTCGCCCAATCTATAATTAGCATCGGTCGAACACTGTATATTAAAGTGTGGAAGAAGGTCCAAATTTATCGATTCCTCGTCCATCGCCAGGAATTGAGGCTTTGTCTATCCTCTACGTGGAGAGTTTTTCGCTAAGAATTTGGCCCAGGGTAGGAAAACTGACGTTGTTGTTTTATCGCAAAATTGTATTCAGCAATGAAAAATCCACAAGAGACCCTACAGACTTCATTAATTTTTAAAACGTTTTTATTAGGTTGTTTTTTCATGTTCGGTAGAAATCTTGAAATTGATTTTAAACTATCTTTCCGATGACTCGAAATTTACAAATTTCCAGAGACTCGAAATTTTAAAATTAGTTCAGAACTGGATTAGTTCAGATCCAGTTGGATGACAATGCAATATTAAACTAACCATCGACGCCCACTTTGAGGCCAGATGTATGAGTTCTTTTCTTCATTTTCGCTACAAATTTTGAAATTAATTTTAGCTCCCTTCCCGATGACCAAGAAATTTTAAGCATAGCTCAGAAGTGGAACACAATGCAAAATTAAGCATAAAACCACCACTCGCGCCCGCCTTGAGGCAGGCAATTTGGGCAGATTTTAAATTGTTTTTAAAAGTGCTTTCCGCTGACCTTTGACCCAAAATGTTGTTCAGAACTGGACCACAAAGCAATATTAAACATAAATTAACCGCCCACGCCTACTTAAAGGAAGGAAATTTTGGCTCGCTTACTTTCATTTCACTTAGGGACTCAGAATTTTAAAACACACCTAATATTTCCATTTCTACTTGAAAATTACTCAATAAATATTTTTTACTGTTACTTTTTTTGTTCGGGTATCACCCCTTTGGAGGGATACATATTACATAATTGGTACTGTTAAAATCCCTTTTTTTGTTCGGGTATCACCCCTTTGCGGGGATACATACTACATAATAATTGATTTTGTGATTGTTACATTCATTTTTTTTTCTCGGGTGTCACCCCTATGGACTAAAGGCTTGGTTTAAAATTAGTTTTCATTGCTACCTTAGAGTTGGTAACGAAATCCCGAAAGACAAAATCTCGAACGACAAAACTAGTTTTTCGTTATTCTCCATCTTCTTGAACATTTTAAAACCACTAGTAAACTTAAATTTAGCCACTATCAGGAGCCACGGATCATAATCCTCAGACAACAGAATTCTCTCGATAACGGAAGTTTTTTCATATAGGGTCTTCCTGCGCGGCCTAAATCAAAAAATACGAAATAAGAAATACATAGGAATACATTGGTAATTGAAGAATAAAAATACATAGGTACCTTTACAACGGTACCTATATTATGCTGATATCTTTATAGTTTAGGAGATATAAGCGTGGAAAACTTCCAATTCCAAAAAAAAAAAAAAGAAATACTCTCATTTTTTACCTCTATACAATTATTATTAAACAAGAGCGTTATCTTCGGCCTGGCCGAAGCTCATATACCCTACACCCGCATCTGTCGAAGTGATAAAAAGTGGGCGGGTGACACCTACTTTTTTTAAATTTACAGGGAGTAAATTTTTTTCTATTAACTCATCTACAACACCGTTTTTCGTACTAAACACCTCATTATATGGTATAGTATATAAGTGGGTGTGTCACGGCCATTTTTTAGTATATATTTTAGTCTAAGATGGTGGACTCAGAAATAAAATTTTAGCTGAAAATTCGGTCTACAAGCTAAGAAATTAAGCTATAAGCACGGATGAGTGCATATTTTCTATAAAAAGTAGGCGTGGCACTGGTCCGATTTTCCCCATTTTTAATACCAAACAGCGTAGGATAACAAAGAATATTCGTACCAAATTTCATGATGATACCTCCATTCGTTCTCCTGTAATCGTGATTTCCACAGACAGACGGACAGACAGACAGACAGACAGACGGACGGACAGGGCTAAATCGACTCAGGAGGTGATTCTGAGCCAGAATATATATACTTTTCTATACCTGCCACGCCTCCTTTAATGCGTTACAAACGGAAGCACAAAGTGAATATACCCTCATCCCTTCGGGTGTAGGGTATAAAAATTAAAAAAAAACCATAACCCTCATCATAACCCTCAATCAGCAGAATCCTCACGGTCATGTGAAGTTTTTTGCATACAGGTTTTTTCACGTATTAGAGGCCTTCGGCCGCGGCAGGGATCATAACCCTCAGACAACAAAATTCTCTCGATAATGCAAAGTATTTTCGCATGAAAAGTCTTGATGCGTGGCGGCTTTCGGCCGTGGCAGGGACTACAACTGACTACAACCCTCAGACAAGAACATTTTCTCGTTAACGCAAAGTATTTTCGCATGAAAAAAAGCCTTGATGCGTGGCGGCCTTTGGCCGTGGCAGGGATTATTACCTTCAGACAACAAAATTCTATCGATATTACAACTTTGCTTTTCTGCCATTGTAAAAAAAGGCAAGTAGGCGCGTACTTCACTTTGAAAAAAATTGTGACTTAAATTTTATTTTTTCAAATAATTTCAAATTTTATTTCGTGATTTTCGGGATATCTCATTTCGGTATTAAAAATTTTTCGGGATTTTGTCGCATGGGGATTTTGTCGTTTCATTAAAGGAGGCGTGGCAGGTATAGAAAAGTGTATGTATATATTTTGGTTCAGAATCACCTTCTGATTCGATTTAGCCATGTCCGTCCGTAGTATTAAGAATACTATTTTTGCCAATATTTTGTATACCAAGGTGATTCTGAGTATATTGAGTATTTTGTATTGAGTATTTTTTTACAACAAAATATTCCTAAAATAAAACTTTATTATTGCCCATATGCCTCAACTCACTAGAAAATGTTTAATTATTTAAAAATCAATTAAAATGTTTTTATATAATTTTGTTTTATATAACCTTGCAAAAAAATAACAACAAAACGGCTGAAACTTTTTGTGTAAATTTCCTTTGCTCACGAAATCTTGTCACGAAAGGTGAAAGCAAGACTACTCCTTATTTCCCTTTAGTTTACTTTTTCAAACGTATTCTTAAAAATAATCACCAACACAAATAAATATATATATATTTATAAGTGTAAATTGGTCTCTACCAAAGAATATATATTGCATATACATATATACAAAAATATCTTAAAAATAGCCACCAACACAAATACATATACATATGTATATAAATACAAATTGGTCTCTATTGTAATTTCGTTCACTCCTCCAATCTTGCTCCCAAAAATAAGAAAAACAAAGGTTGATAGATTACCTTTCTCCTATTTACATTAACAGTTGTCCAATTTATAACAAATTCGTTGCGAACTGTATGAGAAAAGTGCGAGCCAGAGTGAAATTATCTACGAAATTCTATTGGAAGATTTAGAAAAAAATAATATATTATATTTTTGCAATTTTCTCCAGTTATATTGAACCGATTGGCCTTATTGAGGTATTATAATATAGGGAAAACTTCAAAGTTTTGAACCAACAAGTTGTCATTTCATTCGCACGATTCTAAATACGTTATATATCATCGTACATATCATCAAACAATATATATATATATCATCGTTTTTAATTTTTTTATTTTTCTATTGCTCACGAAATCTTGTCCAAAAAATTAAAAAAACAAAAGGTGACAGAACGACTACTACGACTACTACTACTACTACTACGACTACTCCCTAAACACACATTGGTGTCTATTCTCATTTCATTCACTCCTTCAATCTTTCTCACAAAAATTAGCAAAACAGAAGTTGACAGATTAGCTTTCTCCTATATACATTAACAGCGTTTTTGCTTCCACAAATTCGATGCGAACTATATGTGAAAAGTGCGAGCCAGCGTGAAAACTGCTACGAAATTCTATTGGCAGATTATGGAAAAAAAATGCTTAATACATTGACGTAGCAAGGTGGGGAGGAGGGCGGTCCGCCCCGGGTGACACCATTTTAGGGTTGACCTTGAGCAAACTAAGCAAATAAACAACGCAAAAGGAAAGAATACATAAGCACACAAAATCAATTGTTCATGGAACTTCATATTGTAACAAGATAATCAAGATAATTCACTTTTCAAGATAATAAATGAAAAAAATTTTTATATAAAACGTTTTTAAAACGATACGGACTTATGAAAGTTCGCATACGGTGTTACTAAAAGCCTTTTCGCTGAAAAGTGCCAAACGACAATATATTCAAAATATATTCAGGAAAAATTACTAAGCACTTTTTTAACATTTCTTGACATATTTTTTTGAAAATTTTTTGAAGCCAAATAAATATATTTTGTTTTAAAGTATTTTAAATGTCATATGTCAAAATTCTGAGTCTTTAGGTGAAATGAAACTAAGCGAGCCCAAATTTCCTTCCTTTAAGTGGACGTGGGCTAATTTATGGGGTGGGTTAATTTATGTATGTTTAATATTGCTTTGTGGTCCAGTTCTAAACTATGCTTAACATTTTGGGTCAAAAGTCATCGGAAAGCTTGTTTAAAAACAATTTTACAAAATCTGTATCGAACATTTTGAAAGAGCCCAAATTGCCTGCTTCGATGCGCGCGTGAGTGGTGGGTTTAATTTTGCATTGTCATCCACTTCTGAGCTATGCTTAAAATTTCTAGGTCATCGGGAAGGGATTTTAAAACCAATTTCAAAATTTGTAGCGAAAATTTAGGAAAGAACTCATACATCTGGCCTCAAAGAGGGCGTCGATGGTTAGTTTAATATTGCATTGTCATCCAGTTCTGAACTAATCTTAAAATTTCGAGTCTCTGGGTCATCGGGAAGGTAGTTTAAAATCAATTCCAAGATTTCTACCAAACATGAAAAAAAAAAACAACCTAATAAAAACGTTTTAAAAAATAATACAAAACTTACATTTAATTAAATTATATTATTTATTCGAAAGACCAATACATGACATTACCATTTGTAAAAGATCTCAGGAATATGGCCACAGTGACCGGTGTGAAGTTAGCATCCTGCGAATTCAGAAACTCAGCATCCTGCGAATTCAACTAACGGAGCTCTCTTAACTCTCTGTTCTTATTAATTTGCGGCGAAAAGTCACTGATGTTTATCAACGAGTATACGATTTTTTATTTACTCGTTATTTTATGGATATGAGAAAGCACGTACCCCAACCCGATATTTTTTCCGACCGAAGTAAAAGATTTTGATAAAAAATTATTTTACCCCTAAAGTGGTTACACGGTGGTTATTTTACCCACAATTCTTTTTTGCACCAATCGATAGGAAGCAACGCGAAACAGATTTTTAAAATGGTGAGGGGTGGGTGCCGCCCCTCCAAAGTGGTCACACAGGGGTTTTTATCTTTTGCTCAAGTGGGACTTTTCTCCAAAGTCCTAATTCCTGAGGAATTCACTTGGAATAAGAATAGAATTGAATTTCCCCAGCTCTGATTAGTCAGAATCGTTTCTGTCAATTTTTGTTTGCTACAAGTAGTAGGTGCAAAGGAAAAAATTAATATTCGGAGACAAGCTCGAAGATATCAAACAAATTTTATGTAATTGCTTATTAAGGGCTCTGTAAAAATAAATACTCAGTGTATTTATACTGAGAATGTGGATTCGTAATAGATCCGTCCTACGGATAGCGACGGAACAGAAAATTTTCAAGTTCATAGAATCCGTTCAAGAGCTGCGCAAACACAAGGATACAACTGGGATAAGTTTCATAGAGTCCGTGCGTTTACAACAACAATTGTTATAGTTGTAATAGATTTCTGACGGATACGCACGCAAACGGACTCTATGAAACTGAGCCTTTAAGCCGACGTCAGACAGAACGCGATATACGCTGCGCGATACGGGGCGTAATTATCGCGCTGCGAATTAGTGGTCAAATAGAGCGCGAATCGCTACTAAGGTAAACAAATCAACCGCGTGTATATATGGATAGCAAGATGCCATATTTGTAGAAAATGCCAATTTTTTACAAATTTTTCCTTTAGAGTTTCAATTGTCTAACGATAACTGATAATCTCAACTCTCTAGCATCTCCGAAAATTGTAGAACTGTACTCATACACTCACAAAACACTAACACAACTAGGACTTTTTGTAAATTTTCACAACGCACCGCGACGCGGAAATCTATACGCCGCGAAAGTAAACAACGTTTTTTCTCTGTCTGACGTGCTTATGGGATTTCTGTGTAATACAACCGGGCGTAAATTTCGCGGCGCGTAAATCGCGTTCAGTCTGACGTCCACTCGTCATCGTCGTCGTTTTAGCGATTTCATTTGATATACTCGTACATAAGCATATCTCATACGTAACTAGTAAAAATCAGAGATGTTTAAAGATGGGCGGTCGTCGTCATTAAAATAAATGAAAGGGTAAAATTGTGAGTTCTATACGCTTCATAAAATTTTATTAAAATTCATTAACTCATTACCTATTATAATTATTAGAAGTTTAAGAAGACAATTGAATCGGTAATTGCAAAAAAAATATATATGTATATTGACTCATATTTTTTTTTTTTAATTTTTTACACTTTATATGTACTTGTTTTAGATGTACGTACTAACAGAATTTTTAGTCCAAATCGAAAAATATGACTTGTATTGTTTTTGCAATGATCGCAAGTTAATTTTTACTTTTGCACACTCACAAAAAATCCTCTTAGGATTGCAATAATATAGTTCTATTAAGTTTTAAGAAAAATAAAAATCGGGGACAACTTCGAGGCAAAATATTAGAAGAACAGAAACTTCTATCAAGAAATATTAAACTGGAGACCTATGGAAGAGCCTTTTGAATAATAAATTAAAATATAAACCCCAATATCCATCCATTTTTACTACCTAAAATTTTACACCCAAAATGTTACTCTTACACACAGTTTTTAGTCAAGGGTTTGTGAGTGAATGGAAGTTATTTAAAAAGATGTTATAATCACAAAAGGTGGGAGTTTCTCTTAACTTTATTTCCAGCTATAAAATTGTAAAGGCTTATAAAATTTAGTTTTCTATGTAATCTTTAATAGGTTTTAAATTTTCTAATGGTAAAATTATTTGCAATTTGCAATACAACAGTATTATATTTTTGAAATATTATAAAATATAATAACATTTTACACCTTAACAGTAAATAACTAACTACACTCTTAATAAGAAAATCCAACACATGTAATATTTATATCTCTCATCTGTATATTTTTTTAATCTCTATATATAAAAATGAAAGTCCTGACTGACTCATCAACGCCCAGGCTAAACGCTTGGACTTAGAAAGCTGAAATTTTGCACAGACGTTTTCTTTATGATGTATACAAGCACTAAGAACGGATATTTCGAAATTCTACCCCTAAGGTGGTGAAAAGGGGTTACAAAATTTGTATAACGAATATTTTATTTGTGGTCAAATTTGCTTGAAACTTGGTCTTAATACTCTTTGGTATAATTAATCAAATACATATTTCGGCATTTTTCAAAATCCAACCCCTGAAGGGGTGAAAACGGGTTGCAACGTTTGTATGAGGAAAATTTCATTTGTGGTCGAAAGCAACACACGCTTTCTAACCATTTAACCAGAATGAGCCACAGCAACGCGGGGACGGGTACATCTAGTAATACATATTTTTTATTTGTAAAATTTTGTCTTTAAAAACATCCCTGACTACTACTTCGACCTGACTACTTCGGTTTCAATAGTGTTGTATGAAATATTTCGACGACAGATGTCGCTGGCTTTACACGCTGTTGCACTAGTACACTTTTGCCGAATCGCTCATACCCTATATTCTTATAAATACAGAAACTTTTCTGATTATGAGAACTTGTAAGGGAGCCTTTGAATCGAATTTTACCACTTTGTCCTGAAATGCGTATTTTAATTTTTTCTGGTGTTTATCCGTAATGAATTACTTATTTGAGTGCCTATACATAAATTGAGTTGCTCTATATAAATTGTAGCCTATGTGTCAGAACAAACGTCAAAAACTTTGGAGAAAATACGTTAAAAGCACAGATCGAGTAGGTACTCGCTCGTTTGATAAGTAACACGGGCTTATCAGCACCGAAATAGTTAAAGTTTGCACCAGACTGACCAGATCTCAAATTAGCATATATTCTATCTAACGCGAATAAAATTGCATAATTTTGATTACAAAAATTTATAAATTTCTACTATGCTACTGCGCTTCAGCACACAATTACTACATTAATAACAAAAATGATGGATCTCCACCTCTAATTTATAAATTTCGTTAAAAAAAATTTATTTAATTTAAAAATTAAATGTTTTGGGGATTGTATAAAAGGATTTTATACTAATGAATTTTAAAATCCCATAAATATTTGAAATATATAAATCAGTTTCCCTAATTTAAATTAATTGAAGTTTTACATTCATAAATATGTCTACAACTCTAATAAGTTCCCTCAGGTATACAAAAAAGGAGGTATACAAAATAGGAGGGATACAAAATAACTATTAGCTATATACAAGTAATGGATTAGTAGAACAGACGCAAACAATGAGCAGGAATTCACAAAATGGATTCTTAGCTAAGCCTCAAACCACTCATAAATAATATGTTTGTCTGCACTAAAGACCTAATAGTGCCATCTATGAGGCATAGCAGCTTTCATTATAAAGACCGAATAGAACATTCACATCGCTACCGGTCAAGTTTCTATTTCTGGTTTAAAACTTAGAAAAAATAAACTCTTTTCCTGTACAACTCTGTATAGGATCTGAATTTTCAGAGTTTTTGGTCGTCGACTTTACTACGTTAACTCGTTTGTTAGTAAAGGTAACGAATGATATATCGAATATATATAAAAGATAAAAAAGAATCGCTTACGAACAATTTAAAGCCACCTTTGTCAATTTTAAATCCTTCATTTTACTAAAATATGCACAAGACACTGTAGCCATTCTGTTAACAGTGGTCACAGTTTCTCCTCTATAAAAACTACAAATATAATTTATGCGTGTTGCCACCTATTTAAATGTCTTCCAGGCATTCTTACGAATCAATAGAGACCACTTTTGTCAATTTCGTATATCTGCGATTTCTGCAATATGCACAGGATGCTGAAGCCATTCTGTTAACATTGGTCACAGTTTCTCCTCTATAAAAACTACAAATATAATTTATGCGTGTTGCCACCTATTTAAATGTCTTCCAGGCATTCTTACGAATCAATAGAGACCACTTTTGTCAATTTCGTATATCTGCGATTTCTGCAATAATGCACAGGATGCTGAAGCCATTCTGTTAACATTGGTCACAGTTTCTCCTCTATAAAAACTACAAATATAATTTATGCGTGCTGCCACCTATTCAAATGTCTTCCAGGCATTCTTACGAATCAATAGAGACCACTTTTGTCAATTTCGTATATCTGCGATTTCTGCAATATGCACAGGATGCTGAAGCCATTCTGTTAACATTGGTCACAGTTTCTCCTCTATAAAAACTGCAAATATAATTTATGCGTGTTGCCACCTATTTAAATGTCTTCCAGGCATTCTTACGAATCAATAGAGACCACTTTTGTCAATTTCGTATATCTGCGATTTCTGCAATATGCACAGGATGCTGAAGCCATTCTGTTAACATTGGTCACAGTTTCTCCTCTATAAAAACTGCAAATATAATTTATGCGTGTTGCCACCTATTTAAATGTCTTCCAGGCATTCTTACGAATCAATAGAGACCACTTTTGTCAATTTCGTATCTCTACGATTTCTGCAATATGCACAGGATGCTGAAGCCATTCTGTTAACAGTGGTCACAGTTTCTCCTCTATAAAAACTACAAATATAACTTATGCGTATTGCCACCTATTTACATGTCTTCCAGACATTTTTACGAATCAATGGAGACCACTTTTGTCAATTTCGTATCTCTACGATTTCTGCAATATGCACAGGATGCTGAAGCCATTCTGTTAACAGTGGTCACAGTTTCTCCTCTATAAAAACTACAAATATAACTTATGCGTATTGCCACCTATTTACATGTCTTCCAGACATTTTTACGAATCAATGGAGACCACTTTTGTCAATTTCGTATCTCTACGATTTCTGCAATATGCAAAGGATGCTGAAGCCATTCTGTTAACAGTGGTCACAGTTTCTCCTCTATAAAAACTACAAATATAACTTATGCGTATTGCCACCTATTTACATGTCTTCCAGACATTTTTACGAATCAATAGAGACCACTTTTGTCAATTTCGTATCTCTACGATTTCTGCAATATGCACAGGATGCTGAAGCCATTCTGTTAACAGTGGTCACAGTTTCTCCTCTATAAAAACTACAAATATAATTTATGCGTGTTGCCACCTATTTAAATGTCTTCCAGGCATTCTTACGAATCAATGGAGACCACTTTTGTCAATTTCGTATCTCTACGATTTCTGCAATATGCACAGGATGCTGAAGCCATTCTGTTAACAGTGGTCACAGTTTCTCCTCTATAAAAACTACAAATATAATTTATGCGTGTTGCCACCTATTTAAATGTCTTCCAGGCATTCTTACGAATCAATAGAGGCCACTTTTGTCAATGTCGTATCTCTACGATTTCTGTAATATGCACAGGATGCTGAAGCCATTTTGTTAACAGTGGTCACAGTTTCTCCTCTATAAAAACTACAAATATGATTTATGCGTGTTGCCACCTATTTAAATGTATTCCAGGCATTCTTACGAATCAATAGAGACCACTTTTGTCAATTTCGTATCTCTACGATTTCTGCAATATGCACAGGATGCTGAAGCCATTCCGTTAACAGTGGTCATAGTTTCTCCTCTATAAAAACTACAAATATAATTAATGCGTGTTGCCACCTATTTAAATGTCTTTCAGGCATTCTTACGAATCAACAGAGACCACTTTTGTCAATTTCGTATCTCTACGATTTCTGCAATATGCACAGGATGCTGAAGCCATTTTGTTAACAGTGGTCACAGTTTCTCCTCTATAAAAACTACAAATTAAATTTATGCGTGTTGCCACCTATTTACATGTATTCCAGGCATTCTTACGAATCAATAGAGACCACTTTTGTCAATTTCGTATCTCTACGATTTCTGCAATATGCACAGGATGCTGAAGCCATTTTGTTAACAGTGGTCACAGTTTCTCCTCTATAAAAACTACAAATATAATTTATGCGTGTTGCCACCTATTTACATGTATTCCAGGCATTCTTACGAATCAATAGAGACCACTTTTGTCAATTTCGTATCTCTACGATTTCTGCAATATGCACAGGATGCTGAAGCCATTCTGTTAACAGTGGTCATAGTTTCTCCTCTATAAAAACTACAAATATAATTAATGCGTGTTGCCACCTATTTAAATGTCTTTCAGGCATTCTTACGAATCAACAGAGACCACTTTTGTCAATTTCGTATCTCTACGATTTCTGCAATATGCACAGGATGCTGAAGCCATTTTGTTAACAGTGGTCACAGTTTCTCCTCTATAAAAACTACAAATTAAATTTATGCGTGCTGCCACCTATTTACATGTATTCCGGGCATTCTTACGAATCAATAGAGACCACTTTTGTCAATTTCGTATCTCTACGATTTCTGCAATATGCACAGGATGCTGAAGCCATTCTGTTAACAGTGGTCACAGTTTCTCCTCTATAAAAACTACAAATATAATTTATGCGTGTTGCCACCTATTTAAATGTATTCCAGGCATTCTTACGAATCAATAGAGACCACTTTTGTCAATTTCGTATCTCTACGATTTCTGCAATATGCACAGGATGCTGAAGCCATTCCGTTAACAGTGGTCATAGTTTCTCCTCTATAAAAACTACAAATATAATTTATGCGTGTTGCCACCTATTTAAATGTTTTCCAGGCATTCTTACGAATCAATAGAGACCACTTTTGTCAATTTCGTATCTCTACGATTTCTGCAATATGCACAGGATTCTGAAGCCATTCTGTTAACAGTGGTCACAGTTTCTCCTCTATAAAAACTACAAATATAATTTATGCGTGTTGCCACCTATTTAAATGTCTTCCAGGCATTCTTACGAATCAATAGAGGCCACTTTTGTCAATTTCGTATCTCTACGATTTCTGCAATATGCACAGGATGCTGAAGCCTTAAGTAAATAACTCTAAGATAGAACTTCTTATAAAATGTCGCGACGATCTTCATTTAGCTTGAACTCACCACACCTCATAGGTGAATTCGTCGCAAACTTTTCATGGAAAGCAATTGCATTTTGGTACGGTTTTTCGTGATTTTTTAGCATTATCCAACAAGAAAATTAAATAAATAACTCTAAGTTCGAAATTCTAAAAAATGTCGAGACGAGCTGCATATCGCTTGAATTCACCACACCTCATAGGTGGATTCGTCGCAAATATTTGAGGAAATGCAATTGCATTTTGGTGGTGTTTTTCGTGATTTTTTTGCATTATCCAATAATAAAATTAAGCAAATAACTCTAAGATAGAACTTCTTATAAAATGTGTTTTTTGTGATTTTTTGGCATTATCCAATAAGATAATTAAGTAAATAACTCTAAGTTCGAACTTGTAAAAAATGTCGAGACGAGCTGCATATCACTTGAGTTAACCACACGTCATTGGGTAAATTCGTCGCAAATTTTTTATGGAAAGCAATTGCATTTTGGTACTGTTTTTCGTGATTTTTTGGCATTATCCAATAAGAAAATTAAGTAAATAACTCTAAGTTCGAACTTGTAAAAAATTTCGAGACGAGCTTCATATCGCTTGAATTCACCACACCTCATAGGTGAATTCGTCGCAAATTTTTATTGGAAAGCAATTGCATTTTGGTAGTGTTTTTCGTGATTTTTTAGCATTTTCTAATAAGAAAATTAAGTAAATAACTCTAAGTTCGAACTTCTAAAAAATATCGAGACGGCCTGCATATCGCTTGAATTCACCACACCTCATAGGTAAATTCGTCGCAAATATTTCATATAAAGCAATTGCATTTTGGTTGTGTTTTCCGTGATTTTTTAGCATTATCCAACAAGAAAATTAAATAAATAACTTTAAGTTCGAACTTCTAAAAAATGTCGAGACGAGTTGCATATCGCTTAAATGTCACCACACCTCATAGGTGAATTTGTCGCAAATTTTTCATGGAAGGCAATTGCATTTTGGTAGTGTTTTTCGTAATTTTTTAGCATTATCCAATAAGAAAATTAGGTAAATATCTCTAAGTTCGAACTTCTAAAAAATGTCGAGACGAGCTGCATATCGCTGAATTCACCACACCTCATAGGTAAATTCGTTGCAAATTTTTCATGGAAAGCAATTGCATTTTGGTTGTGTTTTTCGTGATTTTTCAACATTATACAACAAGAAAATTAAATAAATAACTCTAAATTCGAACTTCTAAAAAATGTTGAGATGAGCTGCATAGCGCTTGAATTCACTACACCTCATAGGGGAATTTGTCGCAAATTTTTCATGGAAAGCAATTGCATTTTGGTAGTGTTTTTGGGATATTTTGGCATTATCCAATAAGAAAATTAAGTAAATAACTCTAAGTTCGAACTTCTGCATATCGCTTGAATTCACCACACCTCATAGGTGAATTCGTCGCAAATATTTCATGGAAAGCAGTTGCATTTTGGTAGTGTTCTTCGGGATATTTTGGCATTATCCAATAAGAAAATTAAGTAAATAACTCTAAGTTCGAACTTCTAAAAAATGTTGAGATGAGCTGCATAGCGCTTGAATTCACTACACCTCATAGGTGAATTCGTCGCAAATATTTCATGGAAAGCAATTGCATTTTGGTAGTGTTTTTGGGATATTTTGGCATTATCCAATAAGAAAATTAAGTAAATAACTCTAAGTTCGAACTTCTGCATATCGCTTGAATTCACCACACCTCATAGGTGAATTCGTCGCAAATATTTCATGGAAAGAAGTTGCATTTTGGTAGTGTTCTTCGGGATATTTTGGCATTATCCAATAAGAAAATTAAGTAAATAACTCTAAGTTCGAACTTCTAAAAAATGTTGAGATGAGCTGCATAGCGCTTGAATTCACTACACCTCATAGGTGAATTCGTCGCAAATATTTCATGGAAAGCAATTGCATTTTGTTTGTGTTTTTCGTGATTTTTTAACAATAATCCAACAAGAATATTAAATAAATAACTCTAAATTCGAACTTCTAAAAAATGTTGAGACGGGCTGCATATCGCTTAAATTCACTACACCTCATAGGGGAATTTGTAGCAAATTTTTCATGGAAAGCAATTGCATTTTGGTAGTGTTTTTGGGATATTTTGGCATTATCCAATAAGAAAATTAAGTAAATAACTCTAAGTTCGAACTTCTGCATATCGCTTGAATTCACCACACTTCATAGGTGAATTCGTCGCAAATATTTCATGGAAAGCAGTTGGATTTTGGTTGTGTTTTTCGTGATTTTTTAACATTATCCAACAAGAAAATTAAATAAATAACTCTATATTCGAACTTCTAAAAAATGTTGAGACGAGCTGCATTTGTCGCAAATTTTTAATAGAAAGCAATTGCATTTTGGTAGTGTTTTTCGGGATATTTTGGCATTATCCAATAAGAAAATTAAGTAAATAACTCTAAGTTCGAACTTCTAAAAAATGTCGGGACGAGCTGCATATCGCTTGAACTAACCACACCTCATAGGTGAATTCGTCGCAGATTTTTCATGAAAGGCAATTGCATTTTGGTAGTGTTTTATGTGATTTTTTAGCATTATCCAATAATGAAATTAGGTAAATATCTCTAAGTTCGAACTTCTAAAATAGGTAAATTCGTTGCAAATTTTTCATGGAAAGCAATTGCATTTTGGTAGTGTTTTTCGTGATATTTTGGCATTATCCAATAAGAAAATTAAGTAAATAACTCTACGTACGAACTTCTAAAAAATGTCGAGACGAGCTGCATATCGCTTGAATTCACTACACCTCATAGGGGAATTTGTCGCAAATTTTTCATGGAAAGCAATTGCATTTTGGTAGTGTTTTTGGAATATTTTGGCATTATCCAATAAGAAAATTAAGTAAATAACTCTAAGTTCGAACTTCTAAAAAATGTCGGGACGAGCTGCATATCGCTTGAACTAACCACACCTCATAGGTGAATTCGTCGCAGATTTTTCATGGAAGGCAATTGCATTTTGGTAGTGTTTTATGTGATTTTTTAGCATTATCCAATAATAAAATTAGGTAAGTATCTCTAAGTTCGAACTTCTAAAATAGGTAAATTCGTTGCAAATTTTTCATGGAAAACAATTGCATTTTGGTAGTGTTTTTCGTGATATTTTGGCATTATCCAATAAGAAAATTAAGTAAATAACTCTACGTATGAACTTCTAAAAAATGTCGAGACGAGCTGCATATCGCTTGAATTCACTACACCTCATAGGGGAATTTGTAGCAAATTTTTCATGGAAAGCAATTGCATTTTGGTAGTGTTTTTGGGATATTTTGGCATTATCCAAAAAGAATCACAAAAGGTGGGAGTTTCTCTTAACTTTATTTCCAGCTATAAAATTGTAAAGGCTTATAAAATTTAGTTTTCTATGTAATCTTTAATAGGTTTTAAATTTTCTAATGGTAAAATTATTTGCAATTTGCAATACAACAGTATTATATTTTTGAAATATTATAAAATATAATAACATTTTACACCTTAACAGTAAATAACTAACTACACTCTTAATAAGAAAATCCAACACATGTAATATTTATATCTCTCATCTGTATATTTTTTTAATCTCTATATATAAAAATGAAAGTCCTGACTGACTCATCAACGCCCAGGCTAAACGCTTGGACTTAGAAAGGTGAAATTTTGCACAGACGTTTCCTTTATGATGTATACAAGCACTAAGAACGGATATTTCGAAATTCTACCCCTAAGGTGGTGAAAAGGGGTTACAAAATTTGTATGAGGAATATTTTATTTGTGGTCAAATTTGCTTGAAACTTGGTCTTAATACTCTTTGGTATAATTAATCAAATACATATTTCGGCATTTTTCAAAATCCAACCCCTGAAGGGGTGAAAACGGGTTGCAACGTTTGTATGAGGAAAATTTCATTTGTGGTCGAAAGCAACACACGCTTTCTAACCATTTAACCAGAATGAGCCACAGCAACGCGGGGACGGGTACATCTAGTAATACATATTTTTTTTTTGTAAAATTTTGTCTTGAAAAACATCTCTGACTACTACTTCGACCTGACTACTTCGGTTTCAATAGTGTTGTATGAAATATTTCGACGACAGATGTCGCTGGCTTTACACGCTGTTGCACTAGTACACTTTTGCCGAATCGCTCATACCCTATATTCTTATAAATACAGAAACTTTTCTGATTATGAGAACTTGTAAGGGAGCCTTTGAATCGAATTTTACCACTTTGTCCTGAAATGCGTATTTTAATTTTTTCTGGTGTTTATCCGTAATGAATTACTTATTTGAGTGCCTATACATAAATTGAGTTGCTCTATATAAATTCTAGCCTATGTGTCAGAACAAACGTCACAAACTTTGAAAAAAAATACGTTAAAAGCACAGATCGAGTAGGTACTCGCTCGTTTGATAAGTAACACGGGCTTATCAGCACCGAAATAGTTAAAGTTTGCACCAGACTGACCAGATCTCAAATAAGCATATATTCTATAACGCGAATAAAATTGCATAATTTTGATTACAAAAATTTATAAATTTCTACTATGCTACTGCGCTTCAGCCCACAATTACTACATTAATAACAAAAATGATGGATCTCCACCTCTAATTTATAAATTTCGTTAAAAAAAATTTATTTAATTTAAAAATTAAATGTTTTGGGGATTGTATAAAAGGATTTTATACTAATGAATTTTAAAATCCCATAAATATTTGAAATATATAAATCAGTTTCCCTAATTTAAATTAATTGAAGTTTTACATTCATAAATATGTCTACAACTCTAATAAGTTCCCTCAGGTATACAAAATAGGAGGTATACAAAATAGGAGGGATACAAAATAACTATTAGCTATATACAAGTAATGGATTAGTAGAACAGACGCAAACAATGAGCAGGAATTCGCAAAATGGATTCTTAGCTAAGCCTCAAACCACTCATAAATAATATGTTTGTCTGCACTAAAGACCTAATAGTGCCATCTATGAGGCATAGCAGCTTTCATTATAAAGACCAAATAGAACATTCACATCGCTACCGGTCAAGTTTCTATTTCTGGTTTAAAACTTAGAAAAAATAAACTCTTTTCCTGTACAACTCTGTATAGGATCTGAATTTTCAGAGTTTTTGGTCGTCGACTTTACTACGTTAACTCGTTTGTTAGTAAAGGTAAGGAATGATATATCGAATATATATAAAAGATAAAAAAGAATCGCTTACGAACAATTTAAAGCCACCTTTGTCAATTTTAAATCCTTCATTTTACTAAAATATGCACAAGACACTGTAGCCATTCTGTTAACAGTGGTCACAGTTTCTCCTCTATAAAAACTACTAATATAATTTATGCGTGTTGCCACCTATTTAAATGTCTTCCAGGCATTCTTACGAATCAATAGAGACCACTTTTGTCAATTTCGTATTTCTACGATTTCTGCAATATGCACAGGATGCTGAAGCCATTTTGTTAACAGTGGTCACAGTTGCTCCTCTATAAAAACTATAAATATAATTTATGCGTGTTGCCACCTATTTAAATGTCTTCCAGGCATTCTTACGAATCAATAGAGACCACTTTTGTCAATTTCGTATCTCTACGATTTCTGCAATATGCACAGGATGCTGAAGCCTTAAGTAAATAACTCTAAGATAGAACTTCTTATAAAATGTCGCGACGATCTTCATTTAGCTTGAATTCACCACACCTCATAGGTGAATTCGTCGCAAACTTTTCATGGAAAGCAATTGCATTTTGGTACGGTTTTTCGTAATTTTTTAGCATTATCCAACAAGAAAATTAAATAAATAACTCTAAGTTCGAAATTCTAAAAAATGTCGAGACGAGCTGCATATCGCTTGAATTCACCATACTTCATAGGTGGATTCGGTGCAAATATTTCAAGAAAAGCAATTGCATTTTGGTGGTGTTTTTCGTTATTTTTTGGCATTATCCAATAAGATAATTAAGTAAATAACTCTAAGTTCGAACTTGTAAAAAATGTCGAGACGAGCTGCATATCACTTGAATTAACCACACCTCATTGGGTAAATTCGTCGCAAATTTTTTATGGAAAGCAATTGCATTTTGGTACTGTTTTTCGTGATTTTTTGGCATTATCCAATAAGAAAATTAAGTAAATAACTCTAAGTTCGAACTTGTAAAAAATTTCGAGACGAGCTTCATATCGCTTGAATTCACCAAACCTCATAGGTGAATTCGTCGCAAATTTTTATTGGAAAACAATTGCATTTTGGTAGTGTTTTTCGTGATTTTTTAGCATTTTCTAATAAGAAAATTAAGTAAATAACTCTAAGTTCGAACTTCTAAAAAATATCGAGACGGCCTGCATATCGCTTGAATTCACCACACCTCATAGGTAAAGTCGTCGCAAATATTTCATATAAAGCAATTGCATTTTGGTTGTGTTTTCCGTGATTTTTTAGCATTATCCAACAAGAAAATTAAATAAATAACTCTAAGTTCGAACTTCTAAAAAATGTCGAGACGAGTTGCATATCGCTTAAATTCACCACACCTCATAGGTGAATTTGTCGCAAATTTTTCATGGAAGGCAATTGCATTTTGGTAGTGTTTTTCGTAATTTTTTAGCATTATCCAATAAGAAAATTAGGTAAATATCTCTAAGTTCGAACTTCTAAAAAATGTCGAGACGAGCTGCATATCGCTGAATTCACCACACCTCATAGGTAAATTCGTTGCAAATTTTTCATGGAAAGCAATTGCATTTTGGTTGTGTTTTTCGTGATTTTTTAACATTATCCAACAAGAAAATTAAATAAATAACTCTAAATTCGAACTTCTAAAAAATGTTGAGATGAGCTGCATAGCGCTTGAATTCACTACACCTCATAGGTGAATTCGTCGCAAATTTTTCATGGAAAGCAATTGCATATTGGTAGTGTTTTTGGGATATTTTGGCATTATCCAATAAGAAAATTAAGTAAATAACTCTAAGTTCGAACTTCTGCATATCGCTTGAATTCACCACACCTCATAGGTGAATTCGTCGCAAATATTTCATGGAAAGCAATTGTATATTGGTAGTATTTTTCGCAATTTCTTAGCATTATCCAATAAGAAAATTAAGTACTTAAGTCTAAGTTCAAACTTCTAAAAATTGTCGAGGCGAGCTGCATATCGCTTAAATTCACCACACCTCATAGGTGGTTAGCTTAGGTTAGCGCTAGCTGGCATTACAATACCTCACATAGACCTTACGGTCCTTAGTGTTGCTAGCCTATGTTAGGTTCAATAAGTCTATACGAAGTCGCTACGTCGTTATGTCATTTGTTAGTCGCTAGCTACGCCTAGGTCAGACTGCTACGCAGGACCTTAGAGAAGCGCAGAAGGTCATCAAGTGGTGCCTCCGCTGCTTGCCCAAGGCCGTGATATCAGTAACG
This sequence comes from Conops quadrifasciatus, assembly GCA_949752815.1. NCBI lineage: Eukaryota > Metazoa > Arthropoda > Insecta > Diptera > Conopidae > Conops > Conops quadrifasciatus. The sequence continues at coordinate 22,996,429 of OX457077.1, read as the reverse complement.
ACCCAGGCATTTGACTCGGCTGTCAGCTAAGGCTGGGCATTGACAGAGCAGATGTTTCACAGTCTCTCTTTCCCCAGGTTGTTCACACTTCCTGCAGGAGTCGCTAGCAGCCTGTCCCATCCTATAGGCAGAGAATACGAGAAAAGGTACTTCGAATTCGCCACTCAACACATATGCATTTTTGCTGGAATTTCACTACCACTTTCACAAAAAATTGCAAAAAACTCGTACTTCGCTTCAAAAAAATGCAAAAAACTCGTACTTCCCCGCAAAAAAATCGTACTTCGCCGCGAAGCATGTATCGCATGCACGCATTTAAAATTTTATTTAGGGGGTGCTTTTCGAAACGTCAAAAAATATATTTGAGAAATTAAAATTTTGTTTATGCTTATAATATAAATATATATAATATATTTTCCATTTTTTCATAATGCTAATAAATGTATACTCCTATTTTACAAAATATTTGTTGATTTAATTGTGATAAATGTACTTGTTGCTTTAATTTTATGCGAATTCATCGTATATATTTTGCTTCTATTTTTATGCAATGGTATCTTGCAATACAATGATTCATAATTTTAGGAATAAAAATAATACAAATAATAAATCAGTTACAATTTCAAAGGTAATAATCCTGTGTATTATCATAAAAAGACTAGCAACGGGGACAAACGTGAGGGTATACTCACTTTATGCTTCCGTTTGTAAAACATCAAAGGAGGCGTGGCAGTAAGAAAAGTAAATATATTCTGTCTCACGAATAGTATTTGTCACCATAGGCTTTTTGGTACGCCTACTTTTTATAGAAAATATGTATTTTCTCGAAATATTCTGTTTTATTTAGAGCTCTCTACTTTCAAAAATGATCGGTTCACCACGCCTACTTTTTAGGTAAATATTAATGCATCTTTTTAGGTAAATATTAATTTGAGACCTGAATTTCTCAGCTTGTAGTTCGGATCCGAAGCTGAAATTTCAGTGCCGCGTTTACCGTGTTAGTGAGACTCATCGCACCAAAAATTACCGTGACACGCCCACTGGTATACCATAGCATATAATGATAATTTATATTGAGAAAAAAATTGCTGTAAATGAGTTAATAAATCAGATGTTACTATCTGTAAGTGATATGAATGTGGGCGTCTTCCGCCCACTCTTTATCCTCACTTCGACAGATGCGGGTGTAGGGTATATGAGCTTCCGCTAGGCCAAAGTTAACGCTCTTACTTGTTCTAAACTAAATTTTTTTTTAATTATTTTCTTCGACCGCCTTAAATTGTAAAAAGGAATGAAACATTTTTTTAATCGCGTTAAATCTCATTCGCGAAGAAAAGTTCGCGCTAAAATAAAAAATTTGTATATTTGAAAATAATATATTGTAAATCCATTTGGGGAAGCAAAACTCTCTTTTGCGCCTTCTATTTTAGATTGCAGAAACTTCACCTTTGTTTGTTTACATATGGTGAAAAATTAATTTTAGAAATCCTATTAGAGAAATTGATCAGAATTGATGATTGATCTTTTGAATATAAGTTCAAAATAATAATAGTGAAAAACAAATAAGCGCGAAGTAAAACATGCCTTTTAGTGTTCATCACATTTTAAAGGAGTCTTCAAGAAGAAAAACCTTGCAATGGGAAGAAAGTGCCAAAAACCGCTACATTATTATTTTGTTCAATGTATTTATTTTATTAATATAGCAAATTAAACTTAAGCGTTTGCTTTTTGTCGCAGATTTGCCATTAACATAAATAAAAAATTATTTTGTATATGTATATGTTTACATTATTTCGTATACATCGTTTCGTTTCAACATAACATAAAATCGCTTCTATCTGACGCGATTCGTTATGGAACTCATAATTACTTATAGGCACCGGCGCATGCAGGCACTTTCGTTCGATTTATTTGTTGTGATTTCTTCTATGCTTTTCTGTGACATCATCTGCTCAGGAGTTTCCATTTCCAAAAATTTCCATTTCGCCATAATCTTCATAATGAATTTTTTCAATTATGCGCTGGCGTTTAGACGATTTATCCGGACTATTGTAGGAAGAGGAAGAACAGAAGTAATGATTTCCTGTGGAATCCTTGTGCATCAATTTATCAGTACAATCATTAATCACTGATCATCAGTACTAATCATTAATGTACTGATCGGGATTATTAATAGGATGTCTTCATTTCGTTGCTCTTTGGTACGGAAGCTTGTGTTGCGTATCTCAAAGACAAGGAAAACTTGTATATACATTTCTATACATTTCTATTATTTTCATGTTCTTTGCATCCGTTAAGTTGGGCAATGAGAGTGCAGACTTGTCAACAGATCACGATGTTGTAGCCTAAAAATAAGATATTAGAATTTAGCATATTCTTTGATAACACCACTTACCTCGGACTTTAACTCAGAATCAGATTCCTGGTTACTTCTGTCACTGTTGGCATCACCAGCACTCTAAAAATTAATAATTTTATTTTATATAAAACTGTTTTTGTCTGGTCTTTACCTTTTCTAAAATATTGTTTATATCTTTATCTGTTCTGTGTTTCATCTTTGGTGTTACCAAGTCATTAATTGTGCACAGTGGAAACACTTCTAAATCCATACTAATAGGTGTTTCCTTTAATGGTCGTCAAAAAGAATCATAGTATCAGCGTTCTAACGGAAGGGATTACGAGTTGCAGTTAGTTAAGGTTCAATAAACTTTCAGTTCAATTTTAACAATTTACTTGGGCGTTTAGTTGGTGTCCTGGAAGTTTCAAATTGCTCGCGCCCAAAAGACCATGATTTGATTTCTCAAAAGCACACCTTCCTTGACTCCTGTGAAGTTGGCATCCTGCGAATTGGCATGTTAACTGAGTTAACAGAGCTCTGTTAATAACAGCGGCGAATATGTTAACAACAGAGGTTTAACAGAGAAAGTTAACAGAAAACTTTATTTAACAGACACTTAACAGAATTATAGTCTTGAGTTACCAGAAACAAGCAATAGAGGGCTCTTACTTAACAGAAATTATTGACCGATTTTATTTAATTGTACAACCAATCACTGTAATAACATGCAGTCAACATTTTTTTAGTTTCTCGTTATTTTTGAAATATATCTAGAAATATGTAAATTTAATTTACAAACAAATATCAATATAAAAATAAAATAACATTATTAAAAGTTTAATAATAATATTAAACTAATAATTAATAAAATAAATGATGGTGATGATAATGATGATTATAATGGTTATGATAATGACGATGGTGAAAATCATTATGAAAATCATTATGATAATGACGATGGTGAAAATCATTATGAAAATCATTATGATAATGACGATGATAATGATAATAAGATTATAATGAAAATGATGACGATGATGGTAATATTAGGATAATGATGATGATAATGATAATATTGATTATGATTATAATGATATTAATGATAATTATGATGATAATTATGATGGTTATAATGATAATGATGATTACAATGATAATGATTAATGATGATGATGAAAATAATTATGATAATTATGATGAAAATGAAAATAAGGATGCTGATGACAATGATAATGCTGATAAAAATTATGATGATGATAATGATCATAATGAAAATGAGAGAAATTATTTATTTTGTGTTTGCCAGAAATTTAGGTACATAGTTTGTAGTCTGGATAAAATGATTACGCCTACCGAAGGAATGAGAAGTTCTTTTTTAAAAGCGGGGTTAATTTTTTTTCAACGGTAATTTTTTTTAATTCGAAGGGGACTTTTCAGTATAATTTAAATCAGTGATAATTTTTTACTATTAAAAATATTACATTTTTGTTTTATAAAAATGTAATATCGATTTCATTATTACCTTTTTGTATTGTACGGTTTTTGGGGGAAAATATTTAGACTTTTTCATCTGCCACAATTTTATAAAGTTGAGGAAAATAATTCGCATGTATTTTTTGTATATGATTTTTTGCGCGGTTTTGTAAAGAAGGTATCTACCGGGCAAAAAAGAGTTGGGTGTATATTATTTTAAAAAGAGAATTATAAATTCTATTTTACGCACGCGTCTTATAAAATAGCAATAAAACCCAAAAACGCATTAGAGCACAGTTTCTCCTCTATAAAAACTACAAATATAATTTATGCGTGTTGCCACCTGTTTACGTGTCTTCCAGACATTCTTACGAATCAATAGAGACTACTTTTCTCAATTTCGTATCTCTACGATTACTGCAATATGCACAGGATGCTGAAGCCATTCTGTTATTAACAATGGTCACAGTTTCTCCTCTATAAAAACTACAAATATAATTTATGCGTGTTGCCACCTGTTTACCTGTCTTCCAGACATTCTTACGAATCAATAGAGACCACTTTTTTCAATTTTGTATCTCTACGATTACTGCAATATGCACAGGATGCTGAAGCCATTCTGTTAACAGTGGTCACAGTTTCTCCTCTATAAAAACTACAAATATAATTTATGCGTGTTGCCACCTGTTTACGTGTCTTCCAGACATTCTTACGAATCAATAGAGACTACTTTTGTCAATTTCGTATCTCTACGATTACTGCAATATGCACAGGATGCTGAAGCCATTCTGTTAACAGTGGTCACAGTTTCTCCTCTATAAAAACTACAAATATAATTTATTATTATATTATATATTTATATAATATTATTATATAAATAATATATATTATATTATTAAAAAATAGTAATTTTTGAGCCTTTTATGAATCGTAACTTCAAATTCGTAGTTAAATTTTATTTAACGTTAATGGAGCGTTATGATAATTAACGCTTATGATCTATTGCAATTGGCAACACTATTAAGTGTCGATATGTTTTAGAGCCAATCAACGTTAATAAAAGTTATCAATTTCTATTTTTTTATTCTTATTTTATTTAAAATATGTTTTTAAAAATTAATAGAAATTTGGAATTATCCTTTTTGAAATATTATAACATTTATTACAAAGTTTAAAAAATCATGACATACATTTAGGCGAAAAATCATTTACATACATAAGGTAACTAACTATGTAAAGTTAGCTAAGTTCCACACCACTCGGTGTAAGTCTATATTAAAGTTTGAATGGCACAGTGAGATAAGCTCTTCTAGACGGCGTTAAACTTCCGTTATTTTTCAGAATTCTTCATTCCGATTTAGGTTCTGGTATGCTCAGGATTTTTTATGGTATAATAATAATTTTTAATTATTGTACTTACGTGATCCATTTGTAAGAGATGTTTTAATGTTACTCTGTTTTTTGTTGAAATGCAATGTCAAATAGAATGCCAATTAGAATGTCAACTAGAAGCCAATTCGGAAAGTTTTGAATAATAGCCAAATTCGTTGTTTAAACACACTGAAGATGTAAGTTCCCAATATATGTGGAAACTGGCGCTATCACTTTGTAAAACACTAACACACTAGCTCTTAAGGGTTATTTCACATCGGGTTAAATAAAAATTGCATCAAGTGAAATTGCATGCATTTTCATATATAAGGGAGAAAATTGCTTTAAAATTAGACTATTGCACGCAAACACCACATAAAATAGAACAAAAGCAATCAGATTTCTCTATTCTTTTTTCATCCACGAAGGAAGCCTTATTAAAACCATAGAGAAAATCTGATTAAAATTTTAAAAGACAGTCGTATTAAAATACAAATTCAATAAGAAAATTCAAATTCAATAAGTCGTTCACAGAGACAATCTTATTAAAATAAATGAAAAATACATATGAAAAAAGCATATTATTTGTATGTTTAAATAAGATTTCATAGTAAAATCGCTCAATAAAGAGATCTTATAATTTTTATGTAGTACTATTTTTCTTTGTGTATTCTTCCTGAATTTTAGCTAATGTATTTGCGGTAAAATTAACTTAATATAATTTTTAAAGCAAAACATACTTACATGCAAATACTTTACTTCGTACTAGGAAGTTAAACAGTTAAATTAAAAAAGTTTTGGGTTTGGTTGTTTTTCCATCGACAAATATATAAAAAGACTAAATAATGAAGGTTAGGCTTATATGTCTGGAGAGACAAACCGTTCAAATATAGTAGATAGATCTATCGCGTACTTGCTTAAATTCCATAAGCATATTGTTTTCACTTTTTAACAATAAAATTATTTATATTCGAAAAAGTTTTAAATTAGTCATACGATTTTTTAATCTAGGCATAAAAATTGCATTAAATTTAAGAAAATAACAAACAATAAAAGAAAACAAAAAGCCAAAGATGTTCAGAAAGCAATATACGGATAATCCGGTTTCTTTCCACTCATCAAAAATGTAATTGATTTTTCTTAAATCTTCCGACCCACCCATTCACTCAGTATCCTATAGACGCAGCTCCGCAATCAGCTGAAATTTTGCTGCCGAGTCAGTTTCGCCCCTAATCGTTCTTTTAAACTAACGAGTAGAAACTCATGAAAACTTTTTATGGATTTATAGCTTAAACACAAGGTTCGTTCGATAACGTGCTTACTAGTACTAGAAAGCACAAACTTTTACTATTTTTTACTAGAACTCGTTCGATAACTGAGAAAGTTTACGCAAGTGAGAACGAAAATCATTTCCCCTTCGTACTATTTTTTACTGGCAAAATTTTGACTAGTAAAAAATACAAGTGACGATATTCCATTTGTGAATAGTAGTAAAACATGAAATTTTTTGTTTATTTTCAAACGTAAATTTTGACATTATTCTATTTTTTACTAAAAACTTGTTCGATAACTGAAGTAAAATGCTCTCTGTTCACAAAATATGAATTTTTTTACTATTATTTACTAGAAAAGTAAACGATCAGACCTACAGTCAAATTTCGTTGACTACAAATGACGTTGCTAGTGTCAAAATTACATTGGCTCTTATGGGAAACGAGAAAAAAATTGTTTCTATCCATCGTCGACGAAAGCATCGTTGGTGGTCGCTCTATTTCTATTTCTATAGCCACATAGTTCGTCTTGTTCTTTTTTTTTGTTTGTTTACAAAAAATTGACTAGAACTCTCATCTCAGCTCTCATCGCTCATAGTCTTCGTCTTCGCTATATGTTTGTGTTCGGCCGATAGCGTATGACAACTATCATCGGTCATCGCTCATCGTCAACGAAATTACTGTGTTTAGGGTATTATATATAGCACTTGTTGTTAGTAAAACCAGCGAGTACTTGCTAGATCTGACCTTTTTACGATTTTTATCAATAGTTTACACCTGTTTATTTCAGAGATCATATAATTCAGACATTATGAGATGAGACATTGGTTATAAATCCATGCATTTTTCTTGTCACAATCGCAAAAGCGGCCAAAATTAGTCTAAATTTAATGCAGATTTCCTAGGAAACCAGCATTAGTGTCTTTTGCATTGGTATCGGTTCTAGGGGGTGCCTCTAATTCAAAACGTCAAAAACTGTGTTCAATTTCGTCGATGTTTTAAATAATTGTTAATGATTTTTCCCCCTAGTTTTATTTCCTTGCAAATAAAAAATAGTTAAATAATAAATAAAAACTTGACGTATGCAGTCGCAGTTTATTTGACTAATAATAAAAATATATGTACATATCTCTTATATGACTCTTCTGTTGTATACGAAAAAATTGTGTTGTGTAAATAAAAGTGTTTCACTGCAACAAATTTAATGACCATGTATAAAAATAATGTATAAAAATTTTATATTCTTCCTAAAAACTTTTAAAAATAATCATACGTATTCTGATATTCACGAACTATTGAATCGTCTCGAAATTGCATTGCAAACAACAACAAAAATCGTCTCTTTGTTGTTGTTTGCAATGCAATTTCGAGACGATTCAATAGTTTGTGAATCTCAGAATACGTATGAATATCTTTTGCATAGATTTGGGCGACATCCTACACGTTTGTATTGACTACAAAAATTCCACCTCTTTTGTTTATGTGTGGTGAAAATAATTGTTCAAAATACGGCTACAAAAATTAGCTACTTTTAAAAGTTTGATGCAATCGTAAGTAAAAGCATGGGATTACAGCTCATGGTCTCTTCTTACATATTTTTTATTTTCTTCTAGATTTAAGTGCTTATTTAATAATTTGGATACCGGCGGTTCTACGTTATCATGTTGATTATCATCTTGTGCAAGTTGCCAAACAATGCGACCAAGTTTTGGAAGTCTTCTCCGGAGTAGCAGCTCATCTCAAAGCCGAGTTTTGTCCTTCGTCCGGCGAACAAAAGCAAAAACTTTAACGTCTTCTGCATGATGTTACTAAGGATACAATTCCTTTACGCCAAAGTAATGGAAAATGTACTGCAGAAACTGCTTGTGTTGCTCGTGAAAATGCTATTAAATGTGTTGTCACTGCCTTGGCCGATCCCAAAACATTTAAGCCAGTGCGTTTTTTAGAAGGGACTTAATACACGATCTACATTAAGCCAACTGCAAAGTGCATATTTCCTCGACAATGTAACATTTGGATTAACTCAATGGAGACAGTTGCGCGACCTCTTGCACGCCTAGAAAGACAATTTTAACGCAGTTCGTGAGGGACTAACTAACGTGTCTGCAGCCCAATTGGATTTGGCCCGCAGCCAGAAATTAGTTCATCAAATACATATTGTTATGATTGTCAAATTTTATGCCAGATTCCTTTTCCTTTTAATACATAATATGATCCGTTCGAAAACAATCGCTTTTTACAGATTAAACTACAGATAATTAATATATCTAATGTAAAGCATATAAATATAAAAAAAAAGAAAGCCCAATTTTTCTTAATATAAATCGATTTAGTTTGTAAAATTCTACACTTGATCGGAATCTTATCGGAATTGTTTACAGGCAGGCAGAGTAATAATCCTTTTCTTCTGGATAAGCCCAAAAATAACACCAGTTTTCTCTGCTAATGCCTTGGGAAATACTTTCAAAGCAACCGCGAATTTTTGCACAGCGTTTTGCTCCAATCCGGGTTGTGTGTCAACGTAGGCAGGCAGATGGGTGGCAAGTTCAAGTTCAGTGGCACCATCACCGGGCATATAGCCATCTCGAGAAAGTCCGTTGAAATTACTAACATCATCATCAATGGCTCGTTCAATGTCACTGATGAAACTCGGTAGCGCTGCGTACGACAGATGTAGCAATAAGTGAGTCGACGCCTTCGTTTCTGCAAAGTAATATTAGGTATATTACATAATTTTAAACTAGTAAGTTGTGTTATTATTGACTACCTAAAAACAACTATTGTTTCACCTAATTCCTCAATGCACACTTTATCGCATAACCCAGTAATTATGGGTATTATAATAGCGTTGATTAAATTCGGTAGCGCAGCTGAGTCAAACGGGGCAAGTCGAATTTGGAAGTCAGCCAAAATATCAATTCGTAAGGAATTCTTGTCCATATTGCTTTGACATAATTGCAGCAGTTAAACATTCTTTGACTTTTGAAATGTCGCAGAAATCTTTTATTCCATGACATCAGTTTCGGTATCTCTGACTTATCCAATGCTCCTTAATAACAATCCGATGTGGTTATACCCAGAGCAATTCTTCTGCAGCCTCTAACAATTCCCCGGAAATATAACCACAAAATCGGTGCCATCTCCCACTTCAGCGTCTTGCATCTGGTTAGCCATTAGCATAAATTTTGCTAATTTACGGGATGTTCAACATCCAATTAACGCATTATAGTCCGCATCACTTGTTGCTCGATACACCTGGTGCTTTTGGTACAGACAAAGACATTTCTATTCACGGATTTCCAGTGATAAACAAATTATTAGAAAATTAGTAGTTTGTCTGCCCAACTAAACAAATCGTGTGCTGCGTCCAACTTTGGCCGTTGTTGTTGCACAATATTGTTGTAAACAATGGTGAACAAAAGTTTTTCAACATACTCGATACAACAGTTCAACGATTGCCTAATAAATTTGACAAGCAAAAACAAGAACAGGGCAAGGTTTCACATATTCTGTACGTGAATTCAACAGAGAATAGAAAATACGGAAATCTTATAAAATATAAATCATGGATGTTTAAGAAAAGTTTACAAATGAACAACATTATTAAAAATATATCGTTGAAAAATTTTATTAATGTATTACATATGTAACATGTTTTATATATGTATTTTATATAGTATTATTTCCCATTGAAAAGTAAAAATGTGAACAATGGAAAAACTTAAGTTTATGTTTTTTGGCAACTATACTATATTTTGCAAACGCAAAATTAAAAGCTTATCTATATAACCCTATTTTATAGACTTCAGCTTCAAAGCTGGAAAATAAATTTAGCATAAATATATCCTTTCAATAACAACGTCTTTTAAATTACTGTCGATTAATAACAGCATTAATTATTTTTTTTTAAAGATAATGTAATATATCTCACTCAAATGGTTGTTTATGCTTTAAATAACTAATCTTTTTTGGAAAGCCTTTTCATGAAAGATATGTGATTTTATATGTACTTTCTTAAATTGATTTCTTGAATTCCTAATAATAGTATGGGTCATAGTATAGTATGACATCGGTCACTGTGTTGAGTTTTGTTACTCAAACAGAATAAGAGGGTTATTATTAAATTAGTTTATTATTGTAACAAAATAATTTTAACCAAAAAAATAATTTTAGTTTTTTCCTTATTTCGAACGATATAAATAAGGAAACAAGTTATTTCCGCTCGATTAAATCTTGTATTTCTGTTTGCATATTAATTTGTTGGAGTGTTTAGTCATACTTCGATAACAAAAGAGTTAATTCAGTTGGCAAATCACTATTTTCCATTCATTTGGAAACCATTTTCCTAATGCTCTTTTTGTGGTTTATTTGTTTTCTAGATACAAACCGAAAAAGTTTATTACCTTTAAACTATTATGACTAATTACTCATATGTAATTACATTGATATTAAAATCCTACATATGAAGAAATTCTATTGATAATTATAGAAATTGTGGATTGGTTGCTTTCTGCAAAACAGGGTCCAATTGCATGAAGTGTGGAATTAATAATAGGTTATTTTAAGTTTATAGATTTAAAACTGTTTTTTTGTATTTCTCTGTCAAAAGGTATTGACAAAACAAAAATAAACAGTTGTAAATCTAATGCAATGCAAAAAGTTGTGAAAGCAACATGCAGTTTGGATTTCAGAACATTTTACAAGAAAAGATCGGGTTTGGGTACGTGCTTTATCACATCCATAAATCAACGAGTAAATAAAAATTGTTTACTCGTTGATTAATTTCATTGACTTTTTCGCCGCAAAGTAATGAGAACAGAGAGTTAACAGAGCTGTGCTAGTTGAATTCGCAGGATGCTGAGATTCTGAATTCGCAGGATGCTAACTTCACACCGGTCCTTCCTTGTTATTGTTATATCCACCCCATTCAGTGTAGTTAATCTCTTCAATTATATCGTCTTTAATATGTGAAGTAAATTCTTGGAGTTGTAAATGGCTAGTTGTACAAAATATACAATTAAATGCAAAAATGTCGACAATGGCAATTTTGCCAACACGTGTCGACATGGTAATTTCACTGCACTTGTGAAAATCACTAATCTTCGCCATGGTGATGGATGGATGTAATTATTAATTACATCTATCTCCTCGGGTTATAATTCAGTAATATATTTTATAAAGATTGATTATTTAGGTAGATTTAACCTATTAAATAGGTTAGAAGCAAAATTTTAGATTCGCACATTGAAGAAACAATTTGACAATTCCGCATGGTGAAAATATGAAACAATTATTTTTCTCACCATATGTAGTGTTAGCAAACAAGAACAACAATATGGTTCATCTCACGTATTGCGTACGTGAATTCAACATTGCATAAAAAACGCTGTCAAACCGAATTTGGAAAACGGCGAAATCGAAGTGTCCTTTCTCGTTTTCTCTCTATAGGCGTAGGCGGCGGTATAAAAGTGCCCGTTGACCATCCCCACAAGTAGTCTACAATTGGCCCTAGTGAGTGACAGTAGGTAGTTCGTCCGTCTAACATCATAGTGGCTCCACATGATTTTTGAGGCTTTGCAGGTAGTGATAGACCTCCACCGTTTTTCCGCTTCTTTTATCACTTCGGAGTCACATTTAAATTTGAGGTTTTGTAGAGGCATAGGAGCCGTCACCATATGCTCTGTTTGTAGTGTGGCTCCTATCTTTGCTAATTCATCAGCCCTTTCGTTCCCCATAATCCCCGTGTGCCGCGGGACCTAGTATACATGTAGGCTCTTGTCTTTCATTAGTCGGTCAAGTGCAGTTTTGCTTTCCCATACCATCGTTGAGCGGATCCAATCTGCGCAGAGAGCTTTAATGGCTCCCTGACTATCGACATATAGATTTATTCTAGAGTTTGGTGTCGTGAGTGTGTCGGCCAGGGTGGCTGCCATTTTGATGGCAAATATTTCAGCTTGAAAAATGCTGCAGTGGTCAGGCAGCCTGAACGCCTCTTTGAGCCCCAGCTCTGCACAGTACACTGCAGCCCCCACCCCTTCCTTTAATTTAGAGCCGTCAGTAAAGATATTAAAGGTTTTGCCACTGAGGCTAATGCTCTTTAGCCATCCCTTTTCTTTAATGGTTACTCTTGGCTTTATGTCAATGTTTAATCTGGGTGTTACGTAATTTATTGTTAGCGTGGGCCTATCTATTTCCTTTAATTTGCAATGGCCATAAGACAGATACCCCAGCTGCCCCATAGCTTTTAGCCTTAGGGCGGCTTTTATTGCGTGGTTTTTTATCCACAGGTCTACGGGAGGGAGGTAAAGCAGGACGTTTATTGAGGCAGATGGTGTGCTTTTCATGGCACCCGTGATGCACAGTCCCGCCAGCCTCTGAACACGGTCTAGCTTATCGGTGTATGTCTTTTTGTCGTGACAGGCCGCCACACCAAAGCCCCATGAAGCAATGAACACCTCATAGGTGAATTTGTCGAAAATTTTTTATGCAAAGCAATTGCATTTTGGTAGTGTTTTTCGTAATTTCTTAGCATTATCCAATAAGAAAATTAAGTAAATAAATCTAAGTTCGAACTTCTAAAAAATGTCGAGACGAGCTGCATATCGCTTAAATTCACCACACCTCATAGGTGAATTTGTCGCAAGTTTTTTCATGGGAAGCAATTGCATTTTGGTAGTGTTTTTTGTAATTTTTAAGCATTATCCAATAAAAAAAGTAAGTAAATAACTCTAAGTTCGAACTTCTAAATAATGTCGAGACGAGCTGCATATCGCTTAAATTCACCACACCTCATAGGTGAATTTGTCGCAAATTTTTCATGGAAAGCAATTGCATTTTGGTAGTATTTTTCGTGATTTCTTAGCATTATCCAATAAGAAAATAAAGTACTTAAATCTGAGTTCAAACTTCTAAAAATTGTCGAGGCGAGCTGCATATCGCTTAAATTCACCTCACCTCATAGGTGAATTTTTCGAAAATTGTTCATGCAAAGCAATTGCATTTTGGTAGTGTTTTTCGTGATTTTTAAGCATAATCCAACAAGAAAATTAAGTAAATAACTCTAAGTTCGAACTTCTAAAAAATGTCGAGACGAGCTGCATATCGCTTAAATTCACCACACCTCATAGGTGAATTTGTCGCAAATTTTTCATGGAAAGCAATTGCATTTTGGTAGTGTTTTTAGTTATTTTTAAGCATTATCCAATAAGAAAATTAAGTAAATATTTTTAAGTTCGAACTTCTAAAAAATTAAAGCAATAGCATTTTGTTAGTGTTTTTCGTGATTTTTAAGCATTATCCAATAAGAAAATTAGGTAAATAAATCTAAGTTCGAACTTCTAAAAAATGTCGAGACGAGCTGCATATCGCTTAAATTTACCACACCTCATAGGTGAATTTGTCGCAATTTTTTTCATGGAAAGCAATTGCATTTTGGTAGTGTTTTTTTGTGATTTTTAAGCATTATCCAATTAAAAAAGAAAGTAAATAACTCTAAGTCCGAACTTCTAAAAAATGTCGAGACGAGCTGCATATCGCTTAAATTAAACACGCCTTATAGGTGAATTTGTCGCAAATTTTTCATGGAAAGCAATTGCATTTTGGTAGTGTTTTTCGTGATTTTTAAGCATTATCCAATAAGAAAATGAAGTAAATAGCTCTGAGTTCGAACTTTAAAAATGTCGAGACGAGCTGCATACCGCTTAAATTAAACACGCCTTATAGGTGAATTTGTCGCAAATTTTTCATGGAAAGCAATTGCGTTTTGGTAGTGTTTTTAGTGATTTTTAAGCATTATCCAATAAGAAAATTAAGTAAATATTTTTAAGTTCGAACTTCTAAAAAATTAAAGCAATAGCATTTTGTTAGTGTTTTTCGTGATTTTTAAGCATTTTCCAATAAGAAAATTAGGTAAATAAATCTAAGTTCGAACTTCTAAAAAATGTCGAGACGAGCTGCATATCGCTTAAATTTACCACACCTCATAGGTGAATTTGTCGCAAACTTTTCATGGAAAGCAATTGCATTTCGGTAATGTTTTTCGTAATTTCTTAGCATTATCCAATAAGAAAATTAAGTAAATATTTTTAAGTTCGAAGAAGTAAATAACTCCAATTTCGAACTTCTAAAAAATTAAGAGGTGAGCTGCATATCGCTTAAATTCACCACGCCTCATAGGTGAATTTGTCGCAAATTTTTCATGGAAAGCAATTGCATTTTGGCAGTGTTTTTGGTGATTTCTTAGCATTATCCAATAAGAAAATGAAGTAAATAACTCCAAGTTCGAACTTCTAAAAAATGTCGAGACGAGCTGCATATCGCTTAAATTCACCACACCTCATAGGTGAATTTGTCGCAAATTTTTCATGGAAAGCAATTGCATTTTTGTACTGTTTTTCTTGATTTCTTAGCATTATCCAAACCTCATAGATGAATTTGTCGCAAATTTTTCATGGAAAGCAATTGCATTTTGGTAGTGTTTTTCGTGATTTTTAAGCATTATCCAATAAGAAAATTAGGTAAATAAATCTAAGTTCGAATTTCTAAAAATTGTCGAGGCGAGCTGTATATCGCTTAAATTCACCACACCTCATAGGTGAATTTGTCGAAAATTTTTTATGCAAAGCAATTGCATTTTGCTAGTGTTTTTCGTGATTTTCAAGCATTATCCAACAAGAAAATTAAGTAAATAACTCTAAGTTCGAATTTCTAAAAAATGTCGAGACGAGCTGCATATCGCTTAAATTCACCACACCTCATAGGTGAATTTGTCGCAAATTTTTCATGGAAAGCAATTGCATTTTTGTACTGTTTTTCTTGATTTCTTAGCATTATCCAAACCTCATAGATGAATTTGTCGCAAATTTTTCATGGAAAGCAATTGCATTTTGGTAGTGTTTTTCGTGATTTTTAAGCATTATCCAATAAGAAAATTAAGTACTTAAATCTAAGTTCAAACTTCTAAAAATTGTCGAGGCGAGCTGTATATCGCTTAAATTCACCACACCTCATAGGTGAATTTGTCGAAAATTTTTTATGCAAAGCAATTGCATTTTGCTAGTGTTTTTCGTGATTTTCAAGCATTATCCAACAAGAAAATTAAGTAAATAACTCTAAGTTCGAATTTCTAAAAAATGTCGAGACGAGCTGCATATCGCTTAAATTCACCACACCTCATAGGTGAATTTGTCGCAAATTTTTAATGGAAAGCAATTGCATTTTGGTAGTGTTTTTCGTGATTTCTTAGCATTATCCAATAAAAAAAGTAAGTAAATAACTCTAAGTTCGAACTTCTAAAAAATGTCGAGACGAGCTGCATATCGCTTAAATTCACCACACCTCATAGGTGAATTTGTCGCAAATTTTTCATGGAAAGCAATTGCATTTTGGTTTTTTGGTAGTGTTTTTCGTGATTTCTTAGCATTATCCAATAAGAAAATGAACTAAATAACTCTAAGTTCGAACTTCTAAAAAATGAAGAGGCGAGCTGCATATCGCTTAAATTCACCACGCCTCATAAGTGAATTTGTCGCAAATTTTTCATGGAAAGCAATTGCATTTTTGTAGTGTTTTTCGTGATTTCTTAGCATTATCCAAAAAGAAAATTAAGTAAATAAATCTATGTGCGAACTTCAAAAAAATGTCGAGGAGAGCTGCATATCGCTTAAATTTACCACACCTCATAGGTGAATTTGTCGCAAATTTTTCATGGAAAGCAATTGCTTTTTTTTTTTTTTTTTTTTTTTTTTTATATCGGATTATACCAAACTCAGTGGATGCCTCCTCTCCATGCAAGCATTTGTTGGTCTGTGAAAGGAAGATAGGTTAGTGGATGGGGGGGAAAAGAAGAGATTTTGGTAGTGTTTTTCGTGATTTCTTAGCATTATCCAATAAGAAAATGAAGTAAATAACTCATGGAAAGCAATTGCATTTTGGTAGTGTTTTTCGTAATTTCTTAGCATTATCCAATAAGAAAATTAAGTAAATATTTTTAATTTCGAACTTCTAAAAAACGAAAGCAATAGCATTTTGGTAGTGTTTTTCGTGATTTTTAAGTATTATCCAATAAGAAAATTAGGTAAATAAATCTAAGTTCGAACTTCTAAAAAATGTCGAGACGAGCTGCATATCGCTTAAATTCACCACACCTCATGTCGTGAATTTGTCGCACATTTTTAATGGAAAGGAATTGCATTTTGGTAGTGTTTTTCGTGATTTCTTAGCATTATCCAATAAGAAAATTAAATAAATAACTCTAAGTTCGAACTTCTACAAAATGTCGAGACGAGCTGCATACCGCTTAAATTAACCACGCCTCATAGGTGAATTTGTCGCAAATATTGCATGGAAAGCAATTGCATTTTGGTAGTGTTTTTGGTTATTTCTTAGCATTATCCAATAAGAAAATTAAGTAAATATTTTTAAGATCGAACTTCTAAAAAATTAAAGCAATAGCATTTTGGTAGTGTTTTTCGTGATTTTTAAGCATTATCCAATAAGAAAATGAAGTAAATAACTCTCAGTTCGAACTTCTAAAAAATGTCGAAACGAGCTGCATGCCGCTTAAATAAAACACGCCTTATAGTTGAATTTGTCGCAAATTTTTCATGGAAATCAATTGCATTTTGGTAGTGTTTTTAGTGATTATTAAGCATTATCCAATAAGAAAATTAAGTAAATATTTTTAAGTTCGAACTTCTAAAAAATTAAAGCAATAGCATTTTGTTAGTGTTTTTCGTGATTTTTAAGCATTATACAATAAGAAAATTAGGTAAATAAATCTAAGTTCGAACTTCTAAAAAATGTCGAGACGAGCTGCATACCGCTTAAATTAACCACGCATCATAGGTGAATTTGTCGCAAATTTTTCATGGAAAGCAATAGCATTTTGTTAGTGTTTTTCGTGATTTTTAAGCATTATACAATAAGAAAATTAGGTAAATAAATCTAAGTTCGAACTTCTAAAAAATGAAGAGGTGAGCTGCACATCGCTTAAATTCACCACGCCTCATAGGTGAATTTGTCGCAAATTTTTAATGGAAAGCAATTGCATTTTGGTAGTGTTTTTAGTGATTTTTAAGCATTATCCAATAAGAAAATTAAGTAAATATTTTTAAGTTCGAACTTCTAAAAAATTAAAGCAATAGCATTTTGTTAGTGTTTTTCGTGATTTTTAAGCATTATCCAACAAGAAAATTAGGTAAATAAATCTAAGTTCGAACTTCTAAAAAATGTCGAGACGAGCTGCATATCGCTTAAATTTACCACACCTCATAGGTGAATTTGTCGCAAATTTTTAATGGAAAGCAATGGCATTTTGGTAGTGTTTTTCGTGATTTCTTAGCATTATCCAATAAGAAAATGAAGTGAATAACTCTAAATTCGAACTTCTAAAAAATGTCGAGACGATCTGCATACCGCTTAAATTAACCACGCATCATAGGTGAATTTGTCGGAAATTTTTCATGGAAAGCAATTGCATTTTGGTAGTGTTTTTAGTGATTTTTAAGCATTATCCAATAAAAAAAGTAAGTAAATAACTCTAAGTTCGAACCTCTAAAAAATGTCGAGGCGAGCTGCATATCGCTTAAATTCACCACACCTCATAGGTGAATTTGTCGCAAATTTTTAATGGAAAGCAATTGCATTTTGGTAGTGTTTTTAGTGATTTTTAAGCATTATCCAATAAGAAAATTAAGTAAATATTTTTAAGTTCGAACTTCTAAAAAATTAAAGCAATAGCATTTTGTTAGTGTTTTTCGTGATTTTTAATCATTATCCAATAAGAAAATTAGGTAAATAAATCTAAGTTCGAACTTCTAAAAAATGTCGAGACGAGCTGCATATCGCTTAAATTTACCACACCTCATAGGTGAATTTGTCGCAAATTTTTTCATGGAAAGCAATTGCATTTTGGTAGTGTTTTTTTGTGACTTTTAAGCATTATCCAATTAAAAAAGAAAGTAAATAACTCTAAGTTCGAACTTCTAAAAAATGTCGAGACGAGCTGCATATCGCTTAAATTTACCACACCTCATAGGTGAATTTGTCGCAAACTTTTCATGGAAAGCAATTGCATTTCGGTAATGTTTTTCGTAATTTCTTAGCATTATCCAATAAGAAAATTAAGTAAATATTTTTAAGTTCGAACTTCTAAAAAATTAAAGCAATTGCATTTTGGTAGTGTTTTTAGTGATTTTTAAGCATTATCCAATAAAAAAAGTAAGTAAATAACTCTAAGTTCGAACTTCTAAAAAATGTCGAGACGAGCTGCATATCGCTTAAATTCACCACACCTCATAGGTGAATTTGTCGCAAATTTTTCATGGAAAGCAATTGCATTTTGGTAGTGTTCTTCGTAATTTCTTAGCATTATCCAATAAGAAAATTAAGTAAATATTTTTAAGTTCGAACTTCTAAAAAATGAAAGCAATAGCATTTTGGTAGTGTTTTTCTTGATTTTTAAGTATTATCCAATAAGAAAATTAGGTAAATATTTTTAAGTTCGAACTTCTAAAAAATTAAAGCAATAGCATTTTGTTAGTGTTTTTCGTGATTTTTAAGCATTTTCCAATAAGAAAATTAGGTAAATAAATCTAAGTTCGAACTTCTAAAAAATGTCGAGACGAGCTGCATATCGCTTAAATTTACCACACCTCATAGGTGAATTTGTCGCAAACTTTTCATGGAAAGCAATTGCATTTCGGTAATGTTTTTCGTAATTTCTTAGCATTATCCAATAAGAAAATTAAGTAAATATTTTTAAGTTCGAAGAAGTAAATAACTCCAATTTCGAACTTCTAAAAAATTAAGAGGTGAGCTGCATATCGCTTAAATTCACCACGCCTCATAGGTGAATTTGTCGCAAATTTTTCATGGAAAGCAATTGCATTTTGGCAGTGTTTTTGGTGATTTCTTAGCATTATCCAATAAGAAAATGAAGTAAATAACTCCAAGTTCGAACTTCTAAAAAATGTCGAGACGAGCTGCATATCGCTTAAATTCACCACACCTCATAGGTGAATTTGTCGCAAATTTTTCATGGAAAGCAATTGCATTTTTGTACTGTTTTTCTTGATTTCTTAGCATTATCCAAACCTCATAGATGAATTTGTCGCAAATTTTTCATGGAAAGCAATTGCATTTTGGTAGTGTTTTTCGTGATTTTTAAGCATTATCCAATAAGAAAATTAGGTAAATAAATCTAAGTTCGAATTTCTAAAAATTGTCGAGGCGAGCTGTATATCGCTTAAATTCACCACACCTCATAGGTGAATTTGTCGAAAATTTTTTATGCAAAGCAATTGCATTTTGCTAGTGTTTTTCGTGATTTTCAAGCATTATCCAACAAGAAAATTAAGTAAATAACTCTAAGTTCGAATTTCTAAAAAATGTCGAGACGAGCTGCATATCGCTTAAATTCACCACACCTCATAGGTGAATTTGTCGCAAATTTTTCATGGAAAGCAATTGCATTTTTGTACTGTTTTTCTTGATTTCTTAGCATTATCCAAACCTCATAGATGAATTTGTCGCAAATTTTTCATGGAAAGCAATTGCATTTTGGTAGTGTTTTTCGTGATTTTTAAGCATTATCCAATAAGAAAATTAAGTACTTAAATCTAAGTTCAAACTTCTAAAAATTGTCGAGGCGAGCTGTATATCGCTTAAATTCACCACACCTCATAGGTGAATTTGTCGAAAATTTTTTATGCAAAGCAATTGCATTTTGCTAGTGTTTTTCGTGATTTTCAAGCATTATCCAACAAGAAAATTAAGTAAATAACTCTAAGTTCGAATTTCTAAAAAATGTCGAGACGAGCTGCATATCGCTTAAATTCACCACACCTCATAGGTGAATTTGTCGCAAATTTTTAATGGAAAGCAATTGCATTTTGGTAGTGTTTTTCGTGATTTCTTAGCATTATCCAATAAAAAAAGTAAGTAAATAACTCTAAGTTCGAACTTCTAAAAAATGTCGAGACGAGCTGCATATCGCTTAAATTCACCACACCTCATAGGTGAATTTGTCGCAAATTTTTCATGGAAAGCAATTGCATTTTGGTAGTGTTTTTCGTGATTTTTAAGCATTATCCAATAAGAAAATTAGGTAAATAAATCTAAGTTCGAATTTCTAAAAATTGTCGAGGCGAGCTGTATATCGCTTAAATTCACCACACCTCATAGGTGAATTTGTCGAAAATTTTTTATGCAAAGCAATTGCATTTTGCTAGTGTTTTTCGTGATTTTCAAGCATTATCCAGCAAGAAAATTAAGTAAATAACTCTAAGTTCGAATTTCTAAAAAATGTCGAGACGAGCTGCATATCGCTTAAATTCACCACACCTCATAGGTGAATTTGTCGCAAATTTTTCATGGAAAGCAATTGCATTTTTGTACTGTTTTTCTTGATTTCTTAGCATTATCCAAACCTCATAGATGAATTTGTCGCAAATTTTTCATGGAAAGCAATTGCATTTTGGTAGTGTTTTTCGTGATTTTTAAGCATTATCCAATAAGAAAATTAAGTACTTAAATCTAAGTTCAAACTTCTAAAAATTGTCGAGGCGAGCTGTATATCGCTTAAATTCACCACACCTCATAGGTGAATTTGTCGAAAATTTTTTATGCAAAGCAATTGCATTTTGCTAGTGTTTTTCGTGATTTTCAAGCATTATCCAACAAGAAAATTAAGTAAATAACTCTAAGTTCGAATTTCTAAAAAATGTCGAGACGAGCTGCATATCGCTTAAATTCACCACACCTCATAGGTGAATTTGTCGCAAATTTTTAATGGAAAGCAATTGCATTTTGGTAGTGTTTTTCGTGATTTCTTAGCATTATCCAATAAAAAAAGTAAGTAAATAACTCTAAGTTCGAACTTCTAAAAAATGAAGAGGCGAGCTGCATATCGCTTAAATTCAACACGCCTCATAAGTGAATTTGTCGCAAATTTTTCATGGAAAGCAATTGCATTTTTGTAGTGTTTTTCGTGATTTCTTAGCATTATCCAAAAAGAAAATTAAGTAAATAAATCTATGTGCGAACTTCAAAAAAATGTCGAGGAGAGCTGCATATCGCTTAAATTTACCACACCTCATGTCGTGAATTTGTCGCACATTTTTAATGGAAAGGAATTGCATTTTGGTAGTGTTTTTCGTGATTTCTTAGCATTATCCAATAAGAAAATTAAATAAATAACTCTAAGTTCGAACTTCTACAAAATGTCGAGACGAGCTGCATACCGCTTAAATTAACCACGCCTCATAGGTGAATTTGTCGCAAATTTTTCATGGAAAGCAATTGCATTTTGGTTTTTTGGTAGTGTTTTTCGTGATTTCTTAGCATTATCCAATAAGAAAATGAACTAAATAACTCTAAGTTCGAACTTCTAAAAAATGAAGAGGCGAGCTGCATATCGCTTAAATTCACCACGCCTCATAAGTGAATTTGTCGCAAATTTTTCATGGAAAGCAATTGCATTTTTGTAGTGTTTTTCGTGATTTCTTAGCATTATCCAAAAAGAAAATTAAGTAAATAAATCTATGTGCGAACTTCAAAAAAATGTCGAGGAGAGCTGCATATCGCTTAAATTTACCACACCTCATGTCGTGAATTTGTCGCAAATTTTTCATGGAAAGCAATTGCTTTTTTTTTTTTTTTTTTTTTTTTTTATATCGGATTATACCAAACTCAGTGGATGCCCCCTCTCCATGCAAGCATTTGTTGGTCTGTGAAAGGAAGATAGGTTAGTGGATGGGGGGGAAAAGAAGAGATTTTGGTAGTGTTTTTCGTGATTTCTTAGCATTATCCAATAAGAAAATGAAGTAAATAACTCATGGAAAGCAATTGCATTTTGGTAGTGTTTTTCGTAATTTCTTAGCATTATCCAATAAGAAAATTAAGTAAATATTTTTAATTTCGAACTTCTAAAAAACGAAAGCAATAGCATTTTGGTAGTGTTTTTCGTGATTTTTAAGTATTATCCAATAAGAAAATTAGGTAAATAAATCTAAGTTCGAACTTCTAAAAAATGTCGAGACGAGCTGCATATCGCTTAAATTCACCACACCTCATGTCGTGAATTTGTCGCACATTTTTAATGGAAAGGAATTGCATTTTGGTAGTGTTTTTCGTGATTTCTTAGCATTATCCAATAAGAAAATTAAATAAATAACTCTAAGTTCGAACTTCTACAAAATGTCGAGACGAGCTGCATACCGCTTAAATTAACCACGCCTCATAGGTGAATTTGTCGCAAATATTGCATGGAAAGCAATTGCATTTTGGTAGTGTTTTTGGTTATTTCTTAGCATTATCCAATAAGAAAATGAAGTAAATAACTCTAATTTCGAACTTCTAAAAAATTAAGAGGTGAGCTGCACATCGCTTAAATTCACCACGCCTCATAGGTGAATTTGTCGCAAATTTTTAATGGAAAGCAATTGCATTTTGGTAGTGTTTTTAGTGATTTTTTAACATTATCCAATAAGAAAATTAAGTAAATATTTTTAAGTTCGAACTTCTAAAAAATTAAAGCAATAGCATTTTGTTAGTGTTTTTCGTGATTTTTAAGCATTATCCAATAAGAAAATTAGGTAAATAAATCTAAGTTCGAACTTCTAAAAAATGTCGAGACGAGCTGCATACCGCTTAAATTAACCACGCATCATAGGTGAATTTGTCGCAAATTTTTAATGGAAAGCAATTGCATTTTGGTAGTGTTTTTAGTGATTTTTAAGCATTATCCAATAAGAAAATTAAGTAAATATTTTTAAGTTCGAACTTCTAAAAAATTAAAGCAATAGCATTTTGGTAGTGTTTTTCGTGATTTTTAAGCATTATCCAATAAGAAAATGAAGTAAATAACTCTAAGTTCGAACTTCTAAAAAATGTCGAAACGAGCTGCATGCCGCTTAAATTAAACACGCCTTATAGTTGAATTTATCGCAAATTTTTCATGGAAATCAATTGCATTTTGGTAGTGTTTTTAGTGATTATTAAGCATTATCCAATAAGAAAATTAAGTAAATATTTTTAAGTTCGAACTTCTAAAAAATTAAAGCAATAGCATTTTGTTAGTGTTTTTCGTGATTTTTAAGCATTATACAATAAGAAAATTAGGTAAATAAATCTAAGTTCGAACTTCTAAAAAATGTCGAGACGAGCTGCATACCGCTTAAATTAACCACGCATCATAGGTGAATTTGTTGCAAATTTTTCATGGAAAGCAATTGCATTTTGGTAGTGTTTTTAGTGATTTTTAAGCATTATCCAATAAAAAAAGTAAGTAAATAACTCTAATTTCGAACTTCTAAAAAATGAAGAGGTGAGCTGCACATCGCTTAAATTCACCACGCCTCATAGGTGAATTTGTCGCAAATTTTTAATGGAAAGCAATTGCATTTTGGTAGTGTTTTTAGTGATTTTTAAGCATTATCCAATAAGAAAATTAAGTAAATATTTTTAAGTTCGAACTTCTAAAAAATTAAAGCAATAGCATTTTGTTAGTGTTTTTCGTGATTTTTAAGCATTATCCAACAAGAAAATTAGGTAAATAAATCTAAGTTCGAACTTCTAAAAAATGTCGAGACGAGCTGCATATCGCTTAAATTTACCACACCTCATAGGTGAATTTGTCGCAAATTTTTAATGGAAAGCAATGGCATTTTGGTAGTGTTTTTCGTGATTTCTTAGCATTA
The DNA here is from genome assembly GCA_949752815.1 of Conops quadrifasciatus. Classification (NCBI taxonomy): domain Eukaryota; kingdom Metazoa; phylum Arthropoda; class Insecta; order Diptera; family Conopidae; genus Conops; species Conops quadrifasciatus. The sequence goes on along the minus strand of OX457077.1, from coordinate 22,972,277 downwards.
TCCAATAAGAAAATGAAGTGAATAACTCTAAATTCGAACTTCTAAAAAATGTCGAGACGAGCTGCATACCGCTTAAATTAACCACGCATCATAGGTGAATTTGTCGGAAATTTTTCATGGAAAGCAATTGCATTTTGGTAGTGTTTTTAGTGATTTTTAAGCATTATCCAATAAAAAAAGTAAAAAATAAATAACTCTAATTTCGAACTTCTAAAAAATTAAGAGGTGAGCTGCACATCGCTTAAATTCACCACGCCTCATAGGTGAATTTGTCGCAAATTTTTAATGGAAAGCAATTGCATTTTGGTAGTGTTTTTAGTGATTTTTTAACATTATCCAATAAGAAAATTAAGTAAATATTTTTAAGTTCGAACTTCTAAAAAATTAAAGCAATAGCATTTTGTTAGTGTTTTTCGTGATTTTTAAGCATTATCCAATAAGAAAATTAGGTAAATAAATCTAAGTTCGAACTTCTAAAAAATGTCGAGACGAGCTGCATACCGCTTAAATTAACCACGCATCATAGGTGAATTTGTCGCAAATTTTTAATGGAAAGCAATTGCATTTTGGTAGTGTTTTTAGTGATTTTTAAGCATTATCCAATAAGAAAATTAAGTAAATATTTTTAAGTTCGAACTTCTAAAAAATTAAAGCAATAGCATTTTGGTAGTGTTTTTCGTGATTTTTAAGCATTATCCAATAAGAAAATGAAGTAAATAACTCTAAGTTCGAACTTCTAAAAAATGTCGAAACGAGCTGCATGCCGCTTAAATTAAACACGCCTTATAGTTGAATTTATCGCAAATTTTTCATGGAAATCAATTGCATTTTGGTAGTGTTTTTAGTGATTATTAAGCATTATCCAATAAGAAAATTAAGTAAATATTTTTAAGTTCGAACTTCTAAAAAATTAAAGCAATAGCATTTTGTTAGTGTTTTTCGTGATTTTTAAGCATTATACAATAAGAAAATTAGGTAAATAAATCTAAGTTCGAACTTCTAAAAAATGTCGAGACGAGCTGCATACCGCTTAAATTAACCACGCATCATAGGTGAATTTGTCGCAAATTTTTCATGGAAAGCAATTGCATTTTGGTAGTGTTTTTAGTGATTTTTAAGCATTATCCAATAAAAAAAGTAAGTAAATAACTCTAATTTCGAACTTCTAAAAAATGAAGAGGTGAGCTGCACATCGCTTAAATTCACCACGCCTCATAGGTGAATTTGTCGCAAATTTTTAATGGAAAGCAATTGCATTTTGGTAGTGTTTTTAGTGATTTTTAAGCATTATCCAATAAGAAAATTAAGTAAATATTTTTAAGTTCGAACTTCTAAAAAATTAAAGCAATAGCATTTTGTTAGTGTTTTTCGTGATTTTTAAGCATTATCCAACAAGAAAATTAGGTAAATAAATCTAAGTTCGAACTTCTAAAAAATGTCGAGACGAGCTGCATATCGCTTAAATTTACCACGCATCATAGGTGAATTTGTCGCAAATTTTTCATGGAAAGCAATTGCATTTTGGTAGTGTTTTTAGTGATTTTTAAGCATTATCCAATAAAAAAAGTAAGTAAATAACTCTAATTTCGAACTTCTAAAAAATGAAGAGGTGAGCTGCACATCGCTTAAATTCACCACGCCTCATAGGTGAATTTGTCGCAAATTTTTAATGGAAAGCAATGGCATTTTGGTAGTGTTTTTCGTGATTTCTTAGCATTATCCAATAAGAAAATGAAGTGAATAACTCTAAATTCGAACTTCTAAAAAATGTCGAGACGAGCTGCATACCGCTTAAATTAACCACGCATCATAGGTGAATTTGTCGGAAATTTTTCATGGAAAGCAATTGCATTTTGGTAGTGTTTTTAGTGATTTTTAAGCATTATCCAATAAAAAAAGTAAGTAAATAACTCTAAGTTCGAACCTCTAAAAAATGTCGAGGCGAGCTGCATATCGCTTAAATTCACCACACCTCATAGGTGAATTTGTCGCAAATTTTTAATGGAAAGCAATTGCATTTTGGTAGTGTTTTTCGTGATTTTTAAGCATTATCCAATAAGAAAATTAGGTAAATAAATCTAAGTTCGAACTTCTAAAAAATGTCGAGACGAGCTGCATATCGCTTAAATTTACCACACCTCATAGGTGAATTTGTCGCAAATTTTTTCATGGAAAGCAATTGCATTTTGGTAGTGTTTTTTTGTGACTTTTAAGCATTATCCAATTAAAAAAGAAAGTAAATAACTCTAAGTTCGAACTTCTAAAAAATGTCGAGACGAGCTGCATATCGCTTAAATTCACCACACCTCATAGGTGAATTTGTCGCAAATTTTTCATGGAAAGCAATTGCATTTTGGTAGTGTTCTTCGTAATTTCTTAGCATTATCCAATAAGAAAATTAAGTAAATATTTTTAAGTTCGAACTTCTAAAAAATGAAAGCAATAGCATTTTGGTAGTGTTTTTCGTGATTTTTAAGTATTATCCAATAAGAAAATTAGGTAAATAAATCTAAGTTCGAAATTCTAAAAAATGTCGAGACGAGCTGCATATCGCTTAACTTCACCACACCTCATAGGTGAATTTGTCGCACATTTTTAATGGAAAGCAATTGCATTTTGGTAGTTTTTTTCGTGATTTCTTAGCATTATCCAATAAGAAAATGAAATAAATAACTCTAAGTTCGAACTTCTACAAAATGTCGAGACGAGCTGCATACCGCTTAAATTAACCACGCCTCATAGGTGAATTTGTCGCAAATTTTTCATGGAAAGCACTTGCATTTTGGTAGTGTTTTTTTGTGACTTTTAAGCATTATCCAATTAAAAAAGAAAGTAAATAACTCTAAGTTCGAACCTCTAAAAAATGTCGAGGCGAGCTGCATATCGCTTAAATTCACCACACCTCATAGGTGAATTTGTCGCAAATTTTTAATGGAAAGCAATTGCATTTTGGTAGTGTTTTTAGTGATTTTTAAGCATTATCCAATAAAAAAAGTAAGTAAATAACTCTAATTTCGAACTTCTAAAAAATGAAGAGGTGCGCTGCACATCGCTTAAATTCACCACGCCTCATTGGTGAATTTGTCGCAAATTTTTAATGGAAAGCAATTGCATTTTGGTAGTGTTTCTAGTGATTTTTAAGCATTATCCAATAAGAAAATTAAGTAAATATTTTTAAGTTCAAACTTCTAAAAAATTAAAGCAATAGCATTTTGTTAGTGTTTTTCGTGATTTTTAAGCATTATCCAATAAGAAAATTAGGTAAATAAATCTAAGTTCGAACTTCTAAAAAATGTCGAGACGAGCTGCATACCGCTTAAATTAACCACGCATCATAGGTGAATTTGCCGCAAATTTTTCATGGAAAGCAATTGCATTTTGGTAGTGTTTTTAGTGATTTTTAAGCATTATCCAATAAAAAAAGTAAGTAAATAACTCTAAGTTCGAACCTCTAAAATATGTCGAGGCGAGCTGCATATCGCTTAAATTCACCACACCTCATAGGTGAATTTGTCGCAAATTTTTAATGGAAAGCAATTGCATTTTGGTAGTGTTTTTAGTGATTTTTAAGCATTATCCAATAAAAAAAGTAAGTAAATAACTCTAAGTTCGAACCTCTAAAAAATGTCGAGGCGAGCTGCATATCGCTTAAATTCACCACACCTCATAGGTGAATTTGTCGCAAATTTTTCATGGAAAGCAATTGCATTTTGGTAGTGTTCTTCGTAATTTCTTAGCATTATCCAATAAGAAAATTAAGTAAATATTTTTAAGTTCGAACTTCTAAAAAATTAAAGCAATAGCATTTTGTTAGTGTTTTTCGTGATTTTTAAGCATTATCCAATAAGAAAATTAGGTAAATAAATCTAAGTTCGAACTTCTAAAAAATGTCGAGACGAGCTGCATACCGCTTAAATTAACCACGCATCATAGGTGAATTTGTCGCAAATTTTTCATGGAAAGCACTTGCATTTTGGTAGTGTTTTTTTGTGACTTTTAAGCATTATCCAATTAAAAAAGAAAGTAAATAACTCTAAGTTCGAACCTCTAAAAAATGTCGAGGCGAGCTGCATATCGCTTAAATTCACCACACCTCATAGGTGAATTTGTCGCAAATTTTTAATGGAAAGCAATTGCATTTTGGTAGTGTTTTTAGTGATTTTTAAGCATTATCCAATAAGAAAATTAAGTAAATATTTTTAAGTTCGAACTTCTAAAAAATTAAAGCAATAGCATTTTGTTAGTGTTTTTCGTGATTTTTAAGCATTATCCAATACGAAAATTAGGTAAATAAATCTAAGTTCGAACTTCTAAAAAATGTCGAGACGAGCTGCATATCGCTTAAATTTACCACACCTCATAGGTGAATTTGTCGCAAATTTTTTCATGGAAAGCAATTGCATTTTGGTAGTGTTTTTTTGTGACTTTTAAGCATTATCCAATTAAAAAAGAAAGTAAATAACTCTAAGTTCGAACTTCTAAAAAATGTCGAGACGAGCTGCATATCGCTTAAATTCACCACACCTCATAGGTGAATTTGTCGCAAATTTTTCATGGAAAGCAATTGCATTTTGGTAGTGTTCTTCGTAATTTCTTAGCATTATCCAATAAGAAAATTAAGTAAATATTTTTAAGTTCGAACTTCTAAAAAACGAAAGCAATAGCATTTTGGTAGTGTTTTTCGTGATTTTTAAGCATTATCCAATAAGAAAATGAAGTAAATAACTCTAAGTTCGAACTTCTAAAAAATGTCGAGACGAGCTGCATGCCGCTTAAATTAAACACGCCTTATAGGTGAATTTGTCGCAAATTTTTCATGGAAAGCAATTGCATTTTGGTAGTGTTTTTAGTGATTTTTAAGCATTATCCAATAAGAAAATTAAGTAAATATTTTTAAGTTCGAACTTCTAAAAAATTAAAGCAATAGCATTTTGTTAGTGTTTTCGTGATTTTTAAGCATTATCCAATAAGCAAATTAGGTAAATAAATCTAAGTTCGAACTTCTAAAAAATGTCGAGACGAGCTGCATACCGCTTAAATTAACCACGCATCATAGGTGAATTTGTCGGAAATTTTTCATGGAAAGCAATTGCATTTTGGTAGTGTTTTTAGTGATTTTTAAGCATTATCCAATAAGAAAATTAAGTAAATATTTTTAAGTTCGAACTTCTAAAAAATTAAAGCAATAGCATTTTGTTAGTGTTTTTCGTGATTTTTAAGCATTATCCAATACGAAAATTAGGTAAATAAATCTAAGTTCGAACTTCTAAAAAATGTCGAGACGAGCTGCATACCGCTTAAATTAACCACGCATCATAGGTGAATTTGCCGCAAATTTTTCATGGAAAGGAATTGCATTTTGGTAGTGTTTTTAGTGATTTTTAAGCATTATCCAATAAAAAAAGTAAGTAAATAACTCTAAGTTCGAACCTCTAAAATATGTCGAGGCGAGCTGCATATCGCTTAAATTCACCACACCTCATAGGTGAATTTGTCGCAAATTTTTAATGGAAAGCAATTGCATTTTGGTAGTGTTTTTTTGTGACTTTTAAGCATTATCCAATTAAAAAAGAAAGTAAATAACTCTAAGTTCGAACTTCTAAAAAATGTCGAGACGAGCTGCATATCGCTTAAATTCACCACACCTCATAGGTGAATTTGTCGCAAATTTTTCATGGAAAGCAATTGCATTTTGGTAGTGTTCTTCGTAATTTCTTAGCATTATCCAATAAGAAAATTAGGTAAATAAATCTAAGTTCGAACTTGTAAAAAATGTCGAGACGAGCTGCATACCGCTTAAATTAACCACGCATCATAGGTGAATTTGTCGCAAATTTTTCATGGAAAGCACTTGCATTTTGGTACTGTTTTTTTGTGACTTTTAAGCATTATCCAATTAAAAAAGAAAGTAAATAACTCTAAGTTCGAACCTCTAAAAAATGTCGAGGCGAGCTGCATATCGCTTAAATTCACCACACCTCATAGGTGAATTTGTCGCAAATTTTTAATGGAAAGCAATTGCATTTTGGTAGTGTTTTTAGTGATTTTTAAGCATTATCCAATAAGAAAATTAAGTAAATATTTTTAAGTTCGAACTTCTAAAAAATTAAAGCAATAGCATTTTGTTAGTGTTTTTCGTGATTTTTAAGCATTATCCAATACGAAAATTAGGTAAATAAATCTAAGTTCGAACTTCTAAAAAATGTCGAGACGAGCTGCATATCGCTTAAATTTACCACACCTCATAGGTGAATTTGTCGCAAATTTTTTCATGGAAAGCAATTGCATTTTGGTAGTGTTTTTTTGTGACTTTTAAGCATTATCCAATTAAAAAAGAAAGTAAATAACTCTAAGTTCGAACTTCTAAAAAATGTCGAGACGAGCTGCATATCGCTTAAATTCACCACACCTCATAGGTGAATTTGTCGCAAATTTTTCATGGAAAGCAATTGCATTTTGGTAGTGTTCTTCGTAATTTCCTAGCATTATCCAATAAGAAAATTAAGTAAATATTTTTAAGTTCGAACTTCTAAAAAACGAAAGCAATAGCATTTTGGTAGTGTTTTTCGTGATTTTTAAGCATTATCCAATAAGAAAATGAAGTAAATAACTCTAAGTTCGAACTTCTAAAAAATGTCGAGACGAGCTGCATGCCGCTTAAATTAAACACGCCTTATAGGTGAATTTGTCGCAAATTTTTCATGGAAAGCAATTGCATTTTGGTAGTGTTTTTAGTGATTTTTAAGCATTATCCAATAAGAAAATTAAGTAAATATTTTTAAGTTCGAACTTCTAAAAAATTAAAGCAATAGCATTTTGTTAGTGTTTTCGTGATTTTTAAGCATTATCCAATAAGCAAATTAGGTAAATAAATCTAAGTTCGAACTTTTAAAAAATGTCGAGACGAGCTGCATATCGCTTAAATTTACCACACCTCATAGGTGAATTTGTCGCAAATTTTTTCATGGAAAGCAATTGCATTTTGGTAGTGTTTTTCGTAATTTCTTAGCATTATCCAATAAGAAAATTAAGTAAATATTTTTAAGTTCGAACTTCTAAAAAAAGAAAGCAATAGCATTTTGGTAGTGTTTTCGTGATTTTTAAGCATTATCCAATAAGCAAATTAGGTAAATAAATCTAAGTTCGAACTTTTAAAAAATGTCGAGACGAGCTGCATATCGCTTAAATTCACCACACCTCATAGGTGAATTTGTCGCAAATTTTTTCAATGAAAGCAATTGCATTTTGGTAGTGTTTTTTTTGTGATTTTTAAGCATTATCCAATTAAAAAAGAAAGTAAATAACTCTAAGTTCGAACTTCTAAAAAATGTCGAGACGAGCTGCATATCGCTTAAATTCACCACACCTCATAGGTGAATTTTTCGCAAATTTTTCATGGAAAGCAATTGCATTTTGGTAGTGTTCTTCGTAATTTCTTAGCATTATCCAATAAGAAAATTAAGTAAATATTTTTAAGTTCGAACTTCTAAAAAATGAAAGCAATAGCATTTTGGTAGTGTTTTTCGTGATTTTTAAGTATTATCCAATAAGAAAATTAGGTAAATAAATCTAAGTTCGAACTTCTAAAAAATGTCGAGACGAGCTGCATATCGCTTAACTTCACCACACCTCATAGGTGAATTTTTCGCAAATATTTCATGGAAAGCAATTGCATTTTGGTAGTTTTTTTCGTGATTTCTTAGCATTATCCAATAAGAAAATGAAGTAAATAACTCTAATTTCGAACTTCTAAAAAATGAAGAGGTGAGCTGCACATCGCTTAAATTCACCACGCCTCATTGGTGAATTTGTCGCAAATTTTTAATGGAAAGCAATTGCATTTTGGTAGTGTTTTTAGTTATTTTTAAGCATTATCCAATAAGAAAATTAAGTAAATATTTTTAAGTTCGAACTTCTAAAAAATTAAAGCAATAGCATTTTGTTAGTGTTTTTCGTGATTTTTAAGCATTATCCAATACGAAAATTAGGTAAATAAATCTAAGTTCGAACTTCTAAAAAATGTCGAGACGAGCTGCATATCGCTTAAATTTACCACACCTCATAGGTGAATTTGTCGCAAATTTTTTCATGGAAAGCAATTGCATTTTGGTAGTGTTTTTTTGTGACTTTTATGCATTATCCAATTAAAAAAGAAAGTAAATAACTCTAAGTTCGAACTTCTAAAAAATGTCGAGACGAGCTGCATATCGCTTAAATTCACCACACCTCATAGGTGAATTTGTCGCAAATTTTTCATGGAAACAATTGCATTTTGGTAGTGTTTTTAGTGATTTTTAAGCATTATCCAATAAGAAAATTAAGTAAATATTTTTAAGTTCGAACTTCTAAAAAATTAAAGCAATAGCATTTTGTTAGTGTTTTTCGTGATTTTTAAGCATTATCCAATACGAAAATTAGGTAAATAAATCTAAGTTCGAACTTCTAAAAAATGTCGAGACGAGCTGCATATCGCTTAAATTTACCACACCTCATAGGTGAATTTGTCGCAAATTTTTTCATGGAAAGCAATTGCATTTTGGTAGTGTTTTTTTGTGACTTTTATGCATTATCCAATTAAAAAAGAAAGTAAATAACTCTAAGTTCGAACTTCTAAAAAATGTCGAGACGAGCTGCATATCGCTTAAATTCACCACACCTCATGGGTGAATTTGTCGCAAATTTTTCATGGAAAGCAATTGCATTTTGGTAGTGTTCTTCGTAATTTCTTAGCATTATCCAATAAGAAAATTAAGTAAATATTTTTAAGTTCGAACTTCTAAAAAACTAAAGCAATAGCATTTTTGTAGTGTTTTTCGTGATTTTTAAGCATTATCCAATAAGAAAATGAAGTAAATAACTCTAAGTTCGAACTTCTAAAAAATGTCGAGACGAGCTGCATGCCGCTTAAATTAAACACGCCTTATAGGTGAATTTGTCGCAAATTTTTCATGGAAAGCAATTGCATTTTTGTAGTGTTTTTAGTGATTTTTAAGCATTATCCAATAAGAAAATTAAGTAAATATTTTTAAGTTCGAACTTATAAAAAATTAAAGCAATAGCATTTTGTTAGTGTTTTTCGTGATTTTTAAGCATTATCCAATAAGAAAATTAGGTAAATAAATCTAAGTTCGAACTTTTAAAAAATGTCGAGATGAGCTGCATATCGCTTAAATTTACCACACCTCATAGGTGAATTTGTCGCAAATTTTTTCATGGAAAGCAATTGCATTTTGGTAGTGTTTTTCGTAATTTCTTAGCATTATCCAATAAGAAAATTAAGTAAATATTTTTAAAAAACGAAAGCAATAGCATTTTGGTAGTGTTTTTCGTGATTTTTAAGTATTATCCAATAAGAAAATTAGGTAAATAAATCTAAGTTCGAACTTCTAAAAAATGTCGAGACGAGCTGCATATCGCTTAAATTCACCACACCTCATAGGTGAATTTGTCGCACATTTTTAATGTGCAGCAATTGCATTTTGGTAGTGTTTTTCGTGATTTCTTAGCATTATCCAATAAGAAAATGAAATAAATAACTCTAAGTTCGAACTTCTACAAAATGTCGAGACGAGCTGCATACCGCTTAAATTAACCACGCCTCATAGGTGAATTTGTCGCAAATATTTCATGGAAAGCAATTGCATTTTGGTAGTGTTTTTGGTTATTTCTTAGCATTATCCAATAAGAAAATGAAGTAAATAACACTAATTTCGAACTTCTAAAAAATGAAGAGGTGAGCTGCACATCGCTTAAATTCACCACGCCTCATAGGTGAATTTGTCGTAAATTTTTCATGAAAAGCAATTGCATTTTGGTAGTGTTTTTGGTGATTTCTTAGCATTATCCAATAAGAAAATGAAGTAAATAACTCCAAGTTCGAACTTCTAAAAAATGAAGAGGCGAGCTGCATATCGCTTAAATTCACCACACCTCATAGGTGAATTTGTCGCAAATTTTTAATGGAAAGCAATTGCATTTTGGTAGTGTTTTTAGTGATTTTTAAGCATTATCCAATAAGAAAATTAAGTAAATATTTTTAAGTTCGAACTTCTAAAAAATTAAAGCAATAGCATTTTGTTAGTGTTTTTCGTGATTTTTAAGCATTATCCAATAAGAAAATTAGGTAAATAAATCTAAGTTCGAACTTCTAAAAAATGTCGAGACGAGCTGCATATCGCTTGCATTTTGGTAGTGTTTTTTGGTGACTTTTAAGCATTATCCAATTAAAAAAGAAAGTAAATAACTCTAATTTCGAACTTCTAAAAAATGTCGAGACGAGCTGCATATCGCTTAAATTCACCACACCTCATAGGTGAATTTGTCGCAAATTTTTCATGGAAAGCAATTGCATTTTGGTAGTGTTCTTCGTAATTTCTTAGCATAATCCAATAAGAAAATTAAGTAAATATTTTTAAGTTCGAACTTCTAAAATACGAAAGCAATAGCATTTTGGTTCAAGTTCGAACTACTAAAAAATTAAAGCAATAGCATTTTGTTAGTATTTTTCGTGATTTTTAAGCATTATCCAATAAGAAAATTAGGTAAATAAATCTAAGTTCGAACTTTTAAAAAATGTCGAGACGAACTGCATATCGCTTAAATTTACCACACCTTATAGGTGAATTTGTCGCAAATTTTTTCATGGAAAGCAATTGCATTTTGGTAGTGTTTTTTTGTGATTTTTAAGCATTATCCAATTAAAAAAGAGAGTAAATAACTCTAAGTTCGAACTTCTAAAAAATGTCGAGACGAGCTGCATATCGCTTAAATTCACCACACCTCATAGGTGAATTTGTCGCAAATTTTTTCAATGAAAGCAATTGCATTTTGGTAGTGTTTTTTTTGTAATTTTTAAGCATTATCCAATAAGAAAATTAGGTAAATAAATCTAAGTTCGAACTTTTAAAAAATGTCGAGACGAACTGCATATCGCTTAAATTTACCACACCTCATAAGTGAATTTGTCGCAAATTTTTTCATGGAAAGCAATTGCATTTTGGTAGGGTTTTTTTGTGATTTTTAAGCATTATCCAATTAAAAAAGAGAGTAAATAACTCTAAGTTCGAACTTCTAAAAAATGTCGAGACGAGCTGCATATCGCTTAAATTCACCACACCTCATAGGTGAATTTGTCGCACATTTTTAATGGAAAGCAATTGCATTTTGGTAGTGTTTTTCGTGATTTTTAAGCATTATCCAATAAAAAAAGTAAGTAAATAACTCTAAGTTCGAACCTCTAAAAAATGTCGAGGCGAGCTGCATATCGCTTAAATTCACCACACCTCATAGGTGAATTTGTCGCAAATTTTTAATGGAAAGCAATTGCATTTTGGTAGTGTTTTTTTAGTGATTTTTAAGCATTATCCAATAAGAAAATTAAGTAAATATTTTTAAGTTCGAACTTCTAAAAAATTAAAGCAATAGCATTTTGTTAGTGTTTTTCGTGATTTTTAAGCATTATCCAATAAGAAAATTAGGTAAATAAATCTAAGTTCAAACTTCTAAAAAATGTCGAGACGAGCTGCATATCGCTTAAATTCACCACACCTCATAGGTGAATATGTCGCAAATTTTTCATGGAAAGCAATTGCATTTTGGTAGTGTTCTTCGTAATTTCTTAGCATTATCCAATAAGAAAATTAAGTAAATAACTCTAAGTTCGAACTTCTAAAAAATGTCGAGACGAGCTGCATATTGCTTAAATTCACCACACCTCATAGGTGAATATGTCGCAAATTTTTCATGGAAAGCAATTGCATTTTGGTAGTGTTCTTCGTAATTTCTTAGCATTATCCAATAAGAAAATTAAGTAAATATTTTTAAGTTCGAACTTCTAAAAAAAGAAAGCAATAGCATTTTGGTAGTGTTTTCGTGATTTTTAAGCATTATCCAATAAGCAAATTAGGTAAATAAATCTAAGTTCGAACTTTTAAAAAATGTCGAGACGAGCTGCATATCGCTTAAATTCACCACACCTCATAGGTGAATTTGTCGCAAATTTTTTCAATGAAAGCAATTGCATTTTGGTAGTGTTTTTTTTGTGATTTTTAAGCATTATCCAATCAAAAAAGTAAGTAAATAACACTAAGTTCGAACTTCTAAAAAATGTCGAGACGAGCTGCATATCGCTTAAATTCACCACACCTCATAGGTGAATTTGTCGCACATTTTTAATGGAAAGCAATTGCATTTTGGTAGTTTTTTTCGTGATTTCTTAGCATTATCCAATAAGAAAATGAAATAAATAACTCTAAGTTCGAACTTCTACAAAATGTCGAGACGAGCTGCATACCGCTTAAATTCACCACACCTCATAGGTGAATTTGTCGCAAATTTTTCATGGAAAGCAATTGCATTTTGGTAGTGTTCTTCGTAATTTCTTAGCATTATCCAATAAGAAAATTAAGTAAATATTTTTAAGTTCGAACTTCTACAAAATGAAAGCAATAGCATTTTGGTAGTGTTTTTCGTGATTTTTAAGTATTATCCAATAAGAAAATTAGGTAAATAATTCTAAGTTCAACCTTCTAAAAAATGTCGAGACGAGCTGCATATCGCTTAAATTTACCACACCTCATAGGTGAATTTGTCGCAAATTTTTTCATGGAAAGCAATTGCATTTTGGTAGTGTTTTTTTGTGACTTTTAAGCATTATCCAATTAAAAAAGAAAGTAAATAACTCTAAGTTCGAACTTCTAAAAAATGTCGAGACGAGCTGCATATCGCTTAAATTCACCACACCTCATAGGTGAATTTGTCGCAAATTTTTCATGGAAAGCAATTGCATTTTGGTAGTGTTCTTCGTAATTTCTTAGCATTATCCAATAAGAAAATTAAGTAAATATTTTTAAGTTCGAACTTCTAAAAAATGAAAGCAATAGCATTTTGGTAGTGTTTTTCGTGATTTTTAAGTATTATCCAATAAGAAAATTAGGTAAATAAATCTAAGTTCGAACTTCTAAAAAATGTCGAGACGAGCTGCATATCGCTTAACTTCACCACACCTCATAGGTGAATTTGTCGCAAATATTTCATGGAAAGCAATTGCATTTTGGTAGTTTTTTTCGTGATTTCTTAGCATTATCCAATAAGAAAATGAAATAAATAACTCTAAGTTCGAACTTCTACAAAATGTCGAGACGAGCTGCATACCGCTTAAATTAACCACGCCTCATAGGTGAATTTGTCGCAAATATTTCATGGAAAGCAATTGCATTTTGGTAGTGTTTTTGGTTATTTCTTAGCATTATCCAATAAGAAAATAAAGTAAATAACTCTAATTTCGAACTTCTAAAAAATGAAGAGGTGAGCTGCACATCGCTTAAATTCACCACGCCTCATTGGTGAATTTGTCGCAAATTTTTAATGGAAAGCAATTGCATTTTGGTAGTGTTTTTAGTTATTTTTAAGCATTATCCAATAAGAAAATTAAGTAAATATTTTTAAGTTCGAACTTCTAAAAAATTAAAGCAATAGCATTTTGGTAGTGTTTTTCGTGATTTTTAAGCATTATCCAATACGAAAATTAGGTAAATAAATCTAAGTTCGAACTTCTAAAAAATGTCGAGACGAGCTGCATATCGCTTAAATTTACCACACCTCATAGGTGAATTTGTCGCAAATTTTTTCATGGAAAGCAATTGCATTTTGGTAGTGTTTTTTTGTGACTTTTATGCATTATCCAATTAAAAAAGAAAGTAAATAACTCTAAGTTCGAACTTCTAAAAAATGTCGAGACGAGCTGCATATCGCTTAAATTCACCACACCTCATGGGTGAATTTGTCGCAAATTTTTCATGGAAAGCAATTGCATTTTGGTAGTGTTCTTCGTAATTTCTTAGCATTATCCAATAAGAAAATTAAGTAAATATTTTTAAGTTCGAACTTCTAAAAAACTAAAGCAATAGCATTTTGGTAGTGTTTTTCGTGATTTTTAAGCATTATCCAATAAGAAAATGAAGTAAATAACTCTAAGTTCGAACTTCTAAAAAATGTCGAGACGAGCTGCATGCCGCTTAAATTAAACACGCCTTATAGGTGAATTTGTCGCAAATTTTTCATGGAAAGCAATTGCATTTTTGTAGTGTTTTTAGTGATTTTTAAGCATTATCCAATAAGAAAATTAAGTAAATATTTTTAAGTTCGAACTTATAAAAAATTAAAGCAATAGCATTTTGTTAGTGTTTTTCGTGATTTTTAAGCATTATCCAATAAGAAAATTAGGTAAATAAATCTAAGTTCGAACTTTTAAAAAATGTCGAGATGAGCTGCATATCGCTTAAATTTACCACACCTCATAGGTGAATTTGTCGCAAATTTTTTCATGGAAAGCAATTGCATTTTGGTAGTGTTTTTCGTAATTTCTTAGCATTATCCAATAAGAAAATTAAGTAAATATTTTTAAGTTCGAACTTCTAAAAAACGAAAGCAATAGCATTTTGGTAGTGTTTTTCGTGATTTTTAAGTATTATCCAATAAGAAAATTAGGTAAATAAATCTAAGTTAGAACTTCTAAAAAATGTCGAGACGAGCTGCATATCGCTTAAATTCACCACACCTCATAGGTGAATTTGTCGCACATTTTTAATGTGCAGCAATTGCATTTTGGTAGTGTTTTTCGTGATTTCTTAGCATTATCCAATAAGAAAATGAAATAAATAACTCTAAGTTCGAACTTCTACAAAATGTCGAGACGAGCTGCATACCGCTTAAATTAACCACGCCTCATAGGTGAATTTGTCGCAAATATTTCATGGAAAGCAATTGCATTTTGGTAGTGTTTTTGGTTATTTCTTAGCATTATCCAATAAGAAAATGAAGTAAATCACTCTAATTTCGAACTTCTAAAAAATGAAGAGGTGAGCTGCGCATCGCTTAAATTCACCACGCCTCATAGGTGAATTTGTCGCAAATTTTTCATGAAAAGCAATTGCATTTTGGTAGTGTTTTTCGTGATTTCTTAGCATTATCCAATAAGAAAATGAAGTAAATAACTCCAAGTTCGAACTTCTAAAAAATGAAGAGGCGAGCTGCATATCGCTTAAATTCACCACACCTCATAGGTGAATTTGTCGCAAATTTTTAATGGAAAGCAATTGCATTTTGGTAGTGTTTTTAGTGATTTTTAAGCATTATCCAATAAGAAAATTAAGTAAATATTTTTAAGTTCGAACTTCTAAAAAATTAAAGCAATAGCATTTTGTTAGTGTTTTTCGTGATTTTTAAGCATTATCCAATAAGAAAATTAGGTAAATAAATCTAAGTTCGAACTTCTAAAAAATGTCGAGACGAGCTGCATATCGCTTGCATTTTGGTAGTGTTTTTTGGTGACTTTTAAGCATTATCCAATTAAAAAAGAAAGTAAATAACTCTAATTTCGAACTTCTAAAAAATGTCGAGACGAGCTGCATATCGCTTAAATTCACCACACCTCATAGGTGAATTTGTCGCAAATTTTTCATGGAAAGCAATTGCATTTTGGTAGTGTTCTTCGTAATTTCTTAGCATAATCCAATAAGAAAATTAAGTAAATATTTTTAAGTTCGAACTTCTAAAATACGAAAGCAATAGCATTTTGGTTCAAGTTCGAACTACTAAAAAATTAAAGCAATAGCATTTTGTTAGTATTTTTCGTGATTTTTAAGCATTATCCAATAAGAAAATTAGGTAAATAAATCTAAGTTCGAACTTTTAAAAAATGTCGAGACGAACTGCATATCGCTTAAATTTACCACACCTTATAGGTGAATTTGTCGCAAATTTTTTCATGGAAAGCAATTGCATTTTGGTAGTGTTTTTTTGTAATTTTTAAGCATTATCCAATTAAAAAAGAGTGTAAATAACTCTAAGTTCGAACTTCTAAAAAATGTCGAGACGAGCTGCATATCGCTTAAATTCACCACACCTCATAGGTGAATTTGTCGCAAATTTTTTCAATGAAAGCAATTGCATTTTGGTAGTGTTTTTTTTGTAATTTTTAAGCATTATCCAATAAGAAAATTAGGTAAATAAATCTAAGTTCGAACTTTTAAAAAATGTCGAGACGAACTGCATATCGCTTAAATTTACCACACCTCATAAGTGAATTTGTCGCAAATTTTTTCATGGAAAGCAATTGCATTTTGGTAGGGTTTTTTTGTGATTTTTAAGCATTATCCAATTAAAAAAGAGAGTAAATAACTCTAAGTTCGAACTTCTAAAAAATGTCGAGACGAGCTGCATATCGCTTAAATTCACCACACCTCATAGGTGAATTTGTCGCACATTTTTAATGGAAAGCAATTGCATTTTGGTAGTGTTTTTCGTGATTTTTAAGCATTATCCAATAAAAAAAGTAAGTAAAAGCTCTAAGTTCGAACCTCTAAAAAATGTCGAGGCGAGCTGCATATCGCTTAAATTCACCACACCTCATAGGTGAATTTGTCGCAAATTTTTAATGGAAAGCAATTGCATTTTGGTAGTGTTTTTTTAGTGATTTTTAAGCATTATCCAATAAGAAAATTAAGTAAATATTTTTAAGTTCGAACTTCTAAAAAATTAAAGCAATAGCATTTTGTTAGTGTTTTTCGTGATTTTTAAGCATTATCCAATAAGAAAATTAGGTAAATAAATCTAAGTTCAAACTTCTAAAAAATGTCGAGACGAGCTGCATATCGCTTAAATTCACCACACCTCATAGGTGAATATGTCGCAAATTTTTCATGGAAAGCAATTGCATTTTGGTAGTGTTCTTCGTAATTTCTTAGCATTATCCAATAAGAAAATTAAGTAAATAACTCTAAGTTCGAACTTCTAAAAAATGTCGAGACGAGCTGCATATCGCTTAAATTCACCACACCTAATAGGTGAATATGTCGCAAATTTTTCATGGAAAGCAATTGCATTTTGGTAGTGTTCTTCGTAATTTCTTAGCATTATCCAATAAGAAAATTAAGTAAATAACTCTAAGTTCGAACTTCTAAAAAATGTCGAGACGAGCTGCATGCCGCTTAAATTAAACACGCCTTATAGGTGAATTTGTCGCAAATTTTTCATGGAAAGCAATTGCATTTTGGTAGTGTTTTTAGTGATTTTTAAGCATTATCCAATAAGAAAATTAAGTAAATATTTTTAAGTTCGAACTTTTAAAAAATTAAAGCAATAGCATTTTGTTAGTGTTTTTCGTGATTTTTAAGCATTATCCAATAAGAAAATTAGGTAAATAAATCTAAGTTCGAACTTTTAAAAAATGTCGAGACGAGCTGCATATCGCTTAAATTTACCACACCTCATAGGTGAATTTGTCGCAAATTTTTTCATGAAAAGCAATTGCATTTTGGTAGTGTTTTTATGTGATTTTTAAGCATTATCCAATTAAAAAAGAAAGTAAATAACTCTAAGTTCGAACTTCTAAAAAATGTCGAGACGAGCTGCATATCGCTTAAATTTACCACACCTCATAGGTGAATATGTCGCAAATTTTTCATGGAAAGCAATTGCATTTTGGTAATGTTTTTTTTTTAAATATTTTTAAGTTCGAACTTCTAAAAAACGAAAGCAATAGCATTTTGGTAGTGTTTTTCGTGATTTTTAAGCATTATCCAATAAGAAAATTAGGTAAATAAATCTAAGTTCGAACTTCTAAAAAATGTCGAGACGAGCTGCATATCGCTTAAATTCACCACACCTCATAGGTGAATTTGTCGCAAATTTTTTCAATGAAAGCAATTGCATTTTGGTAGTGTTTTTTTGTGATTTTTAAGCATTTTCCAATAAAAAAAGTAAGTAAATAACTCTAAGTTCGAACTTCTAAAAAATGTCGAGACGAGCTGCATATCGCTTAAATTCACCACACCTCATAGGTGAATTTGTCGCACATTTTTAATGGAAAGCAATTGCATTTTGGTAGTGTTTTTTTGTGACTTTTAAGCATTATCCAATTAAAAAAGAAAGTAAATAACTCTAAGTTCGAACTTCTAAAAAATGTCGAGACGAGCTGCATATCGCTTAAATTCACCACACCTCATAGGTGAATTTGTCGCAAATTTTTCATGGAAAGCAATTGCATTTTGTTAGTGTTTTTCGTGATTTTTAAGCATTATTCAATAAGAAAATTAGGTAAATAAATCTAAGTTCGAACTTTTAAAAAATGTCGAGACGAGCTGCATATCGCTTAAATTTACCACACCTCATAGGTGAATTTGTCGCAAATTTTTTCATTTAAAGCAATTGCATTTTGGTAGTGTTTTTTTGTGATTTTTAAGCATTATCCAATTAAAAAAGAAAGTAAATATCTTTAAGTTCGAAATTCTAAAAAATGTCGAGACGAGCTGCATATCGCTTAAATTTACCACACCTCATAGGTGAATTTGTCGCAAATTCTTCATGAAAAGCAATTGCATTTTGGTAATGTTTTTTTTTTAAATATTTTTAAGTTCGAACTTCTAAAAAACAAAAGCAATAGCATTTTGGTAGTGTTTTTCGTGATTTTTAAGCATTATCCAATAAGAAAATTAGGTAAATAAATCTAAGTTCGAACTTCTAAAAAATGTCGAGACGAGCTGCATATCGCTTAAATTCACCACACCTCATAGGTGAATTTGTCGCAAATTTTTTCAATTAAAGCAATTGCATTTTGGTAGTGTTTTTCGTGATTTCTTAGCATTATCCAATAAGAAAATGAAGTAAATAACTCTAAGTTCGAACTTCTAAAATATGTCGAGACGAGCTGCATATCGCTTAAATTCACCACACCTCATAGGTGAATTTGTCGCACATTTTTAATGGAAAGCAATTGCATTTTGGTAGTGTTTTTCGTGATTTCTTAGCATTATCCAATAAGAAAATTAAATAAATAACTCTAAGTTCGAACTTCTACAAAATGTCGAGACGAGCTGCATACCGCTTAAATTAACCACGCCTCATAGGTGAATTTGTCGCAAATATTTCATGGAAAGCAATTGCATTTTGGTAGTGTTTTTGGTTATTTCTTAGCATTATCCAATAAGAAAATGAAGTAAATCACTCTAATTTCGAACTTCTAAAAAATGAAGAGGTGAGCTGCGCATCGCTTAAATTCACCACACCTCATAGGTGAATTTGTCGCAAATTTTTTCAATGAAAGCAATTGCATTTTGGTAGTGTTTTTTTTGTGATTTTTAAGCATTATCCAATCAAAAAAGTAAGTAAATAACACTAAGTTCGAACTTCTAAAAAATGTCGAGACGAGCTGCATATCGCTTAAATTCACCACACCTCATAGGTGAATTTGTCGCACATTTTTAATGGAAAGCAATTGCATTTTGGTAGTTTTTTTCGTGATTTCTTAGCATTATCCAATAAGAAAATGAAATAAATAACTCTAAGTTCGAACTTCTACAAAATGTCGAGACGAGCTGCATACCGCTTAAATTCACCACACCTCATAGGTGAATTTGTCGCAAATTTTTCATGGAAAGCAATTGCATTTTGGTAGTGTTCTTCGTAATTTCTTAGCATTATCCAATAAGAAAATTAAGTAAATATTTTTAAGTTCGAACTTCTACAAAATGAAAGCAATAGCATTTTGGTAGTGTTTTTTCGTGATTTTTAAGTATTATCCAATAAGAAAATTAGGTAAATAATTCTAAGTTCAACCTTCTAAAAAATGTCGAGACGAGCTGCATATCGCTTAAATTTACCACACCTCATAGGTGAATTTGTCGCAAATTTTTTCATGGAAAGCAATTGCATTTTGGTAGTGTTTTTTTGTGACTTTTAAGCATTATCCAATTAAAAAAGAAAGTAAATAACTCTAAGTTCGAACTTCTAAAAAATGTCGAGACGAGCTGCATATCGCTTAAATTCACCACACCTCATAGGTGAATTTGTCGCAAATTTTTTCAATTAAAGCAATTGCATTTTGGTAGTGTTTTTTTGTGACTTTTAAGCATTATCCAATTAAAAAAGAAAGTAAATAACTCTAAGTTCGAACTTCTAAAAAATGTCGAGACGAGCTGCATATCGCTTAAATTCACCACACCTCATAGGTGAATTTGTCGCAAATTTTTCATGGAAAGCAATTGCATTTTGTTAGTGTTTTTCGTGATTTTTAAGCATTATTCAATAAGAAAATTAGGTAAATAAATCTAAGTTCGAACTTTTAAAAAATGTCGAGACGAGCTGCATACCGCTTAAATTAACCACGCCTCATAGGTGAATTTGTCGCAAATATTTCATGGAAAGCAATTGCATTTTGGTAGTGTTTTTGGTTATTTCTTAGCATTATCCAATAAGAAAATGAAGTAAATCACTCTAATTTCGAACTTCTAAAAAATGAAGAGGTGAGCTGCGCATCGCTTAAATTCACCACGCCTCATAGGTGAATTTGTCGCAAATTTTTCATGAAAAGCAATTGCATTTTGGTAGTGTTTTTCGTGATTTCTTAGCATTATCCAATAAGAAAATGAAGTAAATAACTCCAAGTTCGAACTTCTAAAAAATGAAGAGGCGAGCTGCATATCGCTTAAATTCACCACACCTCATAGGTGAATTTGTCGCAAATTTTTAATGGAAAGCAATTGCATTTTGGTAGTGTTTTTAGTGATTTTTAAGCATTATCCAATAAGAAAATTAAGTAAATATTTTTAAGTTCGAACTTCTAAAAAATTAAAGCAATAGCATTTTGTTAGTGTTTTTCGTGATTTTTAAGCATTATCCAATAAGAAAATTAGGTAAATAAATCTAAGTTCGAACTTCTAAAAAATGTCGAGACGAGCTGCATATCGCTTGCATTTTGGTAGTGTTTTTTGGTGACTTTTAAGCATTATCCAATTAAAAAAGAAAGTAAATAACTCTAATTTCGAACTTCTAAAAAATGTCGAGACGAGCTGCATATCGCTTAAATTCACCACACCTCATAGGTGAATTTGTCGCAAATTTTTCATGGAAAGCAATTGCATTTTGGTAGTGTTCTTCGTAATTTCTTAGCATAATCCAATAAGAAAATTAAGTAAATATTTTTAAGTTCGAACTTCTAAAATACGAAAGCAATAGCATTTTGGTTCAAGTTCGAACTACTAAAAAATTAAAGCAATAGCATTTTGTTAGTATTTTTCGTGATTTTTAAGCATTATCCAATAAGAAAATTAGGTAAATAAATCTAAGTTCGAACTTTTAAAAAATGTCGAGACGAACTGCATATCGCTTAAATTTACCACACCTTATAGGTGAATTTGTCGCAAATTTTTTCATGGAAAGCAATTGCATTTTGGTAGTGTTTTTTTGTGATTTTTAAGCATTATCCAATTAAAAAAGAGAGTAAATAACTCTAAGTTCGAACTTCTAAAAAATGTCGAGACGAGCTGCATATCGCTTAAATTCACCACACCTCATAGGTGAATTTGTCGCAAATTTTTTCAATGAAAGCAATTGCATTTTGGTAGTGTTTTTTTTGTAATTTTTAAGCATTATCCAATAAGAAAATTAGGTAAATAAATCTAAGTTCGAACTTTTAAAAAATGTCGAGACGAACTGCATATCGCTTAAATTTACCACACCTCATAAGTGAATTTGTCGCAAATTTTTTCATGGAAAGCAATTGCATTTTGGTAGGGTTTTTTTGTGATTTTTAAGCATTATCCAATTAAAAAAGAGAGTAAATAACTCTAAGTTCGAACTTCTAAAAAATGTCGAGACGAGCTGCATATCGCTTAAATTCACCACACCTCATAGGTGAATTTGTCGCACATTTTTAATGGAAAGCAATTGCATTTTGGTAGTGTTTTTCGTGATTTTTAAGCATTATCCAATAAAAAAAGTAAGTAAAAGCTCTAAGTTCGAACCTCTAAAAAATGTCGAGGCGAGCTGCATATCGCTTAAATTCACCACACCTCATAGGTGAATTTGTCGCAAATTTTTAATGGAAAGCAATTGCATTTTGGTAGTGTTTTTTTAGTGATTTTTAAGCATTATCCAATAAGAAAATTAAGTAAATATTTTGAAGTTCGAACTTCTAAAAAATTAAAGCAATAGCATTTTGTTAGTGTTTTTCGTGATTTTTAAGCATTATCCAATAAGAAAATTAGGTAAATAAATCTAAGTTCAAACTTCTAAAAAATGTCGAGACGAGCTGCATATCGCTTAAATTCACCACACCTCATAGGTGAATATGTCGCAAATTTTTCATGGAAAGCAATTGCATTTTGGTAGTGTTCTTCGTAATTTCTTAGCATTATCCAATAAGAAAATTAAGTAAATAACTCTAAGTTCGAACTTCTAAAAAATGTCGAGACGAGCTGCATATCGCTTAAATTCACCACACCTAATAGGTGAATATGTCGCAAATTTTTCATGGAAAGCAATTGCATTTTGGTAGTGTTCTTCGTAATTTCTTAGCATTATCCAATAAGAAAATTAAGTAAATAACTCTAAGTTCGAACTTCTAAAAAATGTCGAGACGAGCTGCATGCCGCTTAAATTAAACACGCCTTATAGGTGAATTTGTCGCAAATTTTTCATGGAAAGCAATTGCATTTTGGTAGTGTTTTTAGTGATTTTTAAGCATTATCCAATAAGAAAATTAAGTAAATATTTTTAAGTTCGAACTTTTAAAAAATTAAAGCAATAGCATTTTGTTAGTGTTTTTCGTGATTTTTAAGCATTATCCAATAAGAAAATTAGGTAAATAAATCTAAGTTCGAACTTTTAAAAAATGTCGAGACGAGCTGCATATCGCTTAAATTTACCACACCTCATAGGTGAATTTGTCGCAAATTTTTTCATGAAAAGCAATTGCATTTTGGTAGTGTTTTTATGTGATTTTTAAGCATTATCCAATTAAAAAAGAAAGTAAATAACTCTAAGTTCGAACTTCTAAAAAATGTCGAGACGAGCTGCATATCGCTTAAATTTACCACACCTCATAGGTGAATATGTCGCAAATTTTTCATGGAAAGCAATTGCATTTTGGTAATGTTTTTTTTTTAAATATTTTTAAGTTCGAACTTCTAAAAAACGAAAGCAATAGCATTTTGGTAGTGTTTTTCGTGATTTTTAAGCATTATCCAATAAGAAAATTAGGTAAATAAATCTAAGTTCGAACTTCTAAAAAATGTCGAGACGAGCTGCATATCGCTTAAATTCACCACACCTCATAGGTGAATTTGTCGCAAATTTTTTCAATGAAAGCAATTGCATTTTGGTAGTGTTTTTTTGTGATTTTTAAGCATTTTCCAATAAAAAAAGTAAGTAAATAACTCTAAGTTCGAACTTCTAAAAAATGTCGAGACGAGCTGCATATCGCTTAAATTCACCACACCTCATAGGTGAATTTGTCGCACATTTTTAATGGAAAGCAATTGCATTTTGGTAGTGTTTTTTTGTGACTTTTAAGCATTATCCAATTAAAAAAGAAAGTAAATAACTCTAAGTTCGAACTTCTAAAAAATGTCGAGACGAGCTGCATATCGCTTAAATTCACCACACCTCATAGGTGAATTTGTCGCAAATTTTTCATGGAAAGCAATTGCATTTTGTTAGTGTTTTTCGTGATTTTTAAGCATTATTCAATAAGAAAATTAGGTAAATAAATCTAAGTTCGAACTTTTAAAAAATGTCGAGACGAGCTGCATATCGCTTAAATTTACCACACCTCATAGGTGAATTTGTCGCAAATTTTTTCATTTAAAGCAATTGCATTTTGGTAGTGTTTTTTTGTGATTTTTAAGCATTATCCAATTAAAAAAGAAAGTAAATATCTTTAAGTTCGAAATTCTAAAAAATGTCGAGACGAGCTGCATATCGCTTAAATTTACCACACCTCATAGGTGAATTTGTCGCAAATTCTTCATGAAAAGCAATTGCATTTTGGTAATGTTTTTTTTTTAAATATTTTTAAGTTCGAACTTCTAAAAAACAAAAGCAATAGCATTTTGGTAGTGTTTTTCGTGATTTTTAAGCATTATCCAATAAGAAAATTAGGTAAATAAATCTAAGTTCGAACTTCTAAAAAATGTCGAGACGAGCTGCATATCGCTTAAATTCACCACACCTCATAGGTGAATTTGTCGCAAATTTTTTCAATTAAAGCAATTGCATTTTGGTAGTGTTTTTCGTGATTTCTTAGCATTATCCAATAAGAAAATGAAGTAAATAACTCTAAGTTCGAACTTCTAAAATATGTCGAGACGAGCTGCATATCGCTTAAATTCACCACACCTCATAGGTGAATTTGTCGCACATTTTTAATGGAAAGCAATTGCATTTTGGTAGTGTTTTTCGTGATTTCTTAGCATTATCCAATAAGAAAATTAAATAAATAACTCTAAGTTCGAACTTCTACAAAATGTCGAGACGAGCTGCATACCGCTTAAATTAACCACGCCTCATAGGTGAATTTGTCGCAAATATTTCATGGAAAGCAATTGCATTTTGGTAGTGTTTTTGGTTATTTCTTTGCATTATCCAATAAGAAAATGAAGTAAATAACTCCAATTTCGAACTTCTAAAAAATGAAGAGGTGAGCTGCACATCGCTTTAATTCACCACGCCTCATAGGTGAATTTGTCGCAAATTTTTCATGGAAAGCAATTGCATTTTGGTAGTGTTTTTGGAGATTTCTTAGCATTATCCAATAAGAAAATGAAGTAAATAACTCCAATTTCGAACTTCTAAAAAATGAAGAGGCGAGCTGCATATCGCTTAAATTCACCACACCTCATAAGTGAATTTGTCGCAAATTTTTCATGGAAAGCAATTGCATTTTTGTAGTGTTTTTCGTGATTTCTTAGCATTATCCAAAAAGAAAATTAAGTAAATAAATCTATGTTCGAACTTCAAAAAAATGTCGAGGAGAGCTGCATATCGCTTAAATTCACCACACCTCATAGGTGAATTTGTCGCAAATTTTTCATGGAAAGCAATTGCATTTTGGTAGTGTTTTTAGTGATTTTTAAGCATTATCCAATAAGAAAATTAAGTAAATATTTTTAAGTTCTAACTTCTAAAAAATTAAAGCAATAGCAATTTATTAGTGTTTTTCGTGATTTTTAAGCATTATCCAATAAGAAAATTAGGTAAATAAATTTAAGTTCGAACTTCTAAAAAATGTCGAGACGAGCTGCATATCGCTTAAATTTACCACACCTCATAGGTGAATTTGTCGCAAATTTTTTCATGGAAAGCAATTGCATTTTGGTAGTGTTTTTTTGTGACTTTTAAGCATTATCCAATTAAAAAAGAAAGTAAATAACTCTAAGTTCGAACTTCTAAAAAATGTCGAGACGAGCTTCATATCGCTTAAATTCACCACACCTCATAGGTGAATTTGTCGAAAATTTTTCATGGAAAGCCATTGCATTTTGGTAGTATTCTTCGTAATTTCTTAGCATTATCCAATAAAAAAATTAAGTAAATATTTTTAAGTTCGAACTTCTAAAAAACGAAAGCAATAGCATTTTGGTAGTGTTTTTCGTGATTTTTAAGCATTATCCAATAAGAAAATGAAGTAAATAACTCTAAGTTCGAACTTCTAAAAAATGTCGAGACGAGCTGCATGCTGCTTAAATTAAAAACGCCTTATAGGTGAATTTGTCGCAAATTTTTTCAATGAAAGCAATTGCATTTTGGTAGTGTTTTTTTTTGTGATTTTTAAGCATTATCCAATAAAATAAGTAAGTAAATAACTCTAAGTTCGAACTTCTAAAAAATGTCGAGAAGAGCTGCATATCGCTTAAATTCACCACACCTTATAGGTGTTAATTAAAGCAATAGCATTTTGTTAGTGTTTTTCGTGATTTTTAAGCATTATCCAATAAGAAAATTAGGTAAATAAATCTAAGTTCGAACTTCTAAAAAATGTCGAGAAGAGCTGCATATCGCTTAAATTTACCACACCTTATAGGTGAATTTGTCGCAAATTTTTTCATGGAAAGCAATAGCATTTTGGTAGTGTTTTTCGTGATTTTTAAGCATTATCCAATAAGAAAATTAGGTAAATAAATCTAAGTTCGAACTTCTAAAAAATGTCGAGACGAGCTGCATATCGCTTAAATGTACCACACCTCATAGGTGAATTTGTCGCAAATTTTTTCATGGAAAGCAATTGCATTTTGGTAGTGTTTTTTTGTGACTTTTAAGCATTATCCAATTAAAAAAGAAAGTAAATAACTCTACGTTCGAACTTCTAAAAAATGTCGAGACGAGCTGCATATCGCTTAAATTCACCACACCTCATAGGTGAATTTGTCGCAAATTTTTCATGGAAAGCAATTGCATTTTGGTAGTGTTCTTCGTAATTTCTTAGCATTATCCAATAAAAAAATTAAGTAAATATTTTTAAGTTCGAACTTCTAAAAAACGAAAGCAATAGCATTTTGGTAGTGTTTTTCGTGATTTTTAAGCATTATCCAATAAGAAAATGAAGTAAATAACTCTAAGTTCGAAATTCTAAAAAATGTCGAGACGAGCTGCATGCTGCTTAAATTAAACACGCCTTATAGGTGAATTTGTCGCAAATTTTTTCAATGAAAGCAATTGCATTTTGGTAGTGTTTTTTCGTGATTTCTTAGCATTATCCAATAAGAAAATGAAGTAAATAACTCTAAGTTCGAACTTCTAAAATATGTCGAGACGAGCTGCATATCGCTTAAATTCACCACACCTCATAGGTGAATTTGTCGCACATTTTTAATGGAAAGCAATTGCATTTTGTGCCTCAATAAACGTCCTGCTCTACCTTCCACCCATTGATCTGTGGATCAAAAACCACGCAACAAAAGCCGCCCTAAGGCTGAAAGCTATGGGGCAGCTGGGGTATCTGTCTTATGGCCATTGCAAATTAAAGGAAATAAATAGATAGGCCCACGCAACCAATAGATTATGTAATACCCAGGTTAAACATTGACATAAAGCCAATAGTAACCATTAAAGAAAAGGGATGGCTAAAGGGCATTAGCCTTAGTGGCAAAACTTTTAATATCTTTACTGACGGCTCTAAACTAAAGGAAGGGGTGGGGGCTGCGGTGTACTGTGCAGAGCTGGGGCTCAAAGAGGCATTCAGGCTGCCTGACCACTGCAGCATTTTTCAAGCCGAAATATTTGCCATCAAAATGGCAGCCATTCTGGCCAACACACTCACGACACCAAACTCTAGAATAAATCTATATGTCGACAGTCAGGGGGCCATTAAAGCCCTCTGCGCAGATTGGATCCGCTCAACGATGGTATGGGAAAGCAAAACTGCACTTGACCGACGAATGAAAGACAAGAGCCTACACATCTACTGGGTCCCTGGACACACGGGGATTATAGGGAATGAAAAGGCTGACGAATTAGCAAAGATAGGAGCCACACTACAAACGGAGCATATGGTGACGGCCCCTATGCCTCTACAAAACCTTAAATTCAATTGTGACTCCGAAATGATGAAAGAAGCGGAAAAACGGTGGAGGTCTATCACTACCTGCAAAGCTTCAAAAATCATGTGGAGTCACTACGACGGCAGACGGACGAATTACCTACTGTCACTCACTAGGGCCAACTGTAGACTACTTGTGGGGATGGTCACAGGGCACTTTTATACCGCAGCTTACGCCTATAGGATTGGACAGGCTGCCAGCGACTCCTGCAGGAAGTGTGAACAACCTGGGGAAAGAGAGACTGTGGAACATTTGCTCTGTCAATGCCCGGCCTTAGCTGACAGCCGAGCCAAATGCCTGGGCCGTTACTGGTGTCACGGCCTTGGGCAAGCAGCAGAGGCATCACCTGATGACCTTCTGCGCTTCTCTAAGGTCGTGCGCAGCAGTCTGACCTAGGCGTAGCTAGCGACTAACAAATGTAATAACAACGTAGCGACTTCGTGTAGACTTATTGAACCAAACATAGGCTAGCAACGCTAAGGACCGCAAGGTCTATGTGAGGCATCGTAGGGCCCGCTAGCATTTAACATAACATAACAATTGCATTTTGGTAGTGTTTTTCGTTATTTCTTAGCATTATCCAATAAGAAAATGAAATAAATAACTCTAAGTTCGAACTTCTACAAAATGTCGAGACGAGCTGCATACCGCTTAAATTAACCACGCCTCATAGGTGAATTTGTCGCAAATATTTCATGGAAAGCAAATGCATTTTGGTAGTGTTTTTGGTTATTTCTTTGCATTATCCAATAAGAAAATGAAGTAAATAACTCCAATTTCGAACTTCTAAAAAATGAAGAGGTGAGCTGCACATCGCTTTAATTCACCACGCCTCATAGGTGAATTTGTCGCAAATTTTTCATGGAAAGCAATTGCATTTTGGTAGTGTTTTTTGGTGATTTCTTAGCATTATCCAATAAGAAAATGAAGTAAATAACTCCAAGTTCGAACTTCTAAAAAATGAAGAGGCGAGCTGCATATCGCTTAAATTCACCACACCTCATAAGTGAATTTGTCGCAAATTTTTCATGGAAAGCAATTGCATTTTTGTAGTGTTTTTCGTGATTTCTTAGCATTATCCAAAAAGAAAATTAAGTAAATAAATCTATGTTCGAACTTCAAAAAAATGTCGAGGAGAGCTGCATATCGCTTAAATTCACCACACCTCATAGGTGAATTTGTCGCAAATTTTTCATGGAAAGCAATTGCATTTTGGTAGTGTTTTTAGTGATTTTTAAGCATTATCCAATAAGAAAATTAAGTAAATATTTTTAAGTTCGAACTTTTAAAAAATTAAAGCAATAGCATTTTGTTAGTGTTTTTCGTGATTTTTAAGCATTATCCAATAAGAAAATTAGGTAAATAAATCTAAGTTCGAACTTTTAAAAAATGTCGAGACGAGCTGCATATCGCTTAAATTTACCACACCTCATAGGTGAATTTGTCGCAAATTTTTTCATGGAAAGCAATTGCATTTTGGTAGTGTTTTTAGTGATTTTTTAGCATTATCCAATAAGAAAATTAGGTAAATAAATCTAAGTTCGAACTTTTAAAAAATGTCGAGACGAGCTGCATATCGCTTAAATTTACCACACCTCATAGGTGAATTTGTCGCAAATTTTTTCATGGAAAGCAATTGCATTTTGGTAGTGTTTTTCGTAATTTCTTAGCATTATCCAATAAGAAAATTAAGTAAATATTTTTAAGTTCGAACTTCTAAAAAACGAAAGCAATAGCATTTTGGTAGTGTTTTTCGTGATTTTTAAGTATTATCCAATAAGAAAATTAGGTAAATAAATCTAAGTTCGAACTTCTAAAAAATGTCGAGACGAGCTGCATATCGCTTAAATTCACCACACCTCATAGGTGAATTTGTCGCACATTTTTAATGTGCAGCAATTGCATTTTGGTAGTGTTTTTCGTGATTTCTTAGCATTATCCAATAAGAAAATTAAGTAAATAAATCTATGTTCGAACTTCAAAAAAATGTCGAGGAGAGCTGCATATCGCTTAAATTCACCACACCTCATAGGTGAATTTGTCGCAAATTTTTCATGGAAAGCAATTGCATTTTGGTAGTGTTTTTAGTGATTTTTAAGCATTATCCAATAAGAAAATTAAGTAAATATTTTTAAGTTCGAACTTCTAAAAAATTAAAGCAATAGCATTTTGTTAGTGTTTTTCGTGATTTTTAAGCATTATCCAATAAGAAAATTAGGTAAATAAATCTAAGTTCGAACTTCTAAAAAATGTCGAGACGAGCTGCATATCGCTTAAATTTACAACACCTCATAGGTGAATTTATCGCAAATTTTTTCATGGAAAGCAATTGCATTTTGGTAGTGTTTTTAGTGATTTTTAAGCATTATCCAATAAGAAAATTAAGTAAATATTTTTAAGTTCGAACTTTTAAAAAATTAAAGCAATAGCATTTTGTTAGTGTTTTTCGTGATTTTTAAGCATTATCCAATAAGAAAATTAGGTAAATAAATCTAAGTTCGAACTTTTAAAAAATGTCGAGACGAGCTGCATATCGCTTAAATTTACCACACCTCATAGGTGAATTTGTCGCGAATTTTTTCATGGAAAGCAATTGCATTTTGGTAGTGTTTTTAGTGATTTTTAAGCATTATCCAATAAGAAAATTAAGTAAATATTTTTAAGTTCGAACTTTTAAAAAATTAAAGCAATAGCATTTTGTTAGTGTTTTTCGTGATTTTTAAGCATTATCCAATAAGAAAATTAGGTAAATAAATCTAAGTTCGAACTTTTAAAAAATGTCGAGACGAGCTGCATATCGCTTAAATTTACCACACCTCATAGGTGAATTTGTCGCAAATTTTTTCATGGAAAGCAATTGCATTTTGGTAGTGTTTTTATGTGATTTTTAAGCATTATCCAATTAAAAAAGAAAGTAAATAACTCTAAGTTCGAACTTCTAAAAAATGTCGAGACGAGCTGCATATCGCTTAAATTTACCACACCTCATAGGTGAATTTGTCGCAAATTTTTCATGGAAAGCAATTGCATTTTGGTAATGTTTTTTTTTTAAATATTTTTAAGTTCGAACTTCTAAAAAACGAAAGCAATAGCATTTTGGTAGTGTTTTTCGTGATTTTTAAGCATTATCCAATAAGAAAATTAGGTAAATAAATCTAAGTTCGAACTTCTAAAAAATGTCGAGACGAGCTGCATATCGCTTAAATTCACCACACCTCATAGGTGAATTTGTCACAAATTTTTTCAATGAAAGCAATTGCATTTTGGTAGTGTTTTTTTGTGACTTTTAAGCATTATCCAATTAAAAAAGAAAGTAAATAACTCTAAGTTCGAACTTCTAAAAAATGTCGAGACGAGCTGCATAACGCTTAAATTCACCACACCTCATAGGTGAATTTGTCGCACATTTTTAATGGAAAGCAATTGCATTTTGGTAGTGTTTTTTTGTGACTTTTAAGCATTATCCAATTAAAAAAGAAAGTAAATAACTCTAAGTTCGAACTTCTAAAAAATGTCGAGACAAGCTGCATATCGCTTAAATTCACCACACCTCATAGGTGAATTTGTCGCAAATTTTTCATGGAAAGCAATTGCATTTTGTTAGTGTTTTTCGTGATTTTTAAGCATTATCCAATAAGAAAATTAGGTAAATAAATCTAAGTTCGAACTTTTAAAAAATGTCGAGACGAGCTGCATATCGCTTAAATTTACCACACCTCATAGGTGAATTTGTCGCAAATTTTTTCATGGAAAGCAATTGCATTTTGGTAGTGTTTTTTTGTGATTTTTAAGCATTATCCAATTAAAAAAGAAAGTAAATAACTCTAAGTTCGAACTTCTAAAAAATGTCGAGACGAGCTGCATATCGCTTAAATTTACCACACCTCATAGGTGAATTTGTCGCCAATTCTTCATGAAAAGCAATTGCATTTTGGTAATGTTTTTTTTAAATATTTTTAAGTTCGAACTTCTAAAAAACAAAAGCAATAGCATTTTGGTAGTGTTTTTCGTGATTTTTAAGCATTATCCAATAAGAAAATTAGGTAAATAAATCTAAGTTCGAACTTCTAAAAAATGTCGAGACGAGCTGCATATCGCTTAAATTCACCACACCTCATAGGTGAATTTGTCGCAAATTTTTTCAATGAAAGCAATTGCATTTTGGTAGTGTTTTTCGTGATTTCTTAGCATTATCCAATAAGAAAATGAAGTAAATAACTCTAAGTTCGAACTTCTAAAATATGTCGAGACGAGCTGCATATCGCTTAAATTCACCACACCTCATAGGTGAATTTGTCGCACATTTTTAATGGAAAGCAATTGCATTTTGGTAGTGTTTTTCGTGATTTCTTAGCATTATCCAATAAGAAAATTAAATAAATAACTCTAAGTTCGAACTTCTACAAAATGTCGAGACGAGCTGCATACCGCTTAAATTAACCACGCCTCATAGGTGAATTTGTCGCAAATATTTCATGGAAAGCAATTGCATTTTGGTAGTGTTTTTGGTTATTTCTTTGCATTATCCAATAAGAAAATGAAGTAAATAACTCCAATTTCGAACTTCTAAAAAATGAAGAGGTGAGCTGCACATCGCTTTAATTCACCACGCCTTATAGGTGAATTTGTCGCAAATTTTTCATGGAAAGCAATTGCATTTTGGTAGTGTTTTTGGAGATTTCTTAGCATTATCCAATAAGAAAATGAAGTAAATAACTCTAAGTTCGAACTTCTAAAAAATGTCGAGACGAGCTGCATATCGCTTAAATTCACCACACCTCATAGGTGAATTTGTCGCACATTTTTAATGGAAAGCAATTGCATTTTGGTAGTGTTTTTCGTGATTTCTTAGCATTATCCAATAAGAAAATGAAATAAATAACTCTACGTTCGAACTTCTACAAAATGTCGAGACGAGCTGCATACCGCTTAAATTAACCACGCCTCATAGGTGAATTTGTCGCAAATATTTCATGGAAAGCAATTGCATTTTGGTAGTGGTTTTGGTTATTTCTTAGCATTATCCAATAAGAAAATGAAGTAAATAACTCTAATTTCGAACTTCTAAAAAATGAAGAGGTGAGCTGCACATCGCCTTAATTCACCACGCCTCATAGGTGAATTTGTCGCAAATTTTTCATGGAAAGCAATTGCATTTTGGTAGTGTTTTTGGTGATTTCTTAGCATTATCCAATAAGAAAATGAAGTAAATAACTCCAAGTTCGAACTTCTAAAAAATTAAGAGGCGAGCTGCATATCGCTTAAATTCACCACACCTCATAAGTGAATTTTACGCAAATTTTTCATGGAAAGCAATTGCATTTTGGTAGTGTTTTTTTGTGACTTTTAAGCATTATCCAATTAAAAAAGAAAGTAAATAACTCTAATTTCGAACTTCTAAAAAATGTCGAGACGAGCTGCATATCGCTTAAATTCACCACACCTCATAGGTGAATTTGTCGCAAATTTTTCATGGAAAGCAATTGCATTTTGGTAGTGTTCTTCGTAATTTCTTAGCATTATCCAATAAGAAAATTAAGTAAATATTTTCAAGTTCGAACTTCTAAAATACGAAAGCAATAGCATTTTGGTAGTGTTTTTCGTGATTTTTAAGCATTATCCAATAAGAAAATTAGGTAAATATTTTTAAGTTCGAACTTCTAAAAAATTAAAGCAATATCATTTTGTTAGTATTTTTCGTGATTTTTAAGCATTATCCAATAAGAAAATTAAGTAAATATTTTTAAGTTCGAACTTCTAAAAAATTAAAGCAATAGCATTTTGTTAGTATTTTTCGTGATTTTTAAGCATTATCCAATAAGAAAATTAGGTAAATAAATCTAAGTTCGAACTTTTAAAAAATGTCGAGACGAACTGCATATCGCTTAAATTTACCACACCTCATAGGTGAATTTGTCGCAAATTTTTTCATGGAAAGCAATTGCATTTTGGTAGTGTTGTTTTGTGATTTTTAAGCATTATCCAATTAAAAAAGAGAGTAAATAACTCTAAGTTCGAACTTCTAAAAAATGTCGAGACGAGCTGCATATCGCTTAAATTCACCACACCTCATAGGTGAATTTGTCGCAAATTTTTTCAATGAAAGCAATTGCATTTTGGTAGTGTTTTTTTTGTGATTTTTAAGCATTATCCAATAAGAAAATTAGGTAAATAAATCTAAGTTCGAACTTTTAAAAAATGTCGAGACGAACTGCATATCGCTTAAATTTACCACACCTCATAAGTGAATTTGTCGCAAATTTTTTCATGGAAAGCAATTGCATTTTGGTAGTGTTTTTTTGTGATTTTTAAGCATTATCCAATTAAAAAAGAGAGTAAATAACTCTAAGTTCGAACTTCTAAAAAATGTCGAGACGAGCTGCATATCGCTTAAATTCATCACACCTCATAGGTGAATTTGTCGCAAATTTTTAATGGAAAGCAATTGCATTTTGGTAGTGTTTTTCGTGATTTCTTAGCATTATCCAATAAGAAAATGAAGTAAATAACTCTAAGTTCGAACTTCTAAAAAATGTCGAGACGAGCTGCATATCGCTTAAATTCACCACACCTCATAGGTGAATTTGTCGCACATTTTTAATGGAAAGCAATTGCATTTTGGTAGTGTTTTTCGTGATTTCTTAGCATTATCCAATAAGAAAATGAAGTAAATAACTCTAAGTTCGAACTTCTACAAAATGTCGAGACGAGCTGCATACCGCTTAAATTAACCACGCCTCATAGGTGAATTTGTCGCAAATATTTCATGGAAAGCAATTGCATTTTGGTAGTGTTTTTTTTGTGATTTTTAAGCATTATCCAATAAAAAAAGTAAGTAAATAACTCTAAGTTCGAACCTCTAAAAAATGTCGAGGCGAGCTGCATATCGCTTAAATTCACCACACCTCATAGGTGAATTTGTCGCAAATTTTTAATGGAAAGCAATTGAATTTTGGTAGTGTTTTTTTAGCATTAATCCAATAAGAAAATTAGGTAAATAAATCTAAGTTCAAACTTCTAAAAAATGTCGAGACGAGCTGCATATCGCTTAAATTTAATACACCTCATAGGTGTATTTGTCGCAAATTTTTTCATGGAAAGCAATTGCATTTTGGTAGTGTTTTTTTGTGACTTTTAAGCATTATCCAATTAAAAAAGAAAGTAAATAACTCTAAGTTCGAACTTCTAAAAAATGTCGAGACGAGCTGCATATCGCTTAAATTCACCACACCTCATAGGTGAATATGTCGCAAATTTTTTATGGAAAGCAATTGCATTTTGGTAGTGTTCTTCGTAATTTCTTAGCATTATCCAATAAGAAAATTAAGTAAATAACTCTAAGTTCGAACTTCCAAAAAAATGTCGAGACGAGCTGCATGCCGCTTAAATTAAACACGCCTTATAGGTGAATTTGTCGCAAATTTTTCATGGAAAGCAATTGCATTTTGGTAGTGTTTTTAGTGATTTTTAAGCATTATCCAATAAGAAAATTAAGTAAATATTTTTAAGTTCGAACTTTTAAAAAATTAAATCAATAGCATTTTGTTAGTGTTTTTCGTGATTTTTAAGCATTATCCAATAAGAAAATTAGGTAAATAAATCTAAGTTCGAACTTTTAAAAAATGTCGAGACGAGCTGCATATCGCTTAAATTTACCACACCTCATAGGTGAATTTGTCGCAAATTTTTTCATGGAAAGCAATTGCATTTTGGTAGTGTTTTTATGTGATTTTTAAGCATTATCCAATTAAAAAAGAAAGTAAATAACTCTAAGTTCGAACTTCTAAAAAATGTCGAGACGAGCTGCATATCGCTTAAATTTACCACACCTCATAGGTGAATATGTCGCAAATTTTTCATGGAAAGCAATTGCATTTTGGTAATGTT
Source organism: Conops quadrifasciatus (assembly GCA_949752815.1). Lineage (NCBI taxonomy): Eukaryota > Metazoa > Arthropoda > Insecta > Diptera > Conopidae > Conops > Conops quadrifasciatus. The sequence goes on along the minus strand of OX457077.1, from coordinate 22,937,016 downwards.
TTTTTTTTAAATATTTTTAAGTTCGAACTTCTAAAAAACGAAAGCAATAGCATTTTGGTAGTGTTTTTCGTGATTTTTAAGCATTATCCAATAAGAAAATTAGGTAAATAAATCTAAGTTCGAACTTCTAAAAAATGTCGAGACGAGCTGCATATCGCTTAAATTCACCACACCTCATAGGTGAATTTGTCGCAAATTTTTTCAATGAAAGCAATTGCATTTTGGTAGTGTTTTTTTGTGATTTTTAAGCATTTTCCAATAAAAAAAGTAAGTAAATAACTCTAAGTTCGAACTTCTAAAAAATGTCGAGACGAGCTGCTTATCGCTTAAATTCACCACACCTCATAGGTGAATTTGTCGCACATTTTTAATGGAAAGCAATTGCATTTTGGTAGTGTTTTTTTGTGACTTTTAAGCATTATCCAATTAAAAAAGAAAGTAAATAACTCAAAGTTCGAACTTCTAAAAAATGTCGAGACGAGCTGCATATCGCTTAAATTTACCACACCTCATAGGTGAATTTGTCGCAAATTTTTCATGGAAAGCAATTGCATTTTGGTAGTGTTTTTAGTGATTTTTAAGCATTATCCAATAAGAAAATTAAGTAAATATTTTTAAGTTCGAACTTTTAAAAAATTAAAGCAATAGCATTTTGTTAGTGTTTTTCGTGATTTTTAAGCATTATCCAATAAGAAAATTAGGTAAATAAATCTAAGTTCGAACTTTTAAAAAATGTCGAGACGAGCTGCATATCGCTTAAATTTACCACACCTCATAGGTGAATTTGTCGCAAATTTTTTCATGGAAAGCAATTGCATTTTGGTAGTGTTTTTATGTGATTTTTAAGCATTATCCAATTAAAAAAGAAAGTAAATAACTCTAAGTTCGAACTTCTAAAAAATGTCGAGACGAGCTGCATATCGCTTAAATTTACCACACCTCATAGGTGAATATGTCGCAAATTTTTCATGGAAAGCAATTGCATTTTGGTAATGTTTTTTTTTTAAATATTTTTAAGTTCGAACTTCTAAAAAACGAAAGCAATAGCATTTTGGTAGTGTTTTTCGTGATTTTTAAGCATTATCCAATAAGAAAATTAGGTAAATAAATCTAAGTTCGAACTTCTAAAAAATGTCGAGACGAGCTGCATATCGCTTAAATTCACCACACCTCATAGGTGAATTTGTCGCAAATTTTTTCAATGAAAGCAATTGCATTTTGGTAGTGTTTTTTTGTGATTTTTAAGCATTTTCCAATAAAAAAAGTAAGTAAATAACTCTAAGTTCGAACTTCTAAAAAATGTCGAGACGAGCTGCATATCGCTTAAATTCACCACACCTCATAGGTGAATTTGTCGCACATTTTTAATGGAAAGCAATTGCATTTTGGTAGTGTTTTTTTGTGACTTTTAAGCATTATCCAATTAAAAAAGAAAGTAAATAACTCAAAGTTCGAACTTCTAAAAAATGTCGAGACGAGCTGCATATCGCTTAAATTTACCACACCTTATAGGTGAATTTGTCGCAAATTTTTTCATGGAAAGCAATTCCATTTTGGTAGTGTTTTTTTGTGACTTTTAAGCATTATCCAATTAAAAAAGAAAGTAAATAACTCTAAGTTCGAACTTCTAAAAAATGTCGAGACGAGCTGCATATCGCTTAAATTCACCACACCTCATAGGTGAATTTGTCGCAAATTTTTCATGGAAAGCAATTGCATTTTGGTAGTGTTCTTCGTAATTTCTTAGCATTATCCAATAAAAAAATTAAGTAAATATTTTTAAGTTCGAACTTCTAAAAAACGAAAGCAATAGCATTTTGGTAGAGTTTTTCGTGATTTTTAAGCATTATCCAATAAGAAAATGAAGTAAATAACTCTAAGTTCGAAATTCTAAAAAATGTCGAGACGAGCTGCATGCTGCTTAAATTAAACACGCCTTATAGGTGAATTTGTCGCAAATTTTTTCAATGAAAGCAATTGCATTTTGGTAGTGTTTTTTCGTGATTTCTTAGCTTATCCAATAAGAAAATGAAGTAAATAACTCTAAGTTCGAACTTCTAAAATATGTCGAGACGAGCTGCATATCGCTTAAATTCACCACACCTCATAGGTGAATTTGTCGCACATTTTTAATGGAAAGCAATTGCATTTTGTGCCTCAATAAACGTCCTGCTCTACCTTCCACCCATTGATCTGTGGATCAAAAACCACGCAACAAAAGCCGCCCTAAGGCTGAAAGCTATGGGGCAGCTGGGGTATCTGTCTTATGGCCATTGCAAATTAAAGGAAATAAATAGATAGGCCCACGCAACCAATAGATTATGTAATACCCAGGTTAAACATTGACATAAAGCCAATAGTAACCATTAAAGAAAAGGGATGGCTAAAGGGCATTAGCCTTAGTGGCAAAACTTTTAATATCTTTACTGACGGCTCTAAACTAAAGGAAGGGGTGGGGGCTGCGGTGTACTGTGCAGAGCTGGGGCTCAAAGAGGCATTCAGGCTGCCTGACCACTGCAGCATTTTTCAAGCCGAAATATTTGCCATCAAAATGGCAGCCATTCTGGCCAACACACTCACGACACCAAACTCTAGAATAAATCTATATGTCGACAGTCAGGGGGCCATTAAAGCCCTCTGCGCAGATTGGATCCGCTCAACGATGGTATGGGAAAGCAAAACTGCACTTGACCGACTAATGAAAGACAAGAGCCTACACATCTACTGGGTCCCTGGACACACGGGGATTATAGGGAATGAAAAGGCTGACGAATTAGCAAAGATAGGAGCCACACTACAAACGGAGCATATGGTGACGGCCCCTATGCCTCTACAAAACCTTAAATTCAATTGTGACTCCGAAATGATGAAAGAAGCGGAAAAACGGTGGAGGTCTATCACTACCTGCAAAGCTTCAAAAATCATGTGGAGTCACTACGACGGCAGACGGACGAATTACCTACTGTCACTCACTAGGGCCAACTGTAGACTACTTGTGGGGATGGTCACAGGGCACTTTTATACCGCAGCTTACGCCTATAGGATTGGACAGGCTGCCAGCGACTCCTGCAGGAAGTGTGAACAACCTGGGGAAAGAGAGACTGTGGAACATTTGCTCTGTCAATGCCCGGCCTTAGCTGACAGCCGAGCCAAATGCCTGGTCCGTTACTGGTGTCACGGCCTTGGGCAAGCAGCAGAGGCATCACCTGATGACCTTCTGCGCTTCTCTAAGGTCGTGCGCAGCAGTCTGACCTAGGCGTAGCTAGCGACTAACAAATGTAATAACAACGTAGCGACTTCGTGTAGACTTATTGAACCAAACATAGGCTAGCAACGCTAAGGACCGCAAGGTCTATGTGAGGCATCGTAGGGCCAGCTAGCATTTAACATAACATAACAATTGCATTTTGGTAGTGTTTTTCGTGATTTCTTAGCATTATCCAATAAGAAAATGAAATAAATAACTCTAAGTTCGAACTTCTACAAAATGTCGAGACGAGCTGCATACCGCTTAAATTAACCACGCCTCATAGGTGAATTTGTCGCAAATATTTCATGGAAAGCAATTGCATTTTGGTAGTGTTTTTGGTTATTTCTTTGCATTATCCAATAAGAAAATGAAGTAAATAACTCCAATTTCGAACTTCTAAAAAATGAAGAGGTGAGCTGCACATCGCTTTAATTCACCACGCCTCATAGGTGAATTTGTCGCAAATTTTTCATGAAAAGCAATTGCATTTTGGTAGTGTTTTTGGTGATTTCTTAGCATTATTCAATAAGAAAATGAAGTAAATAACTCCAAGTTCGAACTTCTAAAAAATGAAGAGGCGAGCTGCATATCGCTTAAATTCACCACACCTCATAAGTGAATTTGTCGCAAATTTTTCATGGAAAGCAATTGCATTTTTGTAGTGTTTTTCGTGATTTCTTAGCATTATCCAAAAGAAAATTAAGTAAATAAATCTATGTTCGAACTTCAAAAAAATGTCGAGGAGAGCTGCATATCGCTTAAATTCACCACACCTCATAGGTGAATTTGTCGCAAATTTTTCATGGAAAGCAATTGCATTTTGGTAGTGTTTTTAGTGATTTTTAAGCATTATCCAATAAGAAAATTAAGTAAATATTTTTAAGTTCGAACTTCTAAAAAATTAAAGCAATAGCATTTTGTTAGTGTTTTTCGTGATTTTTAAGTATTATCCAATAAGAAAATTAGGTAAATAAATCTAAGTTCGAGCTTCTAAAAAATGTCGAGACGAGCTGCATATCGCTTAAATTTACCACACCTCATAGGTGAATTTGTCGCAAATTTTTCATGGAAAGCAATTGCATTTTGGTAATGTTTTTTTTTTAAATATTTTTAAGTTCGAACTTCTAAAAAACGAAAGCAATAGCATTTTGGTAGTGTTTTTCGTGATTTTTAAGCATTATCCAATAAGAAAATTAGGTAAATAAATCTAAGTTCGAACTTCTACAAAATGTCGAGACGAGCTGCATATCGCTTAAATTCACCACACCTCATAGGTGAATTTGTCGCAAATTTTTTCATGGAAAGCAATTGCATTTTGGTAGTGTTTTTATGTGATTTTTAAGCATTATCCAATTAAAAAAGAAAGTAAATAACTCTAAGTTCGAACTTCTAAAAAATGTCGAGACGAGCTGCATATCGCTTAAATTTACCACACCTCATAGGTGAATTTGTCGCAAATTTTTCATGGAAAGCAATTGCATTTTGGTAATGTTTTTTTTTTAAATATTTTTAAGTTCGAACTTCTAAAAAACGAAAGCAATAGCATTTTGGTAGTGTTTTTCGTGATTTTTAAGCATTATCCAATAAGAAAATTAGGTAAATAAATCTAAGTTCGAACTTCTACAAAATGTCGAGACGAGCTGCATATCGCTTAAATTCACCACACCTCATAGGTGAATTTGTCGGAAATTTTTCATGGAAAGCAATTGCATTTTGTTAGTGTTTTTCGTGATTTTTAAGCATTATCCAATAAGAAAATTAGGTAAATAAATCTAAGTTCGAACTTTTAAAAAATGTCGAGACGAGCTGCATATCGCTTAAATTTACCACACCTCATAGGTGAATTTGTCGCAAATTCTTCATGAAAAGCAATTGCATTTTGGTAATGTTTTTTTTTTAAATATTTTTAAGTTCGAACTTCTAAAAAACAAAAGCAATAGCATTTTGGTAGTGCTTTTCGTGATTTTTAAGCATTATCCAATAAGAAAATTAGGTAAATAAATCTAAGTTCGAACTTCTAAAAAATGTCGAGACGAGCTGCATATCGCTTAAATTCACCACACCTCATAGGTGAATTTGTCGCAAATTTTTTCAATGAAAGAAATTGCATTTTGGTAGTGTTTTTCGTGATTTCTTAGCATTATCCAATAAGAAAATGAAGTAAATAACTCTAAGTTCGAACTTCTAAAATATGTCGAGACGAGCTGCATATCGCTTAAATTCACCACACCTCATAGGTGAATTTGTCGCACATTTTTAATGGAAAGCAATTGCATTTTGGTAGTGTTTTTCGTGATTTCTTAGCATTATCCAATAAGAAAATTAAATAAATAACTCTAAGTTCGAACTTCTACAAAATGTCGAGACGAGCTGCATACCGCTTAAATTAACCACGCCTTATAGGTGAATTTGTCGCAAATATTTCATGGAAAGCAATTGCATTTTGGTAGTGTTTTTGGTTATTTCTTTGCATTATCCAATAAGAAAATGAAGTAAATAACTCCAATTTCGAACTTCTAAAAAATGAAGAGGTGAGCTGCACATCGCTTTAATTCACCACGCCTCATAGGTGAATTTGTCGCAAATTTTTCATGGAAAGCAATTGCATTTTGGTAGTGTTTTTGGAGATTTCTTAGCATTATCCAATAAGAAAATGAAGTAAATAACTCCAATTTCGAACTTCTAAAAAATGAAGAGGTGAGCTGCACATCGCTTTAATTCACCACGCCTCATAGGTGAATTTGTCGCAAATTTTTCATGGAAAGCAATTGCATTTTGGTAGTGTTTTTGGAGATTTCTTAGCATTATCCAATAAGAAAATGAAGTAAATAACTCCAATTTCGAACTTCTAAAAAATGAAGAGGCGAGCTGCATATCGCTTAAATTCACCACACCTCATAAGTGAATTTGTCGCAAATTTTTCATGGAAAGCAATTGCATTTTTGTAGTGTTTTTCGTGATTTCTTAGCATTATCCAAAAAGAAAATTAGGTAAATAAATCTAAGTTCGAACTTCTAAAAAATGTCGAGACGAGCTGCATATCGCTTAAATTTACCACACCTCATAGGTGAATTTGTCGCAAATTTTTCATGGAAAGCAATTGCATTTTGGTAGTGTTTTTAGTGATTTTTAAGCATTATCCAATAAGAAAATTAGGTAAATAAATCTAAGTTCGAACTTCTACAAAATGTCGAGACGAGCTGCATATCGCTTAAATTCACCACACCTCATAGGTGAATTTGTCGGAAATTTTTCATGGAAAGCAATTGCATTTTGTTAGTGTTTTTCGTGATTTTTAAGCATTATCCAATAAGAAAATTAGGTAAATAAATCTAAGTTCGAACTTTTAAAAAATGTCGAGACGAGCTGCATATCGCTTAAATTCACCACACCTCATAGGTGAATTTGTCGGAAATTTTTCATGGAAAGCAATTGCATTTTGTTAGTGTTTTTCGTGATTTTTAAGCATTATCCAATAAGAAAATTAGGTAAATAAATCTAAGTTCGAACTTTTAAAAAATGTCGAGACGAGCTGCATATCGCTTAAATTTACCACACCTCATAGGTGAATTTGTCGCAAATTCTTCATGAAAAGCAATTGCATTTTGGTAATGTTTTTTTTTTAAATATTTTTAAGTTCGAACTTCTAAAAAACAAAAGCAATAGCATTTTGGTAGTGCTTTTCGTGATTTTTAAGCATTATCCAATAAGAAAATTAGGTAAATAAATCTAAGTTCGAACTTCTAAAAAATGTCGAGACGAGCTGCATATCGCTTAAATTCACCACACCTCATAGGTGAATTTGTCGCAAATTTTTTCAATGAAAGAAATTGCATTTTGGTAGTGTTTTTCGTGATTTCTTAGCATTATCCAATAAGAAAATGAAGTAAATAACTCTAAGTTCGAACTTCTAAAATATGTCGAGACGAGCTGCATATCGCTTAAATTCACCACACCTCATAGGTGAATTTGTCGCACATTTTTAATGGAAAGCAATTGCATTTTGGTAGTGTTTTTCGTGATTTCTTAGCATTATCCAATAAGAAAATTAAATAAATAACTCTAAGTTCGAACTTCTACAAAATGTCGAGACGAGCTGCATACCGCTTAAATTAACCACGCCTTATAGGTGAATTTGTCGCAAATATTTCATGGAAAGCAATTGCATTTTGGTAGTGTTTTTGGTTATTTCTTTGCATTATCCAATAAGAAAATGAAGTAAATAACTCCAATTTCGAACTTCTAAAAAATGAAGAGGTGAGCTGCACATCGCTTTAATTCACCACGCCTCATAGGTGAATTTGTCGCAAATTTTTCATGGAAAGCAATTGCATTTTGGTAGTGTTTTTGGAGATTTCTTAGCATTATCCAATAAGAAAATGAAGTAAATAACTCCAATTTCGAACTTCTAAAAAATGAAGAGGTGAGCTGCACATCGCTTTAATTCACCACGCCTCATAGGTGAATTTGTCGCAAATTTTTCATGGAAAGCAATTGCATTTTGGTAGTGTTTTTGGAGATTTCTTAGCATTATCCAATAAGAAAATGAAGTAAATAACTCCAATTTCGAACTTCTAAAAAATGAAGAGGCGAGCTGCATATCGCTTAAATTCACCACACCTCATAAGTGAATTTGTCGCAAATTTTTCATGGAAAGCAATTGCATTTTTGTAGTGTTTTTCGTGATTTCTTAGCATTATCCAAAAAGAAAATTAGGTAAATAAATCTAAGTTCGAACTTCTAAAAAATGTCGAGACGAGCTGCATATCGCTTAAATTTACCACACCTCATAGGTGAATTTGTCGCAAATTTTTCATGGAAAGCAATTGCATTTTGGTAGTGTTTTTAGTGATTTTTAAGCATTATCCAATAAGAAAATTAGGTAAATAAATCTAAGTTCGAACTTCTACAAAATGTCGAGACGAGCTGCATATCGCTTAAATTCACCACACCTCATAGGTGAATTTTTCGGAAATTTTTCATGGAAAGCAATTGCATTTTGTTAGTGTTTTTCGTGATTTTTAAGCATTATCCAATAAGAAAATTAGGTAAATAAATCTAAGTTCGAACTTTTAAAAAATGTCGAGACGAGCTGCATATCGCTTAAATTTACCACACCTCATAGGTGAATTTGTCGCAAATTCTTCATGAAAAGCAATTGCATTTTGGTAATGTTTTTTTTTTAAATATTTTTAAGTTCGAACTTCTAAAAAACAAAAGCAATAGCATTTTGGTAGTGCTTTTCGTGATTTTTAAGCATTATCCAATAAGAAAATTAGGTAAATAAATCTAAGTTCGAACTTCTAAAAAATGTCGAGACGAGCTGCATATCGCTTAAATTCACCACACCTCATAGGTGAATTTGTCGCAAATTTTTTCAATGAAAGAAATTGCATTTTGGTAGTGTTTTTCGTGATTTCTTAGCATTATCCAATAAGAAAATGAAGTAAATAACTCTAAGTTCGAACTTCTAAAATATGTCGAGACGAGCTGCATATCGCTTAAATTCACCACACCTCATAGGTGAATTTGTCGCACATTTTTAATGGAAAGCAATTGCATTTTGGTAGTGTTTTTCGTGATTTCTTAGCATTATCCAATAAGAAAATTAAATAAATAACTCTAAGTTCGAACTTCTACAAAATGTCGAGACGAGCTGCATACCGCTTAAATTAACCACGCCTCATAGGTGAATTTGTCGCAAATTTTTCATGGAAAGCAATTGCATTTTGGTAGTGTTTTTGGAGATTTCTTAGCATTATCCAATAAGAAAATGAAGTAAATAACTCCAATTTCGAACTTCTAAAAAATGAAGAGGTGAGCTGCACATCGCTTTAATTCACCACGCCTCATAGGTGAATTTGTCGCAAATTTTTCATGGAAAGCAATTGCATTTTGGTAGTGTTTTTGGAGATTTCTTAGCATTATCCAATAAGAAAATGAAGTAAATAACTCCAATTTCGAACTTCTAAAAAATGAAGAGGTGAGCTGCACATCGCTTTAATTCACCACGCCTCATAGGTGAATTTGTCGCAAATTTTTCATGGAAAGCAATTGCATTTTGGTAGTGTTTTTGGAGATTTCTTAGCATTATCCAATAAGAAAATGAAGTAAATAACTCCAATTTCGAACTTCTAAAAAATGAAGAGGCGAGCTGCATATCGCTTAAATTCACCACACCTCATAAGTGAATTTGTCGCAAATTTTTCATGGAAAGCAATTGCATTTTTGTAGTGTTTTTCGTGATTTCTTAGCATTATCCAAAAAGAAAATTAGGTAAATAAATCTAAGTTCGAACTTCTAAAAAATGTCGAGACGAGCTGCATATCGCTTAAATTTACCACACCTCATAGGTGAATTTGTCGCAAATTTTTCATGGAAAGCAATTGCATTTTGGTAGTGTTTTTAGTGATTTTTAAGCATTATCCAATAAGAAAATTAGGTAAATAAATCTAAGTTCGAACTTCTACAAAATGTCGAGACGAGCTGCATATCGCTTAAATTCACCACACCTCATAGGTGAATTTGTCGGAAATTTTTCATGGAAAGCAATTGCATTTTTGTAGTGTTTTTCGTGATTTCTTAGCATTATCCAAAAAGAAAATTAGGTAAATAAATCTAAGTTCGAACTTCTAAAAAATGTCGAGACGAGCTGCATATCGCTTAAATTTACCACACCTCATAGGTGAATTTGTCGCAAATTTTTCATGGAAAGCAATTGCATTTTGGTAGTGTTTTTAGTGATTTTTAAGCATTATCCAATAAGAAAATTAGGTAAATAAATCTAAGTTCGAACTTCTACAAAATGTCGAGACGAGCTGCATATCGCTTAAATTCACCACACCTCATAGGTGAATTTGTCGGAAATTTTTCATGGAAAGCAATTGCATTTTGTTAGTGTTTTTCGTGATTTTTAAGCATTATCCAATAAGAAAATTAGGTAAATAAATCTAAGTTCGAACTTTTAAAAAATGTCGAGACGAGCTGCATATCGCTTAAATTTACCACACCTCATAGGTGAATTTGTCGCAAATTCTTCATGAAAAGCAATTGCATTTTGGTAATGTTTTTTTTTTAAATATTTTTAAGTTCGAACTTCTAAAAAACAAAAGCAATAGCATTTTGGTAGTGCTTTTCGTGATTTTTAAGCATTATCCAATAAGAAAATTAGGTAAATAAATCTAAGTTCGAACTTCTAAAAAATGTCGAGACGAGCTGCATATCGCTTAAATTCACCACACCTCATAGGTGAATTTGTCGCAAATTTTTTCAATGAAAGAAATTGCATTTTGGTAGTGTTTTTCGTGATTTCTTAGCATTATCCAATAAGAAAATGAAGTAAATAACTCTAAGTTCGAACTTCTAAAATATGTCGAGACGAGCTGCATATCGCTTAAATTCACCACACCTCATAGGTGAATTTGTCGCACATTTTTAATGGAAAGCAATTGCATTTTGGTAGTGTTTTTCGTGATTTCTTAGCATTATCCAATAAGAAAATTAAATAAATAACTCTAAGTTCGAACTTCTACAAAATGTCGAGACGAGCTGCATACCGCTTAAATTAACCACGCCTCATAGGTGAATTTGTCGCAAATATTTCATGGAAAGCAATTGCATTTTGGTAGTGTTTTTGGTTATTTCTTTGCATTATCCAATAAGAAAATGAAGTAAATAACTCCAATTTCGAACTTCTAAAAAATGAAGAGGTGAGCTGCACATCGCTTTAATTCACCACGCCTCATAGGTGAATTTGTCGCAAATTTTTCATGGAAAGCAATTGCATTTTGGTAGTGTTTTTGGAGATTTCTTAGCATTATCCAATAAGAAAATGAAGTAAATAACTCCAATTTCGAACTTCTAAAAAATGAAGAGGCGAGCTGCATATCGCTTAAATTCACCACACCTCATAAGTGAATTTGTCGCAAATTTTTCATGGAAAGCAATTGCATTTTTGTAGTGTTTTTCGTGATTTCTTAGCATTATCCAAAAACAAAATTAGGTAAATAAATCTAAGTTCGAACTTCTAAAAAATGTCGAGACGAGCTGCATATCGCTTAAATTTACCACACCTCATAGGTGAATTTGTCGCAAATTTTTCATGGAAAGCAATTGCATTTTGGTAGTGTTTTTAGTGATTTTTAAGCATTATCCAATAAGAAAATTAGGTAAATAAATCTAAGTTCCAACTTCTAAAAAATGTCGAGACGAGCTGCATATCGCCTAAATTTACCACACCTCATAGGTGAATTTGTCGCAAATTTTTTCATAGAAAGCAATTGCATTTTGGTAGTGTTTTTTTGTGACTTTTAAGCATTATCCAATTAAAAAAGATTTTGGTAATGTTTTTTTTTTAAATATTTTTAAGTTCGAACTTCTAAAAAACAAAAGCAATAGCATTTTGGTAGTGCTTTTCGTGATTTTTAAGCATTATCCAATAAGAAAATTAGGTAAATAAATCTAAGTTCGAACTTTTAAAAAATGTCGAGACGAGCTGCATATCGCTTAAATTTACCACACCTCATAGGTGAATTTGTCGCAAATTCTTCATGAAAAGCAATTGCATTTTGGTAATGTTTTTTTTTTAAATATTTTTAAGTTCGAACTTCTAAAAAACAAAAGCAATAGCATTTTGGTAGTGCTTTTCGTGATTTTTAAGCATTATCCAATAAGAAAATTAGGTAAATAAATCTAAGTTCGAACTTCTAAAAAATGTCGAGACGAGCTGCATATCGCTTAAATTCACCACACCTCATAGGTGAATTTGTCGCAAATTTTTTCAATGAAAGAAATTGCATTTTGGTAGTGTTTTTCGTGATTTCTTAGCATTATCCAATAAGAAAATGAAGTAAATAACTCTAAGTTCGAACTTCTAAAATATGTCGAGACGAGCTGCATATCGCTTAAATTCACCACACCTCATAAGTGAATTTGTCGCAAATTTTTCATGGAAAGCAATTGCATTTTTGTAGTGTTTTTCGTGATTTCTTAGCATTATCCAAAAACAAAATTAGGTAAATAAATCTAAGTTCGAACTTCTAAAAAATGTCGAGACGAGCTGCATATCGCTTAAATTTACCACACCTCATAGGTGAATTTGTCGCAAATTTTTCATGGAAAGCAATTGCATTTTTGTAGTGTTTTTCGTGATTTCTTAGCATTATCCAAAAACAAAATTAGGTAAATAAATCTAAGTTCGAACTTCTAAAAAATGTCGAGGAGAGCTGCATATCGCTTAAATTCACCACACCTCATAGGTGAATTTGTCGCAAATTTTTCATGGAAAGCAATTGCATTTTGGTAGTGTTTTTAGTGATTTTTAAGCATTATCCAATAAGAAAATTAAGTAAATATTTTTAAGTTCGAACTTCTAAAAAATTAAAGCAATAGCATTTTGTTAGTGTTTTTCGTGATTTTTAAGTATTATCCAATAAGAAAATTAGGTAAATAAATCTAAGTTCGAGCTTCTAAAAAATGTCGAGACGAGCTGCATATCGCTTAAATTTACCACACCTCATAGGTGAATTTGTCGCAAATTTTTCATGGAAAGCAATTGCATTTTGGTAATGTTTTTTTTTAAATATTTTTAAGTTCGAACTTCTAAAAAACGAAAGCAATAGCATTTTGGTAGTGTTTTTCGTGATTTTTAAGCATTATCCAATAAGAAAATTAGGTAAATAAATCTAAGTTCGAACTTCTACAAAATGTCGAGACGAGCTGCATATCGCTTAAATTCACCACACCTCATAGGTGAATTTGTCGCAAATTTTTTCATGGAAAGCAATTGCATTTTGGTAGTGTTTTTATGTGATTTTTAAGCATTATCCAATTAAAAAAGAAAGTAAATAACTCAAAGTTCGAACTTCTAAAAAATGTCGAGACGAGCTGCATATCGGTTAAATTCACCACACCTCATAGGTGAATTTGTCGCAAATTTTTTCAATGAAAGAAATTGCATTTTGGTAGTGTTTTTCGTGATTTCTTAGCATTATCCAATAAGAAAATGAAGTAAATAACTCTAAGTTCGAACTTCTAAAATATGTCGAGACGAGCTGCATATCGCTTAAATTCACCACACCTCATAGGTGAATTTGTCGCACATTTTTAATGGAAAGCAATTGCATTTTGGTAGTGTTTTTCGTGATTTCTTAGCATTATCCAATAAGAAAATTAAATAAATAACTCTAAGTTCGAACTTCTACAAAATGTCGAGACGAGCTGCATACCGCTTAAATTAACCACGCCTCATCGGTGAATTTGTCGCAAATATTTCATGGAAAGCAATTGCATTTTGGTAGTGTTTTTGGTTATTTCTTTGCATTATCCAATAAGAAAATGAAGTAAATAACTCCAATTTCGAACTTCTAAAAAATGAAGAGGTTAGCTGCACATCGCTTTAATTCACCACGCCTCATAGGTGAATTTGTCGCAAATTTTTCATGGAAAGCAATTGCATTTTGGTAGTGTTTTTGGAGATTTCTTAGCATTATCCAATAAGAAAATGAAGTAAATAACTCCAATTTCGAACTTCTAAAAAATGAAGAGGCGAGCTGCATATCGCTTAAATTCACCACACCTCATAAGTGAATTTGTCGCAAATTTTTCATGGAAAGCAATTGCATTTTTGTAGTGTTTTTCGTGATTTCTTAGCATTATCCAAAAAGAAAATTAGGTAAATAAATCTAAGTTCGAACTTCTAAAAAATGTCGAGACGAGCTGCATATCGCTTAAATTTACCACACCTCATAGGTGAATTTGTCGCAAATTTTTCATGGAAAGCAATTGCATTTTGGTAGTGTTTTTAGTGATTTTTAAGCATTATCCAATAAGAAAATTAGGTAAATAAATCTAAGTTCGAACTTCTAAAAAATATCGAGACGAGCTGCATATCGCTTAAATTTACCACACCTCATAGGTGAATTTGTCGCAAATTTTTTCATGGAAAGCAATAGCATTTTGGTAGTGTTTTTCGTGATTTTTAAGCATTATCCAATAAGAAAATTAGGTAAATAAATCTAAGTTCGAACTTCTAAAAAATATCGAGACGAGCAGCATATCGCTTAAATTTACCACACCTCATAGGTGAATTTGTCGCAAATTTTTTCATGGAAAGCAATTGCATTTTTGTAGTGTTTTTCGTGATTTTTAAGCATTATCCAATAAAAAAATTGAGTAAATAACTCTAAGTTCGAACTTCTAAAAAATGAAGAAGCGAGCTGTATATCGCTTGAATTCACCACACCACTCATAGGTGAATTTGTCGCAAATTTTTTCATGGAAAGCAATAGCATTTTGGTAGTGTTTTTCGTGATTTTTAAGCATTATCCAATAAGAAAATTAGGTAAATAAATCTAAGTTCGAACTTCTAAAAAATGTCGAGACGAGCTGCATATCGCTTAAATTTACCACACCTCATAGGTGAATTTGTCGCAAATTTTTCATGGAAAGCAATTGCATTTTGGTAGTGTTTTTAGTGATTTTTAAGCATTATCCAATAAGAAAATTAGGTAAATAAATCTAAGTTCGAACTTCTAAAAAATGTCGAGACGAGCTGCATATCGCTTAAATTCACCACACCTCATAGGTGAATTTTTCGCAAATTTTTCATGGAAAGCAATTGCATTTTGGTAGTGTTCTTCGTAATTTCTTAGCATTATCCAATAAAAAAATTAAGTAAATATTTTTTCGTGTTTTTTTGTGACTTTTAAGCATTATCCAATTAAAAAAGAAAGTAAATAACTCTAAGTTCGAACTTCTAAAAAATGTCGAGACGAGCTGCATATCGCTTAAATTCACCACACCTCATAGGTGAATTTGTCGCAAATTTTTCATGGAAAGCAATTGCATTTTGGTAGTGTTCTTCGTAATTTCTTAGCATTATCCAATAAAAAAATTAAGTAAATATTTTTAAGCTCGAACTTCTAAAAAACGAAAGCAATAGCATTTTGGTAGTGTTTTTCGTGATTTTTAAGCATTATCCAATAAGAAAATGAAGTAAATAACTCTAAGTTCGAACTTCTAAAAAATGTCGAGACGAGCTGCATGCTGCTTAAATTAAACACGCCTTATAGGTGAATTTGTCGCAAATTTTTTCAATGAAAGCAATTGCATTTTGGTAGTGTTTTTCGTGATTTCTTAGCATTATCCAATAAGAAAATGAAGTAAATAACTCTAAGTTCGAACTTCTAAAATATGTCGAGACGAGCTGCATATCGCTTAAATTCACCACACCTCATAGGTGAATTTGTCGCACATTTTTAATGGAAAGCAATTGCATTTTGGTAGTGTTTTTCGTGATTTCTTAGCATTATCCAATAAGAAAATGAAATAAATAACTCTAAGTTCGAACTTCTACAAAATGTCGAGACGAGCTGCATACCGCTTAAATTAACCACGCCTCATAAGTGAATTTGTCGCAAATTTTTCATGGAAAGCAATTGCATTTTTGTAGTGTTTTTCGTGATTTCTTAGCATTATCCAAAAAGAAAATGAAGTAAATAACTCCAAGTTCGAACTTCTAAAAAATGAAGAGGCGAGCTGCATATTGCTTAAATTCACCACACCTCATAGGTGAATTTGTCGCACATTTTTAATGGAAAGCAATTGCATTTTGGTAGTGTTCTTCGTAATTTCTTAGCATTATCCAATAAAAAAATTAAGTAAATATTTTTAAGTTCGAACTTCTAAAAAACGAAAGCAATAGCATTTTGGTAGTGTTTTTCGTGATTTTTAAGCATTATCCAATAAGAAAATGAAGTAAATAACTCTAAGTTCGAACTTCTAAAAAATGTCGAGACGAGCTGCATGCTGCTTAAATTAAACACGCCTTATAGGTGAATTTGTCGCAAATTTTTTCAATGAAAGCAATTGCATTTTGGTAGTGTTTTTCGTGATTTCTTAGCATTATCCAATAAGAAAATGAAGTAAATAACTCTAAGTTCGAACTTCTAAAATATGTCGAGACGAGCTGCATATCGCTTAAATTCACCACACCTCATAGGTGAATTTGTCGCACATTTTTAATGGAAAGCAATTGCATTTTGTGCCTCAATAAACGTCCTGCTCTACCTTCCACCCATTGATCTGTGGATCAAAAACCACGCAACAAAAGCCGCCCTAAGGCTGAAAGCTATGGGGCAGCTGGGGTATCTGTCTTATGGCCATTGCAAATTAAAGGAAATAAATAGATAGGCCCACGCAACCAATAGATTATGTAATACCCAGGTTAAACATTGACATAAAGCCAATAGTAACCATTAAAGAAAAGGGATGGCTAAAGGGCATTAGCCTTAGTGGCAAAACTTTTAATATCTTTACTGACGGCTCTAAACTAAAGGAAGGGGTGGGGGCTGCGGTGTACTGTGCAGAGCTGGGGCTCAAAGAGGCATTCAGGCTGCCTGACCACTGCAGCATTTTTCAAGCCGAAATATTTGCCATCAAAATGGCAGCCATTCTGGCCAACACACTCACGACACCAAACTCTAGAATAAATCTATATGTCGACAGTCAGGGGGCCATTAAAGCCCTCTGCGCAGATTGGATCCGCTCAACGATGGTATGGGAAAGCAAAACTGCACTTGACCGACTAATGAAAGACAAGAGCCTACACATCTACTGGGTCCCTGGACACACGGGGATTATAGGGAATGAAAAGGCTGACGAATTAGCAAAGATAGGAGCCACACTACAAACGGAGCATATGGTGACGGCCCCTATGCCTCTACAAAACCTTAAATTCAATTGTGACTCCGAAATGATGAAAGAAGCGGAAAAACGGTGGAGGTCTATCACTACCTGCAAAGCTTCAAAAATCATGTGGAGTCACTACGACGGCAGACGGACGAATTACCTACTGTCACTCACTAGGGCCAACTGTAGACTACTTGTGGGGATGGTCACAGGGCACTTTTATACCGCAGCTTACGCCTATAGGATTGGACAGGCTGCCAGCGACTCCTGCAGGAAGTGTGAACAACCTGGGGAAAGAGAGACTGTGGAACATTTGCTCTGTCAATGCCCGGCCTTAGCTGACAGCCGAGCCAAATGCCTGGTCCGTTACTGGTGTCACGGCCTTGGGCAAGCAGCAGAGGCATCACCTGATGACCTTCTGCGCTTCTCTAAGGTCGTGCGCAGCAGTCTGACCTAGGCGTAGCTAGCGACTAACAAATGTAATAACAACGTAGCGACTTCGTGTAGACTTATTGAACCAAACATAGGCTAGCAACGCTAAGGACCGCAAGGTCTATGTGAGGCATCGTAGGGCCAGCTAGCATTTAACATAACATAACAATTGCATTTTGGTAGTGTTTTTCGTGATTTCTTAGCATTATCCAATAAGAAAATGAAATAAATAACTCTAAGTTCGAACTTCTACAAAATGTCGAGACGAGCTGCATACCGCTTAAATTAACCACGCCTCATAGGTGAATTTGTCGCAAATATTTCATGGAAAGCAATTGCATTTTGGTAGTGTTTTTGGTTATTTCTTTGCATTATCCAATAAGAAAATGAAGTAAATAACTCCAATTTCGAACTTCTAAAAAATGAAGAGGTGAGCTGCACATCGCTTTAATTCACCACGCCTCATAGGTGAATTTGTCGCAAATTTTTCATGAAAAGCAATTGCATTTTGGTAGTGTTTTTGGTGATTTCTTAGCATTATTCAATAAGAAAATGAAGTAAATAACTCCAAGTTCGAACTTCTAAAAAATGAAGAGGCGAGCTGCATATCGCTTAAATTCACCACACCTCATAAGTGAATTTGTCGCAAATTTTTCATGGAAAGCAATTGCATTTTTGTAGTGTTTTTCGTGATTTCTTAGCATTATCCAAAAGAAAATTAAGTAAATAAATCTATGTTCGAACTTCAAAAAAATGTCGAGGAGAGCTGCATATCGCTTAAATTCACCACACCTCATAGGTGAATTTGTCGCAAATTTTTCATGGAAAGCAATTGCATTTTGGTAGTGTTTTTAGTGATTTTTAAGCATTATCCAATAAGAAAATTAAGTAAATATTTTTAAGTTCGAACTTCTAAAAAATTAAAGCAATAGCATTTTGTTAGTGTTTTTCGTGATTTTTAAGCATTATCCAATAAGAAAATTAGGTAAATAAATCTAAGTTCGAGCTTCTAAAAAATGTCGAGACGAGCTGCATATCGCTTAAATTTACCACACCTCATAGGTGAATTTGTCGCAAATTTTTCATGGAAAGCAATTGCATTTTGGTAATGTTTTTTTTTTAAATATTTTTAAGTTCAAACTTCTAAAAAACGAAAGCAATAGCATTTTGGTAGTGTTTTTCGTGATTTTTAAGCATTATCCAATAAGAAAATTAGGTAAATAAATCTAAGTTCGAACTTCTACAAAATGTCGAGACGAGCTGCATATCGCTTAAATTCACCACACCTCATAGGTGAATTTGTCGCAAATTTTTTCATGGAAAGCAATTGCATTTTGGTAGTGTTTTTATGTGATTTTTAAGCATTATCCAATTAAAAAAGAAAGTAAATAACTCTAAGTTCGAACTTCTAAAAAATGTCGAGACGAGCTGCATATCGCTTAAATTTACCACACCTCATAGGTGAATTTGTCGCAAATTTTTCATGGAAAGCAATTGCATTTTGGTAATGTTTTTTTTTTAAATATTTTTAAGTTCGAACTTCTAAAAAACGAAAGCAATAGCATTTTGGTAGTGTTTTTCGTGATTTTTAAGCATTATCCAATAAGAAAATTAGGTAAATAAATCTAAGTTCGAACTTCTACAAAATGTCGAGGCGAGCTGCATATCGCTTAAATTCACCACACCTCATAAGTGAATTTGTCGCAAATTTTTCATGGAAAGCAATTGCATTTTTGTAGTGTTTTTCGTGATTTCTTAGCATTATCCAAAAGAAAATTAAGTAAATAAATCTATGTTCGAACTTCAAAAAAATGTCGAGGAGAGCTGCATATCGCTTAAATTCACCACACCTCATAGGTGAATTTGTCGCAAATTTTTCATGGAAAGCAATTGCATTTTGGTAGTGTTTTTAGTGATTTTTAAGCATTATCCAATAAGAAAATTAAGTAAATATTTTTAAGTTCGAACTTCTAAAAAATTAAAGCAATAGCATTTTGTTAGTGTTTTTCGTGATTTTTAAGCATTATCCAATAAGAAAATTAGGTAAATAAATCTAAGTTCGAGCTTCTAAAAAATGTCGAGACGAGCTGCATATCGCTTAAATTTACCACACCTCATAGGTGAATTTGTCGCAAATTTTTCATGGAAAGCAATTGCATTTTGGTAATGTTTTTTTTTTAAATATTTTTAAGTTCAAACTTCTAAAAAACGAAAGCAATAGCATTTTGGTAGTGTTTTTCGTGATTTTTAAGCATTATCCAATAAGAAAATTAGGTAAATAAATCTAAGTTCGAACTTCTACAAAATGTCGAGACGAGCTGCATATCGCTTAAATTCACCACACCTCATAGGTGAATTTGTCGCAAATTTTTTCATGGAAAGCAATTGCATTTTGGTAGTGTTTTTATGTGATTTTTAAGCATTATCCAATTAAAAAAGAAAGTAAATAACTCTAAGTTCGAACTTCTAAAAAATGTCGAGACGAGCTGCATATCGCTTAAATTTACCACACCTCATAGGTGAATTTGTCGCAAATTTTTCATGGAAAGCAATTGCATTTTGGTAATGTTTTTTTTTTAAATATTTTTAAGTTCGAACTTCTAAAAAACGAAAGCAATAGCATTTTGGTAGTGTTTTTCGTGATTTTTAAGCATTATCCAATAAGAAAATTAGGTAAATAAATCTAAGTTCGAACTTCTACAAAATGTCGAGACGAGCTGCATATCGCTTAAATTCACCACACCTCATAGGTGAATTTGTCGGAAATTTTTCATGGAAAGCAATTGCATTTTGTTAGTGTTTTTCGTGATTTTTAAGCATTATCCAATAAGAAAATTAGGTAAATAAATCTAAGTTCGAACTTTTAAAAAATGTCGAGACGAGCTGCATATCGCTTAAATTTACCACACCTCATAGGTGAATTTGTCGCAAATTCTTCATGAAAAGCAATTGCATTTTGGTAATGTTTTTTTTTTAAATATTTTTAAGTTCGAACTTCTAAAAAACAAAAGCAATAGCATTTTGGTAGTGCTTTTCGTGATTTTTAAGCATTATCCAATAAGAAAATTAGGTAAATAAATCTAAGTTCGAACTTCTAAAAAATGTCGAGACGAGCTGCATATCGCTTAAATTCACCACACCTCATAGGTGAATTTGTCGCAAATTTTTTCAATGAAAGAAATTGCATTTTGGTAGTGTTTTTCGTGATTTCTTAGCATTATCCAATAAGAAAATGAAGTAAATAACTCTAAGTTCGAACTTCTAAAAAATGTCGAGACGAGCTGCATACCGCTTAAATTAACCACGCCTCATAGGTGAATTTGTCGCAAATATTTCATGGAAAGCAATTGCATTTTGGTAGTGTTTTTGGTTATTTCTTTGCATTATCCAATAAGAAAATGAAGTAAATAACTCCAATTTCGAACTTCTAAAAAATGAAGAGGTGAGCTGCACATCGCTTTAATTCACCACGCCTCATAGGTGAATTTGTCGCAAATTTTTCTTGGAAAGCAATTGCATTTTGGTAGTGTTTTTGGAGATTTCTTAGCATTATCCAATAAGAAAATGAAGTAAATAACTCCAATTTCGAACTTCTAAAAAATGAAGAGGCGAGCTGCATATCGCTTAAATTCACCACACCTCATAAGTGAATTTGTCGCAAATTTTTCATGGAAAGCAATTGCATTTTTGTAGTGTTTTTCGTGATTTCTTAGCATTATCCAAAAAGAAAATTAGGTAAATAAATCTAAGTTCGAACTTCTAAAAAATGTCGCGACGAGCTGCATATCGCTTAAATTTACCACACCTCATAGGTGAATTTGTCGCAAATTTTTCATGGAAAGCAATTGCATTTTGGTAGTGAAAGCAGCACTGCTTTCAGAAATTGCATTTTGGTAGTGTTTTTGGTTATTTCTTTGCATTATCCAATAAGAAAATGAAGTAAATAACTCCAATTTCGAACTTCTAAAAAATGAAGAGGTGAGCTGCACATCGCTTTAATTCACCACGCCTCATAGGTGAATTTGTCGCAAATTTTTCTTGGAAAGCAATTGCATTTTGGTAGTGTTTTTGGAGATTTCTTAGCATTATCCAATAAGAAAATGAAGTAAATAACTCCAATTTCGAACTTCTAAAAAATGAAGAGGCGAGCTGCATATCGCTTAAATTCACCACACCTCATAAGTGAATTTGTCGCAAATTTTTCATGGAAAGCAATTGCATTTTTGTAGTGTTTTTCGTGATTTCTTAGCATTATCCAAAAAGAAAATTAGGTAAATAAATCTAAGTTCGAACTTCTAAAAAATGTCGCGACGAGCTGCATATCGCTTAAATTTACCACACCTCATAGGTGAATTTGTCGCAAATTTTTCATGGAAAGCAATTGCATTTTGGTAGTGTTTTTAGTGATTTTTAAGCATTATCCAATAAGAAAATTAGGTAAATAAATCTAAGTTCGAACTTCTAAAAAATGTCGAGACGAGCTGCATATCGCCTAAATTTACCACACCTCATAGGTGAATTTGTCGCAAATTTTTTCATAGAAAGCAATTGCATTTTGGTAGTGTTTTTTTGTGACTTTTAAGCATTATCCAATTAAAAAAGATTTTGGTAATGTTTTTTTTTTAAATATTTTTAAGTTCGAACTTCTAAAAAACAAAAGCAATAGCATTTTGGTAGTGCTTTTCGTGATTTTTAAGCATTATCCAATAAGAAAATTAGGTAAATAAATCTAAGTTCGAACTTCTAAAAAATGTCGAGACGAGCTGAATATCGGTTAAATTCACCACACCTCATAGGTGAATTTGTCGCAAATTTTTTCAATGAAAGAAATTGCATTTTGGTAGTGTTTTTCGTGATTTCTTAGCATTATCCAATAAGAAAATGAAGTAAATAACTCTAAGTTCGAACTTCTAAAATATGTCGAGACGAGCTGCATATCGCTTAAATTCACCACACCTCATAGGTGAATTTTTCGCACATTTTTAATGGAAAGCAATTGCATTTTGGTAGTGTTTTTCGTGATTTCTTAGCATTATCCAATAAGAAAATTAAATAAATAACTCTAAGTTCGAACTTCTACAAAATGTCGAGACGAGCTGCATACCGCTTAAATTAACCACGCCTCATAGGTGAATTTGTCGCAAATATTTCATGGAAAGCAATTGCATTTTGGTAGTGTTTTTGGTTATTTCTTTGCATTATCCAATAAGAAAATGAAGTAAATAACTCCAATTTCGAACTTCTAAAAAATGAAGAGGTGAGCTGCACATCGCTTTAATTCACCACGCCTCATAGGTGAATTTGTCGCAAATTTTTCATGGAAAGCAATTGCATTTTGGTAGTGTTTTTGGAGATTTCTTAGCATTATCCAATAAGAAAATGAAGTAAATAACTCCAATTTCGAACTTCTAAAAAATGAAGAGGCGAGCTGCATATCGCTTAAATTCACCACACCTCATAAGTGAATTTGTCGCAAATTTTTCATGGAAAGCAATTGCATTTTTGTAGTGTTTTTTGTGATTTCTTAGCATTATCCAAAAAGAAAATTAGGTAAATAAATCTAAGTTCGAACTTCTAAAAAATGTCGAGACGAGCTGCATATCGCTTAAATTTACCACACCTCATAGGTGAATTTGTCGCAAATTTTTCATGGAAAGCAATTGCATTTTGGTAGTGTTTTTAGTGATTTTTAAGCATTATCCAATAAGAAAATTAGGTAAATAAATCTAAGTTCGAACTTCTAAAAAATGTCGAGACGAGCTGCATATCGCTTAAATTTACCACACCTCATAGGTGAATTTGTCGCAAATTTTTTCATGGAAAGCAATTGCATTTTGGTAGTGTTTTTTTGTGACTTTTAAGCATTATCCAATTAAAAAAGATTTTGGTAATGTTTTTTTTTTAAATATTTTTAAGTTCGAACTTCTAAAAAACAAAAGCAATAGCATTTTGGTAGTGCTTTTCGTGATTTTTAAGCATTATCCAATAAGAAAATTAGGTAAATAAATCTAAGTTCGAACTTCTAAAAAATGTCGAGACGAGCTGCATATCGCTTAAATTCACCACACCTCATAGGTGAATTTGTCGCAAATTTTTTCAATGAAAGAAATTGCATTTTGGTAGTGTTTTTCGTGATTTCTTAGCATTATCCAATAAGAAAATGAAGTAAATAACTCTAAGTTCGAACTTCTAAAATATGTCGAGACGAGCTGCATATCGCTTAAATTCACCACACCTCATAGGTGAATTTGTCGCACATTTTTAATGGAAAGCAATTGCATTTTGGTAGTGTTTTTCGTGATTTCTTAGCATTATCCAATAAGAAAATTAAATAAATAACTCTAAGTTCGAACTTCTACAAAATGTCGAGACGAGCTGCATACCGCTTAAATTAACCACGCCTCATAGGTGAATTTGTCGCAAATATTTCATGGAAAGCAATTGCATTTTGGTAGTGTTTTTGGTTATTTCTTTGCATTATCCAATAAGAAAATGAAGTAAATAACTCCAATTTCGAACTTCTAAAAAATGAAGAGGTGAGCTGCACATTGCTTTAATTCACCACGCCTCATAGGTGAATTTGTCGCAAATTTTTCATGGAAAGCAATTGCATTTTGGTAGTGTTTTTGGAGATTTCTTAGCATTATCCAATAAGAAAATGAAGTAAATAACTCCAATTTCGAACTTCTAAAAAATGAAGAGGCGAGCTGCATATCGCTTAAATTCACCACACCTCATAAGTGAATTTGTCGCAAATTTTTCATGGAAAGCAATTGCATTTTTGTAGTGTTTTTTGTGATTTCTTAGCATTATCCAAAAAGAAAATTAGGTAAATAAATCTAAGTTCGAACTTCTAAAAAATGTCGAGACGAGCTGCATATCGCTTAAATTTACCACACCTCATAGGTGAATTTGTCGCAAATTTTTCATGGAAAGCAATTGCATTTTGGTAGTGTTTTTAGTGATTTTTAAGCATTATCCAATAAGAAAATTAGGTAAATAAATCTAAGTTCGAACTTCTAAAAAATGTCGAGACGAGCTGCATATCGCTTAAATTTACCACACCTCATAGGTGAATTTGTCGCAAATTTTTTCATGGAAAGCAATTGCATTTTGGTAGTGTTTTTTTGTGACTTTTAAGCATTATCCAATTAAAAAAGATTTTGGTAATGTTTTTTTTTTAAATATTTTTAAGTTCGAACTTCTAAAAAACAAAAGCAATAGCATTTTGGTAGTGCTTTTCGTGATTTTTAAGCATTATCCAATAAGAAAATTAGGTAAATAAATCTAAGTTCGAACTTCTAAAAAATGTCGAGACGAGCTGCATATCGCTTAAATTCACCACACCTCATAGGTGAATTTGTCGCAAATTTTTTCAATGAAAGAAATTGCATTTTGGTAGTGTTTTTAGTGATTTTTAAGCATTATCCAATAAGAAAATTAGGTAAATAAATCTAAGTTCGAACTTCTAAAAAATGTCGAGACGAGCTGCATATCGCTTAAATTTACCACACCTCATAGGTGAATTTGTCGCAAATTTTTTCATGGAAAGCAATTGCATTTTGGTAGTGTTTTTTTGTGACTTTTAAGCATTATCCAATTAAAACAGAAAGTAAATAACTCTAAGTTCGAACTTCTAAAAAATGTCGAGACGAGCTGCATATCGCTTAAATTCACCACACCTCATAGGTGAATTTGTCGCAAATTTTTCATGGAAAGCAATTGCATTTTGGTAGTGTTCTTCGTAATTTCTTAGCATTATCCAATAAAAAAATTAAGTAAATATTTTTAAGTTCGAACTTCTAAAAAACGAAAGCAATAGCATTTTGGTAGTGTTTTTCGTGATTTTTAAGCATTATCCAATAAGAAAATTAGGTAAATAAATCTAAGTTCGAACTTCTAAAAAATGTCGAGACGAGCTGCATATCGCTTAAATTTACCACACCTCATAGGTGAATTTGTCGCAAATTTTTTCATGGAAAGCAATTGCATTTTGGTAGTGTTTTTTTGTGACTTTTAAGCATTATCCAATTAAAAAAGAAAGTAAATAACTCTAAGTTCGAACTTCTAAAAAATGTCGAGACGAGCTGCATATCGCTTAAATTCACCACACCTCATAGGTGAATTTGTCGCAAATTTTTCATGGAAAGCAATTGCATTTTGGTAGTGTTCTTCGTAATTTCTTAGCATTATCCAATAAAAAAATTAAGTAAATATTTTTAAGTTCGAACTTCTAAAAAACGAAAGCAATAGCATTTTGGTAGTGCTTTTCGTGATTTTTAAGCATTATCCAATAAGAAAATGAAGTAAATAACTCTAAGTTCGAACTTCTAAAAAATGTCGAGACGAGCTGCATGCTGCTTAAATTAAACACGCCTTATAGGTGAATTTGTCGCAAATTTTTTCAATGAAAGCAATTGCATTTTGGTAGTGTTTTTTTTGTGATTTTTAAGCATTATCCAATAAAAAAAGTAAGTAAATAACTCTAAGTTCGAACTTCTAAAAAATGTCGAGACGAGCTGCATATCGCTTAAATTCACCACACCTCATAGGTGTTAATTAAAGCAATAGCATTTTGTTAGTGTTTTGCGTGATTTTTAAGCATTATCCAATAAGAAAATTAGGTAAATAAATCTAAGTTCGAAGTTCTAAAAAATGTCGAGACGAGCTGCATATCGCTTAAATTTACCACACCTCATAGGTGAATTTGTCGCAAATTTTTTCATGGAAAGCAATAGCATTTTGGTAGTGTTTTTCGTGATTTTTAAGCATTATCCAATAAGAAAATTAGGTAAATAAATCTAAGTTCGAACTTCTAAAAAATGTCGAGACGAGCAGCATATCGCTTAAATTTACCACACCTCATAGGTGAATTTGTCGCAAATTTTTTCATGGAAAGCAATTGCATTTTGGTAGTGTTTTTTTGTGACTTTTAAGCATTATCCAATTAAAAAAGAAAGTAAATAACTCTAAGTTCGAACTTCTAAAAAATGTCGAGACGAGCTGCATATCGCTTAAATTCACCACACCTCATAGGTGAATTTGTCGCAAATTTTTCATGGAAAGCAATTGCATTTTGGTAGTGTTCTTCGTAATTTCTTAGCATTATCCAATAAAAAAATTAAGTAAATATTTTTAAGTTCGAACTTCTAAAAAACGAAAGCAATAGCATTTTGGTAGTGTTTTTCGTGATTTTTAAGCATTATCCAATAAGAAAATGAAGTAAATAACTCTAAGTTCGAACTTCTAAAAAATGTCGAGACGAGCTGCATGCTGCTTAAATTAAACACGCCTTATAGGTGAATTTGTCGCAAATTTTTTCAATGAAAGCAATTGCATTTTGGTAGTGTTTTTCGTGATTTCTTAGCATTATCCAATAAGAAAATGAAGTAAATAACTCTAAGTTCGAACTTCTAAAATATGTCGAGACGAGCTGCATATCGCTTAAATTCACCACACCTCATAGGTGAATTTGTCGCACATTTTTAATGGAAAGCAATTGCATTTTGGTAGTGTTTTTCGTGATTTCTTAGCATTATCCAATAAGAAAATGAAATAAATAACTCTAAGTTCGAACTTCTACAAAATGTCGAGACGAGCTGCATACCGCTTAAATTAACCACGCCTCATAAGTGAATTTGTCGCAAATTTTTCATGGAAAGCAATTGCATTTTTGTAGTGTTTTTCGTGATTTCTTAGCATTATCCAAAAAGAAAATGAAGTAAATAACTCCAAGTTCGAACTTCTAAAAAATGAAGAGGCGAGCTGCATATTGCTTAAATTCACCACACCTCATAGGTGAATTTGTCGCACATTTTTAATGGAAAGCAATTGCATTTTGGTAGTGTTCTTCGTAATTTCTTAGCATTATCCAATAAAAAAATTAAGTAAATATTTTTAAGTTCGAACTTCTAAAAAACGAAAGCAATAGCATTTTGGTAGTGTTTTTCGTGATTTTTAAGCATTATCCAATAAGAAAATGAAGTAAATAACTCTAAGTTCGAACTTCTAAAAAATGTCGAGACGAGCTGCATGCTGCTTAAATTAAACACGCCTTATAGGTGAATTTGTCGCAAATTTTTTCAATGAAAGCAATTGCATTTTGGTAGTGTTTTTCGTGATTTCTTAGCATTATCCAATAAGAAAATGAAGTAAATAACTCTAAGTTCGAACTTCTAAAATATGTCGAGACGAGCTGCATATCGCTTAAATTCACCACACCTCATAGGTGAATTTGTCGCACATTTTTAATGGAAAGCAATTGCAATTTGGTATTGTTTTTCGTGATTTCTTAGCATTATCCAATAAGAAAATGAAATAAATAACTCTAAGTTCGAACTTCTACAAAATGTCGAGACGAGCTGCATACCGCTTAAATTAACCACGCCTCATAAGTGAATTTGTCGCAAATTTTTCATGGAAAGCAATTGCATTTTTGTAGTGTTTTTCGTGATTTCTTAGCATTATCCAATAAGAAAATGAAGTAAATAACTCTAAGTTCGAACTTCTAAAATATGTCGAGACGAGCTGCATATCGCTTAAATTCACTTAAATTTACCACACCTCATAGGTGAATTTGTCGCAAATTTTTCATGGAAAGCAATTGCATTTTGGTAGTGTTTTTAGTGATTTTTAAGCATTATCCAATAAGAAAATTAGGTAAATAAATCTAAGTTCGAACTTCTAAAAAATTTCGAGACGAGCTGCATATCGCTTAAATTTACCACACCTCATAGGTGAATTTGTCGCAAATTTTTTCATGGAAAGCAATTGCATTTTGGTAGTGTTTTTTTGTGACTTTTAAGCATTATCCAATTAAAAAAGAAAGTAAATAACTCTAAGTTCAAACTTCTAAAAAATGTCGAGACGAGCTGCATATCGCTTAAATTCACCACACCTCATAGGTGAATTTGTCGCAAATTTTTCATGGAAAGCAATTGCATTTTGGTAGTGTTCTTCGTAATTTCTTAGCATTATCCAATAAAAAAATTAAGTAAATATTTTTAAGTTCGAACTTCTAAAAAACGAAAGCAATAGCATATTGGTAGTGTTTTTCGTGATTTTTAAGCATTATCCAATAAGAAAATTAGGTAAATAAATCTAAGTTCGAACTTCTAAAAAATGTCGAGACGAGCTGCATATCGCTTAAATTTACCACACCTCATAGGTGAATTTGTCGCAAATTTTTTCATGGAAAGCAATTGCATTTTGGTAGTGTTTTTTTCACACCTCATAGGTGAATTTGTCGCAAATTTTTCATGGAAAGCAATTGCATTTTGGTAGTGTTCTTCGTAATTTCTTAGCATTATCCAATAAAAAAATTAAGTAAATATTTTTAAGTTCGAACTTCTAAAAAACGAAAGCAATAGCATTTTGGTAGTGTTTTTCGTGATTTTTAAGCATTATCCAATAAGAAAATGAAGTAAATAACTCTAAGTTCGAACTTCTAAAATATGTCGAGACGAGCTGCATATCGCTTAAATTCACCACACCTCATAGGTGAATTTGTCGCACATTTTTAATGGAAAGCAATTGCATTTTGGTAGTGTTTTTCGTGATTTCTTAGCATTATCCAATAAGAAAATGAAATAAATAACTCTAAGTTCGAACTTCTACAAAATGTCGAGACGAGCTGCATACCGCTTAAATTAACCACGCCTCATAAGTGAATTTGTCGCAAATTTTTTCATGGAAAGCAATTGCATTTTTGTAGTGTTTTTCGTGATTTCTTAGCATTATCCAAAAAGAAAATGAAGTAAATAACTCCAAGTTCGAACTTCTAAAAAATGAAGAGGCGAGCTGCATATCGCTTAAATTCACCACACCTCATAGGTGAATTTGTCGCAAATTTTTCATGGAAAGCAATTGCATTTTGGTAGTGTTCTTCGTAATTTCTTAGCATTATCCAATAAAAAAATTAAGTAAATATTTTTAAGTTCGAACTTCTAAAAAACGAAAGCAATAGCATTTTGGTAGTGTTTTTCGTGATTTTTAAGCATTATCCAATAAGAAAATGAAGTAAATAACTCTAAGTTCGAACTTCTAAAAAATGTCGAGACGAGCTGCATGCTGCTTAAATTAAACACGCCTTATAGGTGAATTTGTCGCAAATTTTTTCAATGAAAGCAATTGCATTTTGGTAATGTTTTTCGTGATTTTTAAGCATTATCCAATAAGAAAATTAGGTAAATAAATCTAAGTTCGAACTCCTAAAAAATGTCGAGACGAGCTGCATATCGCTTAAATTTACCACACCTCATAGGTGAATTTGTCGCAAATTTTTTCATGGAAAGCAATAGCATTTTGGTAATGTTTTTCGTGATTTTTAAGCATTATCCAATAAGAAAATTAGGTAAATAAATCTAAGTTCGAACTTCTAAAAAATGTCGAGACGAGCAGCATATCGCTTAAATTTACCACACCTCATAGGTGAATTTGTCGCAAATTTTTTCATGGAAAGCAATTGCATTTTGGTAGTGTTTTTTTGTGACTTTTAAGCATTATCCAATTAAAAAAGAAAGTAAATAACTCTAAGTTCGAACTTCTAAAAAATGTCGAGACGAGCTGCATATCGCTTAAATTCACCACACCTCATAGGTGAATTTGTCGCAAATTTTTCATGGAAAGCAATTGCATTTTGGTAGTGTTCTTCGTAATTTCTTAGCATTATCCAATAAAAAAATTAAGTAAATATTTTTAAGTTCGAACTTCTAAAAAACGAAAGCAATAGCATTTTGGTAGTGTTTTTCGTGATTTTTAAGCATTATCCAATAAGAAAATGAAGTAAATAACTCTAAGTTCGAACTTCTAAAAAATGTCGAGACGAGCTGCATGCTGCTTAAATTAAACACGCCTTATAGGTGAATTTGTCGCAAATTTTTTCAATGAAAGCAATTGCATTTTGGTAGTGTTTTTCGTGATTTCTTAGCATTATCCAATAAGAAAATGAAGTAAATAACTCTAAGTTCGAACTTCTAAAATATGTCGAGACGAGCTGCATATCGCTTAAATTCACCACACCTCATAGGTGAATTTGTCGCACATTTTTAATGGAAAGCAATTGCATTTTGGTAGTGTTTTTCGTGATTTCTTAGCATTATCCAATAAGAAAATGAAATAAATAACTCTAAGTTCGAACTTCTACAAAATGTCGAGACGAGCTGCATACCGCTTAAATTAACCACGCCTCATAAGTGAATTTGTCGCAAATTTTTCATGGAAAGCAATTGCATTTTTGTAGTGTTTTTCGTGATTTCTTAGCATTATCCAATAAGAAAATGAAGTAAATAACTCTAAGTTCGAACTTCTAAAATATGTCGAGACGAGCTGCATATCGCTTAAATTCACCACACCTTAAATTCATAACAGTTATTCAAAGACTTTTATTTTTAAAATTCTTTCATAACAGTTATTCAAAGACTTTTATTTTTAAAAGTCTTTCATAACAGTTATTCAAAGACTTTTAAAATAAAGTCCCCCCACCCCAAGTCCACCCAAAGATGGTCACACGGGGGTTTTTTGACCAAAAAATTTTTATTGCGCAAATCGATAGCAAATATCGTGAAACGGATTTTGGTCATGGTGGGCGGTGGGTGGGGACTCCCCAACCTTTGGCACCTTTGGGGGCACCCGACCCCCCTCGGACCTTATCCAAAATACGTTTCGTAACGTTTACTATCGATTCCTATAATAAAAAAATTTTGGGAAAAAATCCCCCGTGTGACCCCTTTAGGGGTCCCCACCCACCGCCCACCAAGTCTAGAATCCGTTTCACGACATTTCCTTTCGAATGGTGCAATAAAAATTTTTTGGTCAAAAATCCCCCGTGTGACCACTTTGGGGGTCCACACCCACCGCCCACCATGTCCAAAATCCATTTCACGACATTTCCTATCCCCAGAGGGTCACTTTAGGGGTCGTCACTCACCTACCACGTGTAAAAAGCTCCAGTCGTTTTGAGCACCGCATCATCAAAAAAAGACTTTTATAAATGACTTTTAAAAATAAAAGTCTTTGAATAAGAGTTATCCAAAGACTTTTATTTTAAAAGTCTTTGAATAAGAGTTATCCAAAGACTTTTATTTTTAAAAGTAAAAGTTAACAGTTAACTTTTAACTTTTATTTTTAAAAGTAAAAGTTAACAGTTAACTTTTAACTTTTATTTTAAAAGTTAAAAGTTGACTTTTATTTGAAAAATTTTTTGAATAAGAGTTATTTTCAGGCTCTGCCTCCAATACGCGGAAAAACCTGTATGCAAAAAACCTCACATCACCTCACCTCAGAGCCTCCGAGAGGGCTCTGCTAAAATTTTTTTAATAATGTTTTTTTTATTTTTTAATAATAATTTTAGAGAAGTAAAATAGGAGTAATTTTTTATTACTTTCTTGGAATTGTTTGCTAGTGGTTTTAAAATGTTCAAGAAGATGGAGAATACCGAAAAACTAGTTTTGTAATTTCGGGATTTTGTTATTTCGGGATTTTGTCGTTTCGGGATTTTGTCATTTCGGAATTTTTTCGTTCGGGATTTTGTCGTTCGGGATTTTGTCTTTCGGGATTTCGTTACCAAACCATTTTTTATTTGTAAAATTTTGTCTTTGAAAACATACCTGACTTTTTACTACTTCGGCTTCAATAGTGTTGTATGAAATATTTCGACGACAGATGTCGCTGGCTTTACACGCGGTTGCACTAGTACACTTTTGCCGAATCGCTCATATCCTATATCAACGTTTCCCAAAGTGTGGGTCGCGACCCAGCACTGGGTCGCAGAAAAATTCAGGTGGGTCGTGGCAAAAATTTTAAAAATACAAAAAATCTGTAACATTTAGCTCTAAATTTAATATTTAGACTTTCAAAAGGAAATTTTAAATATTTTGAAACATTACATCAATTTATTGAAACCCATTCAAACTACGATGCAGAAGATTAATTAATATGTGGATTAAAGATCCTTTTTCTTTCGATATTGAAAAGGAAGAAATGCTTAATCTTAGTGAACAAGAAGTTTCATTTCATTTATTCAACCTATTGTTTGGACGTACAAGAAGAGCTTAACTCTTATATATGTAGTACAATTAGTTACAATTATATCGTGAAATTATTCTTAATTGATGTTACAGTAAGTGCTTGAAGAGTACTATAGTAATAAAGAGTAATAAAGAGTAATATAGTAATAATAAATAGTAATAAAGTAAATATTGATATTAAAGGTAGTAGATGGCATTGAGAAGAAGAGGAGAATAAAAGTGAAGTAGGATAGACAAGTGTTATGTGCGTAACTGCAGCAGTCTTGTTATAAGATCCACGGAGAGCAAAGAGAATCAGTCAATATAAACCAAGAACAGGTATTAGCTAGAAAAGTGCTCTCTTGCAAGTTGCATAAAAAGTTCTCTTTCACGTATGTTTTTCACGTTGCTCGGCAGGCTATTCCAAAGCCTTATAGCGTAGACAAAGAAATACCGAGCTGAATTTAGATACTTGTATCGGGGAATGACAAGATTAAGTAAGCGACTAGACTGACAAAATTGAAGCTTTTCAAATAAATAACCCGGTTGGCGAGCATGTATCAAATTGTGCAAAAATAAGCAGTTACGTAAATCATTATAACGCGTGAAACTGCAACCAAACAGTGAACATCTGTATTCAGAGACGTGGTCATACCGCCTAAGCCCATGTACATATATACCGGATTAAATTATGGAGTAGTACATCAAGCTTATGTGAAGAAGAAGAGTCAAGATTACAGTACACTAATCCAGCGTAGGATAAGATTGGAATGAGTTGGAGAATAAGTTTCCTGCGGATAGAATGAGGGATAAAATCTGCAGAGTAACGTAAACTACACAGCACAGAGTACGACTTACTTACAATCATATTAACATGATCAGAACAAGTTAATGTAGAGTTAATACAAAAACCGAGGCTATTGGCTTTCAAAACAAATTTAAGTTGAGAACCATTTAGAAAAATAGGTGAAATGCAGAGGGGATCGATATACCCTTTGTAAATAGGTAGAACCTGAGATTTAGAGGGATTTAAGTTAAAACAGCTATTTTTAGACCATTCAGCAATTCTGCCTAAATCAGCGTTAATACATAGCGTCTAATAATAATCGTCTAATAATAATAATAATAATAATAATAATAATAATAATAATAATAATAATAATAATAATAATAATAATAATAATAATAATAATAATAATAATAATAATAATAATAATAATAATAATAATAATAATAATAATAATAAAAATAATAATAATAATAATAATAATAATAATAATAATAATAATAATAATAATAATAATAATAATAATAATAATAATAATAACAATAACAATAATAATAATAATAATAATAATAATAATAATAATAATAATAATAATAATAATAATAATAATAATAATAATAATAATAATAATAATAATAATAACAACAATAATAATAATAATAATAATAATAATAATAATAATAATAATAATAATAATAATAATAATAATAATAATAATAATAATAATAATAATAATAATAATAATAATAATAATAATAATAATAATAATAATAATAATAATAATAATAATAATAATAATAATAATAATAATAATAATAATAATAATAATAATAATAATAATAATAATAATAATAATAATAATAATAATAATAATAATAATAATAATAATAATAATAATAATAATAATAATAATAATAATAATAATAATAATAATAATAATAATAATAATAATAATAATAATAATAATAATAATAATAATAATAATAATAATAATAATAATAATAATAATAATAATAATAATAATAATAATAATAATAATAATAATAATAATAATAATAATAATAATAATAATAATAATAATAATAATAATAATAATAATAATAATAATAATAATAATAATAATAATAATAATAATAATAATAATAATAATAATAATAATAATAATAATAATAATAATAATAATAATAATAATAATAATAATAATAATAATAATAATAATAATAATAATAATAATAATAATAATAATAATAATAATAATAATAATAATAATAATAATAATAATAATAATAATAATAATAATAATAATAATAATAATAATAATAATAATAATAATAATAATAATAATAATAATAATAATAATAATAATAATAATAATAATAATAATAATAATAATAATAATAATAATAATAATAATAATAATAATAATAATAATAATAATAATAATAATAATAATAATAATAATAATAATAATAATAATAATAATAATAATAATAATAATAATAATAATAATAATAATAATAATAATAATAATAATAATAATAATAATAATAATAATAATAATAATAATAATAATAATAATAATAATAATAATAATAATAATAATAATAATAATAATAATAATAATAATAATAATAATAATAATAATAATAATAATAATAATAATAATAATAATAATAATAATAATAATAATAATAATAATAATAATAATAATAATAATAATAATAATAATAATAATAATAATAATAATAATAATAATAATAATAATAATAATAATAATAATAATAATAATAATAATAATAATAATAATAATAATAATAATAATAATAATAATAATAATAATAATAATAATAATAATAATAATAATAATAATAATAATAATAATAATAATAATAATAATAATAATAATAATAATAATAATAATAATAATAATAATAATAATAATAATAATAATAATAATAATAATAATAATAATAATAATAATAATAATAATAATAATAATAATAATAATAATAATAATAATAATAATAATAATAATAATAATAATAATAATAATAATAATAATAATAATAATAATAATAATAATAATAATAATAATAATAATAATAATAATAATAATAATAATAATAATAATAATAATAATAATAATAATAATAATAATAATAATAATAATAATAATAATAATAATAATAATAATAATAATAATAATAATAATAATAATAATAATAATAATAATAATAATAATAATAATAATAATAATAATAATAATAATAATAATAATAATAATAATAATAATAATAATAATAATAATAATAATAATAATAATAATAATAATAATAATAATAATAATAATAATAATAATAATAATAATAATAATAATAATAATAATAATAATAATAATAATAATAATAATAATAATAATAATAATAATAATAATAATAATAATAATAATAATAATAATAATAATAATAATAATAATAATAATAATAATAATAATAATAATAATAATAATAATAATAATAATAATAATAATAATAATAATAATAATAATAATAATAATAATCAGCGTCTAATATATAGTTCATTAAGCAAGTCTATGGGAAGGGATAGGTACAACTGCAAGTCATCTGCATAGGCATGGATGGACACAAAGCGAACGATAGCAAAAATATCATTCAATAATAAAGTGAATAATAGGGGTCCCAGCACAGAACCCTGTGGGACACCTATAAGGACAGGCATAAAATTGGAATAAGCATCATTGACTTTGACTCTTTGGTGACGACCAGAAAGATAGGATTCAATCAGCTTGACTGCAGTATCAGAAAATTGAAACAGAGATTTTAGTTTCCAGCATAGCAGCCTATGATCAACACAATCAAAAGCCTTAGAGTAATCCAGGAGGCATAATAATGTAATTTGGCTAAGTGTCATACGACACTCGAATATCATCAGTGACCTTCAACATGGCAGTCGCACAGCTATGCTTCTTACGAAAACCAGATTGCAACGGGTGAAGGAGATTCTGCCTTTCGAGATGACTATTAATCTGCTGGGCCATTAGAGCCTCACAAACTTTAGATAACGCAGGTAAAATACTAATTGGACGATAATCAGCAGGAGTTTTAGCAGATGATTTCTTAGCAATTGGAATGACAGTGGACAATTTCCATAAATGCGGAAAAGATGAAGTAGTGAATATATGATTAATGATAGCAGTTAGAGGGGAAATAATGAATGGAAGGATGATTTTAAGAAATTTTATAGAGATGTTGTCTTCACCGACTGAATTGGACTTGATCAAGTTTACCTGACGTGCTACGTCTGTCTCAGATACATTAGTGAATACGAACAGCCCAGAGTCTAAGAAATTGCACCTAGTATTCCGCCCAGGATCCACTGGGTAATCTCAGAAACAGGTCGATCAAGGAAATGTGAATTCAAAAGCTCAGGACATAATTCGCATGTTGTCGAATTTTTAGACCCGATACCAATGTTTCTAAGTCGCTTCCAGATTTGCTTAGGAGAGTTTAAAAAGTCAAGTTTAGTCAAAAAGACGTTTTGCTTTGACTTCCTTAATATAAGTGTCGCAGCATTACGGGCCCTTTTATAATTATCCCAGTTAAAAGAAGTAGGGCTTCTTTTCCATTTGGAGCATAACATATTTCTTTTACGAATGGAGATCATAACTCTCTGAGTAAGCCATGGACAGGCCTGAGCTTTAACATTACAAGTCCGCAATGGTACAAAAGAGTCAAATAGATTCCAGATTATATTATTAAAAACCCGTAATTTTTCATCAACATGAGGTGAACACCAACAGTTCGTCCAGTCAGTGTCCATTAAGGCAGCATTCAGCGAGTTGTAGTCTACAGAATTGTAGTCACGAAACGTAAATGACGCTGGAATATTTCCAGTATTTAATTGGAAGTCGAAGGAACAGAATAAAAGGTCATGGTCAGAGATGAAATCAATCTGGGAAAAAAGTAATAACATACTAGTGTCTGATACAGCAAAATAGTCAAGCAGACTCGGACACGCAGCGTGACAAAAACGAGTTGGAGCAGTGTTGTTAATAATGGAGAGGCCAGATGTATAGAAAAGATCAATAAATTTAATAGTAATAGGATCAGAAATTAAGAGATTGACGTTAAAATCACCACAGACAATTGTGATACCAAAAGTCAGGGAACTGGTTGATAAGTAAGTAAATAGCTGTTCCAACTCACAGGTTTTATGCGGACTGTATACACAACTGACAAGTGCCTTAGTTCTATGATCCGCGACCTTAACACAAATGCATTCATATTCATTATGATCCGATGACTATGCAATCTCCGATTGATATGCAGACTTGACATATACAGCAACGCCACCTCCACGCTTGTGCTACCTATCCTTGCGGTAAAGTTTATAGCTCGGTAGTTGTACGCAACCATTTTTTAAATCAGTTTGAAACCACGTCTCAGATATGCAGATAACGTCTATAGTTGAACATTCGAAAACATGCTTTATATAAACAAATTTTATATGATTTAAACTAATTGAAATGAACAATGTTAAAACCATTATTTTGTTTGCAAAAAACGTTAAGAAGCACCCGATGATTAGTGCCAGCATAGCCAGCATAGGTTGAGTGTATCTAGTTGTCATAATTATTAGAGAATAAGACAATTAGGACAGAAAAGAGAACAAAATTGCATACTAGCTGAGTTACCATAAAAAATAAGCAGATCCATAAAACAGAAACATAATTGCAGCCACACATATTCGCATGTATATACACACTTGTACACATATAACACTTTAGAGAAACTAGAAAAGAGGTGAAAGACAAAAAATAGGTAGAGAATGAAGATATATTATAGAGGAAGAGAGAAGAAATAAGTAGTAGGAAGAGAGGTGCAGTGAGTGAGTACATTAATTTAAAAACTATGTTTATAAAAAAAAATACTATAAAAATGAAAAATATTACAGGAATGTGCGGCGGACAGCTAAGAGGTCAACGCTCAGGAATGACGAGAGAGTCCATACATTTGATGTCATCAACTTGGAAAGGATTACCATCAGATGCAGTTTTGACGAAAACTTTGCCATGAAGACTGAAAGCTGCATGTAGTTTTTTTGCACGTTTCAGTGTTAGAGCATGATGCAGCACACCTCGCAAACATCTCGGCAGACTTTCATAGACATAGACTTTGCCAACCCCTACAAGGCCAAGATCAGTTAGAGTAAGTGCCCGACGTTCACTACGGCAGAACTCACCAATCGAACGCAGAAATTTGGATCTCTCAAGTCCCGATTGCACCTTGATTACGAAAGGGCCTGACTGAGTAGGTTTAGCACTCCTCTTAATTCGAAAGGCATCATGTAAAGGAGTGTAATTATTAAGGCCAACAGCATTGCAAATATTATCGTATACCGTCTTCAGGTTTTATTTGCAGTATATGGTATGCCCGATATGACAGCATCACAAGAAACAGAGTCCCTTTCAAGCTGAGAAATCCTTTCTGCGATCTCAGACATGTTATTTTTGATCACAGCAACCGATGTAATTGTAGATTCAGCAGCAGTTAAACGAGCCAGCATTCCTCTAAACTCAGTTTTAATATATGAGATATAAGCTCCAACCTCACTAAATCTTTCCATGATGCGTTCTTCAGATTGGCGTATAGCAGAGCTCACTTCACTAAGGATGCTATCGCGTAGTGCAGTTAGCTTCATATCAAGAAGAGCAGTGAATGAAGAATCCCCAGCGTAGGAAGGATTAGGGCTCGCTAGCGCACCGCCAGAAGTTGAGCCGGTTGTAAACTTACTGCGAGTTATACGCTTATCCGCAGAATAGTGGTTGGATTTTCCACAGTATGAGACATCTTACAGTAATATTCACAATTTATGTTTCTGACAACTATAATTTAATTAGCGATTAGAAGATTGTGCGATCCTCAGCTGCCAGCCAACGTGGTTCAATTGAGTGTATACAAGGATAGATACAGATAAATATAATGTGTGCATTTGGGCGCGAAACCATTCTTCTTATTTACCCCTTTTCCTTGACACAAAAACAAAAAACATCCTGACCATTAATGGACATTCCTACCTGGCAACACTTCCCTTACACTCGCAATCTGACACCAAATACAACCGCTCTCTTTTCAGCGGCTGAATTGATATGGTGAATACACCTTCCTCGTGTATAACATACTCGCAAAAGCTCTTTTCCCTTTCACCTTTGTGAGCAATCAGCACTACCGAAAACAAATTCACATTCATCTGACAGTTCGTGGCCTACATACACCAAAAAATATTAAATTTATTGAAATTTACTGCCAACATACATTGAACTAATTAATTCTTCTTTTTCGTTACAGATCAGGTGCACGAAGACCACATGCAACAAAACGAATCGTTCAGAAGCGAGCAACTCGGTCGCTAACGATTCGGAGATTAATGTGTGCATTTCTGATCTCCGAATCGTTAGCGATTAACTTGCTCGCTTCTGAACGATTCGCTTCTAAATTCGCATTTTTCAACTTTTACGTAGCGAGTAGTTCATCATTACAAGCAGACATTATGAGATGAGACACTCGTTACTAATACATGCATTTTTCTCGATACAATCGCAAAATCGGCCAACATTAGTCGATAGACTAATTAGATTAGATTAGACTTTTCTTCCTAGTTTTGTTTCCTTGCAAATAAAAAAGAAATAAATAGAAACTTGAAACTTATGCAGTCGCAGTTTATTTGACTAATAATAATAATAAAAAATATATGTATCTCTTATATAACTCTTCTGTTGTATAAGAAAAAATTGGTAAATAAGAAAAATAAAAGTGTTTTTCTGCAACAAATTGAATGACCCCATAATGTATATAAATTAGATATTTTTTCTATAAACTTTTAAAAATAAAAAAAATTGGGGGACATCCTACATAAGAATATAAGAAAAAATTGGTAAATAAAAGTGTTTTACTGCAACAAATTGAATGACCCCAAAATGTATATAAATTAGATATTTTTTCTATAAACTTTTGAAAATAAAAAATTTGGGGGACATCCTACTCCATCGCACCCGCTTATATTGACTGCAAAAATTTTACCTTTTTTGTTTATGTGTGGTGAAAATGATAATTGTCAAAACACGGTACAAAAATTTGCGACATTTGTAAAAGTTTGTCTGCAATCGTAAGTAAAAACATATCGGATTATAGCTTATGGTCTCTCTTTTGATATTCTTTATTTTCTTCTAGATTGTGGCACTTGATCAATAATTTTGATACCACAACGCCTCTGCGTTATCATGTTTATTATGATCTTGTGCAAGTTGCCAAGCAATGCGACCAAATTTTGGAAGTCTTCTTCGGAGTAGATCATCTTGTAGCCCCGTTTTTCAATTGTCCTCCGTCCGGCGAACAAAAGCAAAAACTTTAAAGTCTTCTGCATGATGTTACTAAGAATACAAATCTTGACCTTTACGCCAAAGTAATGTTGAAATTACCAGAAACATGTACTGCAGAAACGGCTTGTGTTTCTCGCGAAGATGGTATGAAATGTGTTGTCACTGCCTTCGCTGATTCCAAACAATTTTTATTGAATACATTGCTGGCATTTAAGCCAGTGTGTTTCCTATAAGGGGACATAATACACGATCTACCCGATTCTTGTGTCGGACAAATTGCCATCGTATATACAATTCTATGAGGATCACAAGGAGTTTGTAACGTCCCAGGGCCTCAATCATAAGCAAAACATGAAGAAAATGCGCTTGCTGACATTTATGCTGTTGGCTGAGAGTAATCCGGAAATGTCTTTTGAAACGCTCACCAAGAAGTTGCAAATCAATGAAGCAGAGGTTGAGCCGTGTTCATGAGGGACTAACTAACGTGTCTGCAGCCCAATTTGGTACGCAGTCAGAAATTAGTTTATTAAATATTGTTACAATCCTAAATTTTCTTAGCCAGATTCCATTTCCTTTTAACACATTATATAATCCGTTCCGAAACAAGCGATTTTTACAGATTAAACGACAGATAATTTGTACATATATCTGAAGTAAAGTATATAAATATAAAAATGATAAAAGCCCAATTTTTCTTAATATAAATCGATTTTATTTGTAAAATTCTACACTTTAATCTTATCGGAATTGTTTACTGGCCTAAAAATAACTTAAAATATTATCTGCTAATGCCTTAGAAAATACTTTCAAAGCAACCGCAAATTTTCGCACAGCATATTGCTCCACTCCGGGGAGTGTGTTAGCGTAGGCAGCCAGATGGGTTTCAAGCTCAATTTCAGTGGCCAAGCACCGGGTACATAGCGGCCATTTCGAGAAAGTCCGTAGAAATTACTAACGTCAGCATCAATGGATCGTTCAATGTCACCGATGAAATTATCGGTAGCGCCGCGTACGACAATTGTAGCAATACGTAAATCGACGCCTTCTTTTCTGCAAAGTAATATTAAGTATATTAATTTAAAACTAGTAATATTTCATTATTATTGACTACCTGAAAACAGCAACTGTTGTTTCACCTAATTCCTCAAGGCACACTTTATCGCAATAACCCAGTAATTCGGGGTAATATAGTAGCATTGACAGCGCGAGTCAAACAAGGGAATCAAATTTGGATGTCAAGCAGTCAGCCAAAATGTCAATTCATAAGGAATTCTTCTTGTCCATATTGCTTCGACGTATTTGCAGCAGTTAGATATTCTTTGACTTTTGAAATGTCGCGGAAATCTTTATTTTCATGACAAACCAGTTTCTCTCTGGCTTATCCAATGCTTTTTCATAGGAATCCAATGTGGTTATAGATGTAGCAATTCTTCTGCAGCCTCTAACAATGCCCCAGCAAATATAACCACAAAATTGGTGCCATCTCCCACTTCAGCGTCTTGCATCTGGCTGGCCATTTTCATCAATTTTGCTGCGGGATGTTCAACATCAAATTCACGCATTACATTTATTACTGTGCTGCTTTTGCTACAGATAGACTTTTTATTTACAGATTTTCAGTAATCAACAAATAATTGTATTAGAAAATTAGTAATTCTACTGTCCAACTACAAAATTTTATAGTAAGATAATGTAAAGTCATAACGCGAACGAAACGTGCACGAAACTGGAATTTTCTGGAATTCCCTTTTGTGCTTTTCGTAGTTTTTCGTGTGTTTGACAGCTGTGTATAATTAAAAACGAAAACGAAAAAATCCCAAAACGAAAATTCGTTTGTTGTTGGTATTTTCACATGTTTTTCGGGCTTTGTTCCGTAAACGCGAAGAATGTAAAATCACTTTTGTCGTCAAACCACGCGAGGCCAAACCTCTGTTAACAGATTGGCTTCAGCATCCTGTGCATATTGCAGAAATCGTAGGGATAGGAAATTGACAAAAGTGGTCTCTATTGATTCGTAAGAATGCCTGGAAGACATGTAAATACGTGGCAACACGCACAAATTATATTTGTAGTTTTTATAGAGCTGTGACCTCTGTTAACAGATTGGCTTCAGAATCCTGTGCATATTGCAGAAATCGTAGGGATAGGAAATTGACAAAAGTGGTCTCTATTGATTCGTAAGAATGCCTGGAAGACATGTAAATAGGTGGCAACACGCATAAATTATATTTGTAGTTTTTATAGAGGAGAAACTGTGACCACTGTTAACATATTGGCTTCAGCATTCTGTGCATATTGCAGAAATCGTAGGGATAGGAAATTTACAAAAGTGGTCTCTATTGATTCGTAAAAATGCCTGGAAGACATGTAAATACGTGGCAACACGCACAAATTATATTTGTAGTTTTTATAGAGCTGTGACCTCTGTTAACAGATTGGCTTCAGAATCCTGTGCATATTGCAGAAATCGTAGGGATAGGAAATTGACAAAAGTGGTCTCTATTGATTCGTAAGAATGCCTGGAAGACATGTAAATAGGTGGCAACACGCATAAATTATATTTGTAGTTTTTATAGAGGAGAAACTGTGACCTCTGTTAACAGATTGGCTTCAGCATCCTGTGCATATTGCAGAAATCGTAGGGATGGGAAATTGACAAAAGTGGTCTCTATTGATTCGTAAGAATGCCTGGAAGACATGTAAATAGGTGGCAACACGCATAAATTATATTTGTAGTTTTCATAGAGAAAAAACTGTAACCACATTTTTGACAAAACTGCAACTGCTCTAATGCATTTTTGGGTTTAATTGCTATTTTATAAGACGCGTGCGTAAAATAAAATATATAATGATTTTTTTAAAATAATATACACTCAACTCTTTGTTACATATCTTCTTTACAAAACAGATGAAAAAGTCTAAATATTTTCCCCCAAAAACCGTACAATGCAAAAAGGTAATAATGAAATCCATATTATATATTTATCAGGGTTCGGAAAACGTTTTTTTTTTATA
This sequence comes from Conops quadrifasciatus, assembly GCA_949752815.1. Classification (NCBI taxonomy): domain Eukaryota; kingdom Metazoa; phylum Arthropoda; class Insecta; order Diptera; family Conopidae; genus Conops; species Conops quadrifasciatus. Next base: position 22,893,439 of record OX457077.1, on the reverse strand, counting down.
TCGCTCAATTCATATCCCTCACCAAAGATAACAATTTTTCAATCCTCACTGATAAATATGTTTTTTCATCTACGTTCGAAAAAATAAATATCCCTCACGTTCAAAATAATTTTCATCTTCAATAATAAATATCACTCGGGATGAAAATAATTCTCATCTTCTCAACGTTTCGATCGGAGAAGATGAAAAAACTTCGTTTGTTGACAAATAACGAACGCGAGGGATGAAAAAACTTCGGGTTTTGGCGAATAGCGAACACAAGAGATGAAAAAGGGCTTCGGGTTGCGTACAAAACGATCACTGGTGATCGAAAAAACTTTGCGCAGGCAAAATTTCGATCTATATGTAAAGATGAAAAACGATTTGTAGGTGAGCGGAAAAATCGTACGTCGGCGGTTTCTGTTCGTTTGCTTCGTTGCTGATGCCATTGTTAGCTAGAAAGGAGAGTTTTTCTGTGTGTTTCGTATGAATTTGTTTTTGCTGCGTTTTGTAAAGGATGAATAAGAGTATGTTAACTTGAAAAGCGTTGAAAGAAGTTTATTCTTACGTATGCACATGCTTACCTGCACATATTAATTCCGATCTGGGCCAAAGGATTAACATTTTTGAATAATTTTTTTGTTGCTATAATTCTTTGAGAAAAATCCTTTGAAGCCAAAAAAGGTACAGAAAAAATTGTTCAATTGTTTTCCAGAGAAGTTAAGTATTTCAGTTGTTTCAAGTGTCCGTTGATAATAAAGTCAGCAATTATAATGCGACAGAATTTTTTTTAACCGAACCACAAATACCTTCAATGAATGCTTAGCTAATAAGTTCCAATAATTGCTAGTAATTTTCTAATAGAAATATATTGCATGCAGAATTTTATAATATCAAAAACCTAAAAAATAATGAAAATTAAAATCTAATAAATAAGTATTCCTTAGAGAACTTATTACTTCTTTTAACGCTTTTCAAGTTAACATACTCTTATTCATCCTTTACAAAACGCAGCAAAAACAAATTCGTACGAAACACACAGAAAAACTCTCCTTTCCAGCTATCAATGGCATCAGCACGAAGCAAACGAACAGAAACCGCCGGCGTACGATTTTTCCGCTCACCTACAAATCTTTTTTCATCTTTACATATAGATCGAAATTTTGCCTGCGCAAAGTTTTTTCGATCACCAGTGATCGTTTTGTACGCAACCCGAAGCCCTTTTTCATCTCTTGTGTTCGCTATTCCCCAAAACCCGAAGTTTTTTCATCCCTCGCGTTCGTTATTTGTCAACAAACGAAGTTTTTTCATCTTCTCCGATCGAAACGTTGAGAAGATGAGAATTATTTTCATCCCGAGTGATATTTATTATTGAAGATGAAAATTATTTTGAACGTGAGGGATATTTATTTTTTCATCTACGTTCAAAAAATAAATATCCCTTATGAGTCTAAGAAAATTTTCATCTTTTAGGATAGTTTTTTTGAGAGGGATATAAATAGTTTTGTTCTTTTGAGGGATATTTTCCGAACCCTGATATTTATAAAACAAAAAAATTTTATTTTTATTACATTAAAAATTTATTAGTAAAAAAATTATTGATATAAATTATACCTAAAATTTACCATAGAATTAAGAAAAAATTAACGTGGAACCCCGCGTTTAAAAAAGAGTTTCTCATTCCTTCGGTAGGCGTAATCATTTTATCCAAACTACAAACTATGTACCTAAATTCCTGGCAAACACAGAATCAATAATTTCTCTCATTTTCATTATCATCATTATGATCGTCATCATCATCATAATTTTTATTATCATTATCATCATCATAAGCATCATTATCATTATAATTATCATCATCATTTTCATCATAATTATCATAATTGTTTTCATCATCATCATTATCATTATAATCATCATTATCATAATAACCATCATTATTATTATCATAATTATCACCATTATCATAATCATTATCATCATCATTATCATAATATTACCATCATCGTCATCATTTTCATCATTATCATCATCATTATCATAATTTTCATAATGATTTTTACCATCGTCATTATTATCATAACCATTTTAATCAGCATTATCATCACCATCATTTTGATTTTATTAATTATTAGTTTATTAGTTATATGTTATTTTTTTATTCATATTTGTTTGTAAATTAAATTTACATATTTCTAGATATATTTCAAAAATAACGAGAAACTAGAAAAATGTTGACTGCATGTTATTACAGTGATTGGTTGTACAATTTTCTGTTAAGTAAGAGCCCTCTATTGCTTGTTTCTGGTAAGACTCAAGACTATATTTCTGTTAAGTGTCTGTTAAATAAAGTTTTCTGTTAACTTTCTCTGTTAAACCTCTGTTGTTAACATATTCGCCGCTGTTATTAACAGAGCTCTGTTACCTCAGTTAACATGCCAATTCGCAGGATGCCAACTTCACAGGAGTTTTATATATAGAGATTAGTGATATACTAATTAAGATTTTTTAAGATTTTTTTTTTTAAGATTTTTTTTAAGATTTTTTATTCTATAGAATCACAACAATTTGCCTAATTCATTAAATTCTTAAGTAGCACTCAATATTGAGCTTCTTTATGAAAAAACAATTAGGGGGAAAATAAAACAATATCTAACAATATCTATCTTATATGGCGTTCACACGGACCGAATTTTCGATTGAAAAGTCGACTTCTCAAAAGTTCTCTGAAAAGCCGACGAAAAGCAGCTTTTCGTCCATACAAATACTGTCCAACGAAAAGCAGCTTTTCGGCGTCTTTTCAACGAAAAGCCGGTGAAAAGTCGCTTACAACTCTGATTTCCCCTGAATTCTATTACATTTCAATCAAAGTGACATTCGGATACTTTCAGAGAACCAATCAGAAGGCAGCATTTTTATTTTGTTTTTATTTTTATGTTGTTTTTATGTGTGTGTATGTAATATTATTTTGAAAATTCGCTTTTGCTTATACTTTTGATTCAAATTTTGTCGTCTGAACAGCAATGGAAGGGAAATCTGAAAAGTAGACTTTTCAATCGAAAATTCGATCCGTGTGAACACCATATTAGGTAAATAATTTCAAAATTTTTAAATTAATAGTACTTCTACAAAATTATAAAATATATCTATGCATTATGAATAATGAATAAGCACCTTGAAATGTATGATCTCTTTTGTAGCTCTCTCGCTAATTTTAATATCTAAAACAAAAATATTAAGATAAGCACGTCCCTATACCCTACCTGCGATAGTTTCGACAGACCGAGTGTTTTACAAAATGTACAATCAAAACGTTTTAATTCTTTCGTGTGGAATCTTGTATGATTATTTTATTTTTCTGTCGCGTAACTTTCGTTGATGGCGTCTCCGATATTAAACGCTTTAGATTTTCTTGTGGTATTGCAGGAGCACCAGATGACGGTTGTTTATCTTTATTTTTCACACTGCCATCCAAGCACACAGTAGCAGCATCTTCATTGCTTTGCGTCGCTTGTGGCATTGAGAACGCTGCCGTTTGCCCGCCGTATCTCGTTAAAACTTGAAATTTTTCAAATAATTTATTCTTAGTTTCACGCTCTTTTTCTTTTAGCTTATCGAGTGGTTTGTATTTGGCCAATGCATCCGTCAATAGTGGATGCAACATTTCCAGTTCAGTCTGTTTTGATTTGAACATTTTGGCTGTAGCACCGGCTGCTGTCGGTATCACACTTTTATAGAAATCGAAACAATTATTATCCGAATCGGAAAAATGAGCTGATGTTTCCAAGTTGTTGGTAGTAGTCGTGGCAGGTGTAGCTGCCGCCGCCATCATATGAGCTCCACCAGCACCAGTTAAAGGCATTGTTGTATGACGCATGACGCGTTTCTCATTGTAACTAGAATTGGCTGAATTCTCTTCGGCGAGGTGACGCAACATAAGCGTTAACTTATTTTCATGCTGACGCTGCAATAGCACAGCATTGCGCTCACCTTCAAGGCGCGCCTGACGCACTGCGTTGGAAAGCACACGTTCTTTCCATTCCCAACTATCACGTTCACGTTCCAGTTTTATTACCTGCATCTCAAGTTTGCGTGAAGAGTCGCGTAAATCAATTACTTTGGTGAAATACTTGTAGAGTAGTATACGCATTTCCTCAGGCGTCAGTTTATTGAGGCGCGCCATCAGCATTTGCTCGCCCTTTTCTCGTTGCAGGCGATCGCTGGTATCGATCGACTTGTGTCCACAGATAAGTTCATTTTTGAATTCGATGGCAGCATCGATTGCCTCGATCGCTTCATCGCATTCGAGCAATTTGCGTTCTTCGCGCTGTGTTAACATCTTTTCGCGCTTAAGTTTGCGGTCAAGCGAACAGCGCTGTTCCAGTAAATGATCACGTGTGCGACGTAAGTTACGTATCTCATGACGCAAGCCCTCCTTTTCGCTTTTCTTGCCTTCCCCAAATTGTTCTAGATTCTCTGACTTCTCTTTTAGTACATGCTCGAGATGAGAGATTCGGGCTTGAACAGCTTTTAATGATTTTCCGCGTTGCTCCTCGTTCATGATACCGTTGCCGGCTTTTACAAGAGTCTTTGCATTGTTTTCACGGAAAGATTTAATTTCCGCTTCAAGTTGTTCTCTTACTTTCTTTTCTTTCTTGACTTTTTTCTGCAGTTCGTCGATGAATTTTTTTGATTCATGAACCGATTGCTGCAATTTTTTCACTTTCTGATTACTCTCACCGGCGATATTCTTAATGGAGACCAAGTCTTGTAGACGCTGGTCAATGTGACCACTAAGAGCACGCAAACGTTCCACTTCCGCTTTCTCTTTACCATGAACAATTGCTTTCGCTAATTGCTTTTTGGTTTTTTCATATTCCGTCTCCAGTTTGCTCTTCTTTTTATTAAAGCGTTGCTTGGCTGTAGCTCGTGTGTCATTATTTTTCATTAGTTCAGTGATAATATTCTGTTTTATCTGTAGCGTTTGTTCAATTTCTTTGATATGTCTCTGTCGTGCCTCAATATCGGTATCTAATTTACGCAATTTCTTTTGTACATTATCAAGAGGTTTGTTGTTAAGAACAGTACGAAATTGGGAAATTTGCTGTAAATCATCCGAACTTTCGAAGAAATAATTGTCTTCTTCCGGCAACTTGCCACAACTACTAGTTTGTTGTTCACGAGAAGCAACACGATTTAACATAGCAATTTCGGCGCTGGAAAGGCTAGCTCCAGGTTGTATGGAACGACGGCGACCTAACGTTAACAATAATAAACAGTTTACAACCGCGGAACTTTTCGAAATCAATCAAAACAATACAAGGTTGTTCTTACCTCGCAACGAAGAAGGTCGAAAAGCTTCTATATTTTCCACAGCTTGTTGTTCTAGTTCTGCTTCTGGTTTTTCTTTCTTTCGATGTTTTTGTTGTTTTAAACTCTCTTGACTTTCCATTACCGCTTTTGGTTGCCTCTTTAAAAAATCTTTATACTTGTCCTCTACTAACTGATCAGTTTTCCGGCGTAACTCTTCCATTAGTGTATCCAGCTTCTCTGCCAGGTCTAGATGCTGAGATTCAGAATCGGATTCGTTATCAGAATTTTGTTGGTAGGAAGTTTCTGGTTCGCTAACGATTTCCTGTGGCTCTTCTGCCTCTTGTATAGGACCAAGTTGTTTTTGTGAGCGTATCGCTTCATTCGAGCTGAGGCATTCTTCACATTCTTGCTTGAGAAAAAGCCATTCCTCAATTTTTTCCTTATCTAATTCGGTGAGGGCATTCGAGAAAAAAAGTCTAGAGAAGGAAAGAAGCCAGCAAATTTAAGTTTATATGGATCTACGTGTGTATTGAAACTTACTTTGAAAACAATCCTTCAGCATTAGAAACCAACTTAAACCACTGACTTGCTGCAATCTGCAAGCCAAAAGATTCTCTATCAGCTTCCAATGGCACACCATTTACACTCATGCATGTGCCCCTTAAATCGGGCACTGCATTATCCGGCGAAAAGGGTGTATTATCATCGGAGAATGTATTCATAATTACAAAATTACGTACACATTGTACTTTGAAGATAAATTGCAAATTGTAAACTGTCTCGTTGACGTCACGCTCTAGCGGTGAAATACACAAGATCACTAGAGTTTGTGCTCGCCCACCGAATGAATCTTTCAGCAATGTGGTTAAATTTGTTTGCTGATAGGGTATATCACCATTACCTTCGACACCGTACATAAGTGCCGGATCAGTTAAAGCATTTACCACTCTTTCCAGAGCCTGCAAGCCCTCATCCTTGGGTAAACTTGTCGGCTGCTTCAATGAGTTCAACATGAAAACACGTTCCGTACCACAGAGATCTGAAAAGCTAGCCGTTGAAAGACGATGCTGTATGAGCCCGTCTTTGGAAATCCACTGCTGTTCGAGAGTGAGCGTGAAGAGTGAGTGAAAGGCGACGGACTTCGTATTGTCTTCTTTCAATTTAGCGGCAAATCCCAATTGCATCCAGTGAAAGACCTCATCGATATTCTGACAGTGTACATTACCAATACCCAAAAGATCGCTTATCACGTCGCCACAAATTTCCACCCAACCTATATTCACTGCATACGTGCGCTCTGCGTGAGTGCATAAAAATAAAACTAATAAATTTGTATGAAAAGACGATGATGATGCTCACCTGGATAATTGGCCATGTGGTCAAAGATCTCTCGTACACAACGCTGTACTACACCGTGTTCCGCTTCACTGTATGTACAATCGAACCCAGGCCCGAAAAGTGTATAACTCTTGCCGGTGCCGCGCTGCCCGTAGGTTACTACCGACGCATCAAATCCTTCCATAAACAAACTGATTAATGGAAAAACTGATTGATGGTAAATCTGGCATTGTGTACAATTTGTTGGCAAGGAGTGGGTGACCGGAAAAGAACGTGCTCCCACTTGAACAATGCCGGAAGCAACTCCATTCGCCAAATTATCAGAGGGTAATACGGCCGTCTGGTTAACTCCTGTCAAAATGTTGGCCGCACCTATTGGAATAGCCCGAATGCAGCAACGACCGCTCGCCTCTGTGTTTAAGTCTAAATCCAAGCGCGTTTCGTTGCACTCATCATCATAGTGTGAGTTACCATTCCCCCCAACGGCAACCAGATCAGATTCATCGCCAACTGGCGTTGAAGGTAGGCACGGATAAATACGCACCGCTACTTGTATCGGAATTTCCATCTTTTGATCTTAGATTATCAACTTAGATTATCAAAACTGTAACATCTTTCTTGATGATAGTTACGTGTACGGGTAGCAATATTTTGCCCTTTATCTTAGGGGTACATTTCTTATCTACGAACGATTGACATATCGCTCGTTCCGCTTTGTTATTTTCGCATCGTTAACATTTTCCGATTTCTTATCCACCTTGAAATCGTTCGCTAACGATCGCTGATTTTACAACAACACTTTCAATAGTTCTTACGTCTAATCGTTCAAAATTCACATTTCTTACAACGATTTTGATAGAAATCGAAAACGGTGAATTGTCATACCAAACGTTTGGTAAAAATCAGTCGTTGACATACATACATTTCAGCAGAAAATGTTTAGTTTCAGCATATCAACAAATCCAACTTCTTTTATAACATTATAATTATAACAGAGATTACAATCTCCGAGCCGAAACTTCAAAAAATATAAATATAAAAGTGAAAACTGAACCAAAATTTTGTTTCACAACACACCATAATGTTGAATTTACCCCGACTGTTTATTAGTTTCAGTTGTGGAAAAACATGCATTTCAAAGATACAAATAAACTTTAATAACTCCTAAACCATATGCTCTGTTGCGAATTTTCACTGGCACATTGTTATATTCTTCTTCTTCTGTAGAAATAGTATCGCTCAAAAAAACTCAGCCGCAAACATTTCACTAAAATTATGTTCTAAGGACGAATTTTTATTTCAAAATATAATGTTGGAAGAACCCGGAACCCCGAGCAGTTGCTCGGAATTTTTCCCAAACGTTGCCAAGTTTTATGAGTTAAGTTTAATGGGGCGAAATATTTTAAAAATAAAAGTTTTGATTTTTTGCTGTGAATAGTAAAAGAAGGCCGTTCTATCGTTTTTAAGGAAGGAAATTTTTTGAATTTTTTTAAACATTTTTGCCTTGAAAACATCGACACTGTTCATAAATTTCTTGAAGTTTTACAAAACAAAACAAAAATATTTGAATATATATTGACATTTTATTTCAGAACAGAAGAAAATTTAAACACAAAAACAAAACAATGTCAATAAATTATTCACACACTTGTTGGTCAACCACTTTAATAGAGAAAAAAACCACCAAAATGAATTTTTTCGAAAAAACACCTCGACTGATCGATTTGCAATCTCTTAATCTCGCTAATATGTGAATATTAAAGAAATCCTTAGAGCCGTTTTCGACCTCAAAAAAGCTACAAATATATATACAATTTTAGCTCGTTTAATAAGATTAGATATAACTTTGTAATGTACAACACTTTGTTTATATACTCGTACATATATCTAGTATCTAGCTTTTCAGATGAAAAACTTTTGTTAAATATTTTCATTTTACTTCAGTTTTTCATTCAATTAATAAAACTCAATTGCAACACATCAACGTATTTCTCATTCAGAAAGATTAACTGAAATATATAAAGCACATCGAATTTATTTTTGCTAGCACAATTTCACAAATGCAATATTTTTTTAGGTCAACACTGTCGATATTCTTACATGAACGCTAAGAGGAAAAGAGAAATCATAACAAAATTATTAAAGCCGTACAACATGTGAAAAAAAGAAAAATCCTAGTGTACAATGTACAATATTTTCCTAAAGAAAAATTAAACACAGCTTTGACATACCACCGATTTCACGTAAAGCTTGTACCGGTTACAACTCGGTCGCTAACGATTCGGAGATAAAAAATGCACACATCAAACAACACTTCGTTGTTGATTACGTCCGTGAAATTAGCTACGGTAGAAAACTACGATTTTGTGTAACCCGAGAACATAGTACTTAACAGAGCTCTGAAATACTAATTTTCAAAATTAAATTAAAAATCAATAAAAGTTCCAATTAAAAAAACCAAAATGCAGTTTTACTCACAAAATTATAGTCTTTCCACCTGTGTGGAATTATAATCGTACGGCTTATCTGTACCGAAATATTAACGAAAACATTTTAACATTTCTTGGAACCTAAAAAAAAATCGCCGTAGCTGGCAACTAAACCATTTTCTAGACATATGGCACCTATTTCAGCCTATAGCTCGTATTATTACAAATTTTTAGGTACCGAGGTCATATCCCTTACCACTTTAGTATAAAAGTTATAAGAGAAAAACAAAAACAACATTCACTGGGCTCTCCAGCTAGATATAGGCCATTGATCTTACCGAATCTTATATAGTCGTATACTAGTACAGGAGCCTACATTTCTTTAAAAAAAAATTTTGAATTCGAACAAAGAGAAAAAATTCTACGGCCAAAAGAAACAACAGAAAAATGTGATAAAGGTTTAGAGGCCGTTGTTGGCACCTAAAACATTTTCTAGACATATGGCACCTATTGTAGTCGATAGCCCATTCTTTTAGGAATCTCAGGGTACCAAGGTACGGAGTTGATATCTTTTTTAATTTTAGAAATCTATTAATCAAGAAACATGGGAGAGGGCGACGATTGTTTCAGGGTGTGGGAATTAGTGGGACCAGCATGACCAGTGGGACTTTCAATATTGCATAAACATTTGACCAAGAAATCAGGAAAACTAACCGCCGAAGACGGATCACTCTTCACCACGACAATGCGAGCTCTCAGGCATCGGCTCAAACAACTGCATTTTTGAGCACCCAGAATATCAATTTGATGAGTCATCCGCCGTATAGTCCTGACTTGGCACCGAATGACTTCTTTTTATTCCCGTACGTAAAAAACAAACTGAGAGGTCAACGTTTTTCGACACCTGAAGAAGCGGGCCGAGATGAATCTTTTAAGTTACTGTAAACAACACAAATAGCGCTCGTATGTCAAAACGTTCTGAGTACGTATAACCTCAAAAATGTCCAACTTTACGATAGAGCTGTCAGTTGCCAGATTGCAACACTAGGGTTGCCAAATCCCGAAACATAAAAGGCAACCCCCGTAAAATAGAATTCGTTTTTTAATAAATCATAATATTACCTTTAAAACGGTGTATAATATGTTTGGATATCGTTCGTATTTTCAAGCAAATTATTGAAAATATCTAAAAATTCTGTGATTGCTTGCTTACAATTACTGTATACGAGTACTGCGAAGTTGCTGTTTACATGCGCATATTCAGGGTTATAATAAAAGCGGTTTACATCAAAATAATAAGACTTCACATTACCGAGAGGGTTCTGCTAATTGAGGGTTATGATCCTTGCCGCGACCGAAGGTCACCAATACGCAGAAAAACCTATATGCAAAAAGCCTCACATTACTGAGAGGATTCTGCTGATTGAGGGTTATGATTCCTGCCGTGGCCGAAGGGCGCCAATACGTGGAAAAACCTGTATGCAAAAAGCCTCACATTACCGAGAGAATTCTGTTGATTGAGGGATATGAATTCTACGCGGCCGAAAGCCTCCCATACGCGGAAAAACCTGAATGCAAAAAGCCTCGCATTACCGAGAGAATTCTGTTGATTGCGGGTTATAATCCCCGCCGCGGGCGAAGACCGCAAACACGCGGAAAAACCGGTATGCAAAAAACTTTACATTATCGAGAGGATTCTGCTGACAGCTTTTAAATAAGTTAAAGCTACATGAACAAAAGTACTAAGTGTATCGTATTATAAACAGCTTTAAATAGGGTTGGGAACCCGGGGTTTTGGGATCCCGCAGTTTTCAGGACTATTCAAAATCCCAGGATCGAGCACTTAATCCCGGGATTTGACTTTTTAAGCCTAAATAGAAAAATTGCCAATTGCCAAAAATTGACAATTTCCTTTGTAACGAGATTTTATCTTTGGCTGAGCCGCTTCAGGGTTCATGATGAAGGCATCTCGAAACCCTCCGTTTACTGGTTCACTACCGCTTACGAGTTCCGCACGATCGACGAGTTCGTCGATCAGTTCACTGACCACCTCTCGGTAGCTCAGCTCGGACGGTATATTGGTGATTTTTCTTATTCTAAATACAATTGTTATTTAGGGCAAGTGCCCGCAACAGAATGCTGCTCACAATGGAAATACAGAATTCAACACAGACCGAATGTCTGGCAATAGATGGTTGCTTACAAAGTTTTCGTTGCAGAGTAGATGTTTACACAATATTTTTAGCAGGGCGAGATAAGCAGAGCGCTTGGCAACAAAAGGTTGCTTACAAAATTGGGTATGTCTGGGGGGGACTAGAGTCAAAGGGAAGAAATATATATTCGCTTAAAACCTGTCGAAAATTGACGTGATTAGACGTGTTAGAATCTGCCGAAAGCTGACGTGATCCTCTCTTAAAATATGTATTTAGAATCTGTCGAAAGTTGACGTGACTCTCTCTCAAAAATATGCACTAGGATCTGTCGAAAGTTGACGTGATCCTCACCTAAAATATGTATTTAGAATCTGTCGAAAGCTGACGTGGTTCTCCCTTAAAGTATGTATTAGAATCTGTCGAAAGCTGAGTTGATTCTTTCTTAAAATATGTATCAGAATCTGTCGAAAGCTGACGTGATTCTTTTAAACAAATTGGGTTTGAACCCGGGCTTTGTGGTGTGTTAGTCAACCACTCTACCTGTTACGCTATTTGATTTTCTGAAATCATGCCGGTTAGTTTTAAAGAAGAAACTTGTAACGCATGGCATCTTTACACCTTAGAAATTCTTTACAAAGATTCTATTTAGTTGAGCATTTTCAAATTTAAATTGTTGAAATATTTTTTAATACCAACAAAGAAGTAGACAGAAAAAAAATAGTACCACATAAAAATAATAAGATCTCCGAATTGAGCCATATTGCTATGAAATCTTATTAAAACATACAATTGATATGCTTTTTTCATAGAGAAATATTATTAATTTTATAAAAATAAAAAAAAAAAAAGCTTGTTTATTTTATCCATATTTTTATTGTCATGAAACAAAATGTTAATCTTATTAATTCGTAATTTTTATAAGAAATTCATATTTTTCCGTCCGAGACTCATGAAATAAACAAGTCTGTATGAAAGTATGAAGAATTCTTATTATTTACTTTGTGAAGAACATCTGTTTACAAAACAGATTGCTCTTACAAAATCTTCAACGTAAATCTGAACGTGTACCGACGCGCCGTGCTTTTTCTTCTGAGTATTGACACCCCGCTCAATTAAACAAAGAGCGTTGCGCCAACACGGCCAAAAACCGGTTTTCTCTCACACAAGACACATGGTAAGTGCGAGTGTGAGGCTGATGTGCCAAAACCGTTTTCCTCTCTTAGGCGAAAGAGCCGAATGTTCGAGAACAAGACAGACGAAATAGCCGGCCCTATAAAAGGAAAGAAAAAGCGGAGCTCGGGCTCTTTTGTAAAATCGCCGCCAAGGTAGCAAGACGTAGAAATATAATTTTCCTTTGTAACGTTCAGTAAATTAAATACTTAATTAAACTTACTTAATTAAGCTTTAATTCAATAAACTCATTAAAATAAACAAAAACACGGAGTTCTGAATTATAAAAGCTGCTGACACGTAAGTATAGTTCGTAACGACTGGACGACGACATTTCCTTGCCCTACGCTCATTCTTGTCTCGTAGTTTTCTAACTGGAGACGCATCCTCAATTCTTGTCTCGTAGTTATCTAACTGGAGACGCATCCTCAAAACTTGTCTCGTAGTTATCTAACTGGAGACGCATCCTCGATCCCCGTCGCGTAGTTCTTTAACTGGTGACATCCAAACCTTACTTTTGTGAGGAACATAGTTTTGTACGGACCCTGGACATCCGACGGCTCACCCAGGCAACCCAAGAAGGTCCGTTACAATGGCGCCCGAGCAGGGACCTGAGGTTTTGTAAGTTCCAGTGAAACTTGAACCTCGGCAAAAAGGAAACACGCAGCTCCAACAAGTGATAGCAACGCGACATTCCATCCTACATAAACAACAACTACATCAATTCTACGAATTCTCGACGCAAACAAAGCAAATTGTGCTCGTAAATACAACAGGCATATTGCAGTACGACGCTGCGAATAAAAAAAAACAGTGCAAAAACAGATCGAAAAAAATAACATTGACTCAGGACTCCTTATTTGCAACATCATAATCACCACAAAATGAAAAGCAGTGACGAGAACAAGCCGCAGAAACCAAGCTGGGTCTACAGTCTGCGAAAAGAAAATTTACAGGAGGTGCTACAACAATTCCAGTTAGACACAACTGGAACCGTAGACGATCTACGTAAACGGTTTATTCAGTGGGCTACTCGACCAACCATCAGCAGTGGAGAAAGACAAGCAATTCGAGAATATGAGGCCAAGTACCAACGAAGCACTCCACCAATGAAAATGGTCCAACTACAAGGGCCAGGCCCATCAACAAAGCAGCCGGCAGACGCCCTAACAACTGCCATTAGTCTACCAGTGCAAACGCCGATCCAAGAGGCACGCGTCAATCCACAGGTGACAGTGATGGACCAGGTGCGAAAGTGGTCAACGAGATACGATCGTGGTTAAGAACCACTAGCCTTTCTCGAACGACTAGAGGAGCTGGCGACGGCATACAATATCAACGTTGACATGTTGCCACGAACCTTGCCAGAGTTGCTCAAAGACCGAGCTTTGCTGTGGTACCGTAACAACAATCGGAGTTGGCTAAGCTAGAACGCGTTTAAGAACGATTTTCGACACTTTTCCCTGCCAGCACGATACTTTGAGGAACTGAAGGACAGCATTCGTCGAAGAATCCAACGGCCACGAGAACTTTTTAAAGATTATCTATTGGCGTTGCAAACTCTTATGAGGCAAGCCGGCTACGGAGATGAACAACAACTACAACGCGTCTATCGCAACTGCCGTCCCGACTATCTACTTTACGTCAGGCGCAAGGCCTTCAACTCTCTCGAAGAACTCATAGCGTTGGCCGAGGGCTTCGAAGAAATTAACGTCGAGAAAGCACGCGACCCTCCTCCTCGGCCACGACAAGAACAAAATCGATTAGTCACATTCCAAGGCACCACCGACAGGGTGTGTAATCCAGAGACAGCGTGCAAACGCTGTGGCGAGCATGGACATCTTCAGCGAATATATCGAAACCCGAAACGTCTATTCTGCTGGCAATGCGGAAAACCTAACGTCCGTACGAACGAGTGCTGCAGAAAAACCGCGGGAAATGGCCGAGAGGCTCAACGTTAACGAGGAGCGTTGACGCCTCAGCCCGCAACAGATCCTCAGACCCAACAAAATTACTAACGTGCGACAATGCCAAAATTCAAGCTAAGGTAGTCATTGGCGACAAGGTCATCACAGCCACCTTAGACATTGGCGCATCTAGAAGTTTTGTCAGTGAACCGCAGCAGAGCTTAATCCACATGGTATCTACCGTAGCGTAGCGGTAACTGTCTAGATGGCTGATGGCGGAGCATGTACCATCGATCGCGCGTTGCAAGTCGTGTTGGGATTGGGCACGTCATAATGTGAGATCGAGTTACTCGTCCTTCCAGGGATAATCGACCACATCGTACTCGGTATGGATTTCCTGTGCAAGACCGGCGTTACGCTTCTTTGTGGTGAAGAAGAACTGACGTTTAGAAAAAATAACCTGGCAGCGAGAAACGCAGCCTGCGCACTAAGCCACAGAGTAGATAAAACGAGTGAAGCGACAAAAGATTAACTCAACCTGGCGACCGCACAAAAATGTCATCCTGGGCACGCCAAAACGTTTAATCCCGATTCCGAACAGAAAGCACAAAAGGAAGAAAAGCGTAGTGACATCGATCCCCGCATACAAACATTCTTGGGCGACGAGTTACTTGGCTTCGAGAGCATCTCTGGCCCTTCAAACATCACCTCCCACAAAATCATGATGACAGACGATCGACCAATAAAACAGCGATACCATCCTAAGAATCCGGCAATGCAGCGGCTAAGAAGTAGACGAGTTACTGCTTTTAGGCTGCATTGAGCCTTCTCACAGCCCATACAGCGCCCCACTGGTCTTGGTTAAAAAGAGGACGGGTCAGTGGTGTGTATATGTAGACTATAGACACTTGAACTCACGGTCAGTATCAGATGCATATCCTTTGTCCAGAATACATCACATCCTGGATAGACTAAGGGATGCCAAGTATATCACCAGCATCGACCTCAAGAATGGATATTGGCAAATCCCCATGCATCCGGATAGCAAAAAGTTTACCGTCTTCACTGTTCCCGGCCGCGGATTGTTTCAGTGGCGTGTAATGCCTTTTGGCCTGCATTCAGCTTCAGCCACGTTTCAGAGGGCGCTAGACCAGGTTATTGGATCAAAGTTGGAGCCGTATGCGTTCGCCTACCTCGACGATATAATCGTCACCGGAAACTCGTTGGAAGACCACATGGAAAAGTTGCGCGAAGTTTTCCGATGACTAAAAGCGGCGGGACTGAGAATTAACAAAGATAAGTGTGAATACTTTCGACAGGAGATTAAGTATTTAGGGCACGTCGTCAGCGATGAAGGAATACACACCGGCCCAGATGTCTCTGGTGCGGCCCAGATAAGGTTGCCGCTATTCGAGACCTGTTGTCTCCCAAGGATCTACGAGGAGTACGTCGGTTTCTAGGAATGACTTCATGGTATCGCCGCTTCATACACGACTTCTCCAACACTGTCATGCCGCTGACAGCCTTACCTAAAAAGGGCAAGCGATTCAAATGGGGCGAAGAGCAACATCAAGCCTTCGACAACCTCAAGAAAAGGTTGACCGAAGCACCAATACTCACTCGGCCAGACTACAACAAACAATTCATCCTCCAAACGAACGCCAGCGATTATGGATTGGGTGCCGTCCTTACTCAGGAGCACGAGGGCGTAGAACGCGTCATAGCGTACGCCAGCCGACACTTAACTTCAATTGAACAAAGATATTCTGCGACACAGAAGGAATGCCTCGCTATTGTATGGGGCATTCGGAAGATGAGGCTGTACCTTGAAGGCTATGAGTTTTTAGTACTCATAGACCACTTACCCTTGAAGTGGCTAAACTCTATTGACAATCCGTCAGGAAGGATTGCTCGGTGGGCGTTGGAGCTCCAACAATACCGGTTTCAAGTCAAGTACCGGAAAGGTAAATGGAACGTCGTGGCCGACGCGTTATCTAGGCAGCCTGTTGACACACTGCTGACGGTGACTACTACAAACCCCACCTGCAAGTGGAACGAGGCCAAGAAAGAAGAGGTACAGACAAACCCCGAGAAATTCCCGGATTACTCAGTCATCGACGAACAGTTATACCGACATTTTCCAGCGGACGACGGCGAAAAGGGTGCAATCTCGTGGAAATTGTGCGTGCCTACAAGGCTACTCCGAGAAAACCACGATGGCCCAACGGCAGGGCACCACGGAATTCGAAAAACGACACTTCGGATCACACAGAGGTACTACTGGCCAGGCATGTTCCGCGACTTAAAAACATATGTCAGAAACTGTAAATCCTGCCAAGCGTATAAGCCGTCCCAAGAAAAGGCTGCCGGCCACATGCTGACGCGAATACCTGACGAGCCGTGCGCGTGGCTCTGCGCAGACTTCATCGGCCCCTTGCCACGATCTTCGCGCGGTAACAGCGTTGCTTTAGTCCTGCTTGACAAATTCTCCAAATGGACAGAAGTAGTACCAATGCAGAAGGCAAGTACAGAAAATTTAAAAAAGGCACTACGGGAACACATAATATGTAGATATGGTGTTCCGAAAGTGTTCGTCTCCGACAATGGACCCCAATTCACAAGCAAAAGCTTCAAGGACTACCTGAGCGACCTCGGTGTACGGCACCAATTCACGGCACCATATACGCCACAAGAAAACCCCACGGAAAGGGCAAACCGAAATGTCAAGCGAATCATCGCTCAACTCTCCAAGGGCAATCAGATTAAGTGGGATGCACTTATACCAGAAATCATGCTGGTCATGAACACAACGGTCAGCGAAACTACAGGCTACAGTCCAGCATACCTGATTCAAGGAAGGGAACCGCGCCTACCTCGAGAACTGTACGATGAACAAACACTAGGAACAGGCATCAAGTTACCATCGTCAAGCTCTAAAGGCGACAAGCTCAAAGAAACGTTCGAACTCGTACGCAGAAATATGAGACGAGCAGCGCAGGATCAGGCGCGCTACTACAATCTGAGGCGTAGGCCGTGGACCCCACAGATCGGTCAACAAGTGATCGGTCATCGTTCAGCTCAAGCTGGAAGGAACAGGCCAGACCCGAACTGCACATGTCGGCGAATTAAAGCAATATCATACCACAGAAGACAGTTGCCAACATTAACCCAGGTTGCACAAACACCAATTTGCATAACGACACAACCGCGACTCAGAGTTTAGCGTATTTATCCACCTTGGACCACATCTATACTTATGTATACACATTTAGACAGTCAACGCAGTTCCCAATGATTAACAATCTTACATTTTCAGCCGTATAAAAACGTAAAGAAAAAACAAGAAACGACAACGCTAAAACAAGACGCTTCAGACGACATGGATAAAACTCAATGGATGCGCATCACTTCGCACACTGGGACGCCAGCCACCATTATGGAACCCTACACCGCTCTATTCACATACCCACCCGGAGTAGGAGGCACAACCGTGAGCATCTCCGACTTCACTAGGCTTGGTGCAGGACAGTGGTTTAATGACATCCTGGTAGAGGTATACCTACGCTCGGTCCAGAACGCTGTCATGCCACCAGATCAAAGACATCAGAATTATTGGTTCAATTCATTCTTCCTGAATCAACAAGGGGAACCCGCCAGAGGAGCGACATCAGCAGGTGAGACGATGGACACGGAAGGTGGAACTAGCCCGCATGACGCACATTTACTTGCCAATATGTGAAAATAACCATTGGTGGGCCATGGTATTCTGCCTCCCCGGCAACGGACCAACAACCATGCCGACCATAGGACAGCATGGGTTGCTCCAACTGGACTCCATGATGCAAGGGCCCCGGGGAGGATATCGCCGGCATATTACGCGATTACCTCACGGTCGAGTTTCGTACACGCTACCCGGAAGTTGCACTACCTGCGTTTGACCATTAAAACTTGCCATTGTTCGCCGGCGTCATCCAACAACAACAAAATGGCAATGACTGTGGCATCTACATGCCGCACTTTCTCGAGGAAGCCGCACGGATGCCGACATGGGATTTAAGCTCTGTACATACGTAGTGCCAACAACCATTCGACGCGGCACAGAAGAGGGAGCAAATCGCGGAGAACTTGAAAAAGCTGGCCGCAGAACATGACGGGAAGTTACACCTTTTCCCAACCCTTATCTTTGAAGAACCAGCCGAGGGTCGCGACCCAGTAATACTCCACCAAATAGTCCAAACGCCACCGTTGTGCGAGAATATAGCCGAGCTAGAAACCGAACAAGCTAACACCACTATATTTATGCAAGTGGAACATGACAGCAATACAAGCGATTCAGTCCTGGTTTCCGGCATAACCAAAGGACGCCGCTCGAAGCGAATGAGATTTAATGTAGGAAGTTTCCAAACTGTGCTCAACAGTGCGCATGGATCGCCGGCAGTATCCATTCGCCGTCTTTACTGAAGAAGGGAGGGAGTGTGAAGAACATCTGTTTTACAAAACAGGTTGCTCTTACAAAATCTTCAAAACATGTCCGCGCTAGAAATTTCCATATTTCTAGTACAATCTGAACGTGTATCGACGGTTTTCTCTCACACAAGACACATGGTAAGTGCGAGTGTGAGGTTGATGTGCCAAAACCGGTTTTCTCTCTTAGGCGAAAGAGCCGAATGTTCGAGAACAAGACAGACGAAATAGCCGGCCCTATAAAAGGAAAGAAAAAGCGGAGCTCGGGCTCTTTTGTAAAATCGCCGCCAAGGTAGCAAGACGTAGAAATATAATTTTCCTTTGTAACGTTCAATAATAAATAAAATACTTAATTAAAATTACTTAATTAAACTTGAATTCAATAAACTCATTACAATAAACAAAAACACGGAGTTCTGAATTGTAAAAGCTGCTGACACGTAAGTATAGTACGTAACAACTGGACGACGACATTTCCTTGCCCTACGCTCATTCTTGTCTCGTAGTTTTCTAACTGGAGACGCATTCTCAATTCTTGTCTCGTAGTTATCTAACTGGAGACGCATCCTCAATCCTTGTCTCTTAGTTATCTAACTGGAGACGCATCCTCGATCCCCGTCGCGTAGTTCTTTAACTGGTGACATCCAAACTATACTTTTGTGACGAACATAGTTTTGTACGGACCCTGGACATCCGACGGCTCACCCAGACAACCCAAGAAGGTCCGTTAAAACTTCTTTTAAATAAAACCCATGGGGTCATAAAATGACCCAAACGCAACGTATGTAACTTTTTCTTAACAACGTATGAGGGTTAATAAGAAACACTTCTTATAAAATATCGTCTGTCTGGCCGGAACTTTGATAGTAATATTTTCGCTGTCAGCTTATATTAAGATTGTATTAATTTTTTTTTACATTGGCATTCTGTACTCGTATAATAGACAATCTTTGCTTCTCAGTTGTGAGTACTTTCCACCTTTAGATATACAATATACTTTGTAAACAAATAACAAATAATAGCATATTACCAAAGAATATACAATGTATAGAAGGCGCATCATATAAATTTTCGGCTGAAAATTCTGGTGTACGTACTGGCAACGAGTATAGTAAAGAGATATTATGACTCAAAATTTTCGGCACTCGTCAGATTTTCATGTGCCATTATTAGAATGCAGTCGATAGCTCTGCTTGTGCGAATGCTAGCAGAGAAATTCGAGGTGAATTTATTTTACTTCATAAACGATTATGCGTAAGAAGAGTTGTCCGAAGCAGCAATCGTATGCCAGATGAGGAGTAAAAGAAAGCATTGATCGATTGAGGGTTTAAAGCGGGAGACGAGGAAACGGGACAATTCCGCTTATTGTATTTCTACATGAAAGTAAAATTTGTTGTTGCTCAGAGTTTTTGACTGCGAATTTTGGAAAATCTGGCTTTTTCAGTTTTTGAAGTTTTTGTCTGTTTGGGCTTTTCTGCTTTTTGCTATTTCTGTGTTTTCTATGCTTTTTAGATTTAATTTTTAAATTAGGATATTTTAGTTATTAAATATACAAAGTATAAAAGTTATTAAAATATACGTTTTACTTATATTTTAATTATTTTATTTTTTTTTTAAATTTAATTTAACTTTATATATAAAAAAGTAAAAGTAAAAAAAATTAAAAAATTAAGTAAAAAATAAAATAAATAAAAACAATTTATAAAATGTACATAATTATTAAACTATTTTAAATTTATATTATTTCATTGAAAAAAAATTTTTTAAGTCAAATTAAATTTTTATAGCGTCATTTCATCTTCACGAAATTAAAAAATTATTTTTCAAACGAAATTGCCAGATATAAAGTTCCAACACGCAAGCATATACACAAATTAGAATTTGCTCTCACACATGCTAATTTCATTCTTAAGGCTGAACTAGGCAACGAATATTCATGTTAAGTTTCGAGAGAGAATTAAACGAAATGTAAGCTATTCATTTTATGCATCAGTACGACGACCAAGCAATGCATGGAATAGAAATCAACTAAAACAGCTGTTTGTAGCATTATGACAAAAAAATTCTTCTACTCTAAGGGTTGCCAATACTCACAAATAAAGTTACGAATCGCTGTGTACGCTTTTTAGAAACTGAAAAAATCATTGAAGATTGCATGAAATTAATTAAAAACTTAAAAGGGCGTCATGTAGTATTATTTTTAACAATTTGTAGTACTTTTCTGGGACTTTTCAATAGGAAAACAAGTTTTTCCTATTTTCCTATTTGCAACAAACAAGAAATTCAAGTTGCAAATCAGCGTGTGGTTAGCAACTCCTTGTTCGTTGTTTGTTACGGAAAGTGCGATCCAGACCGCACATTTTTATGCAAGCTATGTGGGAAAGTATATACAGCCCCAGCGAACTATACGGGCTGTACAGCGACATGAGTCTAGCCAAGCGTCTACGGATCCAACGCCTCAGATGGCTGGGCCATGTAGAGCGTATGGATAGCACAGCTCCGGCCCGAAGAATCTTCGACTCAGAGCCTGTGGGACAGCGCAACAGAGGGCGTCCACGGTTAAGATGGCGCACCCAAGTTGAGGAGGACCTCAAACAACTTGGCGTGCGAAACTGGCGACAACTAGCGGGAGATCGGGCTAGATGGAAAGGCATGTTGGTTGAGGCCCAGGTTCACCACGGACTGTAGCGCCACACAAGAAGAAGAAGAAGAAGATGTGGGAAAGTAAAACGTGACTGCTGGTAACACCGCAAGCAAGTAAGAAATCGACCATCTCTAAAGGAGGAAGATGTCATCACTATTAAAAATAAGATATATTAAAATGTTTGTAAAACACGTGTTAGACTAAAACTGAAGTAATAAAGCTTGCCAGAAGAATCGGTTCCCACAATTGGTGTCAGAAGTGGGATCTGGTAAGATTTTATGGAATAATTTGATTAACAATGGACAAAGACACTATATTAGGAATGAGAGTAGCTACCTTGAGGGAGGAGCTAAGCAAATTAATGTGAAGATTTCATAATAGCAATATTGTCAGGCAATATGAGACTTGAAATTGTCAGGCAATTGAAGACCCAAGTATTTCAGAAGACAATTTCCAGAACATTTAGCAATTTTTGAAAAAGTTCTGTATATTAACCAAAACGTTTTTAACATTTTTGGAACCTAAAAGAAAGTAACCGTTTCTTCAGTACAGAAGTTAGAGCGGATGTCTTCAATACTACCTAGGTCACTGCGTCCCGATTTTCAAATCCCCTGAAGTTAAATATCTAATGAATCAACTAATTTGGAAATAAATACCAAATGGATTACGATATATTTTATTTCATAGCACTGTTAACAGTAGAGAGTAATAAAGTGATAATTTTTTATTTATTTTCTCCTTTAATATTGTGTAGTTAAGGTTTTAATAACAATTGGATGTATTACATTACATTACATTAATAATTACATTAATACATACATTTAATGACATTAAAAATTATTTAACTTAATTGTATGGCTTTCCTACGATTATTCCAGTCTTAATTGAGCCTATTATCGTAGCAATCGCTATAAGGATTAGCATTTTGCGACGATAGCTTTGGCGATGTTTAGTAGCTTTCGCCAGCTCGTTCCGGCCGAGCTCCACCTCAGCCGCAGTTTTGTCAATAGTGGTTTCAATTCTATCTATAAAATGTTTGAAGTAATCCATGAGAAGTATACGAGAAGATACGAGATACTTACCAACATTTTCTGTTTGGGCTTGTAAAATATTACTACCGATGTGAGTCGCTGCAAATTCTTGTTGGTTGTTTCAATGAGGGCACTAATTTTGGTGTGGATACTGTGCACTTTCTCTCGCGATGACGGCTGATCGCGAGAGGTGCCTATCACTTTCAAAATCTTTTCCAATTGCTTCCAACTCGAGTTGACTGAGTTGATGTTGTATCTAATATCTTCACTGAGTGACAGAACACTGTTGGACTAAACCCTGAGAAGTTGACGTAAGGAAGTGAACTGCTGGAAGTGGCTCCATAGTTCCTTATTGGTTGATGAATTGTTAATGTTGAAATTTTTTACAAATAATTCATTTTTGCAGCACTAAAATTGAAAATTGATTTGATAGCAAACAAACTATTTCAAGTCAATTGTATGAAAACAACTGATTTTTAGGTGCCGTCTACATTGACATATCCGATTGTTTGGCAATTGTATATTTTCAGCTTACGAAATACCTTGTCAGACAGGCAATTTACAAAAAGCATTTAAAAAAGCAACAACAAACGTAGTTATTGCCTGAAATTGTATGGAAATTGTATTTGTGATTTTTTGAAATTGAATTGCTTTGAAATTGTATTTTTGAAATGCCTAAACTTCAAATTTAAGAAAAAAACAAAGCAGATTGAGCGAGAATTGTGTTGTGTGGGAATCTAAAATGACTACATAAGTTTACCTACGACAGGAAGAAAATCGACACTACAAGATCGGTTATTTAAGCACTTCGGCCTGGATGCAGTCGAAGAAAATGATTCTGATTACGAAGACGTATCTAGCCAGCAAAACGTGGAACCTCCGCCAAGAGTTATGCGCGCAGTGCGGTCGCTGTTTACACTTCGCGACATAGAGGATTCAGTGTCTTGGTTTTCGGGGTCAGACCAGCCGAGCGTCGACCAATGGATCGAAGATTTCGAAGCCAACGCGGCAGCAGTAGAGTGGAACGACCTCCAGCGGTTCATATACGCGAAGCAAATACTAAAGGGCACAGCTAAGTTGTTCATACGAAGCCAAAACGGACTTAATAGTTGGCAGTCATTAAAATTGGCCTTGAGATCCGAATTTGGAACGAAGTTGTCAGCTCTAGAGATACATGGTCTATTGCGAAATCGCCGTAAGCGCCAATGGAGATTGGAAAGCCAATTAACATTGATGGCGCAAGCCTAATCGAGTACTTCGTCGACGGTATTACTGACAGCAGACAGAACAAAGCTAACCTGTACCAGGCAAAGACGCTGAAAGAACTCAAAGACCAAATCACGATTTCCGAGAAAATAAAAGGCAAATCAATCGTAGTAATGGGCCAACCCCAACCTCTGTCAACAAACAGGGATTCAGGCAGATTTACCGGACCAACAGTCTCAAACAAAAATTGTTTCAGTTGCGGCGATAACTCTCATTTTGCGAAAAATTGCCCGCGGAGGCGTATCAAATGTTTTAAATGCGGAAAAGAAGGACACCGTGCATCAGAGTGCGGTCAGGGCGTTAACCCAACGAAAACTGAAAGAAATAGCGTGAATATTATGTCCACGGAAAGGCGGTTTGAAAGCAGCAGCAAAGCTGGATTAATTTTCAAAGACATTATCATTAAAAACTTTACTTTTTCAGCGCTAATAGATACCGGCTGTGATCTATGTCTGATGCGATATGACACGTTGCTGATATTTAATGACATAGAACTAAAAAACGATAAAAGGTGCTTGCTAGGGGTGGGAGGAAGTGAGTTACTCACCCTCGGTAGTTTTAAAGCTCCCGTTAAAATCGGTGGAGTAAACCTTGAGCTGACATTTCATGTGGTCAGCGAGAGCGATATAAGATATGCGGCAGTGATAGGAAACAGTGTTTTGGAATACGTCGACTTAACGATAACGCAAAATGACATAAAGTTTAGAGTAAAACCGACCATTTTAAATGAAGATTCTTTTATTTCCGCTAACGATAACAGCGATATAGAGAATACGCTAGTAACTGGAGAGTGTAAACCAAAAGCTAAAAAGACAATTGATTTTAGAGGTGAAGTGTTAAGTCAAGAGTTTGCTGACCTTTGGTTAATGGCAGAGGCCGATCAGTGTAGTCATCAAGAGCGCTTTGAATTCGATCTTACGCATCTAAGTGGCAGCCAAGCCAATGAGGTGCAGAGGATGATAGAGACATACAAACCATTGAGCAACTCAAAATCGCTCGTTGAAATGAAGATTCTTCTTCTAGACGATGTCCCAGTGTACGAGGGGCCAAGACGCATGTCATATGCTGACAAGACCATAGTTGATGAGCAGGTGGCGAAGTGGCTGGAAGAAGGGATAATTCGCCCTAGTGTCTCGGAATACGCATCGGCAGTAGTTCTAGTCCCAAAAAAAGATGGGAGTAAGAGGTTATGCTGCGATTACAGGCGGCTGAACAAAAAGATCGTCAGGGATAATTTCCCTATGCCGTTAATTGATGACGTAATCGAACGACTGCAAGGCTTTAATGTTTTTACGACTCTCGATTTAACCAATGGATTCTTCCATGTTCCTGTGGAGGAGAAATCTCGGAAATATACTGCTTTCGTGACTCACAACGGCCATTACGAATTTCTATTTACACCTTTTGGCATCTGCAACTCACCAGCGGTTTTTTCACGGTATATTCTAGCAATATTTAGACCATTGATCCATAGCGGAATAGTGACTACTTATATGGACGATTTAATTGTTCCAGCCAAGGACGAAATCGATAATATCCGGAAGCTAAAGATAGTGCTGGCTAAAGCTGCGGAGAGTGGGCTGCGGTTGAAGTGGAGCAAGTGCCAATTTCTTAAGCGAAGAGTGGATTTCCTAGGATACATCGTGGAAAGTGGAATTATCCGACCATCTGAAGCGAAGACAATCGCAGTAAAAGAATTCCCAATACCAACGGACCGTAAAGCCCTACAGCGTTTCCTTGGTTTGACATCGTACTTTAGAAGATTTGTCGACGGGTATGCAGTGGTAGCCAAACCACTATCCGATCTTCTAAGACAAGATTCAGTCTTTGCAATAAAAGATGACCAAATAGCGGCGATATCGCAATTAAAGGCGGCGCTTGTGAACGCGCCAGCTTTGAAGTTATATGACCCAAAGGCAGTTACGGAGGTGCATACAGATGCGTGTAAGCTGGGATACGGCGCGGTTCTTTTGCAAAAGGATTCGGAGGACCAACACTTTCATCCAGTCGAATACATGAGCCGCAAGACAAAGCCAGTAGAGGAAAAGTGTCCTGCATATGAGTTGGAGGTTATGGCTGTCATAGAAGCATTGAAGAAATGGAGGATTTATCTTCTGAGCATTAAATTTAAGATCATCACCGATTGCAATGCATTCACCATGACGCTTAAAAAGAAAGACATTCCGTTGAGAGTTTCTAGGTGGGCGATGTTCCTTAAAGACTTTAACTATGAAATAGAGCATAGAAGCGGTACGAAGATGAAACACGTAGACGCCTTAAGTCGAGTGTATTGCCTGGCCTTAGAGGATGAACTAAATCACCGACTCAAACAAGCGCAAGGCGGCGATGATTGGGTTAAAGCGGTAATAAAGGTGCTCGAGAAGGATGAGTATGAAGATTATTACGTTAAGGGAGGCATATTGTTTAAAGATTCAGTTAAGGAATTAATCGTAGTACCGATCTTAATGGAGGATGAAATAATCAGAATGGCCCATAGGCAAGGCCACTTTTCGGCACAGAAAACTCAAGAAGCTGTTGAGAAGTCCTTCTACATCCCGAAGTTAAGCACGAAATCGGCAAAAATAGTACGCAGCTGTATAGAATGCATAGTAGCTGAAAGGAAATCCGGCAAGAATGAAGGGTTTTTAGTTCCAATCAATAAAGACGATAAGCCGCTTGAAACTTATCACATTGACCACGTCGGGCCCATGGAGGCGACGGGCAAGGGATATAATCACCTTTTTGTGGTCATGGACGCATTTAGTAAATTTGAGTGGCTGTATCCTACGCGTAATACGGGAGCTGAATCAGTCTTAGATCGACTCAAAAAACAGGCAGCGGTTTTCGGAAACCCAAGACGAATCATCTCGGACAAAGGCTCTGCATTCACGTCGAAATCCTTCATTGCGAAGGATTGCGAAGAGCAACACATTCAGCATTTGACCATCGCCACTGGAGTTGCAAGGGGAAACGGGCAAGTGGAGCGAATCCACAGAGTCATAATTCCTATGCTCACGAAGTTATGCCATGAAGACCCTAAAATCTGGTATAAGCACAAGTTCAGCAGACAATAAACAACACGCCGCCAAGAAGCACAAAACTGTCACCTTTCAGAATCTTGACAGATCTGAAAATGCGCACACCCGACATGCCAAATCTTCGAGAATGGCTGAAACAGTTAGTTTTTGATGAGCTTGACGATGAACGCGAAGCAGCTCGGAAGTTAGCCAAAGGTAACATAGAGAAAATACAACGAGAAAACCGAAGATATTTCGACGCTAAACGTAAGTCTGGACGACAGTACCATGTTGACGAATTGGTCGCCATCAAGCGCACGCAGTATGGTTCTGGGATGAAGTTGAGGCCTAAATTTCTTGGCCCTTATCGAGTTGTCCGTACCATGAACCATGGACGATATGAAGTCTTAGAGGTCGGAAATCACGAGGGCCCTAATCGCACCACAACAGTCACTGAATTCATGAAGCCGTGGAGTTCATCCGGGACGGATGAAAAGTCAGAATAGCCGAATGTGGGAAAGTAAAACGTAACTGCTGGCAACACCGCAAGCAAGTAAGAAATCGACCATCTCTAAAGGAGGAAGATGTCATTACTATTAAAAATAAGATATATTAAAATGTTTGTAAAACACGTGTTAGACTAAGGGGTACATTTCTGATCTACGAACGATTGACATATCGCTCGTTCCGCTTTGTTATTTTCGCATCGTTAACATTTTCCGATTTCTTATCCACCTTCAAATCGTTCGCTAACGATCGCTGATTTTACAACAACACTTTCAATAGTTCTTACGTCTAATCGTTCAAAATCAACATTTCTTACAACGATTTTGATAGAAATCGAAAACGGTGAATTGTCATACCAAACGTTTGGTAAAAATCAGTCGTTGACATACATTTCAGCAGAAAATGTTTAGTTTCAGCATATCAACAAATCAAACTTCTTTCATAACATTATAATTATAACAGAGATTACAATCTCCGAGCCGAAACTTCAAAAAAATATTGATATAAAAGTGAAAACTGAACCATAACTTTGTTTCACGACACACCATAATGTTGAATTTACCCCGACTGTTTAGGAGTTTCAGTTGTGGAAAAACATACATTTTAAAGATACAAATAAACTTGTCTAACTCCTAAACCATATGCTTTGTTGCGAATTTTCACTGGCACATTGTTATATTCTTCTTCTTTTTCAGAAATAGTATCGCGCAAAAAAACTCAGCCGCAAACAAAAAATGAATGACTTCATGGTATCGCCGCTTCATACACGACTTCTCCAACACTGTCATGCCGCTGACAGCCTTACCTAAAAAGGGCAAGCGATTCAAATGGGGCGAAGAGCAACAGCAAGCCTTCGACAACCTCAAGAAAAGGTTGACCGAAGCACCAATACTCACTTGGCCAGACTACAACAAACAATTCATCCTCCAAACGAACGCCAGCGATTATGGATTGGGTGCCGTCCTTACTCAGGAGCACGAGGGCGTAGAACGCGTCATAGCGTACGCCAGCCGACACTTAACTTCAATTGAACAAAGATATTCTGCGACACAGAAGGAATGCCTCGCTATTGTATGGGGCATTCGGAAGATGAGGCTGTACCTTGAAGGCTATGAGTTTTTAGTACTCATAGACCACTTACCCTTGAAGTGGCTAAACTCTATTGACAATCCGTCAGGAAGGATTGCTCGGTGGGCGTTGGAGCTCCAACAATACCGGTTTCAAGTCAAGTACCGGAAAGGTAAATGGACGTCGTGGCCGACGCGTTATCTAGGCAGCCTGTTGACACACTGCTGACGGTGACTACTACAAACCCCACCTGCAAGTGGAACGAGGCCAAGAAAGAAGAGGTACAGACAAACCCCGAGAAATTCCCGGATTACTCAGTCATCGACGAACAGTTATACCGACATTTTCCAGCGGACGACGGCGAAAAGGGTGCAATCTCGTGGAAATTGTGCGTGCCTACAAGGCTACTCCGAGAAAACCACGATGGCCCAACGGCAGGGCACCACGGAATTCGAAAAACGACACTTCGGATCACACAGAGGTACTACTGGCCAGGCATGTTCCGCGACTTAAAAACATATGTCAGAAACTGTAAATCCTGCCAAGCGTATAAGCCGTCCCAAGAAAAGGCTGCCGGCCACATGCTGACGCGAATACCTGACGAGCCGTGCGCGTGGCTCTGCGCAGACTTCATCGGCCCCTTGCCACGATCTTCGCGCGGTAACAGCGTTGCTTTAGTCCTGTTTGACAAATTCTCCAAATGGACAGAAGTAGTACCAATGCAGAAGGCAAGTACAGAAAATTTAAAAAAGGCACTACGGGAACACATAATATGTAGATATGGTGTTCCGAAAGTGTTCGTCTCCGACAATGGACCCCAATTCACAAGCAAAAGCTTCAAGGACTACCTGAGCGACCTCGATGTACGGCACCAATTCACGGCACCATATACGCCACAAGAAAACCCCACGGAAAGGGCAAACCGAAATGTCAAGCGAATCATCGCTCAACTCTCCAAGGGCAATCAGATTAAGTGGGATGCACTTATACCAGAAATCATGCTGGTCATGAACACAACGGTCAGCGAAACTGCAGGCTACAGTCCAGCATACCTGATTCAAGGAAGGGAACCGCGCCTACCTCGAGAACTGTACGATGAACAAACACTAGGAACAGGCATCAAGTTACCATCGTCAAGCTCTAAAGGCGACAAGCTCAAAGAAACGTTCGAACTCGTACGCAGAAATATGAGACGAGCAGCGCAGGATCAGGCGCGCTACTACAATCTGAGGCGTAGGCCGTGGACCCCACAGATCGGTCAACAAGTAATCGGTCATCGTTCAGCTCAAGCTGGAAGGAACAGGCCAGACCCGAACTGCACATGTCGGCGAATTAAAGCAATATCATACCACAGAAGACAGTTGCCAACATTAACCCAGGTTGCACAAACACCAATTTGCATAACGACACAACCGCGACTCAGAGTTTAGCGTATTTATCCACCTTGGACCACATCTATACTTATGTATACACATTTAGACAGTCAACGCAGTTCCCAATGATTAACAATCTTACATTTTCAGCCGTATAAAAACGTAAAGAAAAAACAAGAAACGACAACGCTAAAACAAGACGCTTCAGACGACATGGATAAAACTCAATGGATGCGCATCACTTCGCACACTGGGACGCCAGCCACCATTATGGAACCCTACACCGCTCTATTCACATACCCACCCGGAGTAGGAGGCACAACCGTGAGCATCTCCGACTTCACTAGGCTTGGTGCAGGACAGTGGTTTAATGACATCCTGGTAGAGGTATACCTACGCTCGGTCCAGAACGCTGTCATGCCACCAGATCAAAGACATCAGAATTATTGGTTCAATTCATTCTTCCTGAATCAACAAGGGGAACCCGCCAGAGGAGCGACATCAGCAGGTGAGACGATGGACACGGAAGGTGGAACTAGCCCGCATGACGCACATTTACTTGCCAATATGTGAAAATAACCATTGGTGGGCCATGGTATTCTGCCTCCCCGGCAACGGACCAACAACCATGCCGACCATAGGACAGCATGGGTTGCTCCAACTGGACTCCATGATGCAAGGGCCCCGGGGAGGATATCGCCGGCATATTACGCGATTACCTCGCGGTCGAGTTTCGTACACGCTACCCGGAAGTTGCACTACCTGCGTTTGACCATTAAAACTTGCCATTGTTCGCCGGCGTCATCCAACAACAACAAAATGGCAATGACTGTGGCATCTACATGCCGCACTTTCTCGAGGAAGCCGCACGGATGCCGACATGGGACTTAAGCTCTGTACATACGTAGTGCCAACAACCATTCGACGCGGCACAGAAGAGGGAGCAAATCGCGGAGAACTTGAAAAAGCTGGCCGCAGAACATGACGGGAAGTTACACCTTTTCCCAACCCTTATCTTTGAAGAACCAGCCGAGGGTCGCGACCCAGTAATACTCCACCAAATAGTCCAAACGCCACCGTTGTGCGAGAATATAGCCGAGCTAGAAACCGAACAAGCTAACACCACTATATTTATGCAAGTGGAACATGACAGCAATACAAGCGATTCAGTCCTGGTTTCCGGCATAACCAAAGGACGCCGCTCGAAGCGAATGAGATTTAATGTAGGAAGTTTCCAAACTGTGCTCAACAGTGCGCATGGATCGCCGGCAGTATCCATTCGCCGTCTTTACTGAAGAAGGGAGGGAGTGTGAAGAACATCTGTTTTACAAAACAGGTTGCTCTTACAAAATCTTCAAAACATGTCCGCGCTAGAAATTTCCATATTTCTAGTACAATCTGAACGTGTACCGACGGTTTTCTCTCACACAAGACACATGGTAAGTGCGAGTGTGAGGTTGATGTGCCAAAACCGGTTTTCTCTCTTAGGCGAAAGAGCCGAATGTTCGAGAACAAGACAGACGAAATAGCCGGCCCTATAAAAGGAAAGAAAAAGCGGAGCTCGGGCTCTTTTGTAAAATCGCCGCCAAGGTAGCAAGACGTAGAAATATAATTTTCCTTTGTAACGTTCAATAAATTAAATACTTAATTAAAATTACTTAATTAAACTTGAATTCAATAAACTCATTACAATAAACAAAAACACGGAGTTCTGAATTGTAAAAGCTGCTGACACGTAAGTATAGTACGTAACAACTGGACGACGACATTTCCTTGCCCTACGCTCATTCTTGTCTCGTAGTTTTCTAACTGGAGACGCATCCTCAATTCTTGTCTCGTAGTTATCTAACTGGAGACGCATCCTCAATCCTTGTCTCTTAGTTATCTAACTGGAGACGCATCCTCGATCCCCGTCGCGTAGTTCTTTAACTGGTGACATCCAAACTATACTTTTGTGACGAACAT
The DNA here is from genome assembly GCA_949752815.1 of Conops quadrifasciatus. NCBI lineage: Eukaryota > Metazoa > Arthropoda > Insecta > Diptera > Conopidae > Conops > Conops quadrifasciatus. Next base: position 22,861,815 of record OX457077.1, on the reverse strand, counting down.
AGTTTTGTACGGACCCTGGACATCCGACGGCTCACCCAGACAACCCAAGAAGGTCCGTTAAAACTTCTTTTAAATAAAACCCATGGGGTCATAAAATGACCCAAACGCAACGTATGTAACTTTTTCTTAACAACGTAAGAGGGTTAATAAGAAACACTTCTTATAAAATATCGTCTGTCTGGCCGGAACTTTGATAGTAATATTTTCGCTGTCAGCTTATATTAAGATTGTATTAATTTTTTTTTACATTGGCATTCTGTACTCGTATAATAGACAATCTGCTTCTCAGTTGTGAGTACTTTCCACCTTTAGATATACAATATACTTTGTAAACAAATAACAAATAATAGCATATTACCAAAGAATATACAATGTATAGAAGGCGCATCATATAAATTTTCGGCTGAAAATTCTGGTGTACGTACTGGCAACGAGTATAGTAAAGAGATATTATGACTCAAAATTTTCGGCACTCGTCAGATTTTCATGTGCCATTATTAGAATGCAGTCGATAGCTCTGCTTGTGCGAATGCTAGCAGAGAAATTCGAGGTGAATTTATTTTACTTCATAAACGATTATGCGTAAGAAGAGTTGTCCGAAGCAGCAATCGTATGCCAGATGAGGAGTAAAAGAAACGATTGATCGATTGACGGTTTAAAGCGGGAGACGAGGAAACGGGACAATTCCGCTTATTGTATTTCTACAATTCTAAAAGCAGAAAGTAAAATTTGTTGTTGATCAGAGTTTTTGACTGCGAATTTTGGAAAATCTGGCTTTTTCAGTTTTTGAAGTTTTTGTCTGTTTGGGCTTTTCTGCTTTTTGCTATTTCTGTGTTTTCTATGCTTTTTAGATTTAATTTTTAAATTAGGATATTTTAGTTATTAAATATACAAAGTATAAAAGTTATTAAAATATACATTTTACTTATATTTTAATTATTTTATTTTTTTTTTTAATTTAATTTAACTTTATATATAAAAAAGTAAAAGTAAAAAAAATTAAAAAATTAAGTAAAAAATATTTTTAACAATTTATAAAATGTACATAATTATTAAACTATTTTAAATTTATATTATTTCATTGAAAAAAAATTTTAAATTTTTTAAGTCAAATTAAATTTTTATAGCGTCATTTCATCTTCACGAAATTAAAAAATTATTTTTCAAACGAAATTGCCAGATATAAAGTTCCAACACGCAAGCATATACACAAATTAGAATTTGCTCTCACACATGCTAATTTCATTCTTAAGGCTGAACTAGGCAACGAATATTCATGTTAAGTTTCGAGAGAGAATTAAACGAAATGTAAGCTATTCATTTTATGCATCAGTACGACGACCAAGCAATGCATGGAATAGAAATCAACTAAAACAGCTTTTTGTAGCATTATGACAAAAAAATTCTTCTACTCTAAGGGTTGCCAATACTCACAAATAAAGTTACGAATCGCTGTGTACGCTTTTTAGAAACTGAAAAAATCATTGAACATTGCATTAAATTAATTAAAAACTTAAAAGGGCGTCATGTAGTATTATTTTTAACAATTTGTAGTACTTTTCTGGGACTTTTCAATAGGAAAACAAGTTTTTCCTATTTTCCTATTTGCAACAAACAAGAAATTCAAGTTGCAAATCAGCGTGTGGTTAGCAACTCCTTGTTCGTTGTTTGTAACGGAAAGTGCGATCCAGACCGCACATTTTTATGCAAGCTATGTGGGAAAGTATATACAGCCCCAGCGAACTATACGGGCTGTACAGCGACATGAGTCTAGCCAGGCGTCTACGGATCCAACGCCTCAGATGGCTGGGCCATGTAGAGCGTATGGATAGCACAGCTCCGGCCCGAAGAATCTTCGACTCAGAGCCTGTGGGACAGCGCAACAGAGGGCGTCCACGGTTAAGATGGCGCACCCAAGTTGAGGAGGACCTCAAACAACTTGGCGTGCGAAACTGGCGACAACTAGCGGGAGATCGGGCTAGATGGAAAGGCATGTTGGTTGAGGCCCAGGTTCACCACGGACTGTAGCGCCACACAAGAAGAAGAAGAAGAAGATGTGGGAAAGTAAAACGTGACTGCTGGTAACACCGCAAGCAAGTAAGAAATCGACCATCTCTAAAGGAGGAAGATGTCATCACTATTAAAAATAAGATATATTAAAATGTTTGTAAAACACGTGTTAGACTAAAACTGAAGTAATAAAGCTTGCCAGAAGAATCGGTTCCCACAATTGGTGTCAGAAGTGGGATCTGGTAAGATTTTATGGAATAATTTGATTAACAATGGACAAAGACACTATATTAGGAATGAGAGTAGCTACCTTGAGGGAGGAGCTAAGCAAATTAATGTGAAGATTTCATAATAGCAATATTGTCAGGCAATATGAGACTTGAAATTGTCAGGCAATTGAAGACCCAAGTATTTCAGAAGACAATTTCCAGAACATTTAGCAATTTTTGAAAAAGTTCTGTATATTAACCAAAACGTTTTTAACATTTTTGGAACCTAAAAGAAAGTAACCGTTTCTTCAGTACAGAAGTTAGAGCGGATGTCTTCAATACTACCTAGGTCACTGCGTCCCGATTTTCAAATCCCCTGAAGTTAAATATCTAATGAATCAACTAATTTGGAAATAAATCTTCCAAATGGATTACGATATATTTTATTTCATAGCACTGTTAACAGTAGAGAGTAATAAAGTGATAATTTTTTATTTATTTTCTCCTTTAATATTGTGTAGTTAAGGTTTTAATAACAATTGGATGTATTACATTACATTACATTAATAATTACATTAATACATACATTTAATGACATTAATAATTATTTAACTTAATTGTATGGCTTTCCTACGATTATTCCAGTCACAATTGAGCCTATTATCGTAGCAATCGCTATAAGGATTAGCATTTTGCGACGATAGCTTTAGCGATGTTTAGTAGCTTTCGCCAGCTCGTTCCGGCCGAGCTCCACCTCAGCCGCAGTTTTGTCAATAGTGATTTCAATTCTATCTATAAAATGTTTGAAGTAATCCATGAGAAGTATACGAGAAGATACGAGATACTTACCAACATTTTCTGTTTGGGCTTGTAAAATATTACTACCGATGTGAGTCGCTGCAAATTCTTGTTGGTTGTTTCAATGAGGGCACTAATTTTGGTGTGGATACTGTGCACTTTCTCTCGCGATGACGGCTGATCGCGAGAGGTGCCTATCACTTTCAAAATCTTTTCCAATTGTTTCCAACTCGAGTTGACTGAGTTGATGTTGTATCTAATATCTTCACTGAGTGACAGAACACTGTTGGACTAAACCCTGAGAAGTTGACGTAAGGAAGTGAGCTGCTGGAAGTGGCTCCATAGTTCCTTATTGGTTGATGAATTGTTAATGTTGAAATTTTTTACAAATAATTCATTTTTGCAGCACTAAAATTGAAAATTGATTTGATAGCAAACAAACTATTTCAAGTCAATTGTATGAAAACAACTGATTTTTAGGTGCCGTCTACATTGACATATCCGATTGTTTGGCAATTGTATATTTTCAGCTTACGAAATACCTTGTCAGACAGGCAATTTACAAAAAGCATTTAAAAAAGCAACAACAAACGTAGTTATTGCCTGAAATTGTATGGAAATTGTATTTGTGATTTTTTGAAATTGAATTGCTTTGAAATTGTATTTTTGAAATGCCTAAACTTCAAATTTAAGAAAAAAACAAAGCAGATTGAGCGAGAATTGTGTTGTGTGGGAATCTAAAATGACTACATAAGTTTACCTACGACAGGAAGAAAATCGACACTACAAGATCGGTTATTTAAGCACTTCGGCCTGGATGCAGTCGAAGAAAATGATTCTGATTACGAAGACGTATCTAGCCAGCAAAACGTGGAACCTCCGCCAAGAGTTATGCGCGCACTGCGGTCGCTGTTTACACTTCGCGACATAGAGGATTCAGTGTCTTGGTTTTCGGGGTCAGGCCAGCCGAGCGTCGACCAATGGATCGAAGATTTCGAAGCCAACGCGGCAGCAGTAGAGTGGAACGACCTCCAGCGGTTCATATACGCGAAGCAAATACTAAAGGGCACAGCTAAGTTGTTCATACGAAGCCAAAACGGACTTAATAGTTGGCAGTCATTAAAATTGGCCTTGAGATCCGAATTTGGAACGAAGTTGTCAGCTCTAGAGATACATGGTCTATTGCGAAATCGCCGTAAGCGCCAATGGAGATTGGAAAGCCAATTAACATTGATGGCGCAAGCCTAATCGAGTACTTCGTCGACGGTATTACTGACAGCAGACAGAACAAAGCTAACCTGTACCAGGCAAAGACGCTGAAAGAACTCAAAGACCAAATCACGATTTCCGAGAAAATAAAAGGCAAATCAATCGTAGTAATGGGCCAACCCCAACCTCTGTCAACAAACAGGGATTCAGGCAGATTTACCGGACCAACAGTCTCAAACAAAAATTGTTTCAGTTGCGGCGATAACTCTCATTTTGCGAAAAATTGCCCGCGGAGGCGTATCAAATGTTTTAAATGCGGAAAAGAAGGACACCGTGCATCAGAGTGCGGTCAGGGCGTTAACCCAACGAAAACTGAAAGAAATAGCGTGAATATTATGTCCACGGAAAGGCGGTTTGAAAGCAGCAGCAAAGCTGGATTAATTTTCAAAGACATTATCATTAAAAACTTTACTTTTTCAGCGCTAATAGATACCGGCTGTGATCTATGTCTGATGCGATATGACACGTTGCTGATATTTAATGACATAGAACTAAAAAACGATAAAAGGTGCTTGCTAGGGGTGGGAGGAAGTGAGTTACTCACCCTCGGTAGTTTTAAAGCTCCCGTTAAAATCGGTGGAGTAAACCTTGAGCTGACATTTCATGTGGTCAGCGAGAGCGATATAAGATATGCGGCAGTGATAGGAAACAGTGTTTTGGCATACGTCGACTTAACGATAACGCAAAATGACATAAAGTTTACAGTAAAACCGACCATTTTAAATGAAGATTCTTTTATTTCCGCTAACGATAACAGCGATATAGAGAATACGCTAGTAACTGGAGAGTGTAAACCAAAAGCTAAAAAGACAATTGATTTTAGAGGTGAAGTGTTAAGTCAAGAGTTTGCTGACCTTTGGTTAATGGCAGAGGCCGATCAGTGTAGTCATCAAGAGCGCTTTGAATTCGATCTTACGCATCTAAGTGGCAGCCAAGCCAATGAGGTGCAGAGGATGATAGAGACATACAAACCATTGAGCAACTCAAAATCGCTCGTTGAAATGAAGATTCTTCTTCTAGACGATGTCCCAGTGTACGAGGGGCCAAGACGCATGTCATATGCTGACAAGGCCATAGTTGATGAGCAGGTGGCGAAGTGGCTGGAAGAAGGGATAATTCGCCCTAGTGTCTCGGAATACGCATCGGCAGTAGTTCTAGTCCCAAAAAAAGATGGGAGTAAGAGGTTATGCTGCGATTACAGGCGGCTGAACAAAAAGATCGTCAGGGATAATTTCCCTATGCCGTTAATTGATGACGTAATCGAACGACTGCAAGGCTTTAATGTTTTTACGACTCTCGATTTAACCAATGGATTCTTCCATGTTCCTGTGGAGGAGAAATCTCGGAAATATACTGCTTTCGTGACTCACAACGGCCATTACGAATTTCTATTTACACCTTTTGGCATCTGCAACTCACCAGCGGTTTTTTCACGGTATATTCTAGCAATATTTAGACCATTGATCCATAGCGGAATAGTGACTACTTATATGGACGATTTAATTGTTCCAGCCAAGGACGAAATCGATAATATCCGGAAGCTAAAGATAGTGCTGGCTAAAGCTGCGGAGAGTGAGCTGCGGTTGAAGTGGAGCAAGTGCCAATTTCTTAAGCGAAGAGTGGATTTCCTAGGATACATCGTGGAAAGTGGAATTATCCGACCATCTGAAGCGAAGACAATCGCAGTAAAAGAATTCCCAATACCAACGGACCGTAAAGCCCTACAGCGTTTCCTTGGTTTGACATCGTACTTTAGAAGATTTGTCGACGGGTATGCAGTGGTAGCCAAACCACTATCCGATCTTCTAAGACAAGATTCAGTCTTTGCAATAAAAGATGACCAAATAGCGGCGATATCGCAATTAAAGGCGGCGCTTGTGAACGCGCCAGCTTTGAAGTTATATGACCCAAAGGCAGTTACGGAGGTGCATACAGATGCGTGTAAGCTGGGATACGGCGCGGTTCTTTTGCAAAAGGATTCGGAGGACCAACACTTTCATCCAGTCGAATACATGAGCCGCAAGACAAAGCCAGTAGAGGAAAAGTGTCCTGCATATGAGTTGGAGGTTATGGCTGTCATAGAAGCATTGAAGAAATGGAGGATTTATCTTCTGAGCATTAAATTTAAGATCATCACCGATTGCAATGCATTCACCATGACGCTTAAAAAGAAAGACATTCCGTTGAGAGTTTCTAGGTGGGCGATGTTCCTTAAAGACTTTAACTATGAAATAGAGCATAGAAGCGGTACGAAGATGAAACACGTAGACGCCTTAAGTCGAGTGTATTGCCTGGCCTTAGAGGATGAACTAAATCACCGACTCAAACAAGCGCAAGGCGGCGATGATTGGGTTAAAGCGGTGCTCGCTTTAGCTTTAATAAAGGTGCTCGAGAAGGATGAGTATGAAGATTATTACGTTAAGGGAGGCATATTGTTTAAAGATTCAGTTAAGGAATTAATCGTAGTACCGATCTTAATGGAGGATGAAATAATCAGAATGGCCCATAGGCAAGGCCACTTTTCGGCACAGAAAACTCAAGAAGCTGTTGAGAAGTCCTTCTACATCCCGAAGTTAAGCACGAAATCGGCAAAAATAGTACGCAGCTGTATAGAATGCATAGTAGCTGAAAGGAAATCCGGCAAGAATGAAGGGTTTTTAGTTCCAATCAATAAAGACGATAAGCCGCTTGAAACTTATCACATTGACCACGTCGGGCCCATGGAGGCGACGGGCAAGGGATATAATCACCTTTTTGTGGTCATGGACGCATTTAGTAAATTTGAGTGGCTGTATCCTACGCGTAATACGGGAGCTGAATCAGTCTTAGATCGACTCAAAAAACAGGCAGCGGTTTTCGGAAACCCAAGACGAATCATCTCGGACAAAGGCTCTGCATTCACGTCGAAATCCTTCAGAGAATATTGCGAAGAGCAACACATTCAGCATTTGACCATCGCCACTGGAGTTGCAAGGGGAAACGGGCAAGTGGAGCGAATCCACAGAGTCATAATTCCTATGCTCACGAAGTTATGCCATGAAGACCCTAAAATCTGGTATAAGCACAAGTTCAGCAGACAATAAACAACACGCCGCCAAGAAGCACAAAACTGTCACCTTTCAGAATCTTGACAGATCTGAAAATGCGCACACCCGACATGCCAAATCTTCGAGAATGGCTGAAACAGTTAGTTTTTGATGAGCTTGACGATGAACGCGAAGCAGCTCGGAAGTTACCCAAAGGTAACATAGAGAAAATACAACGAGAAAACCGAAGATATTTCGACGCTAAACGTAAGTCTGGACGACAGTACCATGTTGACGAATTGGTCGCCATCAAGCGCACGCAGTATGGTTCTGGGATGAAGTTGAGGCCTAAATTTCTTGGCCCTTATCGAGTTGTCCGTACCATGAACCATGGACGATATGAAGTCTTAGAGGTCGGAAATCACGAGGGCCCTAATCGCACCACAACAGTCACTGAATTCATGAAGCCGTGGAGTTCATCCGGGACGGATGAAAAGTCAGAATAGCCGAATGTGGGAAAGTAAAACGTAACTGCTGGCAACACCGCAAGCAAGTAAGAAATCGACCATCTCTAAAGGAGGAAGATGTCATCACTATTAAAAATAAGATATATTAAAATGTTTGTAAAACACGTGTTAGACTAAGGGGTACATTTCTGATCTACGAACGATTGACATATCGCTCGTTCCGCTTTGTTATTTTCGCATCGTTAACATTTTCCGATTTCTTATCCACCTTCAAATCGTTCGCTAACGATCGCTGATTTTACAACAACACTTTCAATAGTTCTTACGTCTAATCGTTCAAAATCAACATTTCTTACAACGATTTTGATAGAAATCGAAAACGGTGAATTGTCATACCAAACGTTTGGTAAAAATCAGTCGTTGACATACATTTCAGCAGAAAATGTTTAGTTTCAGCATATCAACAAATCAAACTTCTTTCATAACATTATAATTATAACAGAGATTACAATCTCCGAGCCGAAACTTCAAAAAAATATTGATATAAAAGTGAAAACTGAACCATAACTTTGTTTCACGACACACCATAATGTTGAATTTACCCCGACTGTTTAGGAGTTTCAGTTGTGGAAAAACATACATTTTAAAGATACAAATAAACTTGTCTAACTACTAAACCATATGCTTTGTTGCGAATTTTCACTGGCATATTGTTATATTCTTCTTCTTTTTCAGAAATAGTATCGCGCAAAAAAACTCAGCCGCAAACAAAAAATGAATGACATCATGGTATCGCCGCTTCATACACGACTTCTCCAACACTGTCATGCCGCTGACAGCCTTACCTAAAAAGGGCAAGCGATTCAAATGGGGCGAAGAGCAACAGCAAGCCTTCGACAACCTCAAGAAAAGGTTGACCGAAGCACCAATACTCACTCGGCCAGACTACAACAAACAATTCATCCTCCAAACGAACGCCAGCGATTATGGATTGGGTGCCGTCCTTACTCAGGAGCACGAGGGCGTAGAACGCGTCATAGCGTACGCCAGCCGACACTTAACTTCAATTGAACAAAGATATTCTGCGACACAGAAGGAATGCCTCGCTATTGTATGGGGCATTCGGAAGATGAGGCTGTACCTTGAAGGCTATGAGTTTTTAGTACTTATAGACCACTTACCCTTGAAGTGGCTAAACTCTATTGACAATCCGTCAGGAAGGATTGCTCGGTGGGCGTTGGAGCTCCAACAATACCGGTTTCAAGTCAAGTACCGGAAAGGTAAATGGACGTCGTGGCCGACGCGTTATCTAGGCAGCCTGTTGACACACTGCTGACGGTGACTACTACAAACCCCACCTGCAAGTGGAACGAGGCCAAGAAAGAAGAGGTACAGACAAACCCCGAGAAATTCCCGGATTACTCAGTCATCGACGAACAGTTATACCGACATTTTCCAGCGGACGACGGCGAAAAGGGTGCAATCTCGTGGAAATTGTGCGTGCCTACAAGGCTACTCCGAGAAAACCACGATGGCCCAACGGCAGGGCACCACGGAATTCGAAAAACGACACTTCGGATCACACAGAGGTACTACTGGCCAGGCATGTTCCGCGACTTAAAAACATATGTCAGAAACTGTAAATCCTGCCAAGCGTATAAGCCGTCCCAAGAAAAGGCTGCCGGCCACATGCTGACGCGAATACCTGACGAGCCGTGCGCGTGGCTCTGCGCAGACTTCATCGGCCCCTTGCCACGATCTTCGCGCGGTAACAGCGTTGCTTTAGTCCTGTTTGACAAATTCTCCAAATGGACAGAAGTAGTACCAATGCAGAAGGCAAGTACAGAAAATTTAAAAAAGGCACTACGGGAACACATAATATGTAGATATGGTGTTCCGAAAGTGTTCGTCTCCGACAATGGACCCCAATTCACAAGCAAAAGCTTCAAGGACTACCTGAGCGACCTCGGTGTACGGCACCAATTCACGGCACCATATACGCCACAAGAAAACCCCACGGAAAGGGCAAACCGAAATGTCAAGCGAATCATCGCTCAACTCTCCAAGGGCAATCAGATTAAGTGGGATGCACTTATACCAGAAATCATGCTGGTCATGAACACAACGGTCAGCGAAACTACAGGCTACAGTCCAGCATACCTGATTCAAGGAAGGGAACCGCGCCTACCTCGAGAACTGTACGATGAACAAACACTAGGAACAGGCATCAAGTTACCATCGTCAAGCTCTAAAGGCGACAAGCTCAAAGAAACGTTCGAACTCGTACGCAGAAATATGAGACGAGCAGCGCAGGATCAGGCGCGCTACTACAATCTGAGGCGTAGGCCGTGGACCCCACAGATCGGTCAACAAGTGATCGGTCATCGTTCAGCTCAAGCTGGAAGGAACAGGCCAGACCCGAACTGCACATGTCGGCGAATTAAAGCAATATCATACCACAGAAGACAGTTGCCAACATTAACCCAGGTTGCACAAACACCAATTTGCATAAGGACACAACCGCGACTCAGAGTTTAGCGTATTTATCCACCTTGGACCACATCTATACTTATGTATACACATTTAGACAGTCAACGCAGTTCCAAATGATTAACAATCTTACATTTTCAGCCGTATAAAAACGTAAAGAAAAAACAAGAAACGACAACGCTAAAACAAGACGCTTCAGACGACATGGATAAAACTCAATGGATGCGCATCACTTCGCACACTGGGACGCCAGCCACCATTATGGAACCCTACACCGCTCTATTCACATACCCACCCGGAGTAGGAGGCACAACCGTGAGCATCTCCGACTTCACTAGGCTTGGTGCAGGACAGTGGTTTAATGACATCCTGGTAGAGGTATACCTACGCTCGGTCCAGAACGCTGTCATGCCACCAGATCAAAGACATCAGAATTATTGGTTCAATTCATTCTTCCTGAATCAACAAGGGGAACCCGCCAGAGGAGCGACATCAGCAGGTGAGACGATGGACACGGAAGGTGGAACTAGCCCGCATGACGCACATTTACTTGCCAATATGTGAAAATAACCATTGGTGGGCCATGGTATTCTGCCTCCCCGGCAACGGACCAACAACCATGCCGACCATAGGACAGCATGGGTTGCTCCAACTGGACTCCATGATGCAAGGGCCCCGGGGAGGATATCGCCGGCATATTACGCGATTACCTCACGGTCGAGTTTCGTACACGCTACCCGGAAGTTGCACTACCTGCGTTTGACCATTAAAACTTGCCATTGTTCGCCGGCGTCATCCAACAACAACAAAATGGCAATGACTGTGGCATCTACATGCCGCACTTTCTCGAGGAAGCCGCACGGATGCCGACATGGGATTTAAGCTCTGTACATACGTAGTGCCAACAACCATTCGACGCGGCACAGAAGAGGGAGCAAATCGCGGAGAACTTGAAAAAGCTGGCCGCAGAACATGACGGGAAGTTACACCTTTTCCCAACCCTTATCTTTGAAGAACCAGCCGAGGGTCGCGACCCAGTAATACTCCACCAAATAGTCCAAACGCCACCGTTGTGCGAGAATATAGCCGAGCTAGAAACCGAACAAGCTAACACCACTATATTTATGCAAGTGGAACATGACAGCAATACAAGCGATTCAGTCCTGGTTTCCGGCATAACCAAAGGACGCCGCTCGAAGCGAATGAGATTTAATGTAGGAAGTTTCCAAACTGTGCTCAACAGTGCGCATGGATCGCCGGCAGTATCCATTCGCCGTCTTTACTGAAGAAGGGAGGGAGTGTGAAGAACATCTGTTTTACAAAACAGGTTGCTCTTACAAAATCTTCAAAACATGTCCGCGCTAGAAATTTCCATATTTCTAGTACAATCTGAACGTGTACCGACGGTTTTCTCTCACACAAGACACATGGTAAGTGCGAGTGTGAGGTTGATGTGCCAAAACCGGTTTTCTCTCTTAGGCGAAAGAGCCGAATGTTCGAGAACAAGACAGACGAAATAGCCGGCCCTATAAAAGGAAAGAAAAAGCGGAGCTCGGGCTCTTTTGTAAAATCGCCGCCAAGGTAGCAAGACGTAGAAATATAATTTTCCTTTGTAACGTTCAATAAATTAAATACTTAATTAAAATTACTTAATTAAACTTGAATTCAATAAACTCATTACAATAAACAAAAACACGGAGTTCTGAATTGTAAAAGCTGCTGACACGTAAGTATAGTACGTAACAACTGGACGACGACATTTCCTTGCCCTACGCTCATTCTTGTCTCGTAGTTTTCTAACTGGAGACGCATCCTCAATTCTTGTCTCGTAGTTATCTAACTGGAGACGCATCCTCAATCCTTGTCTCTTAGTTATCTAACTGGAGACGCATCCTCGATCCCCGTCGCGTAGTTCTTTAACTGGTGACATCCAAACTATACTTTTGTGACGAACATAGTTTTGTACGGACCCTGGACATCCGACGGCTCACCCAGACAACCCAAGAAGGTCCGTTAAAACTTCTTTTAAATAAAACCCATGGGGTCATAAAATGACCCAAACGCAACGTATGTAACTTTTTCTTAACAACGTATGAGGGTTAATAAGAAACACTTCTTATAAAATATCGTCTGTCTGGCCGGAACTTTGATAGTAATATTTTCGCTGTCAGCTTATATTAAGATTGTATTAATTTTTTTTTACATTGGCATTCTGTACTCGTATAATAGACAATCTTTGCTTCTCAGTTGTGAGTACTTTCCACCTTTAGATATACAATATACTTTGTAAACAAATAACAAATAATAGCATATTACCAAAGAATATACAATGTATAGAAGGCGCATCATATAAATTTTCGGCTGAAAATTCTGGTGTACGTACTGGCAACGAGTATAGTAAAGAGATATTATGACTCAAAATTTTCGGCACTCGTCAGATTTTCATGTGCCATTATTAGAATGCAGTCGATAGCTCTGCTTGTGCGAATGCTAGCAGAGAAATTCGAGGTGAATTTATTTTACTTCATAAACGATTATGCGTAAGAAGAGTTGTCCGAAGCAGCAATCGTATGCCAGATGAGGAGTAAAAGAAAGCATTGATCGATTGAGGGTTTAAAGCGGGAGACGAGGAAACGGGACAATTCCGCTTATTGTATTTCTACATGAAAGTAAAATTTGTTGTTGCTCAGAGTTTTTGACTGCGAATTTTGGAAAATCTGGCTTTTTCAGTTTTTGAAGTTTTTGTCTGTTTGGGCTTTTCTGCTTTTTGCTATTTCTGTGTTTTCTATGCTTTTTAGATTTAATTTTTAAATTAGGATATTTTAGTTATTAAATATACAAAGTATAAAAGTTATTAAAATATACGTTTTACTTATATTTTAATTATTTTATTTTTTTTTTTAATTTAATTTAACTTTATATATAAAAAAGTAAAAGTAAAAAAAACTAAAAAATTAAGTAAAAAATATTTTTAACAATTTATAAAATGTACATAATTATTAAACTATTTTAAATTTATATTATTTCATTGAAAAAAAATTTTAAATTTTTTAAGTCAAATTAAATTTTTATAGCGTCATTTCATCTTCACGAAATTAAAAAATTATTTTTCAAACGAAATTGCCAGATATAAAGTTCCAACACGCAAGCATATACACAAATTAGAATTTGCTCTCACACATGCTAATTTCATTCTTAAGGCTGAACTAGGCAACGAATATTCATGTTAAGTTTCGAGAGAGAATTAAACGAAATGTAAGCTATTCATTTTATGCATCAGTACGACGACCAAGCAATGCATGGAATAGAAATCAACTAAAACAGCTGTTTGTAGCATTATGACAAAAAAATTCTTCTACTCTAAGGGTTGCCAATACTCACAAATAAAGTTACGAATCGCTGTGTACGCTTTTTAGAAACTGAAAAAATCATTGAACATTGCATGAAATTAATTAAAAACTTAAAAGGGCGTCATGTAGTATTATTTTTAACAATTTGTAGTACTTTTCTGGGACTTTTCAATAGGAAAACAAGTTTTTCCTATTTTCCTATTTGCAACAAACAAGAAATTCAAGTTGCAAATCAGCGTGTGGTTAGCAACTCCTTGTTCGTTGTTTGTTACGGAAAGTGCGATCCAGACCGCACATTTTTATGCAAGCTATGTGGGAAAGTATATACAGCCCCAGCGAACTATACGGGCTGTACAGCGACATGAGTCTAGCCAAGCGTCTACGGATCCAAAGCCTCAGATGGCCTCAGATGGCTGGGCCATGTAGAGCGTATGGATAGCACAGCTCCGGCCCGAAGAATCTTCGACTCAGAGCCTGTGGGACAGCGCAACAGAGGGCGTCCACGGTTAAGATGGCGCACCCAAGTTGAGGAGGACCTCAAACAACTTGGCGTGCGAAACTGGCGACAACTAGCGGGAGATCGGGCTAGATGGAAAGGCATGTTGGTTGAGGCCCAGGTTCACCACGGACTGTAGCGCCACACAAGAAGAAGAAGAAGAAGATGTGGGAAAGTAAAACGTGACTGCTGGTAACACCGCAAGCAAGTAAGAAATCGACCATCTCTAAAGGAGGAAGATGTCATCACTATTAAAAATAAGATATATTAAAATGTTTGTAAAACACGTGTTAGACTAAAACTGAAGTAATAAAGCTTGCCAGAAGAATCGGTTCCCACAATTGGTGTCAGAAGTGGGATCTGGTAAGATTTTATGGAATAATTTGATTAACAATGGACAAAGACACTATATTAGGAATGAGAGTAGCTACCTTGAGGGAGGAGCTAAGCAAGTTAATGTGAAGATTTCATAATAGCAATATTGTCAGGCAATATGAGACTTGAAATTGTCAGGCAATTGAAGACCCAAGTATTTCAGAAGACAATTTCCAGAACGTTTAGCAATTTTTGAAAAAGTTCTGTATATTAACCAAAACGTTTTTAACATTTTTGAAACCTGAAAGAAAGTAACCGTTTCTCAGTACAGAAGTTAGAGCGGATGTCTTCAATACTACCTAGGTCACTGCGTCCCGATTTTCAAATCCCCTGAAGTTAAATATCTAATGAATCAACTAATTTGGAAATAAATCTTCCAAATGGATTACGATATATTTTATTTCATAGCACTGTTAACAGTAGAGAGTAATAAAGTGATAATTTTTTATTTATTTTCTCCTTTAATATTGTGTAGTTAAGGTTTTAATAACAATTGGATGTATTACATTACATTACGTTAATAATTACATTAATACATACATTTAATGACATTAATAATTATTTAACTTAATTGTATGGCTTTCCTACGATTATTCCAGTCACAATTGAGCCTATTATCGTAGCAATCGCTATAAGGATTAGCATTTTGCGACGATAGCTTTGGCGATGTTTAGTAGCTTTCGCCAGCTCGTTCCGGCCGAGCTCCACCTTAGCCGCAGTTTTGTCAATAGTGGTTTCAATTCTATCTATAAAATGTTTGAAGTAATCCATGAGAAGTATACGAGAAGATACGAGATACTTACCAACATTTTCTGTTTGGGCTTGTAAAATATTACTACCGATGTGAGTCGCTGCAAATTCTTGTTGGTTGTTTCAATGAGGGCACTAATTTTGGTGTGGATACTGTGCACTTTCTCTCGCGATGACGGCTGATCGCGAGAGGTGCCTATCACTTTCAAAATCTTTTCCAATTGCTTCCAACTCGAGTTGACTGAGTTGATGTTGTATCTAATATCTTCACTGAGTGACAGAACACTGTTGGACTAAACCCTGAGAAGTTGACGTAAGGAAGTGAACTGCTGGAAGTGGCTCCATAGTTCCTTATTGGTTGATGAATTGTTAATGTTGAAATTTTTTACAAATAATTCATTTTTGCAGCACTAAAATTGAAAATTGATTTGATAGCAAACAAACTATTTCACGTCAATTGTATGAAAACAACTGATTTTTAGGTGCCGTCTACATTGACATATCCGATTGTTTGGCAATTGTATATTTTCAGCTTACGAAATACCTTGTCAGACAGGCAATTTACAAAAAGCATTTAAAAAAGCAACAACAAACGTAGTTATTGCCTGAAATTGTATGGAAATTGTATTTGTGATTTTTTGAAATTGAATTGCTTTGAAATTGTATTTTTGAAATGCCTAAACTTCAAATTTAAGAAAAAAACAAAGCAGATTGAGCGAGAATTGTGTTGTGTGGGAATCTAAAATGACTACATAAGTTTACCTACGACAGGAAGAAAATCGACACTACAAGATCGGTTATTTAAGCACTTCGGCCTGGATGCAGTCGAAGAAAATGATTCTGATTACGAAGACGTATCTAGCCAGCAAAACGTGGAACCTCCGCCAAGAGTTATGCGCGCAGTGCGGTCGCTGTTTACACTTCGCGACATAGAGGATTCAGTGTCTTGGTTTTCGGGGTCAGGCCAGCCGAGCGTCGACCAATGGATCGAAGATTTCGAAGCCAACGCGGCAGCAGTAGAGTGGAACGACCTCCAGCGGTTCATATACGCGAAGCAAATACTAAAGGGCACAGCTAAGTTGTTCATACGAAGCCAAAACGGACTTAATAGTTGGCAGTCATTAAAATTGGCCTTGAGATCCGAATTTGGAACGAAGTTGTCAGCTCTAGAGATACATGGTCTATTGCGAAATCGCCGTAAGCGCCAATGGAGATTGGAAAGCCAATTAACATTGATGGCGCAAGCCTAATCGAGTACTTCGTCGACGGTATTACTGACAGCAGACAGAACAAAGCTAACCTGTACCAGGCAAAGACGCTGAAAGAACTCAAAGACCAAATCACGATTTCCGAGAAAATAAAAGGCAAATCAATCGTAGTAATGGGCCAACCCCAACCTCTGTCAACAAACAGGGATTCAGGCAGATTTACCGGACCAACAGTCTCAAACAAAAATTGTTTCAGTTGCGGCGATAACTCTCATTTTGCGAAAAATTGCCCGCGGAGGCGTATCAAATGTTTTAAATGCGGAAAAGAAGGACACCGTGCATCAGAGTGCGGTCAGGGCGTTAACCCAACGAAAACTGAAAGAAATAGCGTGAATATTATGTCCACGGAAAGGCGGTTTGAAAGCAGCAGCAAAGCTGGATTAATTTTCAAAGACATTATCATTAAAAACTTTACTTTTTCAGCGCTAATAGATACCGGCTGTGATCTATGTCTGATGCGATATGACACGTTGCTGATATTTAATGACATAGAACTAAAAAACGATAAAAGGTGCTTGCTAGGGGTGGGAGGAAGTGAGTTACTCACCCTCGGTAGTTTTAAAGCTCCCGTTAAAATCGGTGGAGTAAACCTTGAGCTGACATTTCATGTGGTCAGCGAGAGCGATATAAGATATGCGGCAGTGATAGGAAACAGTGTTTTGGAATACGTCGACTTAACGATAACGCAAAATGACATAAAGTTTAGAGTAAAACCGACCATTTTAAATGAAGATTCTTTTATTTCCGCTAACGATAACAGCGATATAGAGAATACGCTAGTAACTGGAGAGTGTAAACCAAAAGCTAAAAAGACAATTGATTTTAGAGGTGAAGTGTTAAGTCAAGAGTTTGCTGACCTTTGGTTAATGGCAGAGGCCGATCAGTGTAGTCATCAAGAGCGCTTTGAATTCGATCTTACGCATCTAAGTGGCAGCCAAGCCAATGAGGTGCAGAGGATGATAGAGACATACAAACCATTGAGCAACTCAAAATCGCTCGTTGAAATGAAGATTCTTCTTCTAGACGATGTCCCAGTGTACGAGGGGCCAAGACGCATGTCATATGCTGACAAGGCCATAGTTGATGAGCAGGTGGCAAAGTGGCTGGAAGAAGGGATAATTCGCCCTAGTGTCTCGGAATACGCATCGGCAGTAGTTCTAGTCCCAAAAAAAGATGGGAGTAAGAGGTTATGCTGCGATTACAGGCGGCTGAACAAAAAGATCGTCAGGGATAATTTCCCTATGCCGTTAATTGATGACGTAATCGAACGACTGCAAGGCTTTAATGTTTTTACGACTCTCGATTTAACCAATGGATTCTTCCATGTTCCTGTGGAGGAGAAATCTCGGAAATATACTGCTTTCGTGACTCACAACGGCCATTACGAATTTCTATTTACACCTTTTGGCATCTGCAACTCACCAGCGGTTTTTTCACGGTATATTCTAGCAATATTTAGACCATTGATCCATAGCGGAATAGTGACTACTTATATGGACGATTTAATTGTTCCAGCCAAGGACGAAATCGATAATATCCGGAAGCTAAAGATAGTGCTGGCTAAAGCTGCGGAGAGTGGGCTGCGGTTGAAGTGGAGCAAGTGCCAATTTCTTAAGCGAAGAGTGGATTTCCTAGGATACATCGTGGAAAGTGGAATTATCCGACCATCTGAAGCGAAGACAATCGCAGTAAAAGAATTCCCAATACCAACGGACCGTAAAGCCCTACAGCGTTTCCTTGGTTTGACATCGTACTTTAGAAGATTTGTCGACGGGTATGCAGTGGTAGCCAAACCACTATCCGATCTTCTAAGACAAGATTCAGTCTTTGCAATAAAAGATGACCAAATAGCGGCGATATCGCAATTAAAGGCGGCGCTTGTGAACGCGCCAGCTTTGAAGTTATATGACCCAAAGGCAGTTACGAAAGTGCATACAGATGCGTGTAAGCTGGGATACGGCGCGGTTCTTTTGCAAAAGGATTCGGAGGACCAACACTTTCATCCAGTCGAATACATGAGCCGCAAGACAAAGCCAGTAGAGGAAAAGTGTCCTGCATATGAGTTGGAGGTTATGGCTGTCATAGAAGCATTGAAGAAATGGAGGATTTATCTTCTGAGCATTAAATTTAAGATCATCACCGATTGCAATGCATTCACCATGACGCTTAAAAAGAAAGACATTCCGTTGAGAGTTTCTAGGTGGGCGATGTTTCTTCAAGACTTTAACTATGAAATAGAGCATAGAAGCGGTACGAAGATGAAACACGTAGACGCCTTAAGTCGAGTGTATTGCCCGGCCTTAGAGGATGAACTACATCACCGACTCAAACAAGCGCAAGGCGGCGATGATTGGTTTAAAGCGGTAATAAAGGTGCTCGAGAAGGATGAGTATGAAGATTATTACGTTAAGGGAGGCATATTGTTTAAAGATTCAGTTAAGGAATTAATCGTAGTACCGATCTTAATGGAGGATGAAATAATCAGAATGGCCCATAGGCAAGGCCACTTTTCGGCACAGAAAACTCAAGAAGCTGTTGAGAAGTCCTTCTACATCCCGAAGTTAAGCACGAAATCGGCAAAAATAGTACGCAGCTGTATAGAATGCATAGTAGCTGAAAGGAAATCCGGCAAGAATGAAGGGTTTTTAGTTCCAATCAATAAAGACGATAAGCCGCTTGAAACTTATCACATTGACCACGTCGGGCCCATGGAGGCGACGGGCAAGGGATATAATCACCTTTTTGTGGTCATGGACGCATTTAGTAAATTTGAGTGGCTGTATCCTACGCGTAATACGGGAGCTGAATCAGTCTTAGATCGACTCAAAAAACAGGCAGCGGTTTTCGGAAACCCAAGACGAATCATCTCGGACAAAGGCTCTGCATTCACGTCGAAATCCTTCAGAGAATATTGCGAAGAGCAACACATTCAGCATTTGACCATCGCCACTGGAGTTGCAAGGGGAAACGGGCAAGTGGAGCGAATCCACAGAGTCATAATTCCTATGCTCACGAAGTTATGCCATGAAGACCCTAAAATCTGGTATAAGCACAAGTTCAGCAGACAATAAACAACACGCCGCCAAGAAGCACAAAACTGTCACCTTTCAGAATCTTGACAGATCTGAAAATGCGCACACCCGACATGCCAAATCTTCGAGAATGGCTGAAACAGTTAGTTTTTGATGAGCTTGACGATGAACGCGAAGCAGCTCGGAAGTTACCCAAAGGTAACATAGAGAAAATACAACGAGAAAACCGAAGATATTTCGACGCTAAACGTAAGTCTGGACGACAGTACCATGTTGACGAATTGGTCGCCATCAAGCGCACGCAGTATGGTTCTGGGATGAAGTTGAGGCCTAAATTTCTTGGCCCTTATCGAGTTGTCCGTACCATGAACCATGGACGATATGAAGTCTTAGAGGTCGGAAATCACGAGGGCCCTAATCGCACCACAACAGTCACTGAATTCATGAAGCCGTGGAGTTCATCCGGGACGGATGAAAAGTCAGAATAGCCGAATGTGGGAAAGTAAAACGTAACTGCTGGCAACACCGCAAGCAAGTAAGAAATCGACCATCTCTAAAGGAGGAAGATGTCATCACTATTAAAAATAAGATATATTAAAATGTTTGTAAAACACGTGTTAGACTAAGGGGTACATTTCTGATCTACGAACGATTGACATATCGCTCGTTCCGCTTTGTTATTTTCGCATCGTTAACATTTTCCGATTTCTTATCCACCTTCAAATCGTTCGCTAACGATCGCTGATTTTACAACAACACTTTCAATAGTTCTTACGTCTAATCGTTCAAAATCAACATTTCTTACAACGATTTTGATAGAAATCGAAAACGGTGAATTGTCATACCAAACGTTTGGTAAAAATCAGTCGTTGACATACATTTCAGCAGAAAATGTTTAGTTTCAGCATATCAACAAATCAAACTTCTTTCATAACATTATAATTATAACAGAGATTACAATCTCCGAGCCGAAACTTCAAAAAAATATTGATATAAAAGTGAAAACTGAACCATAACTTTGTTTCACGACACACCATAATGTTGAATTTACCCCGACTGTTTAGGAGTTTCAGTTGTGGAAAAACATACATTTTAAAGATACAAATAAACTTGTCTAACTCCTAAACCATATGCTTTGTTGCGAATTTTCACTGGCACATTGTTATATTCTTCTTCTTTTTTAGAAATAGTATCGCGCAAAAAAACTCAGCCGCAAACATTTCACTAAAATTATGTTCTAAGGACGAATTTTTATTTCAAAATATAATGTTGGAAGAACCTGGGACCCCGAGCAGTTGCTCAAGATTTTTTTCCAAAAGTTGCCAAGTTTTATGAGTTAAGTTTAATGGGTCGAAAAATTTTAAAAATAAAAGTTTTGGTTTTTTGCTGTGTGAATTGTAAAAAAGGCCATTCTATCGTTTTTAAGGAAGGGAATTTTTTGAATTTTTATAAACATTTTTGCCTTGAAAATATTGACACTGTTTATAAATTTCTTGAAGTTTTACAAAACAAAACAAAAATATTTGAATATATATTAACATTTTATTTCAGAACAAAACAAAATTTAAAAACAAAAACAAAACAATGTCAATAAATTATTCACACACTTGTTGATCAACCACTTTAATAGAGAAAAAAAAACACCAAAATAAATTTTTTCGAAAAAAACACCTCGACAGATCGATTTGCAATCTCTCAATCTCGCTAATAAGTGCATATCAAAGAAATCCTTAGAGCCGTTTCGACCTCAAAAAAGCTACTTTTATAGCTAATATTTTCATTTTACTTAAAAGTTTTTCATTTAATTAATAAAACTCATTTGGAACACATCAACGTACTTCTCATTCAGAAAGATTAACTGAAATATATAAAGCACATCGAATTTATTTTTGCTAGCACAATTTCACAAATGCAATATTTTTTTAGGTCAACACTGTTGATATACTTATATGAACGCTAAGAGGAAAAGAGAAATCATAACAAAATTATTAAAGCCGTAGATCATGTGAAGAAAAGAGAAATCCTTTTGTACAATGTATTTTCCTAAAGAAAAATTAAACACAGCTTTGACATACCACCGATTTCATGTAAAGCTTGTAATGATGAACTACTCGCTACGTAAAAGTTGAAAAATGCGAATTTAGAAGCGAATCGTTCAGAAGCGAGCAAGTTAATCGCTAACGATTCGGAGATCAGAAATGCACACATCAACGTATTTCTCATTCAGAAAGATTAACTGAAATATATAAAGCACATCGAATTTATTTTTGCTAGCACAATTTCACAAATGCAATATTTTTTTAGGTCAACACTGTCGATATTCTTACATGAACGCTAAGAGGAAAAGAGAAATCATAACAAAATTATTAAAGCCGTACAACATGTGAAAAAAAGGAAAATCCTAGTGTACAATGTACAATATTTTCCTAAAGAAAAATTAAACACAGCTTTGACATACCACCGATTTCACGTAAAGCTTGTGAACCGATGAACTACTCGCTACGAAAAGATGAAAAATGCGAATTTAGAAGCGAATCGTTCAGAAGCGAGCAACTCGGTCGCTAACGATTCGGAGATAAAAAATGCACACATAAAACTGAAGTAATAAAGCTTGCCAGAAGAATCGGTTCCCACAGTTATGCATGGAAAGAGAGTACGAACTTGACGAAACCATGAATGTGCACTGTATGGGTGCGTACATTGAAACCTGTGTATTCGTAGTTTTGCTCTTCACCACTTTTCTATTCCTATGCATTGCCTGGTTCTGCCTTTACTTTTAAGCAGACATGGTACATGTGCATTCCCTTTTCTATGGCCCAGTGCAAGCTTGCAATGGTAAAAGCACCCACACGCGCATGCGTGACTGTTTGTGTTATAGGAATCTAAAAATAGAACACAAAAACTGATTTGAAAATCGTGAGAGGAGAAGAGCAAGCAGCCGCGTGTTCTATTCATTGGTTCCTTCCCTTTTTCCCTTTGTCATTCCATCCCGCCCTTATTTTCTGAAACAAAGCAAACCGAAGCAATAGGAAACAAGTAAAAGCGTTATCTTCGGCCTGGTCGAAGCTCATATACCCTACACTCGCATCAGTCGAAGCGATAAAAAGTGAGCGGGCGGGTGACACTTACTTTCTTTTTACTTACAGGGAGTAAATTTTTATCTATTAACTCCCTACATAATGGGCGGACCACGCCCATTTTTTAGAGTATATTTTAGCCTAAGACGGTAGTTTAAAAAATTAAATTTTAGCTTAAAATTCTCTATAAGATGAGAAATTAGACGGACAGGGCTATATCGACTCAGGTGGTGATTCTGAGTTCTAGAATATATATACTTTTCTATACCTTACACGCCACCTTTAATGCGTTATAAACGGAAGAACAGAGTGAATATACTCTCAATCCTTCGGGTGTAGGGTATAAATTTCAACCGTAATATGGTAGATAATGTGGCACTGTACAAATTACACCACATTCACCTTGCAGCGCTGCATTGAGAGCGGCAGAGCTATGAGTGATTTATGCTAATAATGCCTGAAATTGTCAAAATGTCAAAATTGTCTGAATTTTCCTGAATACGTCAAAAAAAAAAAAGTCGTGTACTGCTGACTAGAGATACCAGCTTTAAGTATTTTACATAAAAGCAGAGCACCATACTAAACAATTGTCAACATGCCGACTACCTCGTGGGTATACTATTTAAGAAAAGGGGACCTTTACAGCTACGCAGTTGAATTTGGTCTCGACACAACAGGGAACGTTACCGAATTACGAAAGCGTCTAGTGTCCTTCATCACCACCCAAGCTCCGGACGACGATATACAGGCACGTCTCACAGAATTAGAAATAGAACACCAGCGTGAGCCGTCGCCAAACCAAGAGATTCAAGAAGCCAGCGCCGAGGATCTCCCTCTCAAAGTCGTCATCCCGGAAGTCGAGGAAATGCTCAAAAGTCAGAGCATTCGAAATACAACGCATACAAACAAAAGCCAGTCACAACAGAAAAGCCCATCGATGATGGTGATTGAGCAGGTCCGTAAGTGGTCAATGAGATATGATGGGACAAAGGATCCAATATCCTTCATAGAGAGGGTTGAAGAGCTGACAGAAGCATACAACATTGACCCTAATCTCATACCACGGACTATGCCGGAGCTTTTGAAAGATACCGCTCTAACATGGTTTCGAAATAATAACGAGCACTGGACCTCCTGGAAAATTTTCAAAAAGGATTTTCTAAAATTCTTTTTACCCGCGCGATTCTGGCAATGTTTGGATGACGACATTCGTAACAGACATCAAAAGTTCAAGGAGCCTTTCAAAACATATTTGTTAGAAATACAGAACCTAATGCGACATGCTGGTTACCCCGCAGACCATCAACTCGAACGAATTTTCCAGAATGCTCACCCAGATTATCAATGGTACATTCGCCGGAAGGATTTCGCCACGTTAGCCGAGCTGATTTCCATGGCTGAAGATTTGGAAAGCATCAAGGAACGCCAATCAGAACAATCCCGAAAAGAGCAACATCGATTAATCATCCAGGATACGGGAGCCCAAACCACGCAACCACCTGGATCACAGGCTCTTAACTACGATCGTGACGAGGTGTTTATTAACCCAAGATCGGCTTGCAGAAAGTGCGGGCAGGAGGGACATTTCGCTCGTCGTTGCCAGAATCCACAGCTCGTTTTCTGTTGGAATTGTGGACGTCGAGGAGTGCGCACAATACAGTGCTGTAAGAAGCCGGGAAATGCTATGGAACGGTCCGAACTGAGGATAGGCCATCACCCCACGAATACATCCTCCAATACCTTACAAGACGAAGCCAACCGCATTCGTGCTCACGTTCAGCTGAACGGCATACCTGCTGCAGCCACCATCGACACTGGAGCTTCCGCGAATTTTATGAGTAGGGCGGTGGTAGAAAAACTTGGGAACAAATGTAATTATGTGCCCATGGAAACAGACGTAACCATGGCAGATGGCTCAGTACAATTACTGCACCAAGCCGTAACAACAGAATTAACATTGGGAAATTTTAAAGGTCAATTCCACTTTATGGTTATGCCTAAAGCCACCGACGATGTAATCTTGGGAATGGACCTCCTACGTGAAGCCGGCGCCTCCTTCAGTTGCGGTGGAGAACATTTGACTCTAGATAAGTCGCTTAATAATAGGAACCTAACGAATCGCAGGATCACCACGGACACCAAGCCTGGGGAAACTATGAAAGTCGCCGAATTTCTAGAAGCAGAGTTACAATAGTTTTCAAACAGGAAAGGAAAACACAATGTGGTAGCTGACGCGCTGTCACGACAGCCGAGGAAAGCATTGCAGCGAGTAGTAGTAAACACTGGTCACCTAGGGATCCGCAAAACCATACATCGTGTCACTAACCGGTATTACTGGCCGGGTATGTTCCGCGACATAAGTCGCTATGTGCGGACTTGCGACTTATTGGGCTTACTTCACCCGTAATCGTCCGACTGCGACAAATCGCGAGAAGGAAAGACAGCGTGACCCGCATCAGTGAATTGAAAACCTTTCACACAACTAACGACTCGAACCAGACAGAAGTTTTAGCCAAACCATTCACGAGCCTTTCTCTTCTAGGCACCATGAACGATCAATCCAAGCCATCCCAAGAGGAACGATTCCAGCGATCCATTGTAAAATTTCGGCAACGGCAGACAGCTAAGCTTTTTGATCTGCCGCAGCGGCAACGTGAAGTGTGAGGGTGAAAGTCGGTCCGCCTCGTTTTTACCCCACCAACAATGACCACGCACTCGCATCTTTATTTTTTATAAATTTATTTAAATTTTAATTTATAATTTATCAAAATGAATTTAAAATAAGAATGTAATAGAGTTAAGATAATCATGATCACCCTGTGGGAATAACAATAGGCAGTATGAGAAAACAGCTGATCTCGAGAGCCTCGAAACACTCTCACGAGACTCAAACAGGACAGACCATGAGGTTATGAAGACAGTGAAACGATTGAAGCAGTCAGTCAAGCGGCGACGGTCAAACAGGACAGATCGGTGAACTACGCAGACCTTCGAGTTGACAGGAACGCGAGCAACAGACGAAGAGCGAGCCGGGCCTAGTAGGTCGTCGGTACGTTATAACGACAGAGAAAACAACAGACGGAGAGCGAGCCGGGCCTAGTAGGTCGTCAGTACGTTGCAACGATACAACGACAGAGACAGCAACAGACGTCGGTACGTTGGAAACGACAGAGACAACAACAGACGGAGAACAAGCCGGGCCTAGTAGGTCGTCGGTACGTTGGAAAAGACAGAGACAACAACAGAGAACAAACAGGCATTTTGTTTTTTTCGGACGGAAGTGGACATTTTGTTTTATTACATATAATTGAATATCTCTTTTAAAAAGAGAGCCGGCAGAAATCAGCACGATAGTGACTTAGCTCTAACTAGTTTTATGAACAAGGAAGAAATTTAATAAAATGAATAACAGAAAAGAAAAGAAACAGTGTTTTGTTTTCTTTTCCCCGGTCCTCTGAAAATCAACAAATTTTCTGTCACGAACCCTGGACATCCGGCGAGCATACCCGGAGCAAGAAAAGGTTTGTCACAGTCTCAACCTCTCAACCAAATTGCAACTTTTTGTTTTCGTGTTCGCTTCTCGCGTCTTATTTACGACTCTATGCCAGGTGTTCTTTTTTGACTAACGATGTGTAGAGGAATTTTTAATTCATGTGTTTGTGTCATTTAGCGTCTGTGTGTCATCCTGCTTCGGATGATTTTTGTGTGGCTATTCTTGAGTTCTCTGAGTCGACGACGCTAGACGTCGACAATTGATGATTAGCAATAAAAAGAACGTAGCGCAACTGCGTTTTTTCTCATTAAAAAATTGAGGAAAAATGTTGGTATGTTCGATGCATTTTATCCGGTGCAATAAATTGAAATAATTTTTGATAAACGTACCCGAATTTAATCCTCGGTGTTCACTTTTTTATTACATTAAAAAACTTTTCAACATTGGGAATAACAATAAAAATTAATTAATATTATTGTAATTACAAGCATCATTAATTAATATTATTGTAACTATATTAATTAACAATAATTAATATTATTTTAATTCTATTAATTAAAATTTTTAATATTGCTTCCAAACTTTCAAATATTTTCATAAAATATTATTTTGTTGATCTTAAAAAAATCTTAAAATTATTTTGAAGAAGAAATCAAAGAATATCATAAAGAATTCTTAAAATGGCTTTTCAAATTTTAATTGTAAAAATTTGTAGCTGCGGCCGCAAGCGCCGACAACCTTGCCACCACACGACCAAAGCATACACAGATGTATAAAATTACCCAACACAAGCAGCAAACAACGGCATGTTTTCGCAAGCGACGAAACGAAAGGGTAAGAAACACATATGAAATGCATTTGGCTCGGGCCATGAATGAAGAAAGGGTTTTAATCCTTGCCACGGCCGAAGGCCGGCATGCAGAAGGACACTTTGCCTGCACAGAAAAAAGGAAGACTTTTCAGCAAGTAGATGGTTTTGTTGGCTGAGAGTTTTAATCTCTTCCACGGCCTGCAGAAGGGATTAAGGCCCAAAGTGGGCCTTATTTCATTTTTTTATGAAATAACGCCCATTTTGCCAAAATGAAATAAAGCCCGCATTGGGCCTTATTTCATTTGGACGTTATTTCCCGGAGCCTAGAATATGCAGTTATAGAATATGTATTTTAATAAGATCGTCTCCATGAAAAACAAAATTTTCCTAATAGATTTGTATTTTAATATGACTGTCTTTTTAAATTTTAATCATTTTTTCTGTATGGTTTTAATACATTTCCAAGAAAGAAGTTCTTGGATAAAAAGCATAGAGAAATCTGATTGTTTTTCTACAAATACTTGGATTTTTTTTTATTTAGTATAGTTTGTCGTGGATAATATAAAATAACTGATTATAATAATTAACCGTAACATTACTTCACATACAATTCATTTATATCTCATGGTATAATTGCGAACATGTTAAATTTACATTAATTTCTCTGATATGCAAATAGTTAACATCTTTAGGAACTATTTTGTTCCGAGGAATTATTTAGCTCTTAGAACTATTTCAATCCAGGAACTGTTTAGCTTCATGAACTGTATTTTTGGGGACTGTTTTCCTGTTGTGACACATGCATCTCCTTGTCATTAAAAACAAATATTTAAAAATCCCGGGATTCCGGGACAAGGTAAATGCAATCCCGAAATCTCGGGATTAAAAATATAGCGCGGGATTTCCAACCCTAGTTTTAAAGGTAAAAGTCCAGGCTTTTCAGGAAAATATATGTTATTTTATATCAGCGTATTCATTTAGAAGAAAAAAAAATATTGTGTCGAGGAAAAATTTACATATTTTCACAAAAATTGGTATAACCCTTTAAACGTTATGATATGGACAAAAATTGCCACATTGCCACTGCCACATAAATGGTAGGCAGTAAAAAAAAAATCTTTTAAATAGTATAATACTCGTCCCGCTATCTCACTTAGTTACAGAGATATTAAGAAATTTAGTAGTTGCATTTATTTGACATTTAAATGCTTATAAATCCAAGATGGCTGACTTCCGCCGAAAACAAAATGGCCGCTTCCGGTCCTAACGGTAAATTGTAAAGATAAAAGAAAAATTTTAAAAATCGGAGCTATTCTTAACTTGTTCTAAAAAATAGCAATTTTTAATAAAATTTTAATAAAATAATATTAAAATAAATTTATATATATATTAATATATTATATATATATAAATTTTTAATAAAATAATAAAATTTGAATGTTAAATATATAAATAATAATACAAATATAATAAAAATATTTAAAAGCTGTAAATACATAAATAATTATTATTATAATAATAAAAAACTGTAAATATACAAATAAGAGAAATAAGAGAAAAAATAAGAAATAAGAGAATTGTGACAGCATGAAGACGTGTGTGCAATTAGTTTTTATTTATTTTATATAACAAGAGCACAACCGAGCCAGAATGGGAGAAAGTAGGTCCAAAATTGAATACTATCGGCCCTCCAGTTAGAACGACAACAGAATGGAAAAAGGTAAAATGTTCATTATTTTTAAATTCCATTATATTATACCATTGTACAATAAAAAAATTTCTTTCATTTATGCCAAATAATATTTTAGTATATTTTAGAATAAATATATAGTTTTTTAATATCACTTTTAGAGAAAATTTAGAATTTTTATTTTTATTATTACTTTTTTTTCTATTCATTAATTTTTTTCTCTGTAAAATGTATAATTAACCCATATAATGTTAAGAAAGCCTAGGTTCTTAGCTTTGTAGACATATTTTTTCACCACTATCGGTGCAGGATTTTAGGAGAAAATGCATTTTAAAGCTCACAATCACGTAAGTACAAAGTCCTTTTTTGTCTTCTACTACTGTAATATAGTCGTTTTGCATTAAGGGTCTTCCTGCGAGGTGCCCTTCGGCCGCGGAAGGGATCATAATCATCAATCAGCAGAATCTTCTCGGTATTTTGCATTAAAATGCATAAAATCTCTTAAAATCCTGCACCGATACTGGTGAAAAAATATGTCTGCAAAGCTAAGAGCTTTCTTAATATTGACATAATTCAATTATACATTTTACAGAGAAAAAAATTTTCTCCAAAAGTACACGATTTTGATTAAATTATTATTTTACATAAATTAAAGATATTTTTAATGCTTTTTACCACAATGCATTGGAGCTCATTATAATTGACTAAATTGAAGCAAGAAACGGAGTAGATAATGGGCTTTTGTACATTCGCTCTGCCGGCCAGAGCGGGCTTTGGTTTCGGTTAAAAAGTACCAAGCAAGGAACCCCGATATAAAATGACTGGAACAGGTAAGCATTTGCCGACATTTAGAACTTAAAATTCTCTAAGTGTAGAAGGTGTAGCCATTCTTCTTATTTCAGTATTGCCGGAAATGGGAGGTCCTCCAGAAGAAATAGGATTCGTTGTGTTGTCGCCAGAGAACGAAGCTAAACTCAATATTACAGAAATTGTCGAAATAGAAGATATTTCGCTGTCAAATATTCTGGTAACTACTAAAATTCACCTATGCTGGCAACAGCGCCCTTAGCTACTCTATCTACTGACTCTAGGCCAGTTGTCTCCAACAGAGGAAAGCGTAGAGGCGAAGAGTATCTGGAATTGTTTCACCAACAAAATGCCCATCAGAACGCCATTCTTTAAGTCTTAAGCGAAAACATGCAACAGCAAACTGTGTCTTTATTGAATCAGACAACGGCGCTGGAAAGGATTGCAAATTCAATAGATGACACTCTGCAAGGTGCCAACATTTCAAAATAACAATTTTTATTTGAATTACTGGAACATATTTACTTTAGACAAGTGACTCCAATTTTTTTTTTTAATTTTTTGTTGTTAGTGCTCCTTTTCCTGACCCCAACAAGCCAAAAAAAAAATGTCGCTCTCCCTTGGGGGCGGGGCTAGAGCCCTTTGAAATCTGAAAAAAACCCTTAATATCTCTCAAACTGTAGAAGATATTTAGATGTTATTAGTACCGTTAGAAAGCTAATAAAAATATCGTTAATTTATGTTAAATAACTTTTTATCGAAATATGTTTAGTTTTATAAATAAACGCAACTTAAGGTTTTTAATACTATTTTTTGATAAAATAATTTTTTCCAAAGAAAAATGTGTAATTAACCCAAGGAAGTATACTAAAAATAAGATAACATATATTTTAAGCTTTCTGAGGAAATTTATTTCATACAAATCGGTACAGTACTTACGGAGAAAACGCATTTTTAAACGTAAGTATAAACTACCAATTTAGAATTTTACTACTATACATATTTTTAATAATGCGAACGTACTGAGTTTGCACCGTTGGGTCTTTTAAGCTATGACGCCAGTTATCGTTTTTCTTGGTATTGTTGTTGTAAACTGGAAACAATATTCAATTTGCGATTTGTTTGTATGGTTATTCAGCATTATGTATGGAACAAATATAAATGAAATATTTAAAATTTTTCAATTTCATATTAGCGCCGCAGGTGAAAAATTTTTCATTTTTAATTCATATGAAAATCTAAAGAAATAGCGCCGTCTATTGCAGAGATAACGAGATAGGAAACTGCTTAGAGACCCATCGTATATGTCAAAAAAAAACGAAATTTGGTAGTTAGGTGAAACACGTATAGTGTATGTGTCGTGTATATGTAGTTCACCACAAGACGTCACGTTTATATGACATTTCTTTTGTTTATTATTTTAACAGATGAAAAATGTTTAGCTTGTGAAAATTGTTTAGCTATTTCGCAAAGAAATTAGTGTTTTTAGTGAATTTTAATGAAGTTAAATCATGCACTGGACCTCGGAAGTAGCACTTGCCGGGGCTGTATACGAACGGCTTGCCATTTTGGAGCAGGATGATTGGCCTGCAACGGCAGGCATGGACATTTCAGTGCAGGGAATTTTGTTGCGAGCTCTGGTATTTTTCTCCGGCCAATCGGAGTTGATGGGTCATGTTTTGAGTGGTACCGCATCGGATCCGATATCAGCATATCAAGGCACCACCTTGTCGCACAATCATGAACACTATGTGATACTATCGTCGGGAGCCACGGTCTTAATGCAATTGCTCGGGGCTCAGTCAATCGATTTGAATGGAAGTGGAATGGAAATGGAAATGAACTTAGCATTTGGAATCGCAACGCAAATGCAGAAATTAAGAAAAGGTACTTTAATTAATGATTAAATTATTATTTAAGTGTTTTATGTGATGTTTTTGTATTTTTTTCTAGTACGGGCATTGCTGTACTTGGCCACACGGTTGCTCGATTTACTCACGCACAAATCCGCCGGATTTACTTTAGCTTTAAATCAAAAGAACAATGAAATGTATTATATATATGCATTATATAATGTATATAATAATATGTAACATATTATTTTTATAATTCAGACTGTATATTTAAATGTTACTACATAATATTGTAGGAAAAATTATTCATCTAATAACTTAAATCTTATGTATCGGATAAACACTTAATGTGGCTGTATGCATAAATAAATAAATACATGAAAGAACTTAAATTCTTATTATTTAAAAGCAATTCTTTTTTACCCTACACCCGAAAGGATGAGGGATAGATTCACTTTGTGCTTCCGTTTGTATCGCATTAAAGGAGGCGTCTGCCTGTAAGTCTGTCAGTCCGTCCGTCTGTAGAAATCACGATTAAGGGAGAACTAATAGAGCTGTGAAATTTGGGACGAATATACTTGGTCATAATAGGCTGTTTGGTATTAAATACAATACCAACATGGTTGTTTGGAACACATATGCAATCTTGCGTCCAGAAGATTTATAACTTCAAAACCATGTTCGTTATTGAACTTTTGAAATTTCGCTAGAATGTTTAGCTATTGCAGCAAAGATAAAAGGAAAGAAAGTTACTCATAACTACTGAAAATAAAGAATACACCTAAACAAACAAATGGCAGAATTCTGTACATTTAGTTAACATTATTTGTATCGTTAAATACGATATCCATGAATAAAATAGAAGATTTCATCTAAAATTTATTCATTTCGTCAATTGTGGTGAAAAAATCAATGATATTATAAAGCAGCGTTACATTTTACGTTAACAAAAGAAAATTCAGAAAGTACAAAAAAGGTAAAAGTACTTTTTGTAGTACTCGGTGTAAAGAACACAATAATTTTCTGTTCTAGGAAGTAATTTGTACTCCGCGAAGCAAGAATAAACGTTTTGTTAACAGTTCAAGCACATTTATGCACTAATGTATTTGCTTATTAAGAAAAAAATCATATTTATTTGATATTGTAGCATACCGACAACACTGCTTTGGTACCAGAATTCATAAGAGGCGCAAAAATAGATGCGTTCTATACGAACGGGCAACACTAGTATCGGCAAATTCAATGGCGAGGTTAACTAAAATATGAGGGTATACCAACGCCATTTCATGTCTGCTCTTTTATTTTAATTGGATAATCAATTTAATTTTACAATGTTTTATTTTGCTTGAATTGTTCATAGAATAGGTCATACAGTTTCTGGTATAAAATAGTGGCGGATTTGATCGTATGAAATAATTTACATTAGATTTTTTGTTGTTAATCTGCACTTGCAATGATTTTTAAACTTAAAATACTTTTCCCAAATAGGTTATAATTAAGAAATAAACTATTAAAAACTAAAATGGATATTAAATAGACTAAATATTGGCATAAATAAATAATTACAAATTGATGTCTTCGAATTCATTACTTATATGAAAAATTAACTAAGTTGCTATCTCAATACAAACGATTTGATTTAAAAATCTGAATTGTCATTGGGGTCTCAAAGCAGAACCCTCTCCGTCCCGATCACTCTTCATCTGGGGTCTGATGTTACCCCTCTCAATCCCGAACACACTTCATCAGGGTCTGATGTTAACCCCTCTCCCGTGAACGTGCCATCGACAACAGGGGTGGTGACTATGATTTTCCTATACGAAAAACCTCGTTCCCTTTCCTTGACACTCTTCATAAGGGGTCTAATGTTTGATTTTCTAAGAAGCATTTTTAGGTTTTTCACAAACACTACTTTATGCCAGAGTTGCATTTCTTAGCATTTTTCAGCAGTTTCCTATCTCGTTATCTCTGGTCTATTGTCACTTTGTTACTAACACCACCACAACCATTACGGCAAACATAATGCATAGTACCAGAGACGCATTATTGTAAAAAGGTATTGTAAAACTTATAATTTCACATTTCAGTTGCCTGCGGAGTTTTTTCTTAACACACAAGTTCTAATAGTTGAAAAGTCTAATTTATTGCTCGATATTTCATTTCATTTTAATTACGGTAAAACATCAATTCAAAAATCAAATAAGTAAAAATTCAGTCAACAACTTTAAAACAATTTGTTTGTTTGTCTCCGCCAGAGATAACGAGATAGGAAACTGCGTCAAGACCCATCGTATATGTCAAAAAAAAAAACGAAATTCGGTAATTAGGTGAAACACGTATAGTGTATGTGTCGTGTATATGTAGTTCACCACAAGACGTCACGTTTATATGACATTTCCTTTGTTTATTATTTTAACAGATAAAAAGTGTTTAGCTTGTGAAAATTGTTTAGCTATTTCGCAAAGAAATTAGCGTTTTTAGTGAATTTAAATGAAGTTAAATCATGCACTGGACCTCGCAAGTAGCACTTGCCGGGGCTGTATATGAACGGCTTGCTATTTTGGAGCAGGATGATTAGCCTGCAACAGCAGGCATGGAAATTTCAGTGCAGGGAAGTTTGTTGCGACCTCTGGTATTTTTCTCCGGCCAATCGGAGTTGATAGGTCATGTTTTGAATGAAACCGCATTGAATCCGATGCCAGAGTATCAAGGCACCACCTTGTCGCACAATCATGAACACTATGTGATACTATCGCCGGGAGCCACGGTCTTAATGCAATTGCTCGGGGCTCAGTCAATCGAAATGACTGTCAATTGAATGGTAGTGGAATGGAAATCAACTTAGCATTTGGAACAGAGATAAGAAGATAGGAAACTTCGTTCCCGCCAAAAAATATGTCGAACAAAGACTGAATTTCTTCGTTTACTTTTACGTGGGGACACACGTATAGTATATGTGTGCTGTATGTGAAGTTCACCGAATGTCGTCACGTTTATTTGACATTTCCTTTGTTTATCATTTTATGAGAACAAAAATTTATTAGATTGCGAAAATTGTTTTGCTATTTCGCAAAGAAATTAGGGTTTTTAATGAAGTTAAATCATGCACTGGACTGTGCAAGTGGCACGGCAAGTATTAGGAATTATTAATTCCGAACAGCAATGATGTCATTCGTCAAGAGCAACTGCGCGAGCTAATGGATAATACCAGCATAACCGATCATGATGGCTAAGTTGCGTGATTATGTGGAGTTGCAACTACTGGAAGTGGTGATGGTGGCGGCGACGGCGCATCACAAATTGGTAAAAGCTTACCACCACATCATGGCTACAGGTAGGGTGAATGGCATGCTTGCGGAATTTTGAATTTCATAATTTTTTGTGGATTTTTAGGACTTTGGCTTAGCCCTTTTGCCAAAAACTCCAAAAACTTATTTTCGCCAAAACAGAAAGTTATGTCCACACTAGAGAAGGCCAGAAGTGCTATGGACGAAACGTACGGGTATGTTTTATGATCAAAATATATGTATATTCTGTCTTCTTTGGCTAATAAAAAATTCAGTCAAGTCGACTGAATTTAGAGACCGAAATATGTGAATTTTTATTGTGAAAGTAAATTTTCTTTCCTTTCATTGCAGACGAGGTTACGACGAACACGTTGCTTACAAGCAACAAGCTTATGATAGCTATAGCTACGGACATGCTCCAACAAATGCGGCTCCTCTTCACGGACCGCAGAACAGTAGTATTAGCGTATCTGGCATAGGTGCACGCGGCCCTTATGGCACACCCGAATACGAACCGGAATATAATTGCAGATTATTATAAGCAAAATTATTCATCTAATAACTTAAATGTTATGTATCGTATAAAAACTTAAATGGTTGCATGCATAAATAAATAAATACGTCGAAGGACTTAAATTCTTAAGGCATTAAATTCTTATTATTTAAAAGGAATGCTTCTTATACCCGAGGGGATGAGGTTATATTCAATTTGTGCTTTCGTTTGCAACGCATTAAAGGAGGCGTGCTATAGAAAAGTATATATATTCTGGCTCAGAATCACCTCCCAAGTCGATTTGGCCATGTCCGTCCGTCCGTCTGTAGAAATCACGATTAAGGGAGAACGAATAGAGCTATGAAATATGGGACGAATATACTTTGTCATAATAGGCTGTTTGGTATTAAATACAATACCAACATGGTTGTTTGGAACACATATGCAATCTTGCGTCCTGGAGAATTATAACTTCGCAACCATGTTCGTTATCGAATTTTTCAAATTTTGCGAGGATGTTTAGCTATTTCAGCAAAGATAAAAGGAAATAAAGTTACTCATAACTACTGAAAATAAAGAA
Organism: Conops quadrifasciatus; assembly: GCA_949752815.1. Classification (NCBI taxonomy): domain Eukaryota; kingdom Metazoa; phylum Arthropoda; class Insecta; order Diptera; family Conopidae; genus Conops; species Conops quadrifasciatus. The sequence goes on along the minus strand of OX457077.1, from coordinate 22,826,184 downwards.
TACTTCTAAACAAACAAATGGCGGAATTCTGTACATGTAATTAACATTATTTGTATCGTTAAATACAATATCCATAAATAAAATAGAAGATTTCATCTAAAATTTATTCATTTCTTCAATTGTGGTGAAAAAATCAATCATATTATAAAGCAGCGTTACATTTTACGTTAACAAAACGAAATTCAGAAAGTACGAAAAAGGTAAAAGTACTTTTTGTAGCACTCGGTGTAAACACTATAATTTTCTATTCTAGGAAGTAATTTGTACTCCGTGAAGCAAGAATGAACGTTTTGTTAACAGTTCAAGCACATTTATGCACTTATATATTTGGTAATAAAGAAAAACATTCAATTTATTTCATATTGTAGCATACCGGCAACACTGCTTTGGTACCAGAATTCATAAGAGGAGCAAAAAGAGGTGCGTTCTATACAAACGGGCAACACTAGTATCGGCAAATTCAATGGCGAGGTGAACGAAAATATGAGGGTATACCAACGTCATTTTATGTCTGCTCTTTTATTTTAATTGGATAATCAATTTGATTTTATAATGTTTTATTTTGCGTGAATTGTTAAAAAAATAGGTCATACAGTTTCTGGTATATAATAGTGGCGGTTTTGAGCGTATAAAACAATTTACATTAGATTTTTTTATGTTAATCTGCACTTGCAATGATATTTAACTTAAAAATACTATCTCCAAATAGGTTCTAATTAAGTAAAAAACTATTTAAAAGTAAAATGGATATTAAGTAAACTAAATATTGGCATAAATAAATAATAAAAAATTGATGTCTTCGAATTCATTACTTATATGAATAATTAATGAAGTTGCTATCTCAATACAAACGATTTGACTTAAAAATCTGAATTGTCATTGGGGTCTGAAATCTGAACCCTCTTCGTCCCGATCACTCTTCATCCGGTGTCTGATAGTTGAGTTTCTATTTTCAATTATCCCCTCCCCCGCGAACGCGGCACCGTACAGAACGGAACGAACAATGACTTTCCTATACGAAAAACCCCGTTCCCTTTCCTTGACACTCTTCATCAGGGTCTGATAGTTGAGTTTCTGAGAAGCATTTTTCAGGTTTTTCACAAACACTACTTTACGTCAGAGTTGCATATTTTAGCATATTTCAGCAGTTTCCTATCTCCTTATCTCTGATTTGGAATCACAACGCAAATGGAGAAATTCAAAAAAAGTACTTTGACTAATGACTAAATTATTATTTAAGTGTTTTATGTGATGTTTTTGTATTTTTTTCTAGTACGGGCGTTGCTGTACTTGGCCACACGGTAGCTCGATTTACTCACGCACAAATCCGCCGGATTTACTTTAGCTTTAAATCAAAAGAACAATGAAATGTGCAACATATTATTTTTATAATTCAGACTGTATATTTAAATGTTACTACATACCAGAGATAATCTCTGCTACATACTATTCTAGGAAAAATTATTCATCTAATAACTTAAATGTTATGTATCGAATAAACACTTAATGTGGTTGTATACATAAGTAAATAAATACATGAAAGAACTTAAATTCTTATTATTTAAAAGCAATTTTTTTTTACCCTACACCCGAAAGGATGAGGGATAGATTCACTTTGTACTTCCGTTTGTATCGCATTAGAGGCGTCTGCCTGTAAGTCTGTCAGTCCGTCCGTCTGTAGAAATCACGATTAAGGGAGAACTAATAGAGCTGTGAAATTTGGGACGAATATACTTGGTCATAATAGGCTGTTTGGTATTAAATACAATACCAACATGGTTGTTTGGAACACATGCAATCTTGCGTCCAGAAGATTTATAACTTCACAAACATGTTCGTTATTGAACTTTTAAAATTTCACTAGAATGTTTAGCTATTGCAGCAAAGATAAAAGGAAAGAAAGTTACTCATAACTACTGAAAATAAAGAATACACCTAAACAAACAAATGGCGGAATTCTGTACATTTAGTTAACAATATTTGTATCGTTAAATACGATATCCATGAATAAAATAGAAGATTTCATCTAAAATTTATTCATTTCGTCAATTGTGGTGAAAAAATCAATGATATTATAAAGCAGCGTTACATTTTACGTTAACAAAAGAAAATTCAGAAAGTACGAAAAAGGTAAAAGTACTTTTTGTAGTACTCGGTGTAAAGAACACAATAATTTTCTATTCTAGGAAGTAATTTGTACTCCGCGAAGCGAGAATAAACGTTTTGTTAACAGTTCAAGCACATTTATGCACTAATATATTTGCTAATTAAGAAAAAAATCAAATTTATTTGATATTGTAGCATACCGACAACACTGCTTTGGTACCAGAATTCATAAGAGGCGCAAAAATAGATGCGTTCTATACAAACGGGCAACACTAGTATCGGCAAATTCAATGGCGAGGTGAACGAAAAATTTGAGGGTATACCAACGCCATTTTATGTCTGCTTTTTTATTTTAATTGGATAATCAATTTGATTTTACAATGATTTCTTTTGCTTGAATTGTTCATATAATAGATCATACAGTTTCTGGTATAAAATAGTGGCGGATTTGAGCGCATAAAACAATTTACATTAGATTTTTTGTTGTTAATCTGTACTTGCAATTACTTCTAAACTTAAAATGCTTTTACCAAATAGGTTGTAATTAAGTAATAAACTATTTAAAAGTAAAATGGATATTAAATAGACTAAATATTGACATAACTAAATAAATAAAAATGTATGTCTTCGAATTCATTACTTATATGAATAATTAACTAAGTTGCTATCTCAAAACAAACATTTCGACTTAAAAATCTGAATTGTCATTGGGGTCTCAAAGCAGAACCCTCTCCGTCCCGATCACTCTTCATCAAGGGGGTCTGATAGTTGAGTTTCTTTTTTCAATTAACCCCTCCCCCGCGAAAGTAACACCTTCAACAAAGCAAGAACTATGACTTTCCTATACGAAAAACCCGGTTCCCTTTCCTTAACGCTCTTCGTCTTGGGGTCTGATAGTTGAGTTTCTGAGAAGCATTATTCAGGTTTTTACAAACACTGCTTTACATCAGAGTTGCATTTTTTGGTTTATTTCAGCAGTTTCCTATCTCCTTATCTCTGCTAATAATGCTGGTGAAAGTTTGGTTTAAAATTGTAAACTTCTGTAGGATTACCAGTTCCTAAAAATCGCAGGGTCGCCGCCAACTGCTCGTCAGGTGGTATAGGTTGCCGCATGTGCGTTCCGACTTTCTGCAAATCCCTTTTAACGTAATTAAGTAATTCGTTAAACTTATGCTTCGACATTCTCAAATAGTCGCTAAAGGAAAGTTTATCGCAAACTTTAATCTTTTTTGGCAGAACTGCATATCCTCTATAATTGTAACCGCAACCATACCGCGATGCGCGATGCGTAAAACTCTCCCTATGTGTTTTCTATAGGAATTTGACGTCACAGAATCAAGCGATGTGTCGCGATTCAATAGATCTATTCTATCGCGCTGCTCTCTTGGTTTTTACTGTCTTTGTTTTTACTCACTCTCAGAAAAAAATGGCCACCTCTTACCGAAAAACCTGAGGATTTGTTGTTTCGCTGCTTTTACTCGTTGCTTTTGTATAGAAAATGTAAACTAGAACCATATGTTTTAGACTTCGAAATTTATTCAAATTTACAAGTAAAAATTAAATTTACGAAAAATTTCCACAAATTTTTAAAATGCAAATAAAATATGAATGCGGAATATAAAATGTTCAGCGCAACGGAGTGCTGTACTATCTCTTCTTTTTAGGGAATAAAAATATATTGGAGAAGGACAAGATTTGTAAGGCAATTGGTGAGCGGCTGGTGGCGGCGAACAAATTGCAGAAGCAAGCACATGTTTCCAGAAATATGGAACGTAAACAAATTTTTTAACAGGTACCAGGAGACACTGGTATTTCGACTTTGCGAGAACACCCGACGATTTGCGTCTGCGCGAGGGTTTTGAGATGGCTTGACTTCAATCCATTTTCCCTTGCGTAGCCGGAATTGTGGTAATTTTGTGAGTTGTTATGCTCGCAGGGGTACTATGGCTGGTACCCGCCACAGCCTCAGAGCCCACAATAGTCTCCTGGCTAGAAGCCAGGAGTATGGAACTGGTGCTTCTGGAGAAAAATTTTGGTCGGACGAACATTGGTACAAACGGGAGAGAACAAGCAGATCCCAGTTCGAGTGATGAATGAGTTCAGGTCACCGATCACTTTAAATAAAGGAACACTAGTAGGACAATGTCAAGCTGTAGAAGCCGTGGTTAATTGTGACAATTCTCCACAGAAATGCGGAAACAGGGTTTTCAAAGAGACAAAAACTCTCACCATCATAGGTAATTGGTTGAATGAGGTGAGTGGGCCAGAAAGGATAAAAGCAAAACGGTTACTAGAAAAGTATAGCTCCATATTTGCTAACGATGGCAATAAATTTGGAAGAACTGCCATCGTACAACATCGGATAGACACTGGCGACAGCTACCCACTGCCACGAATAGATGACACCTTGGATACATTATCCGGTGCGAAATGGTTTTCAACGCTGGATTTTCAAAGCGGTTATTGGCAAGTGGAAATCGAGAAATCCGATCACGTTTAGCATCGGGGATGGACTATGGCAATTCTCTGTAATGCGGTAATTTTTTTTTGTTCTGCGACGAGCAAAAAGCAAACTAGAAATTAGCCAAAATGCTAGCTTTTTGGCCTCGCGTGGTTTGACAACCAAAGTGATTTTACATTCTTCGCGTTTACGTAACAAAGCCGGAAAAACATGTGAAAATACCAACAACAAACGAATTTTCGTTTTGGGATTTTTTCCTAGCGTTTTCGTTTTTACTTTTTACTATTCCAGAAAATTCCAGTTTCGTGCACGTTTCGTTCGCGCTATGATTTTACCTTATCTTACTATTAAAAATAGTCAGCAACACAAGTATATGTATATTAATACATATTGGTGTCTATTCCCATTTCGTTCACTCCTTCAATCGTGCTCACAAAAATTAGCATAACAAAAGTTGACAGCTTAGCTTCCTCTTATTTACATTAAGCGTTTTGGCTTCCACAAATTTGTTGTTGTCAATAAAATTATAACAAATCAATAAAACAAAACAAAACAAAATAATTGACGTTTTTAAAAATTAAGAACTAAGAGGGCTATATCGTATACGCAGGCAGGACAGTTTTCCTGTGTCCGCTTTATACACTTATTATTACAACACTGGTCAGTTTGCTTGTTAAAAGGCACGATGTTTCTTGTTTAACAACCAAGTACGAACCAGAGATAACGAGATAGGAAACTGCGTCAAGACCCATCGTATATGTCAAAAAAAAACGAAATTCGGTAATTAGGTGAAACACGTATAGTGTATGTGTCGTGTATATGTAGTTCACCACAAGACGTCACGTTTATATGACATTTCCTTTGTTTATTATTTTAACAGATAAAAAGTGCTTAGCTTGTGAAAATTGTTTAGCTATTTCGCAAAGAAATTAGCGTTTTTAGTGAATTTAAATGAAGTTAAATCATGCACTGGACCTCGCAAGTAGCACTTGCCGGGGCTGTATATGAACGGCTTGCTATTTTGGAGCAGGATGATTGGCCTGCAACAGCAGGCATGGAAATTTCAGTGCAGGGAAGTTTGTTGCGACTTCTGGTATTTTTCTCCGGACAATCGGAGTTGATAGGTCATGTTTTGAGTGGTACCGCATCAGATCCGATTCCACCGACTTCAAACTTAAGCGTAGCAAAATTCTTATGGGACTTAATATGTATGGCAATGACTACACGTCAAACGGTGGCGGCTCCATTGTTGCTCAGCAGTATTTGGAACTCTTGAAACATGTTAAAAAACGTTTGACATGATAATAAAGTTGCCGAGAATTTTTTCGAAATTCGGTTCGAATATTCTTAAATTTGCGATCCTGTATATCATTATATGAATACATTTTTCTTCTAGAATTAACTCTGACCAAAGAAATTAGCGTTTTAGTGAATTTAAATGAAGTTAAATAATGCACTGGACCTCGCAAGTAGCACTTGCCGGGGCTGTATATGAACGGCTTGCTATTTTGGAGCAGGATGATTGGCCTGCAACGGCAGGCATGGACATTTCAGTGCAGGGAATTTTGTTGCGACCTCTGGTATTTTTCTCCGGCCAATCGGAGTTGATGGGTCATGTTTTGAGTGGTACCGCATTGGATCCGATATCAGCATATCAAGGCACCACCTTATCGCAAAATTATGAACACTATGTAATACTATCGTCGGGAGCCACGGTCTTTATGGCGTATACTCGGGGCTCAGCCAATCGAAATGACTGTCAATTGAATGGTAGTGGAATGGAAATCAACTTAGCATTTGGAATCGCAACGCAAATGGAGAAATTCAAAAAAAGTACTTTGACTAATGATTAAATTATTATTTAAGTGTTTTATGTGATGTTTTTGTATTTTTTTCTAGTACGGGCGTTGCTGTACTTGGCCACACGGTTGCTCGATTTACTCACGCACAAATCCGCCGGATCTACTTTAGCTTTAAATCAAAAGAACAATGAAATGTGTAACATATTATTTTTATAATTCAGACTGTATATTTAAATGTTACTACATAATATTGTAGGAAAAATTATTCATCTAATAACTTAAATGTTATGTATCGGATAAACACTTAATGTGGTTGTATGCATAAGTAAATAAATACATAAAAGAACTTAAATTCTTATTATTTAAAAGCAATTATTTTTTACCCTACACCCGAAAGGATGAGGGATAGATTCACTTTGTGCTTCCGTTTGTATCGCATTAAAGGAGGCGTCTGCCTGTAAGTCTGTCAGTCCGTCCGTCTGTAGAAATCACGATTAAGGGAGAACTAATAGAGCTGTGAAATTTGGGACGAATATACTTGGTCATAATAGGCTGTTTGGTATTAAATACAATACTAACATGGTTGTTTGGAACACATATGCAATCTTGCGTCCAGAAGATTTATAACTTCACAACCATGTTCGTTATTGAACTTTTAAAATTTAGCTAGAATGTTTAGCTATTGCAGCAAAGATAAAAGGAAAGAAAGTTACTCATAACTACTGAAAATAAAGAATACACCTAAACAAACAAATGGCGGAATTCTGTACATTTAGTTAACATTATTTGTATCGTTAAATACGATATCCATGAATAAAATAGAAGATTTCATCTAAAATTTATTCATTTCGTCAATTGTGGTGAAAAAATCAATGATGTCAAATCAAATGTAAAGCAGCGTTACATTTTACGTTAACAAAAGGAAATTCAGAAAGTACGAAAAAGGTAAAAGTACTTTTTGTAGTACTCGGTGTAAAGAACACAATAATTTTCTATTGTAGGAAGTAATTTGTACTCCGCGAAGCAAGAATAAACGTTTTGTTAACAGTTCAAGCACATTTATGCACTAATATATTTGCTAATTAAGAAAAAAATCAAATTTATTTGATATTGTAGCATACCGACAACACTGCTTTGCTACCAGAATTCATAAGAGGCGCAAAAATAGATGCGTTCTATACAAACGGGCAACACTAGTATCGGCAAATTCAATGGCGAGGTGAACGAAAAATTTGAGGGTATACCAATGCCATTTTATGTCTGCTTTTTTATTTTAATTGGATAATCAATTTGATTTTACAATGTTTTCTTTTGCTTGAATTGTTCATATAATAGATCATACAGTTTCTGGTATAAAATAGTGGCGGATTTGAGCGCATAAAACAATTTACATTAGATTTTTTGTTGTTAATCTGTACTTGCAATGATTTCTAAACTTAAAATACTTTTACCAAATAGGTTCTAATTAAGTAATAAACTATTTAAAAGTAAAATGGATATTAAATAGACTAAATATTGACATAAATAAATAAATAAAAATGTATGTCTTCGAATTCATTACTTATATGAATAATTAACTAAGTTGCTATCTCAAAACAAACATTTCGACTTAAAAATCTGAATTGTCATTGGGGTCTCAAAGCTGAACCCTCTTCGTCCGGATCACTCTTCATCAAGGGGGTCTGATAGTTGAGTTTCTATTTCCAATTACCCCTTCCCCGCGAAAGAAACATCCGCAACAAACTTCGGACTTTGACTTTCTTATACGAAAAACCCGGTTCCCTTTCCTTGTCACTCTTCATCCTGGGGGTCTGATAGTTGAGTTTCTGAGCTCAATTTTCGGCTTTTTCACGAACACTACTTTACGATTAGACGTCAAATCGCAGATCAGAGTTGCAAGTTTTTCGAGCCTTGACGCAGTTTCCTATCTCGTTATCTCTGGTCTCCGCTTTAACTTCGCAACTGGCTTCATCGTCGCAAAAGTTGTCATATTTAAGTGGCGGCGAAGACAAAAATCCGTTAGGAACGGTAGCAAAAACCCCGGTAGGAACAGCGACTGTAGCCTTGATAGGAACGGCGGCAACAGGTATAATAAGATAATTTCAGAAAGTAGTTTCTTATCAATTTAAAAACAATTTTAAATTTAAAAAATTTAAATTTCTTTAGAAAGCTTTAAATATATGTTATCTTATTTTTAGTATATTTCCTTGGGTTAATTACACATTTTTCTTTGGAAAAAATTATTTTATCAAAAAAAATAGTACTAAAAACTAGAAATATTTATAAAACTAGAAATATTTTGATAAAAAGTTATTTAACATAAATGAATGACATTTTAATTAGCTTTATAACGGAACCAATATCACTCAAACAGCTTACATAGTTTCGGAGATACAGACGATTTTATTTCGAATTTCAAGGGGCTCCAGCCCCGTCCCCAAGAGAGAGCGATTTTTTTTTTTGCCTTGTTGGGGTCAGGACCAAGAGCACTAACAAAAAAAAACAAAAAAAAAAAATTGGAGCCACTTGCGTAAAGTAAATATAAGCCGAATTACTTTTTATTTTTTTTTAAAAACCAATAATTTACATGGAGTTAATTATTCTTTTTCCGTGTGTCCGGACTTGACACAAACTTTATTTCGTAAGAATGTGGTGTTTGCTGAATCTGTCAAAACCTATTTTCTTTAATGTGTCCGGACACATCGGACTTCTTATTTTCTTTGATGTGTTCGATGTGTCCGGACCCATCAAAGACACAAACGTTATTTTGTGAGAATGTAGTGTGTTTGCTGAAGCTGTCAAAACCTATTACGACCTGTTTATATGCGAAATAAAGAATGCTCAAGCGTTCGTAAAGAAGGGAACCTCTTGTTTTTCATTCTTGTTAATATTATTTGTTATCTATTAGCTTATAACTATTAGTGTCCAAAGCACATTCATAGGTCCAATAATACTATTTTTAGTATTTATTTATATCTATATCTCACTTAACCAAATAACACTTCGCGGTGTGCCGTGTGTTCGGCGGAATGGTGGCATGAAAGAAAATGAACGGACACATTGGAATTGGAAAGGCAAAAAAATTTAATAGGTCCGCGGACATGTGTCCGAGACATGTGTCCGGACCTAAAAAAACCCGTTTCATGTCCGATCCGGCTCCGGACTCATTAAGCACAACCCTATTAATCAGAGATAAGGAGATAGGAAACTTCGTTCTCGCGAAAAGTTCACCGCATCACGTGACACTTATATGACATTTTCTTTGTTTATTATTTTAAGAGCTCCAAAAATGCCGGCAAGTGATGGATTTAGTTAAATACTATAAGGGTTCCGGGAGAAATGTTACCTTTATGTTACTTTTGTTACTTTTTACTGTCTTGGGGATTAACAATAATTGGAACAGTCCGAAAAAATAAAAAGTTTCTGCCAGGTACCATGGGGCCCTCTAAAGATAGAGAAGTATTCTCTACAAATTTTGCATTTACGAAAGAGGTTCTACTCTGTTTCTATGTGCCTAGGAGAAATAAAGCAGTTATATTGCTCTCCACCTCGCACTCTACTCCCGATATTTCAAACTCACAAACTGCAAAACCTGATGTAGTCTTGGATTACAACAAGAACAAAGGGGGTGTAGATTTGATGGACCAAATGTTGTCGGAGTACACAACTAAACGTGCGACCCGCCGCTGGCCCCTCGCAATTTTCTTCAATTTTTTTGATATAGCAGGATTGGCTGCTTATGTTATTTATATGGACCACAATCCAAAACAGAAGAAGGGAGCAGCTCGACGGTTATTCCTGAAGGACTTAGCAGAACAACTTGCAATGCCGTCAATACAAGTTCGGGCTTCGAATCCACGAACTTATGGTAAACATTTTACCAAAATTGCTTTCGAATCCTTTCTGGAACACCAAATAACGCTCCCTGGGCTTATAAAAAGTCAGGATGGTAAAACTCGCAATGCAGACGGCCATGCAATGATAGTTGGAAGCTTTTTTGTATGCCGAGAAACGAATTACAAGCAACGCAAAACTCGCAAGAACTGCATATCCTGCCTGAAGCCTATTTGTCAAGAACATTCGGTTACCTCATCAACATGCAGCCAATGCTCGACAATAACCATCCCTAGGAGGTAAATACATATATCACATCACATCACATATCATATCACAATGTTAATTAGTTTTTAATAAAATACTATAGAACTTTTAAAAAATTTTTTTTCTTTGTGTATTTTTTATGAGATTATCTTTATAAACACTATAAGGTATAAGGAATTTGTACCTATTCAGGAAACGACGTACGTATGTATTAAGTTTAAATGCATTTTGCAAAAATTTTATATGAATGAAAATATTTTATTTTAGCAAAATAAGTTAAAAACTTTGGTTTGAGCATTCCTAAAGACTCAAGTCCGTGGCCTTATTCTAAGTCTACTGTGTTGGCGTTTAAAAGTGCAAAAGGTACACGTGTACCTTTTGAGGAAAAGAAGGGTTAAAAATTTTTCGCCCGCGGCGCTATTTTCATAAAACTAAAAATTAAAAATTTAAAATCAAAAATCGCGCGATTTTTCTTAAAAATTTTTCGCCTGCGTCGCTAATAAAACTAAAAATAAAACAAGAAAAACCGCACGATTTTTTTTACAATCCCCTCTGCCCTAACATAACTGAGAAGGAAGATGAAGATCCCGAATCTGATTATGAAATTTTTGATTAATTAAGACGCCTTTTCTTATTTTATAATAAGATATTATACACCATTTTAAAGGTAAACAAATAACCTTTTAATATATCTTCTTAAATTGATACCTTCATGTATTCGTTAGGAGAAAAAATTCTTAATTTAAAAAAGATTTGGACAGTTTTCCAAAAAAGCCGTTATAACTTTTTTTCGGTTGCATATACGAAAAAAAAATATGTAACATAAATTAAAGTAAAACAAGTAAGAGCGTTATCTTCGGCCTGGCCGAAGCTCATATACCCTACACCCGCATCTGTCGAAGTGATAAAAAGTGGGCGGGTGACACCTACTCTTTTTAAATTTACAGGGAGTAAATTTTTTTCTATTAACTCATCTACAACACCGTTTTTCGTGCTAAACACCTCATTATATGGTATAGTATATAAGTGGGCGTGTCACGCCCATTTTTTAGTATATATTTTAGTCTAAGATGGTGGACCCGGAAATAAAATTTTAGCTGAAAATTCGGTCTACAAGCTAAGAAATTAAGCTATAAGCACGGATGAGTGCATATTTTCTATAAAAAGTAGGCGTGTCACTGGTCCGATTTTCCCCATTTTCAATACCAAACAGCGTAGGATAACAAAGAATATTCGTACCAAATTTCATGATGATACCTCCATTCGTATTCGAATTCGAACCGGAATATAACTGCAGATTATTATCAGCATTCACCAAATTACGGAGGTCTGCGGAATTATTAACAGAATATTTCCGATAGAAGCTCTGCATGCAATTTCAATATTCGGAAGTTACACTCTCGTAAGTTTATTCATTAATCATTTCCTTAGCCTTTTTGGCTTTCTTTGATTTATTTACATATTTTATTTTATTCTCTACATTTTAGGCATTCTAGTACCAGATCCGTTACTCTCAAAGCTGCCAAATCATACAGTAAAATACGATACAGTAAAGTACGTTCCAAATACTCGCACAAATCCGCCGGATTAACTTAAGCTTTAAATAAAAACAACAATGAAATGTGGTACATGATATTTTAATAATTCAAACTGTAACAGAAAATAATAATACACCACTATTTTCACAATTATAAGCATTTAAATGCTAATACATAATATTTAAAAAGTAAATAAATACATCGAACTTAAATTCTTAAGGCATTAAATTCTTATTGTTTAAAGGCAGTTCTTTTATACCCTACACCGGAAGGGATGAGGATATTGTGCTTCCGTTTGTAACGCATTAAAAGAGGTGTAGCAGATATAGAAAAGTATATATATTCTGGCTCAGAATCACCTCCTGAGTCGACTTAGCCCTGTCCGTCCGTCTGTAGAAATCACGATCAAGAGAGAACGAATAGAGCTATTAAATTTGGGACGAATATTCTTTGTCATAATAGGCGGTTTGGTATTAAATACAATACCAACATGTTTGGCTGTTTCTATACCTGCCACGCCTCTTTTAATGCGGTTCAAACGAGAGCACAAAGTGAATATACCCTTATCCCTTCGGCTGCAGGGTTTATAATTTTAAAAAAATACACTTATACTTATACAAGTATATTTTGAAAAATATACTTAGCAGCCCTGCTGTGAAGTCTCTTTTTTACACCTTAGACGTCAGCTGAAAATATTTATCAGATATAAATAAATATTAAATAAACACTAAAGCACGGTTGCTTCGTAGAAGCACTAACCATACAACATATAGACCGCTAAAAGTCACTTTTTTCTGGTCCGCAAATCTTTAGGTAGCCTGGGTCCCACAAAGTTCTTTACTCTCATTTTCTCTTTAGGTGAGCAATTGTTTTTGCTTAACCTCAGCGACGGACGGTCAGTTTACTCGTTCTCTCACATGTTGCAAATTTTTCCCTACTCACTTGCACACCTACCGAGTTGTAGACCGAGCTGTTTATTTGCGTTCGTCATTTCATATTCGTAATTTGTGTATGTGTCCCTTATTTTGCTTGATTGTGAAGAACAACAAATGTATTTTGTTTTTGTAAGAAGTTACCCTAAATTCTTTTGCTTATTGGTATAGTGGTGTTTTGTTTCTTTTCTGCGCATGGGTCAAGGGATAATGCTTTATGCTTCTGCATTCATGAAACTTCTAGCATTTTTTCGCTGGCCGCCAATTTATTATTTGGACATTTTAAGATTTTCAAAAGGAGATTTACACCCTTATTCCAAGAGACGATATCGTTCTGAAAATCGTCTTTTTATATGCAAAACAACAACAAAAAGACGATTTTTGTTTTTGACGATTTCGTCTCTTGGAATAAGGGTGTTAGTTATAGATTTTTGATTCTAAAAGGTCTATAAAATTAACTTATTATACAATTGGCAATAATTGCAATTGCAAAAATCTTACGAAAGATGAGCTCACAAATATGAATGATTCTGAAGTTTTCCTGTATATTAAAAACTTTAATTATTTTAATAGTAATTTCAAATTAAGAGCTTCATCTGATGAATTTTATAGAATAACAAAATTTCATTATGATATATTTTTTGTTTTTTTTAATAAAAATTGCCAATTGTATAATAAGTTAATTTTATAGACGTTTTAGAATCAAAAATCTATAACTAACACCCTTATTCCAAGAGACGAAATCGTCAAAAACAAAAATCGTCTTTTTGTTGTTGTTTTGCATATAAAAAGACGATTTTCAGAACGATATCGTCTCTTGGAATAAGGGTGTAAATCTCCTTTTGAAAATCTTAAAATGTCCAAATAATAAATTGGCGGCCAGCGAAAAAATGCTAGAAGTTTCATGAATGCAGAAGCATAAAGCATTATCCCTTGACCCATGCGCAGAAAAGAAACAAAACACCACCATACCAATAAGCAAAAGAATTTAGGGTAACTTCTTACAAAAACAAAATACATTTGTTGTTCTTCACAATCAAGCAAAATAAGGGACACATACACAAATTACGAATATGAAATGACGAACGCAAATAACGAGCTCGGTCTACAACTCGGTAGGTGTGCAAGTGAGTAGGGAAAAATTTGCAACATGTGAGAGAACGAGTAAACTGACCGTCCGTCGCTGAGGTTATGCAAAAACAATTGCTCACCTAAAGAGAAAATGAGAGTAAAGAATTTTGTGGGACCCAGGCTACAGAAAGATTTGCGGACCAGAAAAAAGTGACTTTTAGCGGTCTATATGTTGTATGGTTAGTGGTAGAAGGTAACTCTGGTGCATTTAAGAAAACTTTGGGTGGTGGGTACAGCGAACGGGAGGTGAGTTTATTAAAAGAATTGCCTGGGGTGCAGTGACTGTCCGGCGAATGGTCGGACAAGTGCGCTGGCAGGCGGTGGTGTGAGGGAATAGACTGTCCGGCGAGTAGTCGGACAAGTGCTATTGCTAAAAAAAAAAAAGACTGTCCGCGATGAATGCCGGACGAGTGCACTTTCCTATTAGGAATATACAGAAAACGACTGTGCTTAAAGACTTTTATTGCCAACTGTCCGAGGTGTTCCGGACAAGTTGGACAGAGATAACGAGATAGGAAACTGCGTCAAGACCTATCGTATATGTCAAAAAAAACGAAATTCGGTAATTAGGTGAAACACGTATAGTGTATGTGTCGTGTATATGTAGTTCACCACAAGACGTCACGTTTATATGACATTTACTTTGTTTATTATTTTAACAGATAAAAAGTGTTTAGCATGTGAGAAATTATCAACTCTTTTGCAAAGAAATTAGCGTTTTTAGTGAATTTAAACGAAGTTAAATCATGCACTGGACCTCGCAGGTAGCACTTGCCGGGGTTGTATATGAACGGCTTGCCATTTTGGAGCAGGATGATTGGCCTGCCACGGCAGGCATGGAAATTTCAGTGCAGGGAAGTTTGTTGCGACCTCTGGTATTTTTCTCCGGCCAATCGGAGTTGATAGGTCATGTTTTGAGTGAAACCGCATCGGATCCGATGCCAGCGTATTGGCAGCACCTTGTCGCACAATCATGAACACTATGTGATACTATCGTCGGGAGCCACGGTCTTAATGCAATTGCTCGGGGCTCAGTCAATCGATTTGAATGGAAGTGGAATGGAAATGGAAATGAACTTGGCATTTGGAATCGCAACGCAAATGCAGAAATTAAGAAAAGGTACTTTAATTAATGATTAAATTATTATTTAAGTGTTTTATGTGATGTTTTTGTATATTTTTCTAGTACGGGCGTTGCTGTACTTGGCCACACGGTTGCTCGATTTACTCACGCACAAATCCGCCGGATTTACTTTAGCTTTAAATCAAAAGAACAATGAAATGTGCAACATATTATTTTTATAATTCAGACTGTATATTTAAATGTTACTATATAATATTGTAGGAAAAATTATTCATCTAATAACCTAAATGTTATGTATCGGATAAACACTTAATGTGGTTGTATGCATAAGTAAATAAATACATGAAAGAACTTAAATTCTTATTATTTAAAAGCAATTATTTTTTACCCTACACCCGAAAGGATGAGGGATAGATTCATTTTGTGCTTCCGTTTGTATCGCATTAGAGGCGTCTGCCTGTAAGTCTGTCAGTCCGTCCGTCTGTAGAAATCACGATTAAGGGAGAACTAATAGAGCTGTGCAATTTGGGACGAATATACTTGGTCATAATAGGCTGTTTGGTATTAAATACAATACCAACATGGTTGTTTGGAACACATATGCAATCTTGCGTCCAGAAGATTTATAACTTCACAACCATGTTCGTTATTGAACTTTTGAAAGTTCGCTAGAATGTTTAGCTATTGCAGCAAAGATAAAAGGAAAGAAACTTACTCATAACTACTGAAAATAAAGAATACACCTAAACAAACAAATGGCGGAATTCTGTACATTTAGTTAACATTATTTGTATCGTTAAATACGATATCCATGAATAAAATAGAAGATTTCATCTAAAATTTATTAATTTCGTCAATTTTGGTGAAAAATTCAATGATATTATAAAGCAGCGTTACACTTTACGTTAACAAAAGAAAATTCAGAAAGTACGAAAAAGGTAAAAGTACTTTTTGTAGTACTCGGTGTAAAGAACACAATAATTTTCTATTCTAGGAAGTAATTTGTACTCCGCGAAGCAAGAATAAACGTTTTGTTAACAGTTCAAGCACATTTATGCACTAATATATTTGCTAATTAAGAAAAAAATCAAATTTATTTGATATTGTAGCATACCGACAACACTGCTTTGCTACCAGAATTCATAAGAGGCGCAAAAATAGATGCGTTCTATACAAACGGGCAACACTAGTATCGGCAAATTTAATGGCGAGGTGAACGAAAAATTTGAGGGTATACCAACGCCATTTTATGTCTGCTTTTTTATTTTAATTGGATAATCAATTTGATTTTACAATGATTTCTTTTGCTTGAATTGTTCATAGAATAGATCATACAGTTTCTGGTATAAAATAGTGGCGGATTTGAGCGCATAAAACAATTTACATTAGATTTTTTGTTGTTAATCTGCACTTGCAATTACTTCTAAACTTAAAATACTTTTACCAAATAGGTTATAATTAAATAACAAACTATTTAAAAGTAAAATGGATATTAAATAGACTAAATATTGGCATAAATAATTAAATAAAAACGTATGTCTTCGAATTCATTACTTATATGAATAATTAACTAAGTTGCTATCTCAAAACAAACGATTCGATTTAAAAATCTGAATTGTCATTGGGGTCTTAAAGCTGAACCCTCTCCGTCTCGATTACACTTCATCAAGGGTCTGTAATGTTGAGTTTCTCTTGTAGTAACCCCTCCGCCGCGAACGTCTCACCCACAACAGGGGCACGTAACTTTCAGTTTCCTATACAAAAAACCCCGTTCCCTTTCCTCGACACTCTTTATCGTGGGTCTGTAATGTTGAGTTTCTGAGCTCAATTTTCGGCTTTTTCACGAACACTACTTTACAATTAGACGTCAAATCGCAGATCACAGTTGCAAGTTTTTCGAGCCTTAACGCAGTTTCCGATCTCGTTATCTCTGAAGTTGGAGCTCAAGCTCTGAATGAATTTTCAAAGAAATCGTTGCTCCTTTTATACAAAAATCTAGCACTCGAACAGTCACATGGTTGCATTAATTCAACAGCTGATGGGTTTGTTTGTAAATATAGTAAATTACATTAGTGAACATGCTCTTCTGTTATAAGTGCTTTTAAAGGAGTTTACATATGTATATGAATAAGAGGTTTACATATCATAATATAATAATATAGTTGTGCTTCAGTCTCCCCCTCTGATGTCGAAATCGTCGCGATGAGGCATCAGTAGGCTGGTTTCTTTGGACGGACTCTTCGCTTAATCATGTTGACTGGTGTCTCCGGAATGGCTTCTGAATTTCTGAAGGGTGTTATCTCTGAAGGGTCATGATCTTCATGAGCAATCATGTAGCTAGCTGAACCAATTTTTTTTGTAACTACATAGGGACCATCTCTTTTAGGAACGAATTTAGACGAGATTCCTTTTGCTGCTTTGCTGAGTACGTGAGTGGTAACTAGTACCTTTGTTCCTGTTTTAATGTCAATATGGCTGCGTCTCCGAGTATTGTTTTGGTAATTGTTATGATCTTGGAGCTTTTCCTCTGTATCTTCAGCCTTTTTGAATACGTCTGCTATTGTTTTGAGAAAGGGTGTAATCTCGGTCACGAAATTTTCCTTTTCTATTATGGCTCTTAAGTCGTTTTGTACATCATCTACCGTCCGCATTTCCCTGCCAAAGGTTAGGTAGGCTGCCGAATATCCCGTGCTTTGACAGATAGCCGAATTCATAGCGAAACGAATAGCTGGAATTTTCCTTACCCATGTTCGGTGGTCGTTTCCTACTAATATTGCTAGTTCAGTTTTGAGATCTCGATTTTTCCTTTCTACTGGATTGGATTCGGGGTGTAAATATTTGTTGTATGTTAAGGCAGTAGGTAACTTTCTGCATGATCGCCGATACGAATTGCTATTACGAATTGCCATTGTCGCTAATAATCTTCCTGGGGACTCCATATCGTAGAAAAACTTCGTTAATCAAGGTCTTTGCACAAGACTCCGCAGTGGCTTCAATTAATGCAAAAAGTTCGATCCAGCGGCTGGCCACGTTCTCTACAATAAATATCCATTTGTAATCATCACTGGCGGATGGCAAAGGTCTAAAAAGATCGATAGCAATTATTTCAAAACGTTGACTGCTGGAAAAGGTCTGATATAAACCCATTGGCTTTAAATTGGATGCCTTGTAACGTTAACAGCTTGTGCAGTTTTTTACGTATTTTTCTATATCTTTTCTGATACCGGGCCAAAAATATCTGGTTGTAACTTGGTGAATTGTCTTATCAATACCGTAATGACCTGATGTATCCTTATCGTGGTAAAGCTGCAATATTCCGACGCGTTCAGCTTCTGGTATGACTAACTGAGCATTTTCATTATCCTCATTGTAGTATCGATAAAGTACACCTTCGTTCATAACATACCCTCTTTTCGTCCAGTATGATAAATCGTCGTTCTTTTTTTCAAAGCAGTCTATAATCCTTTTAACATAGGAATCTTTAAATTGACCCTCTCTGATTTCTTTTGCTCCTCTTCTGGGCATCTCTATTTCGAAAAAGCAAAGTTGGCAAGTTTCATATGATTGGTGTTTTCCTTCACATGGTGGTCTAGAGAGGGCATCAGCGACTACATTAGTTCGTCCAGGTTTATATTCGATGTCTATGTTGAATGATTGAAGTAAAAGAGCCCATCTGGCTAAACGACCTGTAGGTGACTTAAGAGACATCAACCATTTTAAAGGCTGGTGATCTGTCACCAGTTTAACATGTATGCCTTCAATGTATCCTCTGAATTTCTGGACAGCCCATACCATGGCTAAGGCCTCTCTCTCTATTGTTGAGTAGTTGCGTTCTGCGGATGATAAAAATCTGCTAGCATATTCAATTGGATGCTCATCAGGGCCCTCCCCCTGAAGTAGAACTGCACCAAGCGCATAACCACTAGCGTCTGTTTTTAGTATGAAAGGTAGATGATCTTCTGCTTGCTTTAGTATTGGAGGTGATGTGAGTAGTTGTTTAAGTTTGTCGAATGATGATTGTTGCTCTTCACCCCACTTCCACACAACGTTTTTCTTTGTCAGTTCAAATAGGACTTTCGAAATATTAGCGAATTGTGGTATAAATCGTCGATACCAGGAACAAGCTTGAAGAAATTACATCAATTCTTTAAGGTTTCTGGGCTCCTTTCTAGATTGTATCGCCAAGACTTTTTCGGGATTTACTTTGATTCCCTTCGGTGTCAAAATATGACCAAGGTATCTAACACTGCCGCAGGCAAAATTGCATTTTTCTCGATTGACCTTTAGACAAAATTGTGACAAACGTTCAAAAACGCATTCTAAATCTTTTAAATGTTTTTCGAAAGTAGCGGAGCATAATATTATGTCATCAAGATATGCTATAAGAGTAATATCACCAAGTGTTACTTTAAATCTATCAATCCGCCGTTGAAAGGTTGCTGGGGCATTTCTTAAACCAAACGGCATTCTCGTGAATTTATACATCCCAAAAGGCGTAACAATGGCCGTTTTATCTTGATGTTCAGGATGAACACTGATTTGCCCATAACCAGTTTGTAGGTCAAGTGTCGACATATAATTAGTGACTTTTGCTTCATGTAGCAAGTCATCAATCCTGGGTAACGGGTAGCGATCTGGCTTCGTTATTCTATTCAACCTTCGGTAATCTATACAAACTCGCATAGTACCATTACTTTTGGGAACCATTACCACCGGTGCTGCCCACGCTGACTCGCATTATACTATTACTCCTAATCTTAACATTTCGGCGATTTCTTTCTTATGTTCTCTTTTTTTAAGAGGGGATAATCGATAAGGGGGTAAAGCGATTGGTGCATGATCCCCTGTTTCCATACGATGAACAGCATAAGACGTGGCTTCTGTGCTTTCTTCAAAGATATCCGCGTTGCCAGTCAACGTCTTATCTAGCTCGTCTTTTTGTTGTTGTGTTAAACTTACCCCATCTGTATCTTTAAGAACCTTGAAAGAAAATACATAAAGAAGCAACAAATTTTTATTGATAAAATCTTCGTATTTTTCATCCGGTTTTGATACTTTTATCGGAGGTGCAAAAAGAGTCGTTGTTCTTTTCGGCGTGATTTCTCCCAATGGCAATGAATTTCTAAAAATGGCCTGAATTCCATGAGGGGAATATGCATTGTTTGCTGATGAATAGTTGCTGGATGCAGGATGATGACCTTGGTGACGTTTTGCATTAGGTGTATCATTTTTAGCCGGACATACTTCTGGTGTTTTGCTAATTGGGCTAATTTCTTTTTTATTCAACAGGTCAACGAAATTTTCCATTTCTTTTAATGCCTGTGCAAATGGAGACAAGTTTGACGTTCCTGATTTTACTTGTTTGCTTACAACATCCACGGTAAAGGCCAGAGATAAGGAGATAGGAAACTGCTGAAATATGCTAAAATATGCAACTCTGACGTAAAGTAGTGTTTGTGAAAAACCTGAAAAATGCTTCTCAGAAACTCAACTATCAGACCGCGATGAAGAGTGTGAAGGAAAGGGAACGGGGTTTTTCGTATAGGAAAGTCATTGTTCGTTCCGTTGTGTTAGGCGCCGCGTTCGCGGGGGAGGGGTTAATTGAAAATAGAAACTCAACTATCAGACCATGGATGAAGAGTGATCGGGACGAAGAGGGTTCAGCTTTCAGACCCCAATGACAATTCAGATTTTTAAGTCAAATCGTTTGTATTGAGATAGCAACTTCATTAATTATTCATATAAGTAATGAATTCGAAGACATCAATTTTTATTTATTTATTTATGCCAATATTTAGTCTATTTAATATCCATTTTACTTTTAAATAGTTTTTTACTTAATTAGAACCTCTTTGGAAATAGTATTTTTAAGTTAAATATCATTGCAAGTGCAGATTAACATAAAAAAATCTAATGTAAATTGTTTTATACGCTCAAATCCGCCACTATTTTATACCAGAAACTGTATGACCTATTTTTTTAACAATTCACGCAAAATAAAACATTATAAAATCAAATTGATTATCCAATTAAAATAAAAGAGCAGACATAAAATGACGTTGGTATACCCTCATATTTTCGTTCACCTCGCCATTGAATTTGCCGATACTAGTGTTGCCCGTTTGTATAGAACGCACCTATTTTTGCGCCTCTTATGAATTCTGGTACCAAAGCAGTGTTGCCGGTATGCTACAATATGAAATAAATTGAATGTTTTTCTTAATTACCAAATATATAAGTGCATAAATGTGCTTGAACTGTTAACAAAACGTTCATTCTTGCTTCACGGAGTACAAATTACTTCCTAGAATAGAAAATTATAGTGTTCTTTACACCGAGTGCTACAAAAAGTACTTTTACCTTTTTCGTACTTTCTGAATTTCGTTTTGTTAACGTAAAATGTAACGCTGCTTTATAATATGATTGATTTTTTCACCACAATTGAAGAAATGAATAAATTTTAGATGAAATCTTCTATTTTATTTATGGATATTGTATTTAACGATACAAATAATGTTAATTACATGTACAGAATTCCGCCATTTGTTTGTTTAGAAGTATTCTTTATTTTCAGTAGTTATGAGTAATTTTCTTTCCTTTATGAGTAATTATGAGTTATGAGTAATTTTTTTTCCAAAGATTTTGCTGCAATAGCTAAACATCCTAGCAAAATTTCAAAAGTTCGATAACGAACATGGTTGCGAAGTTAGAAATCTCCAGGACGCAAGATTGCATATGTGTTCCAAACAACCATGTTGGTATTGTATTTAATACCAAGCAGCCTATTATGACAAAGTATATTCGTACCAAATTTCATAGCTCTATTCGTTCTCCCTTAATCGTGATTTCTACAGACGGACGGACGGACATGGCCAAATCGACTTGGGAGGTGATTCTGAGCCAGAATATATATACTTTTCTATACCACGCCTCCTTTAATGCGTTGCAAACGAAAGCACAAATTGAATATAACCTCATCCCTTCGGGTATAAGAAGCATTCCTTTTAAATAATAAGAATTTAATGCCTTAAGAATTTAAGTCCTTCGACGTATTTATTTATTTATGCATGCAACCATTTAAGTTTTTATACGATACATAACATTTAAGTTATTAGATGAATAATTTTGCTTATAATAATCTGCAATTATATTCCGGTTCGTATTCGGGTGTGCCATAAGGGCCGCGTGCACCTATGCCAGATACGCTAATACTACTGTTCTGCGGTCCGTGAAGAGGAGCCGCATTTGTTGGAGCATGTCCGTAGCTATAGCTATCATAAGCTTGTTGCTTGTAAGCAACGTGTTCGTCGTAACCTCGTCTGCAATGAAAGGAAAGAAAATTTACTTTCACAATAAAAATTCGCATCTTTCGGTCTCTAAATTCAGTCGACTTGACTGAATTTTTTATTAGCCAAAGAAGACAGAATATACATATATTTTGATCATAAAACATACCCGTACGTTTCGTCCATAGCACTTCTGGCCTTCTCTAGTATGGACATAACTTTCTGTTTTGGCGGTATGGAGTTTTTGGCAAAAGGGCTAAGCCAAAGTCCTAAAAATCCACAGAAAATTATGAAATTCAAAATTCCGCAAGCATGCCATTCACTCTACCTGTAGCCATGATGTGGTGGTAAGCTTTTACCAATTTGTGATGCGCCGTCGCCGCCACCATCACCACTTCCAGTAGTTGCAACTCCACATAATCATGCTAATATTAATAACTTAGCCATCATGATCGGTTATGCTGGTATTGTCCATTAGCTCGCGCAGTTGCTCTTGACGAATGACATCATTGCTGTCCGGAATTAATAATTCCTAATACTTGCCGTGCCACTTGCACAGTCCAGTGCATGATTTAACTTCAATTAAAACCCTAATTTCTTTACGAAATAGCTAAACAATTTTCGCAATCTAATAAATTTTTGTTCTCATAAAATGATAAACAAAGAAAATGTCAAATAAACGTGACGACATGCGGTCAACTTCACATACAGCACACATATGCTATACGTGTGTCCCCACGTAAAAATTAACGAAGAAATTCAGTCTTTGTTCGACATATTTTTTGGCGGGAACGAAGTTTCCTATCTCCTTATCTCTGCTTGAGCTCCAACTTGTCCGGAACACCTCGGACAGTTGGCAATAAAAGTCTTGAAACACAGTCGGTTTCTGTATAATCCTAATAGGAAAGTGCACTCTTCCGGCATTCGTCGCGGACAATCACTCTTTTTTTAGCAATAGCACTTGTCCGACTACTCGCCGGACAGTCTATTCCCTCACACCACCGCCTGCCAGCGCACTTGTCCGACCATTCGCCGGACAGTCACTGCACCCCAGGCAATTCTTTTGATAAACTCACCTCCCGTTCGCTGTACCCACCACCCACAGTTTTTTAAAATGCACCAGAGTTACCTCCTACGAAGCAACCGTGCTTTATTGGCGCCCAACATAGTGGCCAGCGACAGCGAGAAAAATTTGAATTTTACTGCACCAAGTGACAGCAACGCCTACAACGCAGAAGACAGCGCGGAAGACAGCGCAGAAGACGTCTCAGCAGACAACACCGTTACAAATATTCCAGCAAACGTCACTGAAATACACGGCGGCATGGAAGCAGAACAAACTCAGGAAAAAACAACAACGTTTTCTGATGGTCAATTTCAGCAGATTCTATGGGCTATAGCTGGTAATATGAAAACCGGCTCATTTGCACAATGCATAGCCCGCTTCAAAGGTGAGCGTGATCCTGCTATTGTCGAGGAATTTACGTCTGCAATCAGTGTATACAAAGACATTGAAAAGATTTCTGAAGCTGATGCTTTGCGAGGAATGCCACTGCTACTAGTAGACTACGCTGCGTCATGGTGGATTGGAGTGAAGGAAAATATAAAAACATTCCACGAGGCATGCGACGCCATCAGAGCCACTTTTTCTTCTCCATATCCGGACTGGAAAATATATGGCAATATTTTTGACAACCGTCAGCAATCAAAAGAGGCGACGGATAATTTTATTTGCAAAAAGCGTTTGCTATTCGCTCAACTGAAGGAACTAGTCAGCGAAAGCATCCAAATAAGCATGTTATACGGCCTCCTATCAATTAGGATCAGAGAGAGCGTGCGCCGCGAAGATATCTCAACCTTCGCTCAATTAATTTCGGCATGCAGAGACGCCGAAATATTTTTCGATGAATCCAGACAGCAGATACAATCAAGCAACGACAAAGCTTACCAAATTAATAAGACGGACACAGCTGCACAACCTGGAATACTTTGCTGTTCTTTCTGTCGACTTCGAGGCCACACAATAAACTTTTGCAGGAAGAAGCAACAACAACAACAACCGGTCCACAAACCACAAGCACCACCCGGTGTACAAGCAAAGGTATCATTTTCATGCTATGGGTGTGGAGCTCCGGGGGTATATAGAGCCAACTGCCCTACCTGCAGTACTCACAAAACAGAGAGTCCTCCGTACTTAGCATTTAACTCCGTAGCAACGACAGTTATTGGACGAGGACTTCCCATTGTCCTCATTGAAATCTTTGCATTAAAAGGAGAAGCCATATGCGACACTGGTGCAAAGACCAGCATCGCCAGCACAAATTTAAAAAGGATTTTGAGAGATAAGAAATGTGTTTTCCAAAAAGTTCAAGCTTTAGTCTCGCTAGCCGATGGAACAACTACCATCCAAAAGGTCAAATCAACTATTTGTGAAGTAACCCTCGGACTTCGAACGCGGAAAATACGTATGATATCACTGAAAAACGCAAAAGAAAATCACACATTAATTGGCGCAGATTTCATGGAACAAGCAGGGATCGTCCTTAATATGGCACAGCGTTACTGGTTCTACGAAGATGATCCAAAGTAAAAGTTTTGCTTCGAGGATCCAACCAAGGTAACAGCTTTTACTAGAGATAACGAGATAGGAAACTGCGTCAACGCCGATCGTATATGTCAAAAAAAACGAAATTTGGTAATTTGGTGAAACACGTATAGTGTATGTGTCGTGTATATGTTGTTCACCACAAGACGTCACGTTTATATGACATTTTCTCTGGTTATTATTTTACGAGATAAAAAATGTTTAGCTTGTGAAAACTTGTCAGCTATTTCGCGAAGAAATTATGGCTTTCAATGAATTTTAAAGAAGTTAAATCATGCACTGGACTGCGCAAGTAGCACTTGCTGGGACAGGAGCAGGATGATTGGCCTGTCACGGAAATTTCATGGCATGGCATGGAAATTTCAATGCAGGGAACTTTGTTGCGACCTTTGGTATTTTTCTCCGGCCAATCGGAGTTGATGGGCCATGTTTTGAGTGGTACCACATCGGATTCGATGCCAGCATATCAAGGCACCACCTTGTCGCAAAATCATTAACACTATGTGATGCTATCGTCAGGAGCCACGGTCTTAATGCGTATACTCGGGGATCAGTCAATCGATTTGAACAGAAGTGGAATAGAAATTAACTTAGCATTTGGAATCGCAACGCAAATGCAGAAATTAAAAAAAAATTACTTTGAGTAATGATTAAATCATTATTTAAGTGTTTTATGTGATGTTTTTGTATTTTTTTCTAGTACGGACGTTGCTGTACTTGGCCACACTGTTGCTGAATTTACTCACGCAGGAGTCTAATAAATTTAGACTCATTCACGAAAGATAAGCCTTCAGGCGGATATTGATTTTTATTCCGATAGAATAGCTTTGCATGCTATTGCAACATTCTGAAGTTACGCTCTCGTAAGTTTATACATTCATCATTCCCTTTGCCTTTTTGGGTATTTTTGATTTATTTACATATTTTCTTTTATTCTCTACATTTTAGGTAATCTAGTACCAGATCTGTTACTCTCAAAGCTGCCAAATCAAAAAGCTGTAAAAACCTGTAAAATGGTACATTCCAAATACTCGCACAAATCCGCCAGATTTACTTTAGCTTTAAATCAAAAGAACAATGAAATGTGCAACATATAATTTTTATAATTCAGACTGTATATTTAAATGTTACTACATAATATTGTAGGAAAAATTATTCATCTAACAACTTAATAGCCTGAACACAGTCAAATTTCGTTGACTACAAATGACGTCGCTAGTGTCAAAATTACATTGGCTCTTATGGGAAACGAGAAAAAAATAAAATTTCGTTGCATTCGTCGACGAAAGCAACGTCGGTAGTCGCTCGTGTTCTAATTCCTTAGCCACATAGTACGTCTTGTTCTTCTTTTCTTGTTTGTATGACAACTATCATCGCTCATCGCTCATCGTCGACGAAATGACTGTGTTCAGGCTATAAATGTTATGTATCGTATAAACACTTCCCAGTAGTTCATGTCTCGAAGACGCGTGCAAGACATATGGCCGTCGTCGAGGACACCTGGAAGACAAGCCTATGTTTGTCTTAGAGGACATTTTCATACGAATGTCTCGATTGTCTTCGACAACAAAAGCGACAGTGTCCTCAATATTGTCTTCGACATCAACAAGAGCGACAGTGTCCTCAATGTTGTCTTCGACGACAACAAGAGGGACAGTGTCCTCAATGTTGCCTTCGATGGCAATTAACGAAAATGTCGCCGCAGAAAATAAAAAAAAATAACCTAGAAACTACCATAGCACCACCAGAATCGTCCCTAGGACTTTATTTTGTAATATTTTTCAGAGAAATATTAATTTAAATTTTATTTATAAATTTTTGTAAACGACCGTTGCGGGATTCGAACCCTCACTCTCAATATTACTAGGCGAGCACTTACTCCACTAGGCTATCGAGAGCCGCTTGGTTTGTTATATTTTTTTTTTTATATCAGTCACAATTGAAAATCAACGAACGACTGAAAATTGGAAAAAAATTGAAGTAGATTTGAAAAGTCATAATAACAAATGCTCGTTGCTATGCTTAATTTTCAATTTTTGGTTACTAGCAGGACAACCTGCAGGACGTGTCCCTCACAATGTTCGATTGAGGACAGCTTGCATTCCGTGTCCCTAAAAATGTCGCCAATGAAAAATTTTGCCGACAAATAGGAATTTGTCTTGCAAGATGTCTTCGAGGACAATGTCTTCGACGAAGCTATGAACTGGGTTAATGTGGTTGTATGCATAAGTAAATAAATACATCGAAGAACTTAAATTCTCACTATTTAAAAGCAATTATTTTTTTAAGCTACACCCGAAAGGATGAGGGATATATTCACTTTGTGCTTCCGTTTGTAACGCATTAAAGGAGGCGTCTGCCTGTAAGTCTGTCCGTTCGTCTGTAGAAATCACGATTAAGGGAGAACGAATGGAGGTATGAAATTTGGGACGAATGTTCTTTGTCATAATAGGCTGTTGGTATTAAACAGCATACAGCAAACATATGCAATCTTGCATCTTAGAGCAAAGATCCAAGATTATCGAACTTTGAGAAATTTTGCTAGGATGTTTAAGCTATTGCCGCAATAAAAAGGAAGCAAAGCAAAGATAAAAGAAAGTTACTCATAACTACTGAAAATAAAAATTACTTCTAAACAAGCTAATGGCGGAATTTTGTACATTTAGTTAACATGTTTCGCATCGTTAAATACGATATTCATAAATAAAATAGAAGATTTCATTTAAAATTTGTTGTGGTGAAAAAATCAATCATATTATAAAACAGCGCTACATTTTACCTTAACAAAAGGAAATTCAGAAAGTACGGAAAAGGTAAAAGTGCTTCTTGCGGCACTCGGTGTCTATTTTCTATTATAAGAAGTAATTTGTACTCCACGAAGCAAGAAAAAATGTTTTGTTAACAGTTCAAGCACATTCGTGCACTAATATATTTGCTATTTAAGAAAAACATCAAAATTATTTTATATTGCAGCATACCAGCAACACTTCTTTGATACCAGAATTCTTAACAGGCGCAAAAATAGCTGCGTTCTATACAACCGGGTAACACTAGTATCAATTTCAAGGGCGAGGTGAACGAAAATATGAGGGTATACCAACGCCATTTTATGTTTGCTCTTTTATTTTATTTGGATAATCAATTTGATTTTACAATGTTTTATTTTGCTTGAATTATTCATAGAATAGATCATACAGTTTCTGGTATCAAATAGTGGCGGATTTGAGCGTATAAAACAATTTACATTAGATTTTTGTTGTTAATCTGCACTTGCAATGATTTCTAAACGTAAAATACTTTTACCAAATAGGTTATAATTAAGTAATAAACTATTTAAAAGTAAAATGGATATTAAATAGACTAAATATTGGCATAAATAAATAAATCAAAATTGATGTTTTCAAATTCATTACATATATGAATAATTAACTAAGTTGCTATCTCAAAACAAACGAATCGGCTTAAAAATCTGAATTGTCATTGGTGTCTCAAAGCTGAACCCTATCCGTCCCGATCACTTTTCATCTAGGGGCTGTAATGTTGAGTTTCTCTTGTAGTAACCCCTCCGCCGCGAACGTCTTAAAGAACATGGGTACATAACTTTCAGTTTCCTATACAAAAAACCCCGTTCTCTTTCCTTGACACTCTTCATCATTGGTCTGTAATGTTGAGTTTCTGAGCTGAATTTTTGGCTTTTTCACGAACACTACTCTACGTCAGAGTTGCATATTTTAGCAAATTTCAGCAGTTTCCTGTCTCCTTATCTCTGCTGTTAATATTCTTATATAAATGCTAAGAGTAAGAGAGAAATCATAACAATATCATTAAAGCCGTAGACCATGTGAAGAAAAGAGAAATCCTAGTGTACAATGTGTGTACCTCAAGCAAAAATAAACACAGCTTTGACATACCATCGATACCACGTAAAGCTTGTACCTATGAACTACTTGCTACGTTAAAGTTAAAAATGCGAATTTAGAAACTGTTATGATTCCATTCTTCGAAATCCTCCCCTTACGTCATCAACCACAATCCTCCAGCTAGCTCAATATACATGGGCGTGGTTCTTAACCCTTCCGATTGTGGCGAGGGGCAACAAGAAAAATTTATAAAGACAAACAAAGACGACGACACTTCCGCTTCCTCCGCTCACCTTAAACCCGCCATCCTTGACCCGCCCGACCCGCAAAACAAATAGATTTAATCCTTCATATCCACAAACATTTTAATATAACTATTCAAAATTTAAATATAATCATCAACATTTCACACAAATAAATATGTTTTATTAAAATAATTGGCGGTCTTTCCCAAGAACACGAAAGCAAATCTGCTTAATTTCCGTTTCCGCGTATACCGGTTATCCTAAAAAGAGCTCTCTTTGGCTACCCGATGATCGTATCATAAACAAAAACAAATTATAGTAAAAATTGGTACCTGACTCTACTACAGGGCACGACCACCTCACAGAAATGATTATACTTTTGACCAAAAAAAATAAAAATAAGCATCAAATACTAACATATAATACAAATAATACAGATTTGAAAATAAATTGTGATTACAAAATAAGCATATATAAACAGGCTTTCAATATAACAAAAAATAAACGTTCAATAAAAATTTGACTTTACCATAAAATTAAAGAAAAATATTAAAGCGGTACAAAAATAATAATGTTTGATCCAAAAGAAAATTTTATAAAAACACAAATCGCCAACCAGGTACAATTACGACAGCGCCCCCGCACCGCTCGCGTTATAACGCAACATAGAGAATCTGCTCTGCCGACGTCCCGCTCTGTCGACTAAAAGGCCGCTTCGTTCTTCAACGCTGCTTAAACAAAATTTTTTCTCTGGTATAACAGTTTTGCAACCATATGTGCCAAGGGCCGGTGAATAATTCACAAAGGCCAAATTGTGCCGCCCGTGGTGGAATTCCGTGTAGCGCTCTTTTTAGGCTTATTTTCAGCGCCTGAGTGCCCAATCTTCCAAAACAAAAACAAAATTACAAAATAGAGCTTCCTACCTTACTCCTCCTTTCTCACCCCTTATATGGATTCCTGGGCCGCAAATTTCCCTGGTCAGTATCTCCTGGGATTTCTTCTATTCTTCCCGGTCACCGGCGTATTTCCGTTTTTTTTTCTTTTTTATTCCGAAACTATTTTATTTTGATATTACAAAAAAATATCAAATTCTGATTTTAATTTCACCGGACTTTTTTTTAAATTTCAAATTCCAGAATCCCCTAAAACCACCGCGGCACAACTACTTTCTGCGACACACAAAATTATTCTAAACGATCAGCTCGACTGCTTTTTTCAAAAAACCGACCCGTTTGTCGGCCTTGAGAAATCATTTATTCGCATATGCGCGAAATTCTATTTATTACCAATTTTCCCATACCCCGAAAACATTTTGGCCGCGAAACCATTCTTCTTATTTACCCCTTTTCCTTGACACAAAAACAAAAAACATCCTGACCATGAATGGACATTCCTACCTGGCAACACTTCCCTTACACTCGCAATCTGACACCAAATACAACCGCTCTCTTTTCAGCGGCTGAATTGATATGGTGAATACACCTTCCTCGTGTATAACATACTCGCAAAAGCTCTTTTCCCTTTCACCTTTGTGAGCAATCAGCACTGCCGAAAACAAATTCACATTCATCTGACAGTTCGTGGCCTACATACACCAAAAAATATTAAATTTATTAAAATTTACTGCCAACATACATTGAACTAATTTTGCTTGCATATGCTCAACTCGAAAAATAAAGTCATCAACGGTCGTATGATTCGGGTCACCATCAAAACTCAGCTCCCACTTGCCTATTCGAACGGACGGAACTTCCGGACCACTAAAATTATACAACCTCTGATCACCCTCAATATCGGACCTGCTCGGTGGTCGGTAAGCATTATTTTGCCCAGTTTGCTGTGGTCTTCCCTGGTAATTACCATTTCTTGCGGCACCATTACCTCCTGGCCACACCCTCTGATTATTCGCGTTTGACCTGAAGTAACTTAATGCCTGACCAGAGTGTTTCCTATTCCCATTATTGCTCGATCTTCTTGTACCATTCGATTCAATTTTACGCTCATTTGCTATACCAGACACTTGGCCGGCGGTTGTACCTCCCAACCACATACCATGCCTATCTTGTCCCTCAACTCTAGTATTCACTAGCATCATGGCACGCAACTCGTTTATGATACCTTCCATACCTTCGCGAACTCCCTCACGAATCTTCCTGTCAATCGACTCGTCCATCGCACTTCTCAAATTGCTGCACGCAGAATTTACCATACTAACAATGGACTCATCTTGTGAAATTTCACCCATTGTCTGGTCATCCGAAGGTTCAGCTATTGTCACACTCTTAGTGACTCTTTTTGGCACCGCGTCTTGATTCTCCCTATTCACGTCTAACCTCAATCCAACCTGTTCGTTTCCTGTTTGTTTGTGCAGTATGCCCAAGGGTTCTTCCGCCCTCTTATCGGACACAATTATTGTCTCCGACAAATCTCTATAAAACTGCTGGTCTTGACCTACCGCGCCCTCTACTGACTGCTCGATAGACATATCCAATCTGCTCTCCATTGAACTGTTGACCCTTGCTAATTTTTCTTGAGGTGACCAGCGCTTCTGCTTTGACGTGCTACTTTTACTGAACGGCCTTTTCCGTGTTTGGTCAGCACCCGGCATGAGAAAACTGTCCAACCCTCTCACACAGGAATTCTTCAAAACAAAACAAAATACGCCTCAGACAAACCAACCACAAAACAACTAAAACAAACAATTGTAATATTCGGACTCAATCGAATTCTGATTTAAATTCCAATCTCAAAATTCCACTTGAAATTTATCCCGCTGTTACGCACAGCAAATAGACCTAGCTAATGAATTCGCTTACCTAACTACGAGTATCTGTGTATGACCACTTCGCGACAATCTTACGACAATTCGCGACAATTACCAGATTTGCGGAATCTCTCACCTTGTTATAACTTTTTCCCAAACTGAACGTCTCGTATACGTTTCGTGAAAACTTCACACGCACATGAAACTAAATTGTTTCATGTAAACAAAACTAAAAAAAAAAACACCATAAAAATAAATAAATCCAAATAAATACAAATACAAATAAATACATAAAAATAATTCTACAACACTACAATCTCTATCGAACACTAAGCTCATGCACAATACAAATGATGAAATTAAATAATACCAAATGAAACTTATTACCAAATTAGCAATACTAATAAATATTATTTATCTTTTTAGATAATTATTGACTCTGTTTTGGGGTCTTCGGGCATAGGATGCGGTTTTGCGAAGCATGCAAGGAATTCTTCATCTGAAACGGAACTATTTTGCCTTTTCTTATGTGTATATGTTAATCTCCATACTACTCTTTTTCCAAAAATTTTTAGGTCTTCAGCTTGTACTTCATGACACTGAAGTGACAAATCGGCTGTGAAAACACCAATTCGACCAACTCGTGCGCTGTGCAATTGGCCTATATACATATACTTGTAACTGGCCAAGTCACCAGCCACCGTTCAGTCGCATCTTCAATCAACCTAATCGTCTCCTGCCTACCACGCATACACAAGCTGAAAACGTCTTTCATCACGTCACATCATTCATACTATCCCTTGCGAACAGTGCAACCGATTTTTGGATATTCATTTGATTGCATCCTACTTCGGGTCACTTAGCACGCAGGGACACCACGACGACCGACATGCAATTTAAATATATATTTCACCAAAAATTTAAAATGTATTAATTTTATTTTCTGTTTGCAGTTACTCTTCCGCAGGACATCCTTCCTTCGGTGCAATAGGCTTCGTCTTATCTTGCCGATCCCTAGCCACCAGAATCGGGAATTTCTGCAAAGGACCAACCACTGTTTCCTTCATCATCTTCAACATAATCCAAAAAATAAAATAACTTGAAACTAAAATCTTGCGCAACCTACTGTTTTCCTGCGCGATTACTCATCCACAGCGCTTTGCTTTCTTGATGCTATTGGAGCTCGCGAATTTCGCCACACCAAGCTACCTGCTCAAAAGCTACAACAAAGCCCTGTTGAGGAACAATCGCGGAGCCAGCCTTTTTGATTGGGCGCCATTCTAGTCAGAGATAACGAGATAGGAAACTGCGTCAAGACCCATCGTATATGTCAAAAAAAAATGAAATGCGTTATTTAG
Organism: Conops quadrifasciatus; assembly: GCA_949752815.1. Lineage (NCBI taxonomy): Eukaryota > Metazoa > Arthropoda > Insecta > Diptera > Conopidae > Conops > Conops quadrifasciatus. The sequence continues at coordinate 22,792,911 of OX457077.1, read as the reverse complement.
GTGAAACACGTATAGTGTATGTGTCGTGTATATGTAGTTCACCACAAGACGTCACGTTTATATGACATTTCTTTTGTTTATTATTTTAACAGATGAAAATTTAGCTTGTGAAAATTGTTTAGCTATTTCGCAGAGAAATTAGTGTTTTTAGTGAATTTTACTGAAGTTAAATCATGCACTGGACCTCGTAAGTAGCACTTGCCGGGGCTGTATACGAACGGCTTGCCATTTTGGAGCAGGATGATTGGCCTGCAACGGCAGGCATGGAAATTTCAGTGCAGGGAAGTTTGTTGCGACCTCTGGTATTTTTCTCCGGCCAATCGGAGTTGATAGGTCATGTTTTGAGTGAAACCGCATCGGATCCGATGCCAGCGTATCAAGGCACCACCTTGTCGCACAATCATTAACACTATGTGATACTATCGTCGGGAGCCACGGTCTTAATGCAATTGCTCGGGGCTCAGTCAATCGATTTGAATGGAAGTGGAATGGAAATGGAAATGAACTTGGCATTTGGAATCGCAACGCAAATGCAGAAATTAAGAAAAGGTACTTTAATTAATGATTAAATTATTATTTAAGTGTTTTATGTGATGTTTTTGTATTTTTTTCTAGTACGGGCGTTGCTGTACTTGGCCACACGGTTGCTCGATTTACTCACGCACAAATCCGCCGGATTTACTTTAGCTTTAAATCAAAAGAACAATGAAATGTGCAACATATTATTTTTATAATTCAGACTGTATATTTAAATGTTACTACATAATATTGTAGGAAAAATTATTAATCTAATAACTTAAATGTTATGTATCGGATAAACACTTAATGTGGTTGTATGCATAAGTAAATAAATACATGAAAGAACTTAAATTCTTATTATTAAAAAGCAATTCTTTTTTACCCTACACCCGAAAGGATGAGGAATAGATTCACTTTGTGCTTCCGTTTGTATCGCATTAAAGGAGGCGTCTGCCTGTAAGTCTGTCAGTCCGTCCGTCTGTAGAAATCACGATTAAGGGAGAACTAATAGAGCTGTGAAATTTGGGACGAATATACTTGGTCATAATAGGCTGTTTGGTATTAAATACAATACCAACATGGTTGTTTGGAACACATGCAATCTTGCGTCCAGAAGATTTATAACTTCACAACCATGTTCGTTATTGAACTTTTGAAATTTCGCTAGAATGTTTAGCTATTGCAGCAAAGATAAAAGGAAAGAAAGTTACTCATAACTACTGAAAATAAAGAATACACCTAAACAAACAAATGACGGAATTCTGTACATTTAGTTAACATTATTTGTATCGTTAAATACGATATCCATGAATAAAATAGAAGATTTCATCAAAAATTTATTCATTTCTTCAATTGTGGTGAAAAAATCAATGATATTATAAAGCAGCGTTACACTTTACGTTAACAAAAGGAAATTCAGAAAGTACGAAAAAGGTAAAAGTACTTTTCGTAGCACTCGGTGTAAAGAACACAATAATTTTCTATTCTAGGAAGTAATTTGTACTCCGCGAAGCAAGAATAAACGTTTTGTTAACAGTTCAAGCACATTTATGCACTAATATATTTGCTAATTAAGAAAAAAATCAAATTTATTTAATATTGTAGCATACCGACAACACTGCTTTGCTACCAGAATTCATAAGAGGCGCAAAAATAGATGCGTTCTATACAAACGGGCAACACTAGTATCGGCAAATTTAATGGCGAGGTGAACGAAAAATTTGAGGGTATACCAACGCCATTTTATGTCTGCTTTTTTATTTTAATTGGATAATCAATTTGATTTTACAATGATTTCTTTTGCTTGAATTTTTCATAGAATAGGTCATACAGTTTCTTGTATAAAATAGTGGCGGATTTGAGCGTATAAAACAATTTACATTCAATTTTTTGGTGTTAATCTGCACTTGCAATGATTTCTAACCTTCAAATACTTTTCCAAAATAGGTTATAATTAAGTAATAAACTATTTAAAAGTAAAATGGATATTAAATAGACTAAATATTTGGCATAAATAAATAAATAAAAATTTATGTCTTCGAATTCATTATTTATGTGAATAATTAACTAAGTTGCTATCTCAAAACAAACGATTCGACTTAAAAATCTGAATTGTCATTGGGGTCTTAAAGCTGAACCCTCTCCGTCCCGATTACTCTTCATCTATGGTCTGTAATGTTGAGTTTCTCTTGTAGTAACCCCTCCGCCGCGAACGTCTTAAAGAACTTAGTTACATAACTTTCAGTTTCCTATACAAAAAACCCCGTTCTCTTTCACTCTCACACTCTTCATCATTGGTCTGTAATGTAGAGTTTCTGAGCTCAATTTTCGGCTTTTTCACGAACACTACTTTACGATTAGACGTCAAATCGCAGATCAGAGTTGCAAGTTTTTCGAGCCTTGACGCAGTTTCCTATCTCATTATCTCTGATTCTAGTTATGATTCCATTCTTCGAAATCCTCCCCTTACGTCATCAGCCACAATCGGATTCCCCCAGCTAGCTCAATATACATGGGCGTGGTTCTTACCCTTCCGATTGTGGCGAGGGGCAACAAGAAAAATTTATAAAAACAAACAAAGACGACGACACTTCCGCTTCCTCCGCTCACCTTAAACCCGCCATCCTTGACCCGCCCGACCCGCAAAACAAATAGATTTAATCCTTCATATCCACAAACATTTTAATATAACTATTCAAAATTTAAATATAATTATCAACATTTCACACAAATAAATATGTTTTATTAAAATAATTGGCGGTCTTTCCCAAGAACACGAAAGCAAATCTGCTTAATTTCCGTTTCCGCGTATACCGGTTATCCTAAAAAGAGCTCTCTTTGGCTACCCGATGATCGTATCATAAACAAAAACAAATTATAGTAAAAATTGGTACCCGACTCTACTACAGGGCACGACCACCTCACAGAAATGATTATACTTTTGATCAAAAAAAATAAAAATAAGCATCAAATACTAACATATAATACAAATAATACAGATTTGAAAATAAATTGTGATTACAAAATAAGCATATATAAACAGGCTTTCAATATAACAAAAAATAAACGTTCAATAAAAATTTGACTTTACCATAAAATTAAAGAAAAATATTAAAGCGGTACAAAAATAATAATGTTTGATCCAAAAGAAAATTTTATAAAAAACAAATCGCCAACCAGGTACAATTACGACAGCGCCCCCGCACCGCTCGCGTTATAACGCAACATAGAGAATCTGCTCTGCCGACGTCCCGCTCTGTCGACTAAAAGGCCGCTTCGTTCTTCAACGCTGCTTAAACAAAATTTTTTCTCTGGTATAACAGTTTTGCAACCATATGTGCCAAGGGCCGGTGAATAATTCACAAAGGCCAAATTGTACCGCCCGTGGTGGAATTCCGATAGCGCTCTTTTTAGGCTTATTTTCAGCGCCTGAGTGCCCAATCTTCCAAAACAAAAACAAAATTACAAAATAGAGCTTCCTACCTTACTCCTCCTTTCTCACCCCTTATATGGATTCCTGGGCCGCAAATTTCCCTGGTCAGTATCTCCTGGGATTTCTTCTATTCTTCCCGGTCACCGGCGTATTTCCGTTTTTTTTTTCTTTTTTATTCCGAAACTATTTTATTTTTATATTACAAAAAAATATCAAATTCTGATTTTAATTTCACCGGACTTTTTTTTAAATTTCATATTCCAGAATCCCCTAAAACCACCGCGGCACAACTACTTTCTGCGACACACAAAATTATTCTAAACGATCAGCTCGACTGCTTTTTTCAAAAAACCGACCCGTTTGTCGGCCTTGAGAAATCAATTATTCGCATATGCGCGAAATTCTATTTATTACCAATTTTCCCATACCCCGAAAACATTTTGGCCGCGAAACCATTCTTCTTATTTACCCCTTTTCCTTGACACAAAAACAAAAAACATCCTGACCATGAATGGACATTCCTACCTGGCAACACTTCCCTTACACTCGCAATCTGACACCAAATACAACCGCTCTCTTTTCAGCGGCTGAATTGATATGGTGAATACACCTTCCTCGTGTATAAAATACTCGCAAAAGCTCTTTTCCCTTTCACCTTTGTGAGCAATCAGCACTGCCGAAAACAAATTCACATTCATCTGACAGTTCGTGGCCTACATACACCAAAAAATATTAAATTTATTGAAATTTACTGCCAACATACATTGAACTAATTTTGCTTGCATATGCTCAACTTGAAAAATAAAGTCATCAACGGTCGTATGATTCGGGTCACCATCAAAACTCAGCTCCCACTTGCCTATTCGAACGGACGGAACTTCCGGACCACTAAAATTATACAACCTCTGATCACCCTCAATATCGGACCTGCTCGGTGGTCGGTAAGCATTATTTTGCCCAGTTTGCTGTGGTCTTCCCTGGTAATTACCATTTCTTGCGGCACCATTACCTCCTGGCCACACCCTCTGATTATTCGCGTTTGACCTGAAGTAACTTAATGCCTGACCAGAGTGTCTCCTATTCCCATTATTGCTCGATCTTCTTGTACCATTCGATTCAATTTTACGCTCATTTGCTATACCAGACACTTGGCCGGCGGTTGTACCTCCCAACCACATACCATGCCTATCTTGTCCCTCAACTCTAGTATTCACTAGCATTATGGCACGCAACTCGTTTATGATACCTTCCATACCTTCGCGAACTCCCTCACGAATCTTCCTGTCAATCGACTCGTCCATCGCACTTCTCAAATTGCTGCACGCAGAATTTACCATACTAACAATGGACTCATCTTGTGAAATTTCACCCATTGTCTGGTCATCCGAAGGTTCAGCTATTGTCACACTCTTAGTGACTCTTTTTGGCACCGCGTCTTGATTCTCCCTATTCACGTCTAACCTCAATCCAACCTGTTCGTTTCCTGTTTGTTTGTGCAGTATGCCCAAGGGTTCTTCCGCCCTCTTATCGGACACAATTATTGTCTCCGACAAATCTCTATAAAACTGCTGGTCTTGACCTACCGCGCCCTCTACTGACTGCTCGATAGACATATCCAATCTGCTCTCCATTGAACTGTTGACCCTTGCTAATTTTTCTTGAGGTGACCAGCGCTTCTGCTTTGACGTGCTACTTTTACTGAACGGCCTTTTCCGTGTTTGGTCAGCACCCGGCATGAGAAAACTGTCCAACCCTCTCACACAGGAATTCTTCAAAACAAAACAAAATACGCCTCAGACAAACCAACCACAAAACAACTAAAACAAACAATTGTAATATTCGGACTCAATCGAATTCTGATTTAAATTCCAATCTCAAAATTCCACTTGAAATTTATCCCGCTGTTACGCACAGCAAATAGACCTAGCTAATGAATTCGCTTACCTAACTACGAGTATCTGTGTATGACCACTTCGCGACAATCTTACGACAATTCGCGACAATTACCAGATTTGCGGAATCTCTCACCTTGTTATAACTTTTTCCCAAACTGAACGTCTCGTATACGTTTCGTGAAAACTTCACACGCACATGAAACTAAATTGTTTCATGTAAACAAAACTAAAAAAAAAAACACCATAAAAATAAATAAATCCAAATAAATACAAATACAAATAAATACATAAAAATAATTCTACAACACTACAATCTCTATCGAACACTAAGCTCATGCACAATACAAATGATGAAATTAAATAATACCAAATGAAACTTATTACCAAATTAGCAATACTAATAAATATTATTTATCTTTTTAGATAATTATTGACTCTGTTTTGGGGTCTTCGGGCATAGGATGCGGTTTTGCGAAGCATGCAAGGAATTCTTCATCTGAAACGGAACTATTTTGCCTTTTCTTATGTGTATATGTTAATCTCTATACTACTCTTTTTCCAAAAATTTTTAGGTCTTCAGCTTGTACTTCATGACACTGAAGTGACAAATCGGCTGTGAAAACACCAATTCGACCAACTCGTGCGCTGTGCAATTGGCCTATATACATATACTTGTAACTGGCCAAGTCACCAGCCACCGTTCAGTCGCATCTTCAATCAACCTAATCGTCTCCTGCCTACCACGCATACACAAGCTGAAAACGTCTTTCATCACGTCACATCATTCATACTATCCCTTGCGAACAGTGCAACAGATTTTTGGATATTCATTTGATTGCATCCTACTTCGGGTCACTTAGCACGCAGGGACACCACGACGACCGACATGCAATTTAAATATATATTTCACCAAAAATTTAAAATGTATTAATTTTATTTTCTGTTTGCAGTTACTCTTCCGCAGGACATCCTTCCTTCGGTGCAATAGGCTTCGTCTTATCTTGCCGATCCCTAGCCACCAGAATCGGGAATTTCTGCAAAGGACCAACCACTGTTTCCTTCATCATCTTCAACATAATCCAAAAAATAAAATAACTTGAAACTAAAATCTTGCGCAACCTACTGTTTTCCTGCGCGATTACTCATCCACAGCGCTTTGCTTTCTTGATGCTATTGGAGCTCGCGAATTTCGCCACACCAAGCTACCTGCTCAAAAGCTACAACAAAGCCCTGTTGAGGAACAATCGCGGAGCCAGCCTTTTTGATTGGGCGCCATTCTAGTCAGAGATAACGAGATAGGAAACTGCGTCAAGACCCATCGTATATGTCAAAAAAAAATGAAATGCGTTATTTAGGTGAAACACGTATAGTGTATGTGTCGTGTATATGTAGTTCACCACAAGACGTCACGTTTATATGACATTTCTTTTGTTTATTATTTTAACAGATGAAAATTTAGCTTGTGAAAATTGTTTAGCTATTTCGCAAAGAAATTAGTGTTTTTAGTGAATTTTACTGAAGTTAAATCATGCACTGGACCTCGTAAGTAGCACTTGCCGGGGCTGTATACGAACGGCTTGCCATTTTGGAGCAGGATGATTGGCCTGCAACGGCAGGCATGGAAATTTCAGTGCAGGGAAGTTTGTTGCGACCTCTGGTATTTTTCTCCGGCCAATCGGAGTTGATAGGTCATGTTTTGAGTGAAACCGCATCGGATCCGATGCCAGCGTATCAAGGCACCACCTTGTCGCACAATCATTAACACTATGTGATACTATCGTCGGGAGCCACGGTCTTAATGCAATTGCTCGGGGCTCAGTCAATCGATTTGAATGGAAGTGGAATGGAAATGGAAATGAACTTGGCATTTGGAATCGCAACGCAAATGCAGAAATTAAGAAAAGGTACTTTAATTAATGATTAAATTATTATTTAAGTGTTTTATGTGATGTTTTTGTATTTTTTTCTAGTACGGGCGTTGCTGTACTTGGCCACACGGTTGCTCGATTTACTCACGCACAAATCCGCCGGATTTACTTTAGCTTTAAATCAAAAGAACAATGAAATGTGCAACATATTATTTTTATAATTCAGACTGTATATTTAAATGTTACTACATAATATTGTAGGAAAAATTATTAATCTAATAACTTAAATGTTATGTATCGGATAAACACTTAATGTGGTTGTATGCATAAGTAAATAAATACATGAAAGAACTTAAATTCTTATTATTAAAAAGCAATTCTTTTTTACCCTACACCCGAAAGGATGAGGAATAGATTCACTTTGTGCTTCCGTTTGTATCGCATTAAAGGAGGCGTCTGCCTGTAAGTCTGTCAGTCCGTCCGTCTGTAGAAATCACGATTAAGGGAGAACTAATAGAGCTGTGAAATTTGGGACGAATATACTTGGTCATAATAGGCTGTTTGGTATTAAATACAATACCAACATGGTTGTTTGGAACACATGCAATCTTGCGTCCAGAAGATTTATAACTTCACAACCATGTTCGTTATTGAACTTTTGAAATTTCGCTAGAATGTTTAGCTATTGCAGCAAAGATAAAAGGAAAGAAAGTTACTCATAACTACTGAAAATAAAGAATACACCTAAACAAACAAATGACGGAATTCTGTACATTTAGTTAACATTATTTGTATCGTTAAATACGATATCCATGAATAAAATAGAAGATTTCATCAAAAATTTATTCATTTCTTCAATTGTGGTGAAAAAATCAATGATATTATAAAGCAGCGTTACACTTTACGTTAACAAAAGGAAATTCAGAAAGTACGAAAAAGGTAAAAGTACTTTTCGTAGCACTCGGTATAAAGAACACAATAATTTTCTATTCTAGGAAGTAATTTGTACTCCGCGAAGCAAGAATAAACGTTTTGTTAACAGTTCAAGCACATTTATGCACTAATATATTTGCTAATTAAGAAAAAAATCAAATTTATTTGATATTGTAGCATACCGACAACACTGCTTTGCTACCAGAATTCATAAGAGGCGCAAAAATAGATGCGTTCTATACAAACGGGCAACACTAGTATCGGCAAATTTAATGGCGAGGTGAACGAAAAATTTGAGGGTATACCAACGCCATTTTATGTCTGCTTTTTTATTTTAATTGGATAATCAATTTGATTTTACAATGATTTCTTTTGCTTGAATTTTTCATAGAATAGGTCATACAGTTTCTTGTATAAAATAGTGGCGGATTTGAGCGTATAAAACAATTTACATTCAATTTTTTGGTGTTAATCTGCACTTGCAATGATTTCTAACCTTCAAATACTTTTCCAAAATAGGTTATAATTAAGTAATAAACTATTTAAAAGTAAAATGGATATTAAATAGACTAAATATTTGGCATAAATAAATAAATAAAAATTTATGTCTTCGAATTCATTATTTATGTGAATAATTAACTAAGTTGCTATCTCAAAACAAACGATTCGACTTAAAAATCTGAATTGTCATTGGGGTCTTAAAGCTGAACCCTCTCCGTCCCGATTACTCTTCATCTATGGTCTGTAATGTTGAGTTTCTCTTGTAGTAACCCCTCCGCCGCGAACGTCTTAAAGAACTTAGTTACATAACTTTCAGTTTCCTATACAAAAAACCCCGTTCTCTTTCACTCTCACACTCTTCATCATTGGTCTGTAATGTAGAGTTTCTGAGCTCAATTTTCGGCTTTTTCACGAACACTACTTTACGATTAGACGTCAAATCGCAGATCAGAGTTGCAAGTTTTTCGAGCCTTGACGCAGTTTCCTATCTCATTATCTCTGATTCTAGTTATGATTCCATTCTTCGAAATCCTCCCCTTACGTCATCAGCCACAATCGGATTCCCCCAGCTAGCTCAATATACATGGGCGTGGTTCTTACCCTTCCGATTGTGGCGAGGGGCAACAAGAAAAATTTATAAAAACAAACAAAGACGACGACACTTCCGCTTCCTCCGCTCACCTTAAACCCGCCATCCTTGACCCGCCCGACCCGCAAAACAAATAGATTTAATCCTTCATATCCACAAACATTTTAATATAACTATTCAAAATTTAAATATAATTATCAACATTTCACACAAATAAATATGTTTTATTAAAATAATTGGCGGTCTTTCCCAAGAACACGAAAGCAAATCTGCTTAATTTCCGTTTCCGCGTATACCGGTTATCCTAAAAAGAGCTCTCTTTGGCTACCCGATGATCGTATCATAAACAAAAACAAATTATAGTAAAAATTGGTACCCGACTCTACTACAGGGCACGACCACCTCACAGAAATGATTATACTTTTGATCAAAAAAAATAAAAATAAGCATCAAATACTAACATATAATACAAATAATACAGATTTGAAAATAAATTGTGATTACAAAATAAGCATATATAAACAGGCTTTCAATATAACAAAAAATAAACGTTCAATAAAAATTTGACTTTACCATAAAATTAAAGAAAAATATTAAAGCGGTACAAAAATAATAATGTTTGATCCAAAAGAAAATTTTATAAAAAACAAATCGCCAACCAGGTACAATTACGACAGCGCCCCCGCACCGCTCGCGTTATAACGCAACATAGAGAATCTGCTCTGCCGACGTCCCGCTCTGTCGACTAAAAGGCCGCTTCGTTCTTCAACGCTGCTTAAACAAAATTTTTTCTCTGGTATAACAGTTTTGCAACCATATGTGCCAAGGGCCGGTGAATAATTCACAAAGGCCAAATTGTACCGCCCGTGGTGGAATTCCGATAGCGCTCTTTTTAGGCTTATTTTCAGCGCCTGAGTGCCCAATCTTCCAAAACAAAAACAAAATTACAAAATAGAGCTTCCTACCTTACTCCTCCTTTCTCACCCCTTATATGGATTCCTGGGCCGCAAATTTCCCTGGTCAGTATCTCCTGGGATTTCTTCTATTCTTCCCGGTCACCGGCGTATTTCCGTTTTTTTTTTTCTTTTTTATTCCGAAACTATTTTATTTTTATATTACAAAAAAATATCAAATTCTGATTTTAATTTCACCGGACTTTTTTTTAAATTTCATATTCCAGAATCCCCTAAAACCACCGCGGCACAACTACTTTCTGCGACACACAAAATTATTCTAAACGATCAGCTCGACTGCTTTTTTCAAAAAACCGACCCGTTTGTCGGCCTTGAGAAATCAATTATTCGCATATGCGCGAAATTCTATTTATTACCAATTTTCCCATACCCCGAAAACATTTTGGCCGCGAAACCATTCTTCTTATTTACCCCTTTTCCTTGACACAAAAACAAAAAACATCCTGACCATGAATGGACATTCCTACCTGGCAACACTTCCCTTACACTCGCAATCTGACACCAAATACAACCGCTCTCTTTTCAGCGGCTGAATTGATATGGTGAATACACCTTCCTCGTGTATAAAATACTCGCAAAAGCTCTTTTCCCTTTCACCTTTGTGAGCAATCAGCACTGCCGAAAACAAATTCACATTCATCTGACAGTTCGTGGCCTACATACACCAAAAAATATTAAATTTATTGAAATTTACTGCCAACATACATTGAACTAATTAATTCTTCTTTTTCGTTACAGATCAGGTGCACGAAGACCACATGCAACAAAACGAATCGTTCAGAAGCGAGCAACTCGGTCGCTAACGATTCGGAGATTAATGTGTGCATTTCTGATCTCCGAATCGTTAGCGATTAACTTGCTCGCTTCTGAACGATTCGCTTCTAAATTCGCATTTTTCAACTTTTACGTAGCGAGTAGTTCATCATTACAAGCAGACATTATGAGATGAGACACTCGTTACTAATACATGCATTTTTCTCGATACAATCGCAAAATCGGCCAACATTAGTCGATAGACTAATTAGATTAGATTAGACTTTTCTTCCTAGTTTTGTTTCCTTGCAAATAAAAAAGAAATAAATAGTAAATAGAAACTTGAAACTTATGCAGTCGCAGTTTATTTGACTAATAATAATAATAAAAAATATATGTATCTCTTATATAACTCTTCTGTTGTATAAGAAAAAATTGGTAAATAAGAAAAATAAAAGTGTTTTTCTGCAACAAATTGAATGACCCCATAATGTATATAAATTAGATATTTTTTCTATAAACTTTTAAAAATAAAAAAAATTGGGGGACATCCTACTCCATCGCACCCGCTTATATTGACTGCAAAAATTTTACCTTTTTTGTTTATGTGTGGTGAAAATGATAATTGTCAAAACACGGTACAAAAATTTGCGACATTTGTAAAAGTTTGTCTGCAATCGTAAGTAAAAACATATCGGATTATAGCTTATGGTCTCTCTTTTGATATTCTTTATTTTCTTCTAGATTGTGGCACTTGATCAATAATTTTGATACCACAACGCCTCTGCGTTATCATGTTTATTATGATCTTGTGCAAGTTGCCAAACAATGCGACCAAATTTTGGAAGTCTTCTTCGGAGTAGATCATCTTGTAGCCCCGTTTTTCAATTGTCCTCCGTCCGGCGAACAAAAGCAAAAACTTTAAAGTCTTCTGCATGATGTTACTAAGAATACAAATCTTGACTTTTACGCCAAAGTAATGTTGAAATTACCAGAAACATGTACTGCAGAAACGGCTTGTGTTTCTCGCGAAGATGGTATGAAATGTGTTGTCACTGCCTTCGCTGATTCCAAACAATTTTTATTGAATACATTGCTGGCATTTAAGCCAGTGTGTTTCCTATAAGGGGACATAATACACGATCTACCCGATTCTTGTGTCGGATAAATTGCCATCGTATATACAATTCTATGAGGATCACAAGGAGTTTGTAACGTCCCAGGGCCTCAATCATAAGCAAAACATGAAAAAAATGCGCTTGGTGACATTCATGCTGTTGGCTGAGAGTAATCCAGAAATGTTTTTTGAAACGCTCACCAAGAAGTTGCAAATCAGTGAAGCAGAGGTTGAGCCGTGTTCATGAGGGACTAACTAACGTGTATGCAGCCCAATTTGGCACGCAGTCAGAAATTAGTTTATTAAATATTGTTACAATCCTAAATTTTCTTAGCCAGATTCCATTTCCTTTTAACACATTATATAATCCGTTCCGAAACAAGCGATTTTTACAGATTAAACTACAGATAATTTGTACATATATCTGAAGTAAAGTATATAAATATAAAAATTATAAAAGCCCAATTTTTCTTAATATAAATCGATTTTATTTGTAAAATTCTACACTTTAATCTTATCGGAATTCTTTACTGGCAGTCATAATAATGTTCCTTTTAAATAGGCCTAAAAATAACTTAAAATATTATCTGCTGATGCCTTGGAAAATACTTTCAAAGCAACCGCGAATTTTCGCACAGCATATTGCTCCACTCCGGGGAGTGTGTCAGCGTAGGCAGCCAGATGGGTTTTAAGCTCAATTTCAGTGGCCAAGCACCGGGTACATAGCGGCCATTTCGAGAAAGTCCGTAGAAATTACTAACGTCAGCATCAATGGATCGTTCAATGTCACCGATGAAATTATCGGTAGCGCCGCGTACGACAATTGTAGCAATACGTGAGTCGACGCCTTCGTTTCGGCAAAGTAATATTTAGTATATTAATTTAAAACTATATAATTTTTTATTATTATTGACTACCTGAAAACAGCAACTATGGTTTCACCTAATTCCTCAACGTCCATTTTATCGCAATACCTAGTAATTCGGGGTAATATAGTAGCATTGACAGCGCGTGATAAAGTCGAATTTAGAAGTCAAGCAGTCAGCCAAAATATCAATTTGTAAGAAATTCTTTTTATCCATATTATTTGACTTTTGAAATGTCGCGGAAATATTTGATTTCATGACAAACCAGTTTTGGTAGTATCTCTAAATTATCCAATGCTTTTTCATAGCAATCCGATGTGGTTATACCCAGATGTAGCAATTCTTCTGCAGCCTCTAATAGTGCCCCAGCAAATATAATCACAAAATTGGTGCCATCTCCCACTTCAGCGTCATTCATCTGGCTGGCCATTTCCATCAATTTTGATGCGGGATGTTCAACATCAAAATCTTCACATTATATTTATTACCCGCATTACTTGTTGCTTTAATACACCTGGTACTTTTGCTGCAGATAGACTTTTTATTCACAGATTTTTAGTGATCAACAATATCTTACTAAAAAAATTAGTAATTCGTCTGTCCAAATAAATGATTTCAATTTCACAAATTGTGTGTGACGTCTAACTTTTGCGGTTGTTGTTGCACAATGTTGTTGTAAACATAATCTCTGATGTAAACGAAAGTATGCTGCATTTCATGAAGACATTTGGAATAGTGCATCAAACAAAAGTGCCTTATAATCCGGAAATAAATGGATTAGCAGAGCGAGTCAACAGAACATTAACAGAAAAAGCAAGATGCATGTTATATGACGCAAAGTTACCAAAGCGTTTTTGGGCAGAAGCAATGCAGACCGCAACATATATAACAAACAGAAGTCCTCATAAATCCTTGAAATGCACTCCTGCAGAAATGTGGACAGGTAGAAAACCGAAAGTGGATTATATGAAAATATTTGGATGCTTTGCAATGGCGCTCGTACCAAAACAGAAACGATTAAAATGGGATCCGAAATCTAGAAAATTCATTTTTGTTGGATATGCAATAACATCAAAAGGATATCGTGTTTACGATATTGAAAGCAAGAAAATCGTGAACCGAAGAGATGTGCAATTCGAAGAAAACATGAAGGGATCCTCAAAGTTAGGAGAGTCTGAAGACAATTTTTATTTCTTTCAATATTTAAAAAATAATGAAGAAAAATTGCAAAATAATTTAGACGATTCATATTCGAGTTCATTGTCATTTGATTCATTACCAGATAATAACAATGAAGTGGGGGAAATTTGCAACGATAGCACTGAAATAAATTACGTGGAGGATGAAAATTTAGTAATCTCAGATGCAATAATTCCAGAAGTACCAGTAATACGACGAAGTGAAAGAATCGCAAAACAGAAACCAAAAAGCTGGGTTGGTTATAAAGCTGTTCTATCCGAAGATGAACCCAACACAATTGACGAAGCTTTATCTTGTGAAGATAATCTTAAATCGAAGGCAGCTATTGATAGTGAATTAAATTCATTGGCAGAAAATCAAACATGGGTTTCTGTACCAAAACCACAAAATTGCAACACAATTGAAACCAAATGGGTTTTCAAAAGGAAGAAGGAGCCAAATGATACTATTCGGCATAAGGCTAGACTTGTAGTCAAAGGTTATACGCAGTGCAAAGGTGTGGACTATGAGGAAACGTTCTCTCCTGTTGTTCGTTACACATCTATCAGATATTTATTTGCTTTAGCAGTACGTTTCAAACTGGAAATTGAGCAAATGGATGCAGTGACTGCATTTTTACAAGGAGATCTGAAAGAGGATATATACATTGAGCCACCATCAGTCATTCAGGTTCAAAAAGGACATGTTTTAAAACTGAAAAAGGCGCTCTATGGATTAAAGCAAGCGAGTTTGGTGTGGAATCAAAAGCTTGATTTGGCATTACAAGTATATGGATTAATTCGCTCAAAAGTTGATCCGTGTATATATTATCACGTTAAGGATAACAAAATGACTTACTTAGCATTATGTGTTGATGATATGTTGTTGTTTAGCAACGACACAAAATTCAAAGAAGAATTGAAGTCAAAATTAATGCTTAATTTCAAAATGAAATTCTTGGGAAATGCTAAACAATGTCTTGGTATGAGAATAACAAAAAAAGAAGAAAGTATATATCTTGATCAAGAGGATTATATAATTTCAATGCTTAAAAGATACAACATGGAAAATTGCAATCCAATATCAACTCCATTTGACATTAATCAAAAATTGGAAAAATCAAAATCTTTTGATCCGCTAATGAAGGACGTTCCTTACCAACAAGCAATTGGAAGTTTGTTATTCGCAGCACAATGCACACGGCCCGATATTTCACAGGCAGTGAATTTTTTGAGCAAATTCAATAACAATCCTGAAGGAATTCATTGGAATGCCGTAAAGCGAATATTTCGATATCTTAAAGGAACAGCAAATTGGAAGCTAAAATTTTCGAACTCGGGTAATAAGGAAATAATTACGTATTCCGATTCAGATTGGGCTAATGACAGCGAAGATCGTCGATCAGTTAGTGGATATGTTAATATCCTGCAAGGTGGTGCTTTTTCATGGAATAGCAAGCGACAACTCACTGTGGCCTTATCAACAACGGAGGCAGAATACATGGCTTTATCAGCTGCTACTCAGGAAGTTATATGGCTACGAGAGTTACAAAAGGAAACCAATGTAAATTTTGATTACAAGCAGCCAACAAAAATTTACTGTGATAATCAGAGCGCGATTTATTTGGCTTCAAATGATGCATATCATCCAAGATCAAAGCATATTGATGTACGTCACCATTTTATAAGAGAACGAAAGAAACAAAATGAAATAGTATTTTGCGGTGTATCAACTAATGACATGATAGCCGATTTTTTGACCAAAGCAGTTTGTTCTGATAAACATAAATATTTTTCCAAACAAATAGGTTTACAAATTATGTAAATACAATTCGAGTGGGGGTGTTAGAATATAAACTTTACTTCAATACACCTTTGTACGAATTGTTTTTTAGATCAATGTTTCATTGATTGTTTTTGATGTATGAAAATATTTGTATATAGAAAATTTCATATATTCTCAAATAAACTTTCATAGCGAATGCTATATAACTATTAATTTCTAAAAGCTTTAATAATTTTGTTATGATTTCTCTTTTCCTCTTAGCGTTCATATAAGTATATCAACAGTGTTGACCTAAAAAAATATTGCATTTGTGAAATGTGCTAGCAAAAATAAATTCGATGTGCTTTATATATTTCAGTTAATCTTTCTGAATGAGAAATACGTTGATGTGTTCCAAATGAGTTTTATTAATTGAATGAAAAACTTTTAAGTAAAATGAAAATATTAGCTATAAAAAAAGCTATAAAAGTAGCATTTTTGAGGTCGAAAACGGCTCTAAGGATATCTTTGATATGCACATATTAGCGAGATTGAGAGATTGCAAATCGATCTGTCGAGGTGTTTTTTTCGAAAAAATTTATTTTTGTGGTTTTTTTCTCTATTTTTTCTCTATTTTTAAATTTTGTTTTGTTCTGAAATAAAATGTCAATATATATTCAAATATTTTTGGTTTGTTTTGTAAAACTTCAAGAAATTTATAAACAGTGTCAATATTTTTATGGCAAAAATGTTTATAAAAATTCAAAAAATTCCCTTCCTTAAAAACGATAGAACGGCCTTTTTTTACAATTCACACAGCAAAAAACCAAAACTTTTATTTTTAAAATTTTTCGCCCCATTAAACCTAACTCATAAAACTTGGCAACTTTTGGAAAAAAAATTCGAGCAACTGCTCGGGGTCCCAGGTTCTTCCAACATTATTATTAAAAAAAAAATTCGTCCTTAGAACATAATTTTAGTGAAATGTTTGCGGCTGAGTTTTTTTGCGCGATACTATTTCTGAAAAAGAAGAAGAATATAACAATGTGCCAGTGAAAATTCGCAACAGAGCATATGGTTTAGGAGTTAGACAAGTTGATTTGTATCTTTAAAATTTATGTTTTTCCACAACTGAAACTCTCAAACAGTCGGGGTAAATTCAACATTATGGTGTGTCGTGAAACAAAATTTTGGTTCAGTTTTCACTTTTATATCAATATTTTTCGAATAAATAAATCAAAAATCAAAAATAAATCAATAATTTTATCAAATTATTTCAATATAAGTTTCGGCTCGGAGATTGTAATCTCTGTTATAATTATAATGTTATGAAGTTTGATTTGTTGATATGCTGAAACTAAACATTTTCTGCTGAAATGTATGTCAGCGACTGATTTTTACCAAACGTTTGGTATGACAATTCACCGTTTTCGATTTCTATCAAAATCGTTGTAAGAAATGAGGATTTTGAACGATTAGACGTAAGAACTATTGAAAGCGTTGTTGTAAAATCAGCCATCGTTAGCGAATGATTTCAAGGTGGATAAGAAATCGGAAAATGTTAACGATGCGAAAATAACAAAGCGGAACGAGCGATATGTCAATCGTTCGTAGATCAGAAATGTACCCCTAAATGTCAACGACTGATTTTTACCAAACGTTTGGTATGACAATTCACCGTTTTCGATTTCTATCAAAATCGTTGTAAGAAATGTGGATTTTGAACGATTAGACGTAAGAACTATTGAAAGTGTTGTTGTAAAATCAGCGATCGTTAGCGAACGATTTCAAGGTGGATAAGAAATCGGAAAATGTTAACGATGCGAAAATAACAAAGCGGAACGAGCGATATGTCAATCGTTCGTAGATCAGAAATGTACCCCTAAAAATGCACACATGAATATATCATGTTTTACATTGGGCAATTATTGCTTTCAACAATTTTGACGTTCCCTTTTGTTGTTGCCGTTTGATTTTACATTGGGTAAGAATTGATTTCAACTTTCGTCCGCTTTCGTTGCGAAAAGCACACAGAAATGAGAAAAATATTGTAAAGTAATGTGCCAAAATAGCGAAAAGCACAAAAGGAAAGCGGAAAAGTCGCCGGTAGGAAGGCAGAGAATTCTCTGACGGAGATGTCTGTACTCGTCCGCTTTCATCTTTGCGAAAGTTCACCGTTTCACCATTGAACTTAAACTTCGAATTTAAAGTTGAAAGCAATACTTGCCTAATGTAAAAGGGGTCCAAAGTAAAAGGGGTCCAATGTAAAAGGGGTCCAATGTAAAAGGGATCTAGGCAAGGGAACTCAGAAGAAGTATAGAAAGTGTGCTGTGAATTTAAAATACGAATTGTATGTTCGATTCGTTCGTTTTTAAAATACCCAACTATCGACCCAGCGAAAAAAACATAGCAGAATAGATAAAAATCTCTTCGTTCGCTTATTGAAAATCTCGCAATAAGTGTATTCATGTACAGCAAAGTCAATTGTTTTAAAGTTTTTTTGTCTGAGGGGGTTAGAAAAAAGCACCAGTCTATGAGGAAGGGCATAATCAAAACAAACCAAGAAATTATCAAACCAAAAATTATACTCCCCACTGAGAATAGCCAGTCATTCACATTCAAAACATTTCTTTTTCTCCATCAGGGCAGCCAAGTATATTTTTCAGATTCCCCGATTTTCCTCAAAAAACTATTGGACTTTCAATTTAATTTCCCAATTCAACAAAATTACTTTTGATTGTGTATTTCTTTTTTAATTTATTCAGTTAAGTATAACAAATAATAATTTCAAAAATAAATAGTCAAAGAAAAATTAAATAAATTTAGGAACATTTAAAAAAGAACAGATATTTTTTTCAGTAGTTTTAACTTTTAGAACTTAATTTTATTACAACAAAGAGAAATTAATATTTCTTTTTTTAGCCAAGACTAGACAAACTCAGCAAAAGACCTTCATCGCACCATGTAAATTTCATGAGATGTAGAAGAAAATCTCAGTAGCTTACTAACTTTCTTATGTGGTCAATTGTAAGATTTTTTTTACCACATTTTGTTGTTCGCAACCCATTTTGCTTGTTCGTTAATAGTACTGAAAAATTACCAATTAAGTGCATACTTGTTATAATTGCATGGTTTACAATATTTCAAATTCTAGCTTTTTACCATTTATTTAGGTACTATTAAATTCGCCAATATTATCATTCATTCCTCTTTTCTTAAGAAGAAAATAAATTCTCCGCAATTTGAGGAATTCCCCACGACTTGGCAGCCCTGTTCCATCCTATTCCACCGAGCGAAAAGTGCAGCCGACGACGACGATGGCTCAGTCTACGTCGAGTCATCGTGTGAAACGCTGTTTTTCTGAATTGCATAGTAAGGACGCGTGTCGCGGAACCGGCTGGCTCAGTGTGTGCGTGTGTGAGTAGTTAATGCTGTTTATGTAGTTTGTGCTTGCGTGGGGAAATTTGAAGTCAATAAAGAAACAAGAAGAAGAAAAACATATTTATTCATTCAAAAGTAAGCATAGATTTGCTCTCTAAATAAAATTGTTGAGCAAAATCGAGTAGCAGAAAGCTTAGTGTTTTTAGTTGTGTGTGGGAGTGCCTTTGTATTATTCCGAAGGTTTCTGTTAATTGTGGAATTGCAACCTTTTAAAAACCGAATTTTTAGCTTAACAATTTCATGTGTTTTTGAAAGAAAGTCGCTGTACGGGAAGTATCAAATGATGCACGTACGGTAAGCATCATTAGGGCATACGGCAGCATTTTTTAAGATGGAACTTTTAACGCGACGGGAAGCCGGAAGCCATTATAGTTGATGCGTTTTTTTGAAAACAAGGCTTAGTGTTCCCGAATTATGTGTTTAATTGGAATTTGCTAAAGCATTAAAAAATTGAATTTTTTAATCAACATCACAGCAATATTGTGAGTTTATTGATTTTTCACCAACCAACTATCAACCCTAAAAAAAAGGTGTGTGCTGGGTTTCTAGACAATTTATTTGGATAGTTTTTTTTAGCATTGCAGAGTGGACGCAGCCACTTCAAAAATTATGTGAAAATATTTTCCACCATTCATTAAAGGTTCATTTTCCTTCCACCAGCCTTTTTAATTTATTAAATTTTAGTTAAAAATATTTTTATTTTATAATATTTTCCTTCGTATTTTTTGTATAGGCCATATTTTTACTGCGCTTGCGTCGCAACTGTCATCGCCAATTTTTACTTGTGTTAATTTGCGCCTCACATAAAAACATTTCTGCCGTCTCTTTTTAGCATAGGTCAAGCGATATGACCAAGTTTGCAGCTTCTGCTAGTCATACCGCTTTTTGGTCCTTTTTGTTGGGAATATTCTTTTTCTACGAATACGTATTGGAGTTTGCACGAGCATCAACCCAATTCTGCTTTTGAAAATTTGTTCACCATAAAAAACCCGAAAATTAGCAAAGCAGAATCGGGAATAATTGAGTTGTGTGTTCACGGTATTATGGGGTGAATTTATTCACGACAAATCGTTCATGAATCGGTGACGAAAATGCATGAATATGCAGACCCCGCTCTAGCGGTTGCGTCGCCCCGGACAAATAGAAAAATTGCCGCCCCTTAAGAATATAACATAATTCATATACATATGTATGTATGTCTATATAACATCTATACCTAATATTATAAATGCGAAAGTAAACCTGTCTGTCCGTTACCTTTTCACGGCCAAACCGCTGCACCGATTTGGTATAACCACTAACCATACAACATATAGACCGCTAAAAGTCACTTTTTTCTGGTCCGCAAATCTTTCTGTAGCCTGGGTCCCACAAAATTCTTTACTCTCATTTTCTCTTTAGGTGAGCAATTGTTTTTGCATAACCTCAGCGACGGACGGTCAGTTTACTCGTTCTCTCACATGTTGCAAATTTTTCCCTACTCACTTGCACACCTACCGAGTTGTAGACCGAGCTCGTTATTTGCGTTCGTCATTTCATATTCGTAATTTGTGTATGTGTCCCTTATTTTGCTTGATTGTGAAGAACAACAAATGTATTTTGTTTTTGTAAGAAGTTACCCTAAATTCTTTTGCTTATTGGTATAGTGGTGTTTTGTTTCTTTTCTGCGCATGGGTCAAGGGATAATGCTTTATGCTTCTGCATTCATGAAACTTCTAGCATTTTTTCGCTGGCCGCCAATTTATTATTTGGACATTTTAAGATTTTCAAAAGGAGATTTACACCCTTATTCCAAGAGACGATATCGTTCTGAAAATCGTCTTTTTATATGCAAAACAACAACAAAAAGACGATTTTTGTTTTTGACGATTTCGTCTCTTGGAATAAGGGTGTTAGTTATAGATTTTTGATTCTAAAACGTCTATAAAATTAACTTATTATACAATTGGCAATTTTTATTAAAAAAAACAAAAAATATATCATAATGAAATTTTGTTATTCTATAAAATTCATCAGATGAAGCTCTTAATTTGAAATTACTATTAAAATAATTAAAGTTTTTAATATACAGGAAAACTTCAGAATCATTCATATTTGTGAGCTCATCTTTCGTAAGATTTTTGCAATTGCAATTATTGCCAATTGTATAATAAGTTAATTTTATAGACCTTTTAGAATCAAAAATCTATAACTAACACCCTTATTCCAAGAGACGAAATCGTCAAAAACAAAAATCGTCTTTTTGTTGTTGTTTTGCATATAAAAAGACGATTTTCAGAACGATATCGTCTCTTGGAATAAGGGTGTAAATCTCCTTTTGAAAATCTTAAAATGTCCAAATAATAAATTGGCGGCCAGCGAAAAAATGCTAGAAGTTTCATGAATGCAGAAGCATAAAGCATTATCCCTTGACCCATGCGCAGAAAAGAAACAAAACACCACTATACCAATAAGCAAAAGAATTTAGGGTAACTTCTTACAAAAACAAAATACATTTGTTGTTCTTCACAATCAAGCAAAATAAGGGACACATACACAAATTACGAATATGAAATGACGAACGCAAATAACGAGCTCGGTCTACAACTCGGTAGGTGTGCAAGTGAGTAGGGAAAAATTTGCAACATGTGAGAGAACGAGTAAACTGACCTTCCGTCGCTGAGGTTAAGCAAAAACAATTGCTCACCTAAAGAGAAAATGAGAGTAAAGAACTTTGTGGGACCCAGGCTACCTAAAGATTTGCGGACCAGAAAAAAGTGACTTTTAGCGGTCTATATGTTGTATGGTTAGTGGTATAACTTAAGAATAGGGGATTGGCTCCGATTTTTTTCATTTTCTTTTCTGTAATAGGGCTTACCCTCCCTTGTTCAACCATGTTAAAAAATAGCGTCGGACTCGTTTAGTTTATGAGATATAGGGCTTTAACTGTCAAAATTGGAAGAGCTATATCTCTAAAACTAGTTAAGATAAACGCGTAATATTCGTGCCGTTAAAAAGGCTGTTTTAAGTCCTTTCTTTTATCTAATGACCTTTTTTGTGAGTACTGACATCATTACGAAGGTAATTCAACTTTTAAAAAAATTGGCGTACTTCGTTTTACAAAATAATTTTTTTCTCCCTTAAATGACAATTAAGGTATAAAATAGATTCATTTTTTTTATAGACCATAATATTACCTTTCTAACGGTATATAATATGTGTGGGTATCTCTTGTGTTTTTGAGCTAATTAATGAAAATAACTACAAATTCAATGATCGCCTGCAATACTGCGTAGTGGGTATTTACGAATATTCAGGGTTATATCAAAAAAGCTTTATATTAAAATAAGGCCTCCAAGCATAAAAACCTTAATGCAAAAAACTTCACATTACCGAGAGGATTCTGCTGATTGATGGTTATGATCCCTGCCGCGGCCGAAGGCCGCCAATACGCGGAAAAACCTGTATGCAAAAAACTTCACATTACCGAGAGGATTCTGCTGATTGATGGTTATGATCTCTGCCGCGGCCGAAGGCCGCCAATACGCGGAAAAACCTGTATGTAAAAAACTTCATATTACCGAGAGGATTCTGCTGATTGATGGTTATGATCCCTGCCGCGGCCGAAGGCCGCCAATACGCGGAAAAACCTGTATGCCAAAAACTTTACATTACCGAGAGGATTCTGCTGATTGATGGTTATGATCTCTGCCGCGGCCGAAGGCCGCCAATACGCGGAAAAACCTGTATGTAAAAAACTTCATATTACCGAGAGGATTCTGCTGATTGATGGTTATGATCCCTGCCGCGGCCGAAGGCCGCCAATACGCGAAAAAACCTGTATGCAAAAAACTTCACATTACCGAGAGGATTCTGCTGATTGATGGTTATGATCTCTGCCGCGGCCGAAGGCGGAATACGCGAAAAAACCTGTATGTAAAAAACTTCATATTACCGAGAGGATTCTGCTGATTGATGGTTATGATCCCTGCCGCGGCCGAAGGCCGCCAATACGCGGAAAAACCTGTATGCCAAAAACTTTACATTACCGAGAGGATTCTGCTGATTGATGGTTATGATCCCTGCCGCGGCCGAAGGCCGCCAATACGCGGAAAAACCTGTATGCAAAAAACTTCACATTACCGAGAGGATTCTGCTGATTGATGGTTATGATCTCTGCCGCGGCCGAAGGCCGCCAATACGCGGAAAAACCTGTATGTAAAAAACTTCATATTACCGAGAGGATTCTGCTGATTGATGGTTATGATCCCTGCCGCGGCCGAAGGCCGCCAATACGCGGAAAAACCTGTATGCCAAAAACTTTACATTACCGAGAGGATTCTGCTGATTGATGGTTATGATTCCTGCCGCGGCCGAAGGCCGCCAATACGCGGAAAAACCTGTATGCAAAAAACTTCACATTACCTAAAGGATTCTGTTGATTGATGGTTATGATCCCTGCCGCACCCGAAGGCCGCCAATACGCGGAAAAACCTGTATGTAAAAAACTTCATATTATCGAGAGGATTCTGCTGATTGATGGTTATGATCCCTGCCGCGGCCAAAGGCCTCCAATACGCGAAAAAACCTGTATGCAAAAAACTTCACATTACCGAGACGATTCTGTTGATTGAGGGTTATAATCCCTGCCGCCGAAGGCACGTGCCGCCGCTAACACATGCAAAAACCTATAAAAGATAAGCTAATAAGCTAAAGATACATGAACTAAAGTAGTGAGTGTATCATATTATATGTATATCGTTTTAAAGGTAAAAAACAGGCTTTTTAGCAAAATTTTTTTTTTTTACACCTTAATGTATTCGTTTTGCAGAAAAAAATTATTGTTTCCAGAAAAAAGTTTTCTACATAAAGTGATATAACTCCTTAACCGTTATTATATATGAAAAAAAGTATTTTACGTAAATCGTAAGCAGTAAAAGTACCTTTCAAACGGTATATCATCATCCCGATAACTCACTTAGTTAGCGAGATATTCAGCTTTTGCTTATCACATTTATTTGACATTTAAATGCTTCTAAATCCAAAATGGCTGACGTCCGACAAAAACAAAATGGCTGCTTCCGGTTCTAACGGTAATATCTAACTGTAAAAAAAAAATGCAAAAAATCGGAGCCAATCCCCTATTCTTAAGTTGTTCCCTGGACAGAATAGATATCAATAATAAATGAATTTATATCGTGGTAAGACACAAACAAGCAAGAATTATCTCTGGGACCCTCGAGTTATCAAGGAAACCCTATAACGGAAACCTCCTATCCAAATAAAAAAGTGTCGTGTATATTATATGCACGAGTATGTACATATACATACTGCAAGCGAACGACTGTGATGTGTACATATGTATATCATTCAATCAAACTAAGTTAGAGCGAGCATTATTCTACGCGAACGAAGTTGCGGGCAACAGCTAGTATTTTAATAATTATAATTTTTATTTGCGCGATTTTTTTAAAAAATTTAAGTTTTGCCCAGTTCATTTGGTCATATACATTGTCACTGCAAACAAAACTACCGCTACGGCAACATGCTATAGTGCACAGTACCAGAGTGGCAGAGTCGCATTGTTGAAAAGAAGGTATAATAAGATTATTGCAGGACGTAGTCTGATGCCAGTTTAAAGAAGGCTTTTCTCCGTAAATACCGCACCGATTTGAATGAAAAAAAATTCTTAGAAACCTTGTTTTATCTACTTTCCTAACTTTTGCATATTTACATAGGTCAATTATATATTTTTTGTAGGTAAATTATATATTTTTTGTAGAAAAAAATTTTCGTGATGAAAAAAAAATGAACAGTTTAATTTGCGTTTATTTTGAAAACCGTGTACATTTCGACAAAATGTTATTTTACATACACTAGCCAGAAAAAGTCTCCACTCATAAGCTCAAAATTTTTAAAACACAAATTTATTCACAGAAGCCAATATATTTCAAAAGTTTTTTAGTTTTATGTAAATACCTACATATGTATCTTACTGTAAAAAAATCAGTTTTTAATACTTTATAAAGCAAACGGAATATAACACATTTTTATTTTCAAAGTAAGGAATCGCAACAGAAAAAGTCGCTTATGAAACAAAACGTTAAAAAAATAAAGAAAAACAAAAATTTTAATAGCTGGTAGGGTACCCACGACGTCTTAAAACTTCTTAAAGTCGTTTAGGCATTGACTAACTTTTTTGTTTCCTCCGACGATATTTTGGCCCATTCCTCCAAGATGACATTCATTAGCATTTCTTTGCTCGTAATTGTATGCATGCGGATTCTGCGCTCCAATAGTGCCCACAGATGCTCAATAGGATTGAGTTCGGGTGATTGTGGGGGTGCAAAACCTCTGCAGTATTTTAGAGTCGTTGTCTTGCTGGAAGTAATACTGGGCTGGCAGTCCTAATTTTTCAGCGCTTTGCTTCATTTGTCGCTTCAAAATGTGTAAGTAGACCAATCTATCCATTATACTGTCAATAAATTCGACTCCTCCAACTCCACTGGCCGACATGCACCCCTACAATAGAACTCCGCCACCACCATGCTTTACAGTCGAGGAAAGATTGCGTGCTTCTAAGGCCATACCACTTTTTCTCCATACCATCTGTCATCCTTTGATTCCAAAAATGCAGTATTTGGCTTCATCTGTCCATTAAACTGACTCCTAAAAAGCCAAAGAGTGTGAAGTTAAATTCGCGTTTGCGACGCGAATTTAGCAAAGACACAAACCACATATTTTCAGCGA
The DNA here is from genome assembly GCA_949752815.1 of Conops quadrifasciatus. NCBI lineage: Eukaryota > Metazoa > Arthropoda > Insecta > Diptera > Conopidae > Conops > Conops quadrifasciatus. The sequence goes on along the minus strand of OX457077.1, from coordinate 22,766,851 downwards.
GCAAGTTGTCGAGCAAAAGCGTGAAGTTAAATTCGCGTTTCCATCGAGCTTCAAATTCGTGTTTTCAGCGAGCATTGTATATACATATGTATGTATGTATGTATGTATATTCGTTTGCTTGCTTGCTCACTAAGGTTTTTATTAGTTAAGAGACTGAAATGCAGTAAAATTGACATTTTTTGGTAAATAGCTTTTTATTACATTTGGAAAAATACTTTCAAATAAATTTTGAATATTGTAATTTTTTATCGGAAAAAATTCTTCTTCCAATGAAAGGGCAGTGGCCACTACCCTCTGACCTGTGCCATGATAGGACCTAGTTTGTTGGGAAGTACATAGTCAGAGCTCTCCAACGGTACCACGGAATAGTGAATCGTATATTTGGAAATTTTGTAAATTAATTTAGAAAAGTGGAATTTTTCATACTATTTTTGGTACATGATTAAGGGACAGTGATCACTATCGTTGACTTGTGCCATGATGAGACCCAGTTTGTTGGAAAGTACATACCTATAGCTCTCCAACGGTACCACGGACTAGTAAATCGTATATTTGGAAATTTTGTAAGCTAATTTAGAAAAGTGGCATTTTTTATACTATTTTTGGTACATGATTAAGGGGCAGTGGTCACTATACTTTGAATTGTGCCATGATGAGACCCAGTCTGTTCGAAAGTACATACTTGAAGCTTTCCAACGGTACTACGGACTAGTGCATCGTATATTTGGAAATTTTGTAAATTAATTTAGAAAAGTGGAATTTTTCATACTATTTTTGGTACATGATTAAGGGACAGTGATTACTATCGTTGACTTGTGCCATGATGAGGTCAGTTTGTTGGAAAGTACATACCTATAGCTCTCCAACGATACCACGGACTAGTAAATCGTATATTTGGAAATTTTGTAAGCTAATTTAGAAAAGTGGCATTTTTCATACTATTTTTGGTACATGATTAAGGGGCAGTGGTCACTATACTTTGAATTGTGCCATGATGAGACCCAGTCTGTTCGAAAGTACATACTTAAAGCTTTCCAACGGTACTACGGACTAGTGCATCGTATATTTGGAAATTTTGTAAATTAATTTAGAAAAGTGGAATTTTTCATACTATTTTTGGTACATGATTAAGGTGCAGTGGTCACTATACTTTGACTTGTGCTATGATGAGACCCAGTCTGTTCGAAAGTACATACTTCAAGCTCTCGAGCGATACCACGGACTAGTGAATCGTATATTTGGAAATTTTGTAAGTTAATTTAGAAAAGTGGCATTTTTCATACTATTTTTGGTACATGATTAAGGGGCAGTGGTCACTATACTTTAACTTGTGCTATGATGAGACCCAGTCTGTTCGAAAGTACATACTTAAAGCTTTCCAACGGTACTACGGACTAGTGAATCGTATATTTGGAAATTTTGTAAATTAATTTAGAAAAGTGGCATTTTTCATACTATTTTTGGTACATGATTAAGGGGCAGAGGTCACTATACTTTGACTTGTGCCATGATGAGACCCAGTCTGTTCGAAAGTACATACTTGAAGCTTTCCAACGGTACTACGGACTAGTGAATCGTATATTTGGAAATTTTGCAAATTAATTTAGAAAAGTGGAATTTTTCATACTATCTTTGGTACATGATTAAGGGGCAGTGGTCACTATACTTTAACTTGTGCCATGATGAGACCCAGTCTGTTCGAAAGTACATACTTAAAGCTCTCCAACGATACCAAGGACTAGTGAATCCTATATTTGGAAATTTTGCAAATTAATTTAGAAAAGTGGTATTTTGGTATGTTCATACTATTTTTGGTACATGATTAAGGGGCTCATCATGGCACAAGTTAAGGTATAGTGACCACTGCCCCTTAATCATGTACCAAAAATAGTATGAAAAATGCCATTTTTCTAAATTAGCTTACAAAATTTCCAAATATACGATTTACTAGTCCGTGGTATCGTTGGAGAGCTATAGGTATGTACTTTCCAACAAACTGGGTCTCATCATGGCACAAGTCAAAGTATAGTGACCACTGCCCCTTAATCATGTATCAAAAATAGTATGAACATAGAAAAATGCCACTTTTCTAAACCACTGCCCCTTAATCATGTACCAAAAATAGTATGAAAAATGCCACTTTTCTAAATTAACTTACAAAATTTCCAAATATACGATTCACTAGTCCGTGGTACCGTTGGAAAGCTTTAAGTATGTACTTTCCCCTTAAACATGTACCAAAAATAGTATGAAAAATGCCACTTTTCTAAATTAGCTTACAAAATTTCCAAATATACGATTTACTAGTCCGTGGTATCGTTGGAGAGCTATAGGTATGTACTTTCCAACAAACTGGGTCTCATCATGGCACAAGTCAAAGTATAGTGACCACTGCCCCTTAATCATGTACCAAAAATAGTATGAAAAATGCCACTTTTCTAAATTAATTTACAAAATTTCCAAATATACGATTTACTAGTCCGTTGTATCATTGGAGAGCTATAGGTATGTACTTTCCAACAAACTGGGTCTCATCATGGCACAAGTCAACGATAGTGATCACTGTCCCTTAATCATGTACCAAAAATAGTATGAAAAATGCCACTTTTCTAAATTAGCTTACAAAATTTCCAAATATACGATTTACTAGTCCGTGGTATCGTTGGAGAGCTATAGGTATGTACTTTCCAACAAACTGGGTCTCATCATGGCACAAGTCAAAGTATAGTGACCACTGCCCCTTAATCATGTATCAAAAATAGTATGAACATAGAAAAATACCACTTTTCTAAATTAATTTGCAAAGTTTCCAAATATAGGATTCACTAGTCCGTGGTATCGTTGGAGAGCTTTAAGTATGTACTTTCGAAAAGACTGGGTCTCATCATGGCACAAGTCAAAGTATAGTGACCTCTGCCCCTTAATCATGTACCAAAAATAGTATGAAAAATGCCACTTTTCTAAATTAATTTACAAAATTTCCAAATATACGATTCACTAGTCCGTAGTACCGTTGGAAAGCTTTAAGTATGTACTTTCGAACAGACTGGGTCTCATCATAGCACAAGTTAAAGTATAGTGACCACTGCCCCTTAATCATGTACCAAAAATAGTATGAAAAATGCCACTTTTCTAAATTAACTTACAAAATTTCCAAATATACGATTGACTAGTCCGTGGTATCGTTGGAGAGCTTGAAGTATGTACTTTCGAACAGACTGGGTCTCATCATGGCACAAGTTAAAGTATAGTGACCACTGCCCCCTAATCATGTACCAAAAATAGTATGAAAAATGCCACTTTTCTAAATTAACTTACAAAATTTCCAAGTATACGATGCACTAGTCCGTAGTACCGTTGGAAAGCTTTAATTAAGTATGTACTTTCGAACAGACTGGGTCTCATCATGGCACAAGTCAAGGTATAGTGACCACTGCCCCTTAATCATGTACCAAAAATAGTATGAAAAATGCAACTTTTCTAAATTAATTTACAAAATTTCCAAATACACGATTTACTAGTCCGTAGTACCGTTGGAAAGCTTTTAGTATGTACTTTCGAGCAAACTGGGTCTCATCATGGCACAAGGTAAAGTATAGTGACCACTGCCCCTTAATCATGTACCAAAAATAGTATGAAAAATGCCACTTTTCTAAATTAATTTGCAAAATTTCCAAATATACGATGCACTAGTCCGTAGTACCGTTGGAAAGCTTTAAGTATGTACTTTCGAACAGACTGGGTCTCATCATGGCACAAGTCAAAGTATAGTGACCACTGCCCCTTAATCATGTACCAAAAATAGTATGAAAAATGCCACTTTTCTAAATTAACTTACAAAATTTCCAAATATACGATTCACTAGTCCGTGGTATCTTTGGAGAGCTTGAAGTATGTACTTTCGAGCAGACTGGGTCTCATCATGGCACAAGTATGAAAAATGCCACTTTTCTAAATTAACTTACAAAATTTCCAAATATACGATGCACTAGTCCGTAGTACCGTTGGAAAGCTTTAAGTATGTACTTTCGAAAAGACTGGGTCTCATCATGGCACAAGTCAAGGTATAGTGACCACTGCCCTTAATCATGTACCAAAAATAGTATGAAAAATGCCACTTTTCTAAATTAATTTACAAAATTTCCAAATACACGATTTACTAGTCCGTAGTACCGTTGGAAAGCTTTAAGTATGTACTTTCGAGCAGACTGGGTCTCATCATGGCACAAGGTAAAGTATAGTGACCACTGCCCCTTAATCATGTACCAAAAATAGTATGAAAAATGCCACTTTTCTAAATTAATTTACAAAATTTCCAAATATACGATTCACTAGTCCGTAGTACCGTTACAAAGCTTTAAGTATGTACTTTCGAACAGACTGGGTCTCATCATGGCACAAGTCAAATTATAGTGACCACTGCCCCTTAATCATGTATCAAAAATTGTATGAACATAGAAAAATGCCACTTTTCTAAATTAATTTATAAAATTTCCGAATATAGGATTCACTAGTACATGGTATCGTTGGAGAGCTCACTGCCCCTTCTAGTGGACACTGCCCCTTCATTAGTATGAAAAATAGGATGAAGAACTTTTTCCGATCAAAAATTACAATATTCAAAATTTATTTAAAAGTATTTTGCGAAACGTAATATTAAAAATATTTACCAAAAAATTTCAATTTTATTGCAATTCAGTCTCTTAACTAATAAAAACCTTAGTGAGCAAGCAAGCAAACGAATATACATACATACATACATAAATATATACATACATACATATATATGTATAATGCTAGCTGAAAACACGAATTTGAAGCTCGATGGAAACGCGAATTTAACTTCACGCTTTTGCTCGACAACTTGCTTGCTGAAAATATGTGGTTTGTGTCTTTGCTAAATTCGCGTCGCAAATGCGAATTTAACTTCACGCTCTTAAAAAGCCAGAGGCTTATTTACATGCTCATTTGCGAACGCAATATGCTTCATGCGGTTTTTCAAGGAAATTAATGGCTTCTTGCGTGCCACTGGACCGTGATAACCCTCTCTTTTCAGTATCCTTCTTGCTGTATCACTGCAGATTGTTTTTTGGAATCTTACCTGCACCCCTTCTGCTAGCTGAGAAGCCGTTAAACTGGGATTTACCTTTACCAGAGAGATAAGCCGGCGTGTTTCACGATCGGTTAATTTCTTTGGACGGCCGGAACGTGGCTTCGATGTAATAACTCCCGTTGATTTAAAGGCTGTAACGTTGTTCGAACCGTTGATTCCGCTCTACTAACAAGCTTTCCAATCTCCCTGAAGCTTTTACCACTTTCTCTAAACTTAAAAATTATTTTTCGTTCATCAACGGCGATTTCTTTTTCTTTCGTAGTAATTTCAAATAAAAATAAAAATTTCCAAAATACTAAGCAGAAGAACGTTTCAATTTAATTTCTAAATGTTTGCTGGCCTAAATTGCAATAATTTCTTCATCATGTCGCAAGATAAACTGCAATATTCGACTCCTCCTATATGAGCGGAGACTTTTTCTGCTCATTTTGTTCAAAGTTAACGGCGTTTTTACCGTTAACTTCGTAGAGGCGCAAGCCAATGCAAAAAATTTTGTCTCTGCCTTGCATAAGACACGCTTAATTTATATTCTAAGAAAACTTGTATGAAGTTTCAATTTTTTAATGCTGTTAACGCGAACTAACAATTGAAGAACTCAGGAGCGGAGACTTTTTCTAGCTAGTGTAGAATAATGATAAATTTTATTGGCTTTCTAACGGTACCAATATCATCATAATATCTTCTACAGTTTTTATTGATGTTTGCTTTTCAAATTTCAAAGGGTTCCAGCCCTCCCCCAACGGAGAGCGATACTTTGTTTTTGGTTTGTTGGGGTCAGGACTATAAACACTAACTATTAAAAATACAAAAACCAACTCTCCCAGCTGTTTGTAAACCATTAATATAAGTCAAAGGTACATATTTTTAATCTCTATATATAAAAATGAAAGTCCTGACTGACTCATCAACGCCCAGGCTAAACGCTTAGACCTAGAAAGCTGAAATTTTGCAAAGACGTTTCCTTTATGATGTATACAAGCACTAAGAACGGATATTTCGAAATTCTACCCTTAAGGTGGTGAAAAGGGTTTGCAAAGTTTGTATGAGGAATATTTTATTTCTGGTCAGATTTGCTTGAAATTCGGTCTTAATACTCTTTGGTATAATTAATCAAATACATATTTCGGCATTTTTCAAAATCCAATCCCTGAAGGGGTGATAACGGGTTGCAACGTTTGTATGAGGAATATTTCATTTGTGATCGGAGGCAACACACGCTTTCTAACCATTTGACCAGAATGAGCCTCAGCAACGCGGGGACGGGTACATCTAGTTTTCAATAAAAATCACAAGTTTCTTTTAATTTCAATATATATAGAAAGAAATATAATATATATATAGAAAGAAATATATACATATATATAGAGAAACATAACTTTGTTTTTTACTGTTTAATTTCAATAAAAAAATTACGCTAAAATCACAAAAAGCTTTTTGCTTACTTTCGGGTTAGTAAAAGTATTTTAAGTTTAAAAATCATTGCAAGTGCAGATTAACAACAAAAATCTAATGTAAATTGTTTTATACGCTCAAATCCGCCACTATTTGATACCAGAAACTGTATGATCTATTCTATGAATAATTCAAGCAAAATAAAACATTGTAAAATCAAATTGATTATCCAAATAAAATAAAAGAGCAGACATAAAATGGCGTTGATATACCCTCATATTTTCGTTCACCTCGTCATTGAAATTGCCGATACTAGTGTTACCCGGTTGTATAGAACGCAGCTATTTTTGCGCCTGTTATGAATTCTGGTACCAAAGAAGTGTTGCTGGTATGCTGCAATATAAAATAATTTTGATGTTTTTCTTAAATAGCAAATATATTAGTGCACGAATGTGCTTGAACTGTTAACAAAACATTTTTTCTTGCTTCACGGAGTACAAATTACTTCTTATAATAGAAAATTATATTGTTTTTTACACCGAGTGCCGCAAAAAGCACTTTTACCTTTTCCGTACTTTCTGAATTTCCTTTTGTTAAGGTAAAATGTAACGCTGTTTTATAATATGATTGATTTTTTCACCACAACAAATTTTAAATGAAATCTTCTATTTTATTTATGAATATCGTATTTAACGATAAGAAATATGTTAACTAAATGTACAAAATTCCGCCATTAGCTTGTTTAGAAGTAATTTTTATTTTCAGTAGTTATGAGTAACTTTCTTTTATCTTTGCTTTGCTTTCTTTTTATTGCGGCAATAGCTTAAACATCCTAGCAAAATTTCTCAAAGTTCGATAATCTTGGATCTTTGCTCTAAGATGCAAGATTGCATATGTTTGCTGTATGCTGTTTAATACCAACAGCCTATTATGACAAAGAATATTCGTCCCAAATTTCATACCTCTATTCGTTCTCCCTTAATCGTGATTTCTACAGACGAACGGACTGACAGACTTACAGGCAGACGGCTCCTTTAATGCGTTACAAACGGAAGCACTAAGTGAATATATCCCTCATCCTTTCGGGTGTAGCGTAAAAAAAGAATTGCTTTTAAATAGTAAGAATTTAAGTTCTTCGATGTATTTATTTACTTATGCATACAACCACATTGAGTGTTTATACGATACATAACATTTAAGTTATTAGATGAATAATTTTTCCTACAATATTATGTAATAACATTTAAATATACAGTCTGAATTATAAAAATTATATGTTGCACATTTCATTGTTCTTTTGATTTAAAGCTAAAGTAAATCTGGCGGATTTGTGCGAGTATTTGGAATGTATCATTTTACAGGTTTTTACAGCTTTTTGATTTGGCAGCTTTGAGAGTAACGGATCTGGTACTAGATTACCTAAAATGTAGAGAATAAAAGAAAATATGTAAATAAATCAAAAATACCCAAAAAGGCAAAGGGAATGATGAATGTATAAACTTACGAGAGCGTAACTTCAGAATGTTGCAATAGCATGCAAAGCTATTCTATCGGAATAAAAATCAATATCCGCCTGAAGGCTTATCTTTCGTGAATGAGTCTAAATTTATTAGACTCCTGCGTGAGTAAATTCAGCAACCGTGTGGCCAAGTACAGCAACGTCCGTACTAGAAAAAAATACAAAAACATCACATAAAACACTTAAATAATGATTTAATCATTACTCAAAGTAATTTTTTTTTAATTTCTGCATTTGCGTTGCGATTCCAAATGCTAAGTTCATTTCTATTCCACTTCTGTTCAAATCGATTGACTGATCCCCGAGTATACGCATTAAGACCGTGGCTCCTGACGATAGTATCACATAGTGTTAATGATTTTGCGACAAGGTGGTGCCTTGATATGCTGGCATCGAATCCGATGTGGTACCACTCAAAACATGGCCCATCAACTCCGATTGGCCGGAGAAAAATACCAGAGGTCGCAACAAAGTTCCCTGCACTGAAATTTCCATGCCTGCCGTGACATGCCAATCATCCTGCTCCTGTCCCAGCAAGTGCTACTTGCGCAGTCCAGTGCATGATTTAACTTCTTTAAAATTCATTGAAAGCCATAATTTCTTCGCGAAATAGCTGACAAGATTTCACAAGCTAAACATTTTTTATCTCGTAAATTAATAAACAGAGAAAATGTCATATAAACGTGACGTCTTGTGGTGAACCACATATACACGACACATACACTATACGTGTTTCACCAAATTACCAAATTTCGTTTTTTTTGACATATACGATCGGCGTTGACGCAGTTTCCTATCTTGTTATCTCTAAATCCAATCTGTCCCCAGTGTGAGTACGGCCTTATAAATAGATAAAAGTTCTGCAGAATCACATTACATTACAGATATCTTTTAAGTGCATTGATTTGTCTGCTTTACTAGGTTTATATTTAAGTGTTTATTTAATATTTATTTATATCTGATAACTATTTTCAGCTGACGTCTAAGGTGTAAAAAAGAGACTTCACAGCAGGGCTGCCAAGTATATTTTTCAAATATCAAAGTATAAGTATATTTTTTAAAAATTATAAACCCTACAGCCGAAGGGATAAGGGTATATTCACTTTGTGCTCTCGTTTGAAACGCATTAAAAGAGGCGTGGCAGGTATAGAAAAGTATATATGTACATATGTATATTCTGGCTCAGAATTATTTCCTGAGTCGATTTAGCCATGTCCGTTTGTCTGTCTATGGAAATCACGATTACGGGAAAACGAATAGAGCTATCGCGATGAAATTTGCGCGAATATTCTTTCTCATAATAGGCGGTTTGGTATTGAAAATGAATAAAATTCGAACCAGTGCCACGCCTACTTTTTATAACAAATATGAATTTTCCCGTGTTTATACCTCAATTTCTCAGCTTGTAGAGCGAATTCGAAGCTACAATTTTATTGGGAGTCCACCGGCTCAGACTTAGATACACTCACTAAAATTGGCGTGGTCCGTCCACTTGTGACAAAAACAATGATTACAAAAAAACGAGCATCATCATGAAATTTAAAGAAATATTCTCTTAATTTAAAGCTCTCTGATGTCGAAATGGATGTCGGACTACTGTTATTTACTTTTTAGGTAAATATTAATGCATGCAATTTGAAAGCTAAATTTCTCGGCTTGAAGTCCGGATCTGAAGCTGAAATTTCAGTGCCCCGTTTACCGTGTTGGTGAAAGTCATCGTACCAAAAATAGGTGTGACACGCCCACTGGTATACCGTACTATATAATGTAAGTGTTTGTTGAGATAAGCGTTGTTGTAAATGAGTTAATATCAAAATTTACCATTTGTAAGTGATATGAAAGTGGGCGTCACCCGGTGTAGGGTATATGAGCTTAGGGTCAAAGTTAACGCTCTTACTTTTTTTAAATGTATTCAGTTAAGTGTAAGTTAAGTGTAGTTAAGTAAAAAATAAATAGAAAAAAATTAAATAAATTAAGGAACATTGAAAGAGGAGCATAGATACTGTTTTAAGTAGTTTTAAACTTTTAGAACTTTTTATTTTATTTTATTTTTTTTATTTTATTTAATTTTATTTTATTTTACTTAATTTTGTTTTATTTTATTTTATTTTATTTTATTTTATTTTATTTTATTTTATTTTATTTTATTTTATTTTATTTTATTTTATTTTATTTTATTTTATTTTATTTTATTTTATTTTATTTTATTTTATTTTATTTTATTTTATTTTATTTTATTTTATTTTATTTTACTTTATTTTATTTTATTTTATTACAACAACAAAAAATATTGGTAAATTTTTTATTTATTTATATTTGACTAGACAAACTTGGCAAACTCCTTTGTCATACCATGTAAAATTTGTTAGATGTAGACTAAAATTTCAGTAGGTTAATAACTTATTTTATATGGTCATACACAGATTCTGAGAGAACTTTTTTAAGTAAACCTCTCTATTTTCGCAATTGTAAGATTTTTTGATTTTAACATATAATGTTTTGCATGCAAAATTCTATTGTTTCAAAATCCAGTTTACTTGTTCTTTGATAGTGTTGAAAAATAAAAAATTAAGTACTTGTTACAATTGCATGGTTTACAATATTTAGAATTTTCGCTTTTTACAATTTACTTAGGTACTATCAAATTCCCAAAAATTGTCGTTCATTCCCCTTCTCCCCAGAGGATAATAAATTCCTGCAATTTAGGGAATTTCCTACGGCTTGGCTGCCTTGCTTCACAGGCACTTTGTTACTGTTGTGTTTTGGCGCAGAAATTGGACTTAATTTTTTAGTGCATATTTTGAAAACCTGAAAAACCTGTATGCAAAAAACTTCATATTACCGAGAGGATACTGCTGATTGAGGGTTATGATCCTGGCCGTGGCCGAGGATTGTGAGCTTAAAAATGCATTTTCTCCTAAAATCCTGCACCATTACTGGTGGAAAAAATGTGTCTGCAAAGCTAAGAAACTGGGATTTCTTAGTATTGACAAGGGCTAAGTATACATTTTACAGAGAAAAAAATTAATGAATAGAAAAAAATAGTATTAAAAATTAAAAATTTAAATTTTCTCCAAAAGTACAAGATTTTGGATAAAATATTATTTCACATAAATAAAAGATATTTATGATTTTAATACCTTCACAATGGTACGTATGTGGGATTGAATTAATTCCACATCCGCTTCTCAATGAAACAATTGATTTCTTCACTGAATTTATCAGATTTTACATATATTCAATAAATCTGTTAGGTTTTATTTAATATACCAGCATTCCAACCTTTTGATACAATTTCTAACAATCGAATGAATAATTATTTTCATTTCGAGAAAAAATGAAAATATTCAATTTAAAAATCAAACTTACTGTTTTACAATTTCCAAACAGTGTTATTCATCAATGTAAGTATTATATGTTTGTGTATTTCTTAGACAATTCCCACATTCGGCCGTCCTGAAAAGTCATGCGTCCCGAATGATTACGTCCATTTTTTCATGTATTCTGCTACTGTAGTGGTTATGTTAGATCCTTCATGGGTGCCTATTTTTTGTACTTTGTATCTTCCGTGCTTCAATTTTTCTATTATTTTGTAGGGTCCAAGGAATTTGGGTCTTAGTTTTAATGTTGTCGCATATTGTGTTCTTTTGATAGCTACTAAATCGTTTAGTTCATAGTCTGTTTCTGGTACTCTTTTTTTGTTATAAGTTTGTCTGTTCTCATTTTGGATTTTTAAAATGTTTTCTTTAGCCTGTGTTCGTAAGTTGTATCGTTCACTATTCAAATTATTGATTTCGGCGTCTATTAGCAATTGTCTTAAGTCTGGTAAGTCTGTAATACGCATGTTTAATCCTGTTAAAATTTTAAACGGAGAAACTTTCGTACTTCTGGGAACGGTATTATTAAAGACTTGTTGTACTTTTCCGACATGTTTATACCAGTAAGTCGAATCTTCATGATACAACTTCGAGATCATTGGTATTATTATTGAATGAATCCTTTCTACTTGCCCATTTCCCCTAGGGACTCCAGTTGCAATTTGTAGATGTTCTATATTTTCTAGTTGGCAATATTCTTTCAATTTATTGGATGTAAATGCAGCTCCTCGGTCAGAAATTATTCGTTTTGGATTTCCGAAAATAGAAGCTTGCTTATATAATTTGTCTATGACTTCCTCGGTTCCTAAAGACTTTGTTGGGTACAACCAAACGAATTTAGAAAAACCGTCTATAATAACTAAAATGTAGTTATATTTTTTCCGAGTTTCTACAAGCGGTCCGACATGATCAATGTGATAAGTACCTAGAGGTTCGTTATCTTTGTCTATTGGAGATAAAAGTCCTTCTTTTTTACCGGTCTTAGCATTGGATATTAAGCACTCAATGCAGCTACTCACTACTCTTTCTACTTTCTTAACTATATCTTGGATGAAATATTGTTATACCCTACACCCGAAGGGATGAGGGTATATTCACTTTGTTCTTCCGTTTGTAACGCATTAAAGGAGGCGTGGCAGGTATAGAAAAGTATATATATTCTGGCTCAGAATCACCTCCTGATTTGATTTAGCCATGTCCGTCCGTCTGTCTGTCTGTCTGTCTGTCTGTCTGTCTGTCTGTCTGTCTGTCTGTAGAAATCACGATTACGGGAGAACGAATAGAGCTAACGCCATAAAATTTGGTACAAATATTCTTTGTCAGAATAGGCTGTTTGGTATTGAAAATGGAGAAAATCGGTCCAGCGCCACGCCTACTTTTTATAGAAAGTATGCATTTTCCCGTGCTTTTAGCTCAATTTCTCAGCTTTTAAAGCGAGTTTAAAGCTAAAATTTCATTCCTGAATCCATGGTCTCAAACTTAAAAACACTCCCAAAAATGGGCGTGGTCCGCCCACTGGTGACGAAAGTCACGATTAGAGAAGAACGAATGGAGATATAGTCTTGTGATTTGGCACGAATATTCTCCTAAAAATATTCTAAAAAATAATAATAAAATAAAAAGTTATCTCACAGAAAGTGGGCGTGACACGCCCACTGGTATACCATACCATATAATGAGGTGTTTGTTGGGAAAAGCGGTGCTGTAAATAAGTTAATGTATCAAAATTTACTATCTGTAAATTAAATTAAAATGGGCGTCACCCGCCTACTTTTTATCGTCACTTCGACAGATACGGGTGTAGGGTATATAAGCTTCGGCCAGGCCGAAGTTAACGCTCTTACTTGTTTTTCAATTAAATCTTTTGTTTTCTTTGCGGAAAAATGTCCTTGTCGGTGAGCTATTTGTATTATTTCTTCTTCCATTACTGAAGGTACAACTAATAATTCGTTGATAGGATCTTTATAGACTAGCTCATTCCTCAAATAGTAATCTTCATATGGTCCTGATTCTAAAATTTTGTTGACCGTTTTTAACCATATATCTTTGTTCTGTGCTTCTTTTAACTTGTGCTTTAAAGAATCTTCTATTAAGAGGCAATGTACTCGGCTTAGAGCATCTACATGCTTCATTCGAGTACCTGATCTATGTTCAACTATAAAGTTATATTCCTGTAAATACATTGGCCATCTAACAATTCTATCTGGAATATCTTTCTTTTTCACTGTCATTGCAAAGGCGTTACAGTCTGTAACAATTTTAAATTTTATGTCTTTTACGTAAATTCGCCATTTCTTTAAAGCGTATATTATGGCTAAGATTTCTAGTTCGAATGAACTATATTTTTCTTCTGCCGGAGTGGTTTTCTTACTCATAAATTCTACCGGGTGAAGGAGTCGGTCTTCGGAATCTTTTTGGAGTAGAACTGCTCCGAAACCATACTTTGATGCATCCGTATGAATTTCTGTCTCCGCGATGGAATTGTAAATTTTTAAAGCGGGTGCTAATATTAATTTCTGTTTTAATTCTTCTATTGAAATTAATTGGTCATCGTCAATTTTGAATTTTTCTTCTTTTCTTAGAAGGTCTGAGAGTGGTTTAGCTATGGATGAATAGTTTTGTACAAACCGTCTAAAGTACGACGTTAATCCTAAGAATCTGAAGAATCTTAGAATCTAAGAATCTAAGAAGTTGAAGTTCTTTTCTATTTTTGGGTATTGGGAAGTTTTGTATAGCTTTCGTCTTCTCTTGAGATGGTAGTATTGTTCCGTTTTCAATTATATATCCTAAGAAATTAATTTTTCTTTTTAAAAATTGGCATTTTTTCCATTTAATTTTTAATCCATTTCGTGAACTTACTTCTAATACTTTCTTTAGTTTTTCTATTCCTTCTTCTATGGTTTTTGATGGAACTATAATGTCGTCCATGTATATCGCAACTGTATCATCATTTAATAAATCTTGGAATACAGAGTGAATATACCTGCAGAATACCGCGGGAGAGTTTGAGATACCAAATGGTACGAATGAAAACTTATACTGACCGTTGTGCGTTACAAAAGATATATATTTTCGCGATTCAGGTTCTATTGGAACATGGAAGAATCCGTTAGTTAAATCAAGAGTAGAATAAAAAACAGCGTTTTGTAATTTTTCTATGACATCATCAATTAGTGTCATAGGAAAATGGTCTTTTATTATTTTTTCATTTATTTTCCTAAAGTCACAACATAGCCGTTTTGATCCATCTTTCTTTCCTACCAAAACTATTGGAGAAGCATACTCTGATCTACTTGGTGTTATAATTCCTTCATCTAGCCATTCTTTTACCTGATTTTCTATTATGTTTTTATCTATAGTAGAAGTCTTACGTGGTGCTTGATATATTAGTTTATCGTCGGTTAATATTAATTTCATTTTAATTGGGTGATTAGTGGGTTTCTGCGGTTCGTAATTACGAATAAGTGTTGTTAATTGTTGTGCTTGTGATGAGTCTAAATGACTTGAATCGATATCTGGGGTTTCTTTCCCAGTGTCTTGTTTGTAGGATGTACACAACGCCTCGAATTCCGGTAAAAATGACTTTTCATTTTCTAATTGTGGAGTATTTTCGCTTTTATATCTAATTTCTACCATATTATTTTTAATATACAAGTCAACATCGGTTAGAATGTTGTTTCCTAAAATCGCTGGATATGATATATCGTCTTTTCTAACTACGTGAAACGTTATTGGAATTGTTATATTATTGACGTGGATTGTTGTTTCGAAAGATCCTAGTGTTGCAATTTCACCTGTCCCGATACCTAGAAGATGTAATTCTGATTTATTTAAAGTTACATTGTCTAACTTTGAAAATGTATCGTAACGAATTAAGCAGACTTCGCAGCCTGTGTCTAGCAGTGCACTAAAATTGATTTTGTTTAATTCTAATGTTACAAAAATCATTCCACTTCCTTTCTTCATCTTTTTATTTGTTTGGACTTCTCTGTTTCTAATGGTATTAACGTTTGGTTCTTTGTTAGTTTTGCATTGAAATGAATAATGTCCTCTTTCTTTGCATTTAAAGCAGGTAATATCATCGCTATCGCAATCTTTCGCCAGATGACCATTTCTACCGCATTTGAAACATTTTTTTTCAATTCTATTTGCTTCGAATCTTTGGTTTCGAAAGGGGTTACTTGTATTACTACTTTTTCCAAATTCATGGCTATTTTGCTTAAAATTTGAAAAGTGAGTATTTCTGGTTTTTTCGTAAATTGTTATATGTTCTTTTAAATCTTTCAGATTTTTCGCTTGATAGAGGATAGTTTTACTTTGCTTAGAGTCTGGGATCCCTTCGATGAAGTATTCTATTATGCTTCGATCGTCTAAATTAATTGGCTTACTCAGTTCAATTAATTTATACAGATACTCACGCAGACTTTCTTTTGGAAGTTTTCGTCTGTTTCGAAGCATTTTATGTACTTCTGAGTGACATAATTTCGTTCCGAACTCTTCTATTAAGGAATTTTTTAAAGTGTCCCAGCTCTTGACGTTAACTAATCCTCTAGTATACAATTTTGCCGCGCCTTTTAATAATTGTTTTGCAAATACATATTTTTGTAAACTGTTCCAACCAACGGTGGAAGCAGTGTCATCAAATTCTTCGACCCACTGGTCGATGTCTTCTGAACTATTCCCAGAAAACGTACTTACGCTATCTTCGATATCTCTTAAGGTAAATGGAGAATAGGTAACCTGATTTGCACTCTGTCCTCGTTGTGTTCTCGAGTCTGTGTATATTGACTGTGTCGAGTTGTCACTTTGTTCGCCAGTATCGTCTAAACCAAGGTGTTGTAGTAATCTACTTCGCAATGCTGGTTTCAACCCTGACGTACTCAAATTTAGTTCGCTTAACTTGTTTTTAGTTGCACAATATTCAACTGAAAAATTGTTCTTGTGTCCATTTCTAATCGTGATGATGTCGCCGTTACAGTGGTTTATGGGATATCAAATTTTACAAAACTACGATATTTCGGTAGACAATGATTAAATAAATGGTGACAATTTCTCAGGTAAGTAAATTTAAGTTTTAAGTAAATTTAAATAAATAGTAAGTATGTATGTAAATAGTATTGTAACTGGGTATTTCTCACTAATGAATCGGGTGTCTGTGGAATGCTCTTATCTTCTGTTCTCTTCGATTGCCCCAGATCTGCGATGTTAGGATTTCGTTTGTGATGCTTCTGTGTTGACTTTTTCACGCTTCTGTGATCGTTCTCTATATACCTTTGCGATGGTTCTCTCAACGAAGTTCTCTCTTCGGGTGGTTGGATGGTTCTCTCTTCTGCCTCTGCGAAGGTTCTCTCGACGCCTCTACGACGGTTTCTCTACGCCTCTGCGATTAATATATTCCTTCGTAGGCAATCTTTTACACTTCCAACTGTGTAACTGGACCGTGGAAGTCTTGGTACGTAACTTTGGTTTGGTACACGCGTTTGGTACACGGGTTTGGTACACGGGTTTGGTACGGGTTTGGTACGGACGAGCCCCCAATTGTGGGGTTGAATTAATTCCACATCCGCTTCTCAATGAAACAATTGATTTCTTCACTGAATTTATCAGATTTTACATATATTCAATAAATCTGTTAGGTTTTATTTAATATACCAGCATTCCAACCTTTTGATACAATTTCTAACAATCGAATGAATAATTATTTTCATTTCGAGAAAAAATGAAAATATTCAATTTAAAAATCAAACTTACTGTTTTACAATTTCCAAACAGTGTTATTCATCAATGTAAGTATTATATGTTTGTGTATTTCTTAGACAATTCCCACACGTATATCATCCAGATATCTTTTACAGTTTAGAAGATATAGGAGTTACAAGATATAGACGTTTAAGGTTTACGTTTTAAACTTTAAAGGGCTATAACTCCTAAACCATATGAGAGCGACACAAAAAGGTTGTTGTTGAAATCGGCGCAAAAAACAAAAGCAACAACAAAACAACAACAACATTGGAGAGTTTGTGCTGTGCTCAATTTAAGCCAATTTAATTTTCTTAATCTACTATTTTAATAAATCTACTGAACAAATCTATTTCAATACATCTATTGTGTTCTTAATATACCACATACTAACCAGAAGTTCTGAAAAATTCGAATTTATCAAATTGAGGAATCGGAATCGTATCGAAATCGGATTAAAGTGGGTGGGTGACACCCACTTTCATTTCACTTACAGACAGTAAATTTTGATCTATTAACTCACGCGCAACAACGATTTTCCCCAACAAACATCTCATTATATGGTATATCAGTGGGCGTGTCACGCCCAGTTTTGGGATTTTATTTTAGTCTGAAACGGTGGATTCGGAAATAAAATTTGAGCTTCAAATTCACACCTAATCCCTTCGTGTGTAGGGTAAAATGAATTCGGAACAATGTCCTCACTGACATTTGAGAAAGTTCAGTGAATGGGTCAGTGAGTTACTGAATAGTTTGCTGCTGTGTACGTTCGATGGTATGTAAGAAAGTTGATAAAGAGAAGGGCAGGATGGTCGGAGAGGCACTCTTTTTAATGACAAAGAGTGTGTTGAAAATGTAAAAACTGTTGTAAGGCTTTTTATAAAAGTTTAAATGAATTTAATTTGCACTTAATTATTTATTAATTAAACCTTTTAAAGAGATTTTTACTGCCAGTGCAATTGACAAGAAACGAAAACAATTAAATTATATTAAGTTCTGTTTAATTTTATTGTATTAAAAAGGTACAAGGAAACGAGATAAAACTTGTATGAAAAATATATTTTTTTATAGTTATTAAAACGATAAATGATTTAATATTATGACTTTATTTCGCTATTACACTTTCTTTTACATTAATATTGTTTTTTCTTCTCTCCTCTTTGCAGCTCTTTGGCACATCACTCCACTTTATTATTCTTAAAAACGGCTAAGATACTTTTTTTACAGAGCGCTTTACAAAAAAGAACATCCAACTTGTCGAAATTTAGCCCTGTGTGGGCCTCCTGGATAATATCGAAAAACGTTCTAGCTGCTTTAAGCAGCTTCATAAAATTTGTGTAAAGCTACTAATTTAAAATAATTTTTTATCGTTTTTTCTATAGAAAGTGAAAGAAAATTTGTTTGAAGAAGAGGTAAAAAAAACAAGGAAATACTAATTTATACTGAAAGGATAAAGATATTGGAAATTAAGTGTTCGGTAAGTGATAAAGGTATCGGATATTAAGTGTTCATTGCTACATTAAGGTCAGCCGAGATCAGCGTCATCTGTCGCAGAATGAGCTATTTTGTGAGTGTAATAAAATGGATAACGTTACTTGCAGTTACGATTGTGTTGGGTAAGATTTTAATTCAATGCTTCATGATGATATATTATGTCACATATGATATTATATGATAGGGTAATTTTGATCATTTGAGGGCTTATATTATCTTGTTGTTCTACTTTCTGTTAGTGATGCTCATGAGACGAGAAAATTCGAATTTCTTTTAAGTTTCTGTGCTGTCACAGCACATAAGTCCTTTTCTCATCTAAAATAATAAATGGGAGCTTGCACCTATTACAAAATTAGAAATACCGCCACAATATCAACAATTATCCAATATTACAAAACAAGACTTTGAGACAAAAAGAACAGAGTCTCTCAAAAACAAAAACCGCAGTCGGATCAGGCAAAGGTATCGGATATTAAGTGTTCATTGCTACATTTTGATAACATTATCAAAAAGCTTACTTTTTCAAAGAAAGTAAAAAATCACTTATTTTATGAGAGTTTACTTTAACACTTTATATGATACATGACCTAATATTTGATTTTTTATTATTTATGGGAGACAGTCAAAATCCCGAATTACAAAATCCCGAAACGACAAAATCCCGAAAAATTTTAAAATCCCGAAACGACAAAATCCCGATGCGACAAAATCCCGAAACGACAAAATCCCGATGCGACAAAATCCCGAAACGACAAAATCCCGAAAAATTTTTAATACCGAAATGAGAAATCCCGAAAATCACGAAATAAAATTTAAATTAATGAAGAAATGACATTTAAGTCAAAATTTTTTCCGAAGCGAAGTGCGCGCCTACTTGCCTTTCTTTACAATGGCAGAAAAGCAAAGTTGTAATATCGAGAGAATTTTGTTGTCTGAAGGTTATAATCTACAATATGCAAAAAACTTCACATGACCGTGAGGATTCTACTGATTGAGGGTTATGACCCCTGCCGCGGCCGAAGGCCGCCAATACGCGGAAAAACCTGTATGCAAAAACTTCACATGACCGTGAGGATTCTGCTGATTGAGGGTTATGATCCCTGCCGCGGCAGATGGCCGCCAATACGCGAAAAAACCTGAATGCAAAAAACTTCACATGACCGTGAGGATTCTGCTGATTGAGAGTTATGATCCCTGCCGCGGCTGAAGGCCGCCAATACGCGAAAAAACTTGTATGCAAAAAACTTTACATGACCGTGAGGATTCTGCTGATTGAGGGTTATGATCCCCGCCGCAGCCGAAGGCTGCAAATACGCGGAAAAACCTGTATGCAAAAAACCTCACATCACCTCACCTCAGAGCCTCCGAGAGGGCTCTGCTAAAATTTTTTTAATAATTTTTTTTTTATTTTTTAATAATAATTTTAGAGAAGTAAAATAAGAGTAATTTTTTATTACTTTCTTGGAATTGTTTGCTAGTGGTTTTAAAATGTTCAAGAAGATGGAGAATACCGAAAAACTAGTTTTGTAATTTCGGGATTTTGTTATTTCGGGATTTTGTCGTTTCGGGATTTTGTCATTTCGGGATTTTGTCGTTCGGGATTTTGTCGTTCGGGATTTTGTCTTTCGGGATTTCGTTACCAACCCATTATTTATACATGTCTGAAATGAAAAGAAAAATCGTCATTGCAATACTACAATGCCTAGGAAGCTGGGCAACTGCTGTAAAGTTGGCATCCTGCGAATTGGCATGTTAACTGTGTTTACAGAGCTCTGTAAACCTTTAGAAATACTTTTTCTTTAATACTTCAAAAAAATAGTCGATAATTTCTCGTTGATGTGTGTTTTGTAATGAGGAGACGATACCGGTGTGAAGTTAGCATCCTGCGAATTCAGAAACTCAGCATACTGCGAATTCAACTAACAAAGCTCTCTTAACTCTGTTCTTATTAATTTGCGGCAAAAAGTCACTGACGTTTATCAACGAGTATACGATTTTTATTTACTCGTTGTTTAATGGATGTGAGAAAGCAGGTACCCCAACCCGTTTTTTTTATACGACAATTTTAAGGTAATGTTTTTATACCCTACACCCGAAGGGATGAGGGTATATTCACTTTGTTCTTCGGTTTGTAACGCATTAAAGGAGGCGTGGCAGGTATAGAAAAGTATATATATTCTGGCTCAATATCACCTCCTGATTCGATTTAGCCATGTCCGTCCGTCTATCTGTCTGTCTGTGGAAATCACGATTACGGGAGAACGCATA
Source organism: Conops quadrifasciatus (assembly GCA_949752815.1). Taxonomy (NCBI): domain Eukaryota; kingdom Metazoa; phylum Arthropoda; class Insecta; order Diptera; family Conopidae; genus Conops; species Conops quadrifasciatus. The sequence goes on along the minus strand of OX457077.1, from coordinate 22,745,949 downwards.
AAGCTATCGCCATGAAATTTGGTACGAATATTTTTTGTCACTATAGGCTGTGGTATTAAAAATGAAGTAAATCGGTCGAGTGCCACGCCTATTTTTTATAGAAAATATGAATTTTCCAGTGCTTTTAGCTCAATTTCTCAACTTGTAGAGCTAGTTTAAATCTGAAATTTCATTCCCGGGTCCATGGTCTCAAACTTAAATACACTCCCAAAAATGGGCTTGGTCCACTTGTGACGAAAATAACGATTAGAGAAGACCGAATGAAGATATCTCCTCTTTAAATTTTCCCATAACCTCGATAGAAATCTGGATAAAACCTGGGTTTTCGATTTTCTATGGAAAAAACCTATTCAGTTCATTAAAAAACACAGCTGATATCTCAGCTGATTTTCTTAGTTTTACCTCGACGCTATATTATGAAAATGGCGTCCTTTGTTGACAAACGAGTACATTCATAAACGGAGTTGAAGTGACCAGACAATTTTTTATATCGAGCAATTTCCACCACTGAAATTGATTTATCGATTTTTGAAAAAGGGCTATTTTGAAAAATGTAAAAATACATTAAAAATACATTATTAAAATTTATTAATAAAAAAATACATTATTTTGTTATAATAATATGCTAAAATAATATTAACTCCAAATTAAATTAAAGCTGATCTGCATGTCAGTGTAAAATAATATAGATTTATGTATGTATGTAGTTGCAAGTTTGAAATGTCTATTGCAAAAATAAGGACACAGTATCTATCTAGTTAATTAAATTCAAGTATGATTAAAGTTTATAGAACTTTAGCCATTACTAGGTTTTATTCCGCTCGGTATTAGAGAACATGCGTTTCTAAGCGCCCTCTATTAGTTATTTTACGATTCAGCAAATAACGAGTATTATAGTGAATATGAAGAATATACATATGTTCTCGTTTTAGCGTTTTTCATTGGATTTACTCGTAAATAAGCATATCTCATACGTAACTAGTCAGAGATGTTTATAGATGGGCGATGGAGGACCGCGTTAAAATAAATGAAAGGGTAAATTGTGAGTTCTATACACTTTATAAAGTTTTATTAAAATTCATTAACTCATTACCTATTATTATTATTAGAAGTTTAAGAAAACAATTGAAATGGTCATTGCAAAAAAACCATAGATCATATTTTTTTAGAAAATTTGATTTTTTTAGATTTTATATGTTTTTGCTATAATATATATAGTTCCAATAAGTTTTAAGAAAAATAAAAATCGGGAACAACTTTGAGGCAAAATATTAGAAGAACATAAACTTTTTATCAAGAAATATTGAACTGGAAACCTTTTGCTGAAATCATTAATAATAAATTAAAATATAAACCCCAATGTAAATCCATCCATGTTTACTATGTACCTAAAATTTCACACCCAAAATATTACTCTTACACACTGTTTTAAGCCAAGGGTTTGTGAGTGAATATAAGTTATTAAAAAAGATGTTACAATCGCAAAAAATGGGAGTTTCTCTTAACTTTGTTTCCAGCTATAAAATTGTAAAAACATATAAAATGTAGTTTTCTAAGTAAACTTTAATAGGTTTCCAATTGTTTTTTTCTTTATTAATTTTTTCTTTAAAAAGAAAAAATCCCTGACTTTTTACTACTTCGGTTCGAATAGTGTTATCTGAAATATTTCGACGATAGATGTCGCTGGCTAAATCTTATCCAAATCTTATCAGAAGTTCACTTATGCCGAATCGCTCATACCCTATACTCTTATAAATACAGAAAATTTTCTGATTATGAGAACTTGTAAGGGGACCTTTGAATCAAGTTTTACCACTTGAATCCTGGAATGTGTATTTTAATTTTTTCGGGTGTTTATAAATTGTAGATTATGTGCCAGAACAAACGTCACAAACTATGGAGGAAATACGTGAAAAGCACAGATCGAGTAGGTACTCGCTGGTTTGATAAGTAACACGTGCTTATCAGCACCGAAAGCACGGTGTTAAAGTTTTCACCAGACTCACCAGATCTTAAATTAGCATATTTTTCATAACGCGAATAAGATTACATATAAATTATAATTACAAAAATTTTAAAATTTCGATGTTTTGGAGTATTGTATAAAAGGATTTTATACTAATGACTATATATATATATATATATATATACTAATATATACTAATACAGACTAATGACTATATACATATGTATATACTAATATAGACTATATATACTAATTTTATACTAATTTTATACTAATTTTATACTTACAATCCCATAAATATTTGTTAAGATCTAAATAAATATTTGAAAAATATAAAACAGTTTCCTTAATTTAAATTAATTGAAGTTTTACATTCATAAATAAGTCTAAAACTCTAATAAGTTTCCATTAAATAAGCATATTATTTTTTAAATTTTAAATAATTTTAATTCTTATCATCAAAAACCTCCTCAGTTTGCGTTTATGTTTGTTATCAAATCAGATCATCTATATACATAATTTCTTATAAACTAAACTCGTTTGGGTCTAACTGTAACGTTAATGTAGTGTGTGCATTTTTATGCGGATCTTGTTAAATTTTAGATTAATAAAGTATGGAAAATGTTGTAAGGAAGAATCTGGCAATATAGGTATACAAAATAACTATTAGATCGAAAGCTATATACGAGTAATGGATTAGTAGAATAGACGCAATTAGCAGGAATTCGCAAAATGGATACTTAGCTAAGCCTCAAACCACTTACAAATAGTATGTTCGTCTGCACTAAAGGTCTAATAGTGTCATCTATGCGGCATTAGTGCTTTTATTATAAAGACAGAAGAGAACATTCACATCGCTACTCATCAATTTATTTTTTCTGGTTTAAAACTTAGAGAAAATAAAACTCTTTTCCTATACGCCTCTGTAGAGGATCTGTATTTTGAGAGTTTTTGGTCGTCGACCTTGCTACGTTAACTCGTTTGTTAGTAAAGTTAACTAATTATATATCGAATATATATATAACAAATGTATATACCGAATATATATACTATATGGTCGTAGTTTGTTCTCAGTACAAACTACAAATATAATTTAAGCGTGATGCCACCTGTTTGAATGTCTTTCAGGCATTCACACGAATCAATAGATTTATATTGATTGATTCGTAGATTGATACTATTGATTCGTAAGAATGCCTGGAAGACATGTAAATAGGTGGCAACACGCATAAATTATATTTGTAGTTTTTATAGAGGAGAAATTGTGACCACTGTTAACAGATTGGCTTCAGCATCCTGTGTATATTGCAGAAATCGTAGAGAAAGGAAATTGAAAAATGTGTATATATAGGAAATTGACAAAAGTGGTCTCCATTGATTCGTAAGAATGCCTGAAAGACATGTAAATAGGTGGCAACACGCATAAATTATATTAGTAGTTTTTATAGAGAAGAAATTGTGACCACATTTTTGGTAAAACTGCAACTGTTCTAATGCGTTTTTGGGTTTAATTACTATTTTATAAGACGCGTGCGTAAAATACAATTTATAAACATCTTTTTAAAATAATTTTTACCCAACTCTTTTTAACATGGTAGATACCTTCTTTACTAAACCGCGCAAAAGATCATATATAAAAATACATGCGGCTTATTTTCCACAACTTAAAAAAATTGTGGCAGATGAAAAAGTCTAAATATTTTTGCAATGCAAAAAGGTAATAATGAAATCCATATTACATATTTATAAAACAAAAACAATTTTTTTTTATTACATAAAAAATTTAATAGTAAAAAAGTATCATTGATATAAATTATACTGAAAAGTCACCATCGAATTAAGAAAAAATTAACGTGGAACCCTGCGTTTAAAAAAGAACTTCTCATTCCTTCGGTAGGCGTAATCATTTTATTCAAACTATAAACTATGTACCTAAATTCATGGAAAACCTAGAATCAATAATTTCTCTCATTTCTATCATCATCATTATCATCCTCATAATTTTCATCATTATTATCATCATCAGCATCATTATCATTATAATCATCATCATCATCATCATTTTCATCATAATTATTTTCATCATTATTATTGTCATCATTGTCATTATAACCATCATCATTATCATCATAATTATCATCATTATCATTATAATCATAATCCTTATTATTATCATCATCATTATCGTAATATTACCATCATCATCATCATTTTCATTATCATCTTATTATCATTATCATAATCCTTATTATTATCATCATCATTATCGTAATATTACCATCATCATCATCATTTTCATTATCATCTTATTATCATTATCATCATCATTATCATAATTTTCATAATGATTTTCATTATCGTCATTATTATTATAACCATTTAAATCATCATAATTATTTATCATATCATTAACCATCATTCTAATTTTATTAAATATTAGTTTATTATTATTATTAAACTTTTAATAATATTATTTTATTTTTTTATTCATATTTTGTTTGTAAGTTAAATTTACATATTTCTAGATATATTTCAAAAATAACGAGAAACTAGAAAAATTTTGACTGCATGTTATTACAGTGATTGCTTTTACAATTAATTAAAATCGGTCAATAATTTCTGTTAAGTAAGAGCCCTCTATTGCTTGTTTCTAGTAACTCAAGACTATATTTCTGTTAAGTGTCTGTTAAATAAAGTTTTCTGTTAACTTTCTCTGTTAAAACTCTGTTGTTAATGTATTCGCCGCTGTTATTATAAATATGTAATATGGATTTCATTATTACCTTTTTGCATTGCACAGTTTTTGGGGGAAAATTTTAGAGTTTTTCGTCTGCCACAGTTTTTTATGGCTCCGGGAAATAACGCCCAAATGAAATAAGGCCCAATGCGGGTCCTATCCAAAAGGACCCTCTATCCAGGGTCCTTTTGCGCAGGCAAAGTGTCCTTCTGCATGCCGGCCTTCGGCCGTGGCAGATATTAAAACCCTCAGCCAACAAAACCATCTACATTGCTGAAAAGTCTACCTCTATCCAGGGTCCTTTAGCGTGACGGCCTTCGGCCGGGGTGGGGATTAACACCCTCAGCCAACAAAACCATCTTCTTTGCTGAAAAGTCTTATTCTATCCAGGGTCCTTCTGCATGCCGGCCTTCGGCCGTGGCAGGGATTAAAACCCTCAGCCAACAAAACCATCTTCTTGTTAAAAATTCTTCCTCTATTCTGGGTCTTTCTGCATACATTAAAGTTCTGCATATCCACATTAAAGTTCAGTCGACACCGTAATTTTGGGCGTTATTTCATTTTCAGAAATTTTATAATTTTTACAAAAAAATAAAGCCCAAAAAAATGAAATAACGCCCAAATTTTACGATTTCAAATCTTCATATAAAAAAAAGTGGGCTTTATTTCATTTGAGCGTTATTTCCCGGAGCCGTTTTTTATAGTTGTTGAAAATGAAAAAATCTCGAAATTAATTTCTAGATATTTTTAAGCGAAAATTTGTCACACAAAAAGTATGTACGCCAGTCAATTCTTTCAGGTTATATTTCATGATGAATATTACACTTACAAAATGGCCAGATATAGGATTAAAAAATATGTGGCATCATTGGAGAGTTCCGACTATGTACTTTCCAACAATCTAGGTCTTATCATCGCACAAGTCAAAGGGTAGTGGCCACTGCCCCTTCATCAAGTATTAAAAATAGGATGAAGATAGTATGAATATAGAAAAAATTCCACTTTTCAAAATTAATTTACAGAATTTCGAAATATAGGATTCACTAGTCCGTGGTATCGTTGGAGAGCTCCAACTATCTATATAAAATATTTATTTTTAAGAAATTTTCAAAGCTGAAATATTTATTTTTCAGCTTTCTAGGTCCAAGCGTTTAGCCTGGGCGTTGATGAGTCAGTCAGGACTTTCGTTTTTATATAGAGAAAAAAAGATATATATTAATATACTCGTATATATATAATTATAATGATAATTATATATAATAATAGCTGCGTTCCTTTTACCTAATCTAATCCGGATTTGCATACAAATTTGTAATCCTGCTCCTGATTACGATTAGAAACGATTAGAAATTCTAATCCAAAGGTGCTTGTCTGGATTTGACGCTTAGATGGCGCTGATGCAAAAATTTGTGAAGGCACTGCAAGGCACATTCATACATTTTAGTCATTTCATCTTCCAAATTGCGGTGTACGTGATTAAATTTCCTGCAGTTTAGTCATTTCGTCTTCCAAATTTTGGTGTACGTGACTCAATTTGACCATTTTCACACAATTTTTACAACAAGTATTCGGTGTCAAACAGCTGATCCTTTTTTTTTTTTGATGGGGTTAGTGTTGACACCTGCATGTGTTTTATCTTGCCGTTCCTTTTTAAATCCGGATTAGATTAGGTAAAAGGAACGCAGCTAATATATATAACATATATTTTATATAACATAACATATATTATATATAAGATATATTATATATAAGATATATTATATATAACATATATTATAACATATTATTATGAGCATAAACAAAACTTTAATTTCTTAAATATATTTTTGATGTTTCCAAAAACACCCCCCTAAATTAAACTAAGAGCGTGAAGTTAAATTCGCAAACGCGACGCGAACTTAGCAAAGACACAAACCACATATTTTCAGCGAGCAAGTCGTCGAGCTAAGTTAAATTCGTGTTTTCATCAAGCATTATTTATTCGTTTGCTGGCTTGGTAGCTTGGTAGTCACTACCCTTTGACTTGTGCCTAGTTTTTTGGAAAGTACATAGTTGGAGCTCTCCAACGATATCACGGAGTAGTGAATCCTATATCTGGAAATTTTGTAAATGAATTTTGAAAATTCGGAAAAGTTTCCAGATATAGGCAAAAATGGCTCCGGGAAATAACGCCCAAATGAAATAAAGCCCACTTTTTTTTTTATATGAAGATTTGAAATCGTAAAATTTGGGTGTTATTTCATTTTTTGGGCTTTATTTCATTTTGGAAAAAACTGAAAATGAAATAAAGCCCAAAATGGGCTTTTAAGTCGTAATTTTAATTGTTCACAACAAAGGAAGAATGGAAAGGGACTTAAAAATCGGAAACAGTGTTCGTATCTAGGCTTATTTGCAATTAATCTGATGACGGATTTTTGTGATGAAACTAAAGAGTTCAGATGATTATTAGAAGTTCCACCCCAACAAGTCAAACCATATTCTAATTTAGATTGAAAAATAGTAAAATAAATTCTGAGTAATAGTTTAGGAGAACAAAGTTTCTTTAACAAATATATGTGTCTTGTAGCAGTCCTAAAATATTTCTTCAAAGCATCAGTGTGAGCAGACCAATTCAATCTAAAATCGATAGTAAGACCTAAGTATTTAAAGGTTTCCACACAACTAATAGCACAACAGCTCGAGGCGCTATTAAAGGTTAAAGAATAAGTGGAGGAAAGACAAATATCCGCCGATACAAGAAACTTCTTACAAACACGACTATGAAAATAGAAATTTGGTATAATAGGCACTTTAGACGATAATGAAAATAGCATGCTCTTTGACTTGCCACTTACAACCAACTTATGAATGTTAAACCAATGACTTAAGATTGCTGGGTCAGCATTAATAGCAGCCATAAGGTGTAGGACAGAACCGCACGAATAAGTAAAGGCCAGATCGTCAGCAAAGCCAATAAATTCGCTGTGGAACTGGAGTGAGAACAGTGAATTAATGAAGATTAGGAATAGAATAGGCCCCAAAACTTTTCCTTGTGGGACACCAATTCTGACATCAGCTAAAGTGCTAGATTTGCTACCAATACTTTGTTGTCTGTTTGATAAGTAAGATCGGAACCAATTATGGATAGAACCTCTAAAACCGCAACTATACAGCTTATCCAGAAGGATAGAGTGATCAACGGTGTCAAAAGACCTTGTGATGCCTAAGAATAATGCTGCTGTAAGCGATTTGTTATTTATGCTGCTATAAATATTACTACAGAATTCTAGTTACGCGTTTTCGGTTGATCTTCCTTTCATAAAGCCGGATTGGCGTCTACTAAAAAATTTATTTTTGGTTAGATATTGCAGCATTCTACTTTTAACCGCTTTTCAAAAATTTTTGAGAAGGAAGACAGAATAGAGATTGATACGTAATTATTTAAACATGTCACGTCACCTTTTTATGAGGGAATAATCTTTGCTAATTTAAGCTGATCGGGGAAGACACTTTGTGAAATACTTGCATTAAAAATATAGCATAAAACTTCGATAATTTGCAGAGCAATCTTTTTTAGAAAAGAGCTAGAAAAACTGTTACCAGAGGAAGAGTTAGAGCTTTTTAACAAATTAATAATTGTAAGCAATTCTGACGAGCATATCCACTCTCTTTTATAATCACCTTTCAAATTGTTGAATTCATTTATGTAGAAATTAGTTTTTGGCGTAATGATATCTCTAACTATTCGTCTACAAAGGTCCTTTTGTATTGCAATTTTATTCCGAGATCAGCAGGCCTTTTTTTCACTTTTTTATAAAGTTTGTTCTTAGTTCGAATGGAATTAAGTGAGGCTGAGGTCTCAGGTCTCAGGTAAATAATTAAAAAGAATAACAATAAACGTATCAAAAGCCTTAGAAGGATTATCTTCAAAGTAGACTGAAGACCAGCACTCATTAGGGAGAAAGTTGTTTAAAAACCTAAAATTTACTTTAGGCGAGGAATAATAAGGCGCGATAACATTGAATGTCTAAAGAGAAGGTTTGGTAAAGGAAATACCTGTGTTAGACAATGATCCGAAAAACGCAAATCGCAAACAGAACTGCACACTTCAAATGAGGCCAAATTTAACATACGAACAAAAATGTGATCAATACAAGATTCAGAGCTGCTAGTAATTCGTGTTGGAACATTAATGCAAGATTCAAGGTCGAAGAAAGACAGCAACAATAAATAGTCTTGAGTAAAAGTCGAATCTAGAATATTTATATTGAAATCCCCTAATAAAATTTGTTCTCTTTAATATTGGTTAAAATGGAATGAAGATCATTGAGAAAGGATTCATACGAAACACGTGAATGAAATCTATAGATACAAACAAAAGTAAAATTGATATTAGAAACTGAACAATTTACTTTGATGCCATCCATAATAGGCAAACTAAAGTGGGTAGCATCAATGTTAAAATCGTCCCGAATAAAAATAGCGATTCCACCTGCTGCATATGTATTATTACTATTAAAAAAGGAGTTATAGCCTGGAATAGAATATAGGGAGTTTTCACAATCGAAAATCCACGTTTCTGTCAGAAAAATGAAATACGGTTTCGAATTAAATGTGTTTAAATGTAGCAAGAAGTTGTCAAAATTTTTCCGCAAGTTTCGAATGTTTTGGTAAATTAAGTAAAAACTAAAGTGTTGAAATCAGAGTGTTTACAAAAATCTGGAGGGACGCTTGAAAGGATTAAATTCATTAAACATTTATGAAAATATATATTAAATACTTGGGCGGCCGGCAATAGAATTCATAGATGCAATATCCTGGACTAGAGTAGGTGAGTCATCTTGTCTATGCTTCATAAAATCTCTTCCACCAACTGTGAAGACAGCATGCAGTTTTTTGTTCCGTTTACAGTTAATTGCGTGCCGAAGAACTTCGTGCCTGAATCTCCCTAAGCTTTCATGGCCATGTACCTTGTTGTTGCCTTCCGATCCCAGATCCGTTCCGAGTTAAAGCTCCTTGTTTTTGGCGACAGTACGCGGAAATTGACCTCATCAGCAGATTCCGATCTCGAGCGGTCAACAGCTTAACGAAACCAGCACTATCAGATTTGTCTTGGTTAGTTTGGAAAATATACCGCATAGGAAAGGCACTAGCAGATCCAATAACGTTGCAGACACTTTCAAATACAGCTTTTAGGTTATCATTCTAAGTAGTTAGAATGCCCGATATTATTATATCAGTTGAGACCAGCTCATTTTCCAAACTAGAAACCTGTGCTGAGACATTTCCAAGTTTTTGGCCAAGAGCAGGGATATTCGCAGCAACCGATTCTATGGCGTCAACACGGGCAGCCAAAGCCTTTATTTTAGTCCTGAAATTCATGAATTCAGCAGAGAGTCTTTCCAAGATTCGTTCCTCGCACCGGTGAATGTTGACCGAAACAGATTCTTGGAATTCTTCTAGTATACGTTCAAAAACCATTATTGAAGAAGATTCAACTGATGTGCAAGGTGAAGAATTTAGAACAGAAATGGGACTAGTAGAATTGCAAATGGCGTATTTGTTAGAATTATTGCGAGTGACTCGCTTAATTGAGCTAGCAGCTGAGCTCTTACTCGTTGAATTTTGGTCTCGCTGGATGCTCATGCTAATGTCAGATTGCGGAAAAATTATTTTTAACACGCAAGACGTATTCACCAAAGAAATTCCGCAATTACCGTATACGCCAGATACTTTGTGTTGAGAATATACTAAAATCCCCAAAAATCGAATTTTTCCAATGAAGGTAATAGACGAAAATGAGATGACTTGCCGGCGCACGAAAATATTTACTATTCTCACATTGGAGTGGCCAACTGACTATTACACTATTTCAATTATCTGTGGACTTGATTTTATTGTATCTAATATTTCGATTAAATATACTACCCTTTTTTTCTACAGCTTCTCAAAAAATCCACGTCTCTGCTGTTAATCCACCCGATGGTGAACAGAAAGGACCCGTTTTCTTGAGCGAACCAACCAACCGTATCGACTTCTCAAATTCGACTGGTGCCGAAATTGAATGCAAAGCAAGCGGAAATCCAATGCCTGAAATTATTTGGATTCGTAGTGATGGTACGGCTATTGGTGATGTTCCCGGCCTGCGTCAGGTCTCATCCGATGGAAAGCTAGTATTTCCTCCATTTCGTGCTGAAGACTACCGCCAAGAAGTGCACGCTCAAGTTTACGCCTGCCTCGCACGAAATCAATTCGGTTCGATTATATCACGTGACGTTCATGTCAGAGCTGGTAAGTTCTCAACAGGCCTACAAGTATTTGGAAAGAGAGAGATGGGAGCAAATCATAATTGGCCGAGAAAAATTTTAAATTTAAAAGATACAACAAATGTAAATTTTTGTTATTTAATTTCTCTAAGAACTTGCTCTCATTTTGATCTTCCGTTACTTATCAATTATTAAAATTTTCAGCTCGAAGTCAACAACAGCCCATTTTGTTGGACCTCATCGGGGCCGGTATATTTTGAGTAATTTCTAAACAAAGAGATCCTTTCGCAACTTTGCTATTAAGAAAGATATATCGTTTTCTTACTGCTGTCATATTTCACAGGCGAAATTATCTGTATAGTGGCACCATTTAAGATTGAAATTATTGCAACCTTTGCTCATTCTCTCTATAAATAATCTATACGAATTCAACGAATTCAGCGTGGGGTCCGATGCATTTCGCTTAGGATTTATTAGTATATGTATGTACATTAGTTTGTCCCAAGCCACAAGGAGGATTTTTTTTTTCGCAAAATCACGACACGCATACCCTCTCTTTTTTTCTGTTTGACCTCAAGAACTTAAATAATAAATATTATTGCGATTGGATTAGGATAACCCGTGCCAAACATAAGACATGAAAATTTACACTGAGCTAATATGAAAGGATGATAGACCTCAATAGTTTTTCGATAAATAAGGCAGAAATATGTCCAAATAATATACTATGCTATTTTGAAAACATTATTCCTTAAAATTTTTTTATTCAAAGTTTGCTTTTTACAGTCAGGATAGGATTTCTGATGTTCTTGTACGCAACGTAATAAAAATTGCTTCTGTTCTCCCTTAACCGTAATCAAACCATGGAAGTCTTGCATCAATTTTACCGCTCTTTCAGCAGAATCGTTCACTGCCCTAAGCATTGAAACTTTCTTTCTGACTTCTTGAAACGAAGCGTTATTTGACCACAAAGCAGGACTTTCGTAGAGAAAACTGTCATTAATTTTAAGAAGTTCAAATAAGGACCGAAAATGAAGTCAAAGATGTTTTTCTCTAAATTAAAAAAAAAAAAACGGTAACGAAATTATGACATAAACAGAGAACTAACGAAAAAACTTCTACATATGTATATTTATTTTCAAACTAACCGTATAATGGACCCAAAAGTTCTTTCTGTGATGGGATATAACGTTTACCATGGGCTAATGCATTTTCGTTGGTCAAATTTTCAACCATTTTTATTTTGGTTTCTTGGTCCACATCATCGTCAAATAGTGACAAGATAGATACTTCATCCGTCAAATACCATAAATGCTTGATAAAATTCTGTAAAGCTGCTTTTGATATGCTTTTATCAATATTTTCGTAAGCCTTCATTGACTTCCAAAAACACAAATCTTGGTAAGGTGCTTTTACTGCCAAAATGCATTGACTCCATCCTTTACTAACAAAATAGCATGCAATTAGAATGCATACATCGATAGGTTTCGCGTTCGCCTTTTTTTGCAAGTACTGACATGATCCGATGCAAGTCGGCACGCATTGCCGTGGTCCTATCTATACGAAATTCCATTTACAGTTATTTTGACATCAAACAAAAAAATTAGGAGGGTATGCGTTAAAAACAAAAGACTTTGACTTTTTTGGGACACACTAATGTGCATAAATGTCTTCTGTCTATATCTTCAATGCGAAGAAGAGAGCAATGAAATCCTGCGGGAGAAAATGTGTAGGAGACAATTGCACAGTGGAGCAAAGAGAGAATGTAATTTAAATTTGATGAATTTAATTATTCCTTGTAAACGCTTTTAGGTAATACCGTAATGGACTGCAATTACTATTTAATGCAATTACACAATTGCAGTGTGTACATTATTTTATTTTGTTTTATTTAGCGGTTTCCATTTACATATATGAGAAGCATTTTTCGCTAAAATTGTGCTCTTTGGACATAGGGTTATCTAAAAGTACCTTTAGGAGGTACCAGACCAGAGGAGGTACCTTTAGGAGGTTAACGATTGGAAATTTTTGGTAAAACTGGTAAAACTGGATCTGTTTATGATAAATCTAAATCTGGCAGACCAAAAATAGCTCATTCGAAAAAAAATACAGGGAAAAATTGTCAGTAAAAATATTTATTTTGTAATGATGAATTATTAATTTGCAACAATCAATCCTGAAAAATCAATATAGAACGTGCAAAAAAAACAATTTTTGAAAATTATGTTTCTAATGAACCTATGGTCTAAAGTTTCTCAGCAGATTGCTTAATTTATTTAGACAAATATTGATGGTTTCAATATAAAAGAATTCGACATTTCTGTGAAAGAAATAAAAATTTTTAAACTACACTATTACCACATGTGGGCTTAATTATCATAGTGGCTAAGTCACAGTTTCAACGTTTCGAGTTATGTTAAGGTTTGCGTTTGACCAAATTAAAAAATATTTTAATGCTATACCTCATAATGTTTTAGGCAATATATACTAGGGTGGTCCTTAGTTATATGGGTAAAAAAATTGTGTGAGATTTTTTTTTCTTACCCCCCCAAATTTGTACATGTGATAAGAAAACTATATATCCAAACTTTCAGCGATATGGGATATCGGCAAGTCTTGCCGCAGAAAACTGCGTACACCTGATTACAGTTTTTGCACTTTGCAGGCAAAAAGTGTTTTTTGGGAGGAAAGTATATGTCGTAATTTTCAATTTTCTCAAGAACTATAAGACATAGATGTGGAAATCACGATATTGTGGAATTAGGATATGAAACTATTTTATTCGTCTTTATTTGAAAAACTTAAAAACTGAACTGAAAAATTGTTGACAGAATAATCGATTGATTCTTTGATTTTTAAATAGACTACAAACATAAACAATATAAACAATTTAATTTATAGGTAAAAGTAATATCATGGTATAAGTAAATACCAAACGATCTTATATTCCACACGGCCAATCCTGACTATATATCGGCACCTGACGATATGTTCCACGGTTTCATCACATTTGCTGATGTTGATGTAGCCTTTGGTCCTTCGCTTGAGTCGAGTTTTATGACTTCATATCTATCATTAGGTTTCACCAAAGAATATGTATTGTATCCTAATGTATCCTAATTTCTCAAATCACGTAACATACAAAAATCTTCAAATATCTTTTCAATTTGCAAAATTGAAAGTTCCAAAAATTTCTAGTTGCGGGCGCAAGCGCCGACAACCTTGCTTATGACCAACACACGACCAAAGCATACACAGACGTATAAATTTACCCAACACAAGCAGCAAACAACTGTTCTTTGTCAAAAGCGACGAAACGAAAGGGCAAGAAATCCACATAAAATGCATTCTACTCGGGCCATGAACGAAGAAATAAGTCGTTCAAATCGCCTTCTTTTTGCTTATCATATGTTTTGTGTGTATGTTGCTATGAAGAGTGAAAAGAAGAGAGAGGGGAAGCAATTCACATGATGGCAAAAGTGGCATGAGCTCGGGCTATGATACTCGGGCCCGAGCTCGGGCCATGATACAAATAAAAATACTTGATACTCGTCGAGTGTGTGCCTATACTCAAAGAATACTCCTATGAATAAATGTTGCTAATACCCCTTTGCCTACCGACCGACCACATCTGTTGCGAAAAATTGAAAATTTTGAGTGATGCGCCTTCTATACAATATATATTCTTTGGTTTCACTGTTTTGATAATATATGGTCCGAGGTATTTATTTTTTAACTTTAATTGAGTTCCAAACTGAGTTCTTTTTATAGCTACTATGTCGTCCACTTTGTATTTTCTAGACTCCTTGCGATTTTTATCATAATTACGTTTTTGTTCTATTTGTGCTTCTTGTATTTTTTTTCCGAACATATGTTCTTTGTTCTTCTCGCTCATTGTTAAAGGAAAGGAAAAGTTCCTCTTCTAGAATTTTTACGATATTTTCGTCATTCCCCGTTCTCATTTTTACTCCGGTTAAAATTTCGTGAGGTGAAGCGTGTATGACCCGATGATATGTTGAATTAATACATCTTTGCACTTGGTAAATATATTTGTACCACTTGGGTTCCTCATGGGATAAATTTGCTAAGACTGTATAATGACACTATTCACACATTCAACTTGACCATTTCCTCTTGGAGCTCCTGTAGTTGTCTGAGTGTGTATAATTCCAGTTTTGTTACAAAATTCTTTGAATTCTAGTGAACTAAAAGCTGCACCCTTATCTGTAATAATTCGTTGTGGGTATTCAAATATTTTTGTTATTATTTGAAATCGTTCTAAAACTTCTTTTATGCCCGTCGATTTCGTTGCAAATATCCAAGTAAACTTAGAGATTCCATGTATAATGATAAATAAGTGTTTGTATCCTTTATTTGTTGTGGTAAGTGGGCCAACATGATCCATGTGCATAGTGACTAGTGGCAAGTCATCTTTTGGTATCGGATTGAGCAATCCTTCTTGTTTACCAAGTTTTCTGTTGATAAGAATGCATTTTATACAGCAATGGATAAAATTTTCGATTTTCTCTTTCATGCCTTCTATATGGTATTGCATTCTGATGATATTTTCAGTTTTCTTTACTCCGAAGTGTCCTTTTTTCGTGGGCATTTTTTATCACTTCTTTTTCCAATCAAAATTTGAAGTATTCGGTGCCCCAATTGTGGAAATCACGATATTGTGGAATTAGGATATGAAACTATTTTATTCGTCTTTATTTGAAAAACTTAAAAACTGAACTGAAAAATATTTGACAGAATAATCCATTGATTCTTTGATTTTTAAATAGACTACAAACATAAACAATATAAAGAAGTTAATTTATAGGTAAAAGTAATATCATGGTATAAGTAAATACCAAACGATCTTACATATATTCCACATAGATGCGTTCTGTTTAAAACATTTTTTGTAGAATTTATCAGAAAACTACGGAATCAGAAAAAAGTATACTTATTCATGTAATTTTTTGTAAAAAATTGCGACCAAAAATTTTTTTTCCAAATTTGTTTAGAAAATTTTAAATTTGACATTAATTTTCTCAAAAACTATTTGACCTAGAAGTCTAATTTTAAAAGTATTTTAAAGGTTGGATATTTCGTTTTTAAAAACAGGAAACAGGAATGATATAAGTGTTCCCGTTATTTTTTGAGATTTTTTTTATGGTTTGAAGTCGCGTTTTTAGAAAAACCCCGCCTGAATTGAGGAAAATTGCCCCTCCCCCTAATATGACTTTTTCCTTGTCTCGACTCAACACGACTCGACACATCCTAAACTTTGGATACATCTTATACGAAACGCCTTGGATATATGTCAATACATGCCGACTTTTATTAAGGTTGATTTATAAGGTCGTATCGGGATAACACCGCCGATAATCTTCTAGTACTTGCAAAATGAAATGTTTATTATTTTTTTTTAACTCTCAGCAAGAGCTAAAGTAGAAATACTTGCTGTTGTCAATGGCAGTGAGTGTAATTACAGTTGCGGTACACTTATGCCGTGGTTAAATTTTTAAACTTTGCTTTAAATGCGGCACGGGTTCCCGTTATCCGATTTCGCTAAAAATTGGTACTTATAATTTTTTTATTACGTGTCATAATTTAAGACCAAAAAAAAATCGGAAGTTGAAAAATAACGATCAGCCTAATATATACTCATAGCACATTATATTTTCCTATGTTAATTAAATTTTATGTGTAACTTGTAAGGAAATATTTTTCAAAGCTATAAATGACTTAGGCTACTTGATAATTAACAGAATGAAATAAGACTTATGACAGATAAAATTTGAATGAATATTAATAAATTTTTTTTTAACATTTCGCGTAAAAATAATATTAGAGCCCTCTGATCTCAGGAATGTTAAGAAACTAAATTTTTTTTTAAAATGGCGTTTCTCTATTTGTACTGAATCTATGGTTTATAGTTTACCCATTATTAATATTTTAAAGAAAACAATTTATTGTTTATAAATAATTATTTTTCAAAATTTTAAAGAACGCACTTGTTGTGGGTTGGTTGCCTTCTGGAAACCTGGGACCATTCCCACGGCGCACAGTGGTTCTTCTAGAACAAGCTAGCTGGACAAAAACAATTTACTATAGTGAATATTCCTATCGCAATACAAAGAGAACACACACAACTAGAATTCGAATAAAATTTTTTCACGGTCAACCTACTATGAAGACTTACGCGGGTACGTATATAGAAAAATTTTAAAATATAAGAAAATTTTAAGAAAAGTTTGCTGCATTTGTTCATCTGATTAATACGATTATTATTCACGTTAAAGAAGTTCTGGAATATTTTTGTATTATGCTTAAAAAAAAAAAAATGTCCTCTTTTTCAACTTCACAAGAGGAAAAGTTAAATGTCACCTCATGTACCCTCTCTGAAATTTATATATATTATACGCGCGTTCATCTATTTTAATTTGGTGCAAAATTTCATTGAAACGATATATTTGCACATCTATGTTTTTTTCCACTACATTCTAAAGGTTGAGGGCATACATATTGACTTTGTTTGCCCTTTCGTTTGTAACGCAGTAAAAAAGGCGTGACAGGTACAGAAATTTGTATATATTCTGGGTCAGAATCCCCTCCTGAATCGATTTAGCCTATCCGTTCGTATGTCTGTCTGCCTGTCTGTCCGTCAATCCGTCCGCCTGTTGCAGGAAAACGAATAGGTATCCTCATAAAATTTGGTACGAATATTCTCTGTTATAGAATACCTAGGCTCTTTGGTATTGAAAATAGGAAAAATCAGACTAGTGTCACGCCTACTTTTTTATAGATAATATGAATTCATCCGTGCTTATAGCTCAATTTCTCAGCTGGTAGAGTGGATTTAAAGATAAAATTTTTAGCGCGAGTCGACCGTCTTAGACGTAAATATACTCCTAATAATGGGCGTGGTCCGCCCACTGGTGACAGAAACTCTATTCGAAAATGGAGAACATCCTACATCTGCCACGCCTACTTTTTAAGTATGTATATCTTAAAATAAGTACTTAACATAAAAATCTATGTACATATATTATTATGTTTTAGTACGTGTATATTGAAAGCTTAAAATATTTTTATATCCTTAATGCGAGGGTTGCCTTTTATGTTTCGGGATTTGGCAACCCTAGTGTTGCAATCTGGCAACTGACAGCTCTATCGTAAAGTTGGACATTTTTGAGGTTATACGTACTCAGAACGTTTTGACATACGAGCGCTATTTGTGTTGTTTACAGTAACTTAAAAAATTCATCTCGGGCCAAAAATTGAATAAAATCGTGAACATTTTCGTGCGATTATTTTTTACAACTTTCGACGTGGATTAACTCAGCAACAGTGCATGGATGAACTTAATTCAATTTCTGGCGATGAAGCTCCATCAAGGACCAGTGTTTATCGATGGTTTGGTGAATTCAATCGTGGTCGTAGTTCACTCCAAGACGAATTTCGTGAAGGTCGTCCAAAATCAGTTGTTGTTCCGAAAACCATTGATGCTGTGGGCGAACTGATATTTCAAGATCGTCATGTGACCTATCGTGAGATTGAGACAACCTTAGGCATTAGTGGGACCAGCATACATTCAATATTGCATAATCATTTGACTGTCAAAAAAATTTGTTCGCGTTGGATCCCACACAATTTGTCAATCGCTCAAAAAATGCTCGTGTCGATTGGTCGAAAGAAATGCTAAAAAATACGATCGCGGTGCTTCGAAACACGTCTATGTCATCGTGACAGTTGATGAATCGTGGATTTACGCGTATGAGCCCCAAGGTAAACAGCAGTCGACTGTATGGGTGTTTCAAGATGAGCCAAATCCAACAAAAGTTGTTCGCGCACGAAGCACTTCCAAGCAAATGGTCGCCTGTTTTTTCGGAAAAACTGGACATGTCGCAACCGTACCACTAGAACAACGCGGAACAGTCAATTCTGAGTGGTACACAACCATTTGTTTGCCAGTTGTCTTCCAAGAAATCAGGAAAACCAACCGCCTAAGACGGAGCACTCTTCACCACGACAATGCGAGCTCTCACGCATCGGCTCAAACAACTGCATTTTTGAGCACCCAAAACATCGATTTGATGAGTCATCCACCGTATAGTCATGACTTGACACCGAATGACTTATTTTTATTCCCGTACGTAAAAAACAAACTGAGAGGTCAACGTTTTTCGACACCTGAAGAAGCGGGCCGAGATGAATCTTTTAAGTTACTGTAAACAACACAAATAGCGCTCGTATGTCAAAACGTTCTGAGAACGTATAACCTCAAAAATTTCCAACTTTACGATAGAGCTGTCAGTTGCTAGATTGCAACACTAGGGTTGCCAAATCCCGAAACATAAAAGACAACCCTCGTACAATACTTTTTATTATTCCTAATATTTTTTTATTAATCTTATTACAATCTGTACAAATAAAACTACAATTGAATTTAAAACTAAACCTAAATTAAATTAAGAACTCACATGTATGCATGTATTTGTGTAAATAAAATAAAATAATTTTTATTGAAAATGTCTACTTTGATTAAATTTACACTTACTGTTCCCATATCGGTTTGTCAGCAAACATTATTAATTTTTTTGAAAACCGTAGGTACCATTTACAACCATACGGTTTTCAACATTTTAACAAGAATTTATTGGGATATTTTGTTAAAGAAAAAAAAATTTCTTACTTACGTGTTTTTTCTATTTTCATCGATTCAACAACTGTTTTTACAACTGTTTAAATTTTTTTTTTCCCCCAACCGGCTAAACGGGGGGAAAAGCAACCCCGCTCCCATAAAATTTTTTTCTTGTCACAACCTAACAAATACAAAAAACCCAAAAAATTATTTTGTCCAGCTAGCTTGTTCTAGACCACGGGTCGGCAACCTGCGGCTTGCGAGCCGCATGCGGCTCAGTAGAATCATACTTGTGGCTCTTGAATAGTTTAAAAGTATTGAAAAATCAGCTGAAATATTGCCATTGCTTAACAATTTTTAATAATTCCGCGCACACATCAAAATACGCGGCAGATCTATAATAAATACCAGATTTCGCAATAAATACTTGTTCCGCAGCAGATAACCGTTATATTCTTTTTTTTAATTTTACCGATGTGTATGTATGTATATATTGGGTCATATAAAAAGCTTCCGCGGTTTGTCTCAAACGAACATGTGCCAAAAGGTAACATTTAAGCGGACATTTTTTGTAGAGATAGTTTTCTCATTCGTTTCTCGTGTAAAAAGTTATATAGATTTGAAAACTAGTGAAATATTTGAAGAAAAGAGCTATGAGACGCTTTTTTTATAAAAAATGTAAAAACGCTGCAAAAACATACCGAAAAATGTGTGAAGTGTGAGAGTGCTGTAAGTGAATGAAGGACCCAGAAGTGGTTTGCTCAATTCCGTTCCGAAAACTTCGATGTCAAAGATGCACCGCGCTCTGGTCAGCCACTCACTGAAAAAGTCTATGAAATTTTGCAACTGGTGGAGCAAGACAGGATTGCAAGCTCTCAGGGAGTAGCAAAGGCACTTATCATCAATCACATGGCGGTTTGAAATCATTTGAAAAAAATAGGCTACAAAAAAAAGCTCGATGTTTGGGTGCCACATGAATTAACGCAAACAAATTTGATTGACAGAATTACCATCAGTGAAATGCTGCTGAAACGCAACGAAATCGAACCATTTTTGAAGCGAATCATTACGGGCAATGAAAAATGGATGAAATGTGAGAATATCAAACGCTGGCGATCATGGCTGCCGACCCTTCACAAACGCCTTTAAAGGCTGGAGTAATGGCAAACAAGGTCATGGTGACTGTTTGGTGGGATTGGAAGGGAATTGTTCATTATGAGCTGCTGCAACGTGGCGAAACCATCAATACGGTCTTGTACTGTGCGCAACTAGACTGTTCAAACGAAGCAATCCAGAAAGAGCGACCAGAATTGGCCAACAGACAGGGAGTTGTACCATCATGACAATGCGGGCCAAACACACACACACCTTTGATGACTCAGAACAAATTGATGGAGCTTGGTTGGGAAGTTTTGATGCTTTCACCGTATATCCCGGACCTTGCACCGTCAGAATATCATTTGTTTCAGTCTCTGCAAAGCCCTCTTGATGGTAAAAAATTGGCCGACTGAAGCGCCGCTGAAAATTACTTGGCCAAGTTTTTCGACGATAAACCACAGAACTTCTACAGCGATGGAAATATGAAGCTACCCGAAAAATGGCAAAAGGTCCTAGATAATAATAATTAATATTTACTTGATTAAAATTGATTTTCAATAAAGAAAATCTTTGTTAAAAAATGTAATAAAAAACCACGGATACTTTTTATATGACCCGATACTTATACTCTTTTAAAAAAATAATTTCACATCCGTGGACAAAGTGGCTCTTAACTCCAAAAAGGTTGCCGACCCGTGTTCTAGACGAACCACTGTGCGGCGTTTTGAACAATTGAAGCATTAAAAATTTCGATTCTCGAATTTTTTAAAACATTTTTACAACAGATTTTACCAGTAGCTTTCTAAAAACTATCGAGCGATTCACTCGTTGAAGGTTTTTCGAATTAGAACGTGTGCCAATTATTAGCTTTTTACTTTGGTAAGTAAAAAGTTTGTTTCTAGCTAAGCCAACTCGTCGAATAAATTTCATTTCAAAAAAATTAATAAACATAAATCATGCACAGCAGTTTAAAAGATTAAATAAACTGATATGTGAAAAACAGGTCAACAGTTAAATCATGCACAGCAGTTTGCAAACCAATCATGCAAACCATTGATGCTGTGGGCGAACTGATATTTCAAGATCGTCATGTGACCTATCGTGAGATTGAGACAACCTTAGGCATTAGTGGGACCAGCATACATTCAATATTGCATAATCATTTGACTGTCAAAAAAATTTGTTCGCGTTGGATCCCACACAATTTGTCAATCGCTCAAAAAAGGCTCGTGTCGATTGGTCGAAAGAAATGCTAAAAAATACGATCGCGGTGCTTCGAAACACGTCTATGTCATCGTGACAGTTGATGAATCGTGGATTTACGCGTATGAGCCCGAAGGTAAACAGCAGTCGACTGTATGGGTGTTTCAAGAAAAACTGGACATGTCGCAACCGTACCACTAGAACAACGCGGAACAGTCAATTCTGAGTGGTACACAACCATTTGTTTGCCAGTTGTCTTCCAAGAAATCAGGAAAACCAACCGCCTAAGACGGAGCACTCTTCACCACGACAATGCGAGCTCTCACGCATCGGCTCAAACAACTGCATTTTTGAGCACCCAAAACATCGATTTGATGAGTCATCCACCGTATAGTCATGACTTGACACCGAATGACTTATTTTTATTCCCGTACGTAAAAAACAAACTGAGAGGTCAACGTTTTTCGACACCTGAAGAAGCGGGCCGAGATGAATCTTTTAAGTTACTGTAAACAACACAAATAGCGCTCGTATGTCAAAACGTTCTGAGAACGTATAACCTCAAAAATTTCCAACTTTACGATAGAGCTGTCAGTTGCTAGATTGCAACACTAGGGTTGCCAAATCCCGAAACATAAAAGACAACCCTCGTACAATACTTTTTATTATTCCTAATATTTTTTTATTAATCTTATTACAATCTGTACAAATAAAACTACAATTGAATTTAAAACTAAACCTAAATTAAATTAAGAACTCACATGTATGCATGTATTTGTGTAAATAAAATAAAATAATTTTTATTGAAAATGTCTACTTTGATTAAATTTACACTTACTGTTCCCATATCGGTTTGTCAGCAAACATTATTAATTTTTTTGAAAACCGTAGGTACCATTTACAACCATACGGTTTTCAACATTTTAACAAGAATTTATTGGGATATTTTGTTAAAGAAAAAAAAATTTCTTACTTACGTGTTTTTTCTATTTTCATCGATTCAACAACTGTTTTTACAACTGTTTAAATTTTTTTTTTCCCCCAACCGGCTAAACGGGGGGAAAAGCAACCCCGCTCCCATAAAATTTTTTTCTTGTCACAACCTAACAAATACAAAAAACCCAAAAAATTATTTTGTCCAGCTAGCTTGTTCTAGACCACGGGTCGGCAACCTGCGGCTTGCGAGCCGCATGCGGCTCAGTAGAATCATACTTGTGGCTCTTGAATAGTTTAAAAGTATTGAAAAATCAGCTGAAATATTGCCATTGCTTAACAATTTTTAATAATTCCGCGCACACATCAAAATACGCGGCAGATCTATAATAAATACCAGATTTCGCAATAAATACTTGTTCCGCAGCAGATAACCGTTATATTCTTTTTTTTAATTTTACCGATGTGTATGTATGTATATATTGGGTCATATAAAAAGCTTCCGCGGTTTGTCTCAAACGAACATGTGCCAAAAGGTAACATTTAAGCGGACATTTTTTGTAGAGATAGTTTTCTCATTCGTTTCTCGTGTAAAAAGTTATATAGATTTGAAAACTAGTGAAATATTTGAAGAAAAGAGCTATGAGACGCTTTTTTTATAAAAAATGTAAAAACGCTGCAAAAACATACCGAAAAATGTGTGAAGTGTGAGAGTGCTGTAAGTGAATGAAGGACCCAGAAGTGGTTTGCTCAATTCCGTTCCGAAAACTTCGATGTCAAAGATGCACCGCGCTCTGGTCAGCCACTCACTGAAAAAGTCTATGAAATTTTGCAACTGGTGGAGCAAGACAGGATTGCAAGCTCTCAGGGAGTAGCAAAGGCACTTATCATCAATCACATGGCGGTTTGAAATCATTTGAAAAAAATAGGCTACAAAAAAAAGCTCGATGTTTGGGTGCCACATGAATTAACGCAA
Source organism: Conops quadrifasciatus (assembly GCA_949752815.1). Lineage (NCBI taxonomy): Eukaryota > Metazoa > Arthropoda > Insecta > Diptera > Conopidae > Conops > Conops quadrifasciatus. The sequence continues at coordinate 22,722,156 of OX457077.1, read as the reverse complement.
ACAAATTTGATTGACAGAATTACCATCAGTGAAATGCTGCTGAAACGCAACGAAATCGAACCATTTTTGAAGCGAATCATTACGGGCAATGAAAAATGGATGAAATGTGAGAATATCAAACGCTGGCGATCATGGCTGCCGACCCTTCACAAACGCCTTTAAAGGCTGGAGTAATGGCAAACAAGGTCATGGTGACTGTTTGGTGGGATTGGAAGGGAATTGTTCATTATGAGCTGCTGCAACGTGGCGAAACCATCAATACGGTCTTGTACTGTGCGCAACTAGACTGTTCAAACGAAGCAATCCAGAAAGAGCGACCAGAATTGGCCAACAGACAGGGAGTTGTACCATCATGACAATGCGGGCCAAACACACACACACCTTTGATGACTCAGAACAAATTGATGGAGCTTGGTTGGGAAGTTTTGATGCTTTCACCGTATATCCCGGACCTTGCACCGTCAGAATATCATTTGTTTCAGTCTCTGCAAAGCCCTCTTGATGGTAAAAAATTGGCCGACTGAAGCGCCGCTGAAAATTACTTGGCCAAGTTTTTCGACGATAAACCACAGAACTTCTACAGCGATGGAAATATGAAGCTACCCGAAAAATGGCAAAAGGTCCTAGATAATAATAATTAATATTTACTTGATTAAAATTGATTTTCAATAAAGAAAATCTTTGTTAAAAAATGTAATAAAAAACCACGGATACTTTTTATATGACCCGATACTTATACTCTTTTAAAAAAATAATTTCACATCCGTGGACAAAGTGGCTCTTAACTCCAAAAAGGTTGCCGACCCGTGTTCTAGACGAACCACTGTGCGGCGTTTTGAACAATTGAAGCATTAAAAATTTCGATTCTCGAATTTTTTAAAACATTTTTACAACAGATTTTACCAGTAGCTTTCTAAAAACTATCGAGCGATTCACTCGTTGAAGGTTTTTCGAATTAGAACGTGTGCCAATTATTAGCTTTTTACTTTGGTAAGTAAAAAGTTTGTTTCTAGCTAAGCCAACTCGTCGAATAAATTTCATTTCAAAAAAATTAATAAACATAAATCATGCACAGCAGTTTAAAAGATTAAATAAACTGATATGTGAAAAACAGGTCAACAGTTAAATCATGCACAGCAGTTTGCAAACCAATCATGCAAACCATTGATGCTGTGGGCGAACTGATATTTCAAGATCGTCATGTGACCTATCGTGAGATTGAGACAACCTTAGGCATTAGTGGGACCAGCATACATTCAATATTGCATAATCATTTGACTGTCAAAAAAATTTGTTCGCGTTGGATCCCACACAATTTGTCAATCGCTCAAAAAAGGCTCGTGTCGATTGGTCGAAAGAAATGCTAAAAAATACGATCGCGGTGCTTCGAAACACGTCTATGTCATCGTGACAGTTGATGAATCGTGGATTTACGCGTATGAGCCCGAAGGTAAACAGCAGTCGACTGTATGGGTGTTTCAAGAAAAACTGGACATGTCGCAACCGTACCACTAGAACAACGCGGAACAGTCAATTCTGAGTGGTACACAACCATTTGTTTGCCAGTTGTCTTCCAAGAAATCAGGAAAACCAACCGCCTAAGACGGAGCACTCTTCACCACGACAATGCGAGCTCTCACGCATCGGCTCAAACAACTGCATTTTTGAGCACCCAAAACATCGATTTGATGAGTCATCCACCGTATAGTCATGACTTGACACCGAATGACTTATTTTTATTCCCGTACGTAAAAAACAAACTGAGAGGTCAACGTTTTTCGACACCTGAAGAAGCGGGCCGAGATGAATCTTTTAAGTTACTGTAAGCAACACAAATAGCGCTCGTATGTCAAAACGTTCTGAGAACGTATAACCTCAAAAATTTCCAACTTTACGATAGAGCTGTCAGTTGCTAGATTGCAACACTAGGGTTGCCAAATCCCGAAACATAAAAGACAACCCTCGTACAATACTTTTTATTATTCCTAATATTTTTTTATTAATCTTATTACAATCTGTACAAATAAAACTACAATTGAATTTAAAACTAAACCTAAATTAAATTAAGAACTCACATGTATGCATGTATTTGTGTAAATAAAATAAAATAATTTTTATTGAAAATGTCTACTTTGATTAAATTTACACTTACTGTTCCCATATCGGTTTGTCAGCAAACATTATTAATTTTTTTGAAAACCGTAGGTACCATTTACAACCATACGGTTTTCAACATTTTAACAAGAATTTATTGGGATATTTTGTTAAAGAAAAAAAAATTTCTTACTTACGTGTTTTTTCTATTTTCATCGATTCAACAACTGTTTTTACAACTGTTTAAATTTTTTTTTTCCCCCAACCGGCTAAACGGGGGGAAAAGCAACCCCGCTCCCATAAAATTTTTTTCTTGTCACAACCTAACAAATACAAAAAACCCAAAAAATTATTTTGTCCAGCTAGCTTGTTCTAGACCACGGGTCGGCAACCTGCGGCTTGCGAGCCGCATGCGGCTCAGTAGAATCATACTTGTGGCTCTTGAATAGTTTAAAAGTATTGAAAAATCAGCTGAAATATTGCCATTGCTTAACAATTTTTAATAATTCCGCGCACACATCAAAATACGCGGCAGATCTATAATAAATACCAGATTTCGCAATAAATACTTGTTCCGCAGCAGATAACCGTTATATTCTTTTTTTTAATTTTACCGATGTGTATGTATGTATATATTGGGTCATATAAAAAGCTTCCGCGGTTTGTCTCAAACGAACATGTGCCAAAAGGTAACATTTAAGCGGACATTTTTTGTAGAGATAGTTTTCTCATTCGTTTCTCGTGTAAAAAGTTATATAGATTTGAAAACTAGTGAAATATTTGAAGAAAAGAGCTATGAGACGCTTTTTTTATAAAAAATGTAAAAACGCTGCAAAAACATACCGAAAAATGTGTGAAGTGTGAGAGTGCTGTAAGTGAATGAAGGACCCAGAAGTGGTTTGCTCAATTCCGTTCCGAAAACTTCGATGTCAAAGATGCACCGCGCTCTGGTCAGCCACTCACTGAAAAAGTCTATGAAATTTTGCAACTGGTGGAGCAAGACAGGATTGCAAGCTCTCAGGGAGTAGCAAAGGCACTTATCATCAATCACATGGCGGTTTGAAATCATTTGAAAAAAATAGGCTACAAAAAAAAGCTCGATGTTTGGGTGCCACATGAATTAACGCAAACAAATTTGATTGACAGAATTACCATCAGTGAAATGCTGCTGAAACGCAACGAAATCGAACCATTTTTGAAGCGAATCATTACGGGCAATGAAAAATGGATGAAATGTGAGAATATCAAACGCTGGCGATCATGGCTGCCGACCCTTCACAAACGCCTTTAAAGGCTGGAGTAATGGCAAACAAGGTCATGGTGACTGTTTGGTGGGATTGGAAGGGAATTGTTCATTATGAGCTGCTGCAACGTGGCGAAACCATCAATACGGTCTTGTACTGTGCGCAACTAGACTGTTCAAACGAAGCAATCCAGAAAGAGCGACCAGAATTGGCCAACAGACAGGGAGTTGTACCATCATGACAATGCGGGCCAAACACACACACACCTTTGATGACTCAGAACAAATTGATGGAGCTTGGTTGGGAAGTTTTGATGCTTTCACCGTATATCCCGGACCTTGCACCGTCAGAATATCATTTGTTTCAGTCTCTGCAAAGCCCTCTTGATGGTAAAAAATTGGCCGACTGAAGCGCCGCTGAAAATTACTTGGCCAAGTTTTTCGACGATAAACCACAGAACTTCTACAGCGATGGAAATATGAAGCTACCCGAAAAATGGCAAAAGGTCCTAGATAATAATAATTAATATTTACTTGATTAAAATTGATTTTCAATAAAGAAAATCTTTGTTAAAAAATGTAATAAAAAACCACGGATACTTTTTATATGACCCGATACTTATACTCTTTTAAAAAAATAATTTCACATCCGTGGACAAAGTGGCTCTTAACTCCAAAAAGGTTGCCGACCCGTGTTCTAGACGAACCACTGTGCGGCGTTTTGAACAATTGAAGCAATAAAAATTTCGATTCTCGAATTTTTTAAAACATTTTTACAACAGATTTTACCAGTAGCTTTCTAAAAACTATCGAGCGATTCACTCGTTGAAGGTTTTTCGAATTAGAACGTGTGCCAATTATTAGCTTTTTACTTTGGTAAGTAAAAAGTTTGTTTCTAGCTAAGCCAACTCGTCGAATAAATTTCATTTCAAAAAAATTAATAAACATAAATCATGCACAGCAGTTTAAAAGATTAAATAAACTGATATGTGAAAAACAGGTCAACAGTTAAATCATGCACAGCAGTTTAAAAGATTAAATAAACTGATATGTGAAAAACAGGTCAACAGTTTGCAGCTCCTACGTTTAGTTAATGTACAATATTATTATTTTAGTAGTTTTTAAAATAATATTTAATTGGTTATATTACTTTTTTTTCAACAACAAACCATTGATGCTGTGGGCGAACTGATATTTCAAGATCGTCATGTGACCTATCGTGAGATTGAGACAACCTTAGGCATTAGTGGGACCAGCATACATTCAATATTGCATAATCATTTGACTGTCAAAAAAATTTGTTCGCGTTGGATCCCACACAATTTGTCAATCGCTCAAAAAAGGCTCGTGTCGATTGGTCGAAAGAAATGCTAAAAAATACGATCGCGGTGCTTCGAAACACGTCTATGTCATCGTGACAGTTGATGAATCGTGGATTTACGCGTATGAGCCCGAAGGTAAACAGCAGTCGACTGTATGGGTGTTTCAAGAAAAACTGGACATGTCGCAACCGTACCACTAGAACAACGCGGAACAGTCAATTCTGAGTGGTACACAACCATTTGTTTGCCAGTTGTCTTCCAAGAAATCAGGAAAACCAACCGCCTAAGACGGAGCACTCTTCACCACGACAATGCGAGCTCTCACGCATCGGCTCAAACAACTGCATTTTTGAGCACCCAAAACATCGATTTGATGAGTCATCCACCGTATAGTCATGACTTGACACCGAATGACTTATTTTTATTCCCGTACGTAAAAAACAAACTGAGAGGTCAACGTTTTTCGACACCTGAAGAAGCGGGCCGAGATGAATCTTTTAAGTTACTGTAAACAACACAAATAGCGCTCGTATGTCAAAACGTTCTGAGAACGTATAACCTCAAAAATTTCCAACTTTACGATAGAGCTGTCAGTTGCTAGATTGCAACACTAGGGTTGCCAAATCCCGAAACATAAAAGACAACCCTCGTACAATACTTTTTATTATTCCTAATATTTTTTTATTAATCTTATTACAATCTGTACAAATAAAACTACAATTGAATTTAAAACTAAACCTAAATTAAATTAAGAACTCACATGTATGCATGTATTTGTGTAAATAAAATAAAATAATTTTTATTGAAAATGTCTACTTTGATTAAATTTACACTTACTGTTCCCATATCGGTTTGTCAGCAAACATTATTAATTTTTTTGAAAACCGTAGGTACCATTTACAACCATACGGTTTTCAACATTTTAACAAGAATTTATTGGGATATTTTGTTAAAGAAAAAAAAATTTCTTACTTACGTGTTTTTTCTATTTTCATCGATTCAACAACTGTTTTTACAACTGTTTAAATTTTTTTTTTCCCCCAACCGGCTAAACGGGGGGAAAAGCAACCCCGCTCCCATAAAATTTTTTTCTTGTCACAACCTAACAAATACAAAAAATCCAAAAAATTATTTTGTCCAGCTAGCTTGTTCTAGACCACGGGTCGGCAACCTGCGGCTCAGTAGAATCATACTTGTGGCTCTTGAATAGTTTAAAAGTATTGAAAAATCAGCTGAAATATTGCCATTGCTTAACAATTTTTAATAATTCCGCGCACACATCAAAATACGCGGCAGATCTATAATAAATACCAGATTTCGCAATAAATACTTGTTCCGCAGCAGATAACCGTTATATTCTTTTTTTTAATTTTACCGATGTGTATGTATGTATATATTGGGTCATATAAAAAGCTTCCGCGGTTTGTCTCAAACGAACATGTGCCAAAAGGTAACATTTAAGCGGACATTTTTTGTAGAGATAGTTTTCTCATTCGTTTCTCGTGTAAAAAGTTATATAGATTTGAAAACTAGTGAAATATTTGAAGAAAAGAGCTATGAGACGCTTTTTTTATAAAAAATGTAAAAACGCTGCAAAAACATACCGAAAAATGTGTGAAGTGTGAGAGTGCTGTAAGTGAATGAAGGACCCAGAAGTGGTTTGCTCAATTCCGTTCCGAAAACTTCGATGTCAAAGATGCACCGCGCTCTGGTCAGCCACTCACTGAAAAAGTCTATGAAATTTTGCAACTGGTGGAGCAAGACAGGATTGCAAGCTCTCAGGGAGTAGCAAAGGCACTTATCATCAATCACATGGCGGTTTGAAATCATTTGAAAAAAATAGGCTACAAAAAAAAGCTCGATGTTTGGGTGCCACATGAATTAACGCAAACAAATTTGATTGACAGAATTACCATCAGTGAAATGCTGCTGAAACGCAACGAAATCGAACCATTTTTGAAGCGAATCATTACGGGCAATGAAAAATGGATGAAATGTGAGAATATCAAACGCTGGCGATCATGGCTGCCGACCCTTCACAAACGCCTTTAAAGGCTGGAGTAATGGCAAACAAGGTCATGGTGACTGTTTGGTGGGATTGGAAGGGAATTGTTCATTATGAGCTGCTGCAACGTGGCGAAACCATCAATACGGTCTTGTACTGTGCGCAACTAGACTGTTCAAACGAAGCAATCCAGAAAGAGCGACCAGAATTGGCCAACAGACAGGGAGTTGTACCATCATGACAATGCGGGCCAAACACACACACACCTTTGATGACTCAGAACAAATTGATGGAGCTTGGTTGGGAAGTTTTGATGCTTTCACCGTATATCCCGGACCTTGCACCGTCAGAATATCATTTGTTTCAGTCTCTGCAAAGCCCTCTTGATGGTAAAAAATTGGCCGACTGAAGCGCCGCTGAAAATTACTTGGCCAAGTTTTTCGACGATAAACCACAGAACTTCTACAGCGATGGAAATATGAAGCTACCCGAAAAATGGCAAAAGGTCCTAGATAATAATAATTAATATTTACTTGATTAAAATTGATTTTCAATAAAGAAAATCTTTGTTAAAAAATGTAATAAAAAACCACGGATACTTTTTATATGACCCGATACTTATACTCTTTTAAAAAAATAATTTCACATCCGTGGACAAAGTGGCTCTTAACTCCAAAAAGGTTGCCGACCCGTGTTCTAGACGAACCACTGTGCGGCGTTTTGAACAATTGAAGCATTAAAAATTTCGATTCTCGAATTTTTTAAAACATTTTTACAACAGATTTTACCAGTAGCTTTCTAAAAACTATCGAGCGATTCACTCGTTGAAGGTTTTTCGAATTAGAACGTGTGCCAATTATTAGCTTTTTACTTTGGTAAGTAAAAAGTTTGTTTCTAGCTAAGCCAACTCGTCGAATAAATTTCATTTCAAAAAAATTAATAAACATAAATCATGCACAGCAGTTTAAAAGATTAAATAAACTGATATGTGAAAAACAGGTCAACAGTTAAATCATGCACAGCAGTTTGCAAACCAATCATGCAAACCATTGATGCTGTGGGCGAACTGATATTTCAAGATCGTCATGTGACCTATCGTGAGATTGAGACAACCTTAGGCATTAGTGGGACCAGCATACATTCAATATTGCATAATCATTTGACTGTCAAAAAAATTTGTTCGCGTTGGATCCCACACAATTTGTCAATCGCTCAAAAAAGGCTCGTGTCGATTGGTCGAAAGAAATGCTAAAAAATACGATCGCGGTGCTTCGAAACACGTCTATGTCATCGTGACAGTTGATGAATCGTGGATTTACGCGTATGAGCCCGAAGGTAAACAGCAGTCGACTGTATGGGTGTTTCAAGAAAAACTGGACATGTCGCAACCGTACCACTAGAACAACGCGGAACAGTCAATTCTGAGTGGTACACAACCATTTGTTTGCCAGTTGTCTTCCAAGAAATCAGGAAAACCAACCGCCTAAGACGGAGCACTCTTCACCACGACAATGCGAGCTCTCACGCATCGGCTCAAACAACTGCATTTTTGAGCACCCAAAACATCGATTTGATGAGTCATCCACCGTATAGTCATGACTTGACACCGAATGACTTATTTTTATTCCCGTACGTAAAAAACAAACTGAGAGGTCAACGTTTTTCGACACCTGAAGAAGCGGGCCGAGATGAATCTTTTAAGTTACTGTAAGCAACACAAATAGCGCTCGTATGTCAAAACGTTCTGAGAACGTATAACCTCAAAAATTTCCAACTTTACGATAGAGCTGTCAGTTGCTAGATTGCAACACTAGGGTTGCCAAATCCCGAAACATAAAAGACAACCCTCGTACAATACTTTTTATTATTCCTAATATTTTTTTATTAATCTTATTACAATCTGTACAAATAAAACTACAATTGAATTTAAAACTAAACCTAAATTAAATTAAGAACTCACATGTATGCATGTATTTGTGTAAATAAAATAAAATAATTTTTATTGAAAATGTCTACTTTGATTAAATTTACACTTACTGTTCCCATATCGGTTTGTCAGCAAACATTATTAATTTTTTTGAAAACCGTAGGTACCATTTACAACCATACGGTTTTCAACATTTTAACAAGAATTTATTGGGATATTTTGTTAAAGAAAAAAAAATTTCTTACTTACGTGTTTTTTCTATTTTCATCGATTCAACAACTGTTTTTACAACTGTTTAAATTTTTTTTTTCCCCCAACCGGCTAAACGGGGGGAAAAGCAACCCCGCTCCCATAAAATTTTTTTCTTGTCACAACCTAACAAATACAAAAAACCCAAAAAATTATTTTGTCCAGCTAGCTTGTTCTAGACCACGGGTCGGCAACCTGCGGCTCGCGAGCCGCATGCGGCTCAGTAGAATCATACTTGTGGCTCTTGAATAGTTTAAAAGTATTGAAAAATCAGCTGAAATATTGCCATTGCTTAACAATTTTTAATAATTCCGCGCACACATCAAAATACGCGGCAGATCTATAATAAATACCAGATTTCGCAATAAATACTTGTTCCGCAGCAGATAACCGTTATATTCTTTTTTTTAATTTTACCGATGTGTATGTATGTATATATTGGGTCATATAAAAAGCTTCCGCGGTTTGTCTCAAACGAACATGTGCCAAAAGGTAACATTTAAGCGGACATTTTTTGTAGAGATAGTTTTCTCATTCGTTTCTCGTGTAAAAAGTTATATAGATTTGAAAACTAGTGAAATATTTGAAGAAAAGAGCTATGAGACGCTTTTTTTATAAAAAATGTAAAAACGCTGCAAAAACATACCGAAAAATGTGTGAAGTGTGAGAGTGCTGTAAGTGAATGAAGGACCCAGAAGTGGTTTGCTCAATTCCGTTCCGAAAACTTCGATGTCAAAGATGCACCGCGCTCTGGTCAGCCACTCACTGAAAAAGTCTATGAAATTTTGCAACTGGTGGAGCAAGACAGGATTGCAAGCTCTCAGGGAGTAGCAAAGGCACTTATCATCAATCACATGGCGGTTTGAAATCATTTGAAAAAAATAGGCTACAAAAAAAAGCTCGATGTTTGGGTGCCACATGAATTAACGCAAACAAATTTGATTGACAGAATTACCATCAGTGAAATGCTGCTGAAACGCAACGAAATCGAACCATTTTTGAAGCGAATCATTACGGACAATGAAAAATGGATGAAATATGAGAATATCAAACGCTGGCGATCATGGCTGCCGACCCTTCACAAACGCCTTTAAAGGCTGGAGTAATGGCAAACAAGGTCATGGTGACTGTTTGGTGGGATTGGAAGGGAATTGTTCATTATGAGCTGCTGCAACGTGGCGAAACCATCAATACGGTCTTGTACTGTGCGCAACTAGACTGTTCAAACGAAGCAATCCAGAAAGAGCGACCAGAATTGGCCAACAGACAGGGAGTTGTACCATCATGACAATGCGGGCCAAACACACACACACCTTTGATGACTCAGAACAAATTGATGGAGCTTGGTTGGGAAGTTTTGATGCTTTCACCGTATATCCCGGACCTTGCACCGTCAGAATATCATTTGTTTCAGTCTCTGCAAAGCCCTCTTGATGGTAAAAAATTGGCCGACTGAAGCGCCGCTGAAAATTACTTGGCCAAGTTTTTCGACGATAAACCACAGAACTTCTACAGCGATGGAAATATGAAGCTACCCGAAAAATGGCAAAAGGTCCTAGATAATAATAATTAATATTTACTTGATTAAAATTGATTTTCAATAAAGAAAATCTTTGTTAAAAAATGTAATAAAAAACCACGGATACTTTTTATATGACCCGATACTTATACTCTTTTAAAAAAATAATTTCACATCCGTGGACAAAGTGGCTCTTAACTCCAAAAAGGTTGCCGACCCGTGTTCTATACGAACCACTGTGCGGCGTTTTGAACAATTGAAGCATTAAAAATTTCGATTCTCGAATTTTTTAAAACATTTTTACAACAGATTTTACCAGTAGCTTTCTAAAAACTATCGAGCGATTCACTCGTTGAAGGTTTTTCGAATTAGAACGTGTGCCAATTATTAGCTTTTTACTTTGGTAAGTAAAAAGTTTGTTTCTAGCTAAGCCAACTCGTCGAATAAATTTCATTTCAAAAAAATTAATAAACATAAATCATGCACAGCAGTTTAAAAGATTAAATAAACTGATATGTGAAAAACAGGTCAACAGTTAAATCATGCACAGCAGTTTAAAAGATTAAATAAACTGATATGTGAAAAACAGGTCAACAGTTTGCAGCTCCTACGTTTAGTTAATGTACAATATTATTATTTTAGTAGTTTTTAAAATAATATTTAATTGGTTATATTACTTTTTTTTCAACAACAATTAACTTTGATTTTGACTTTCACTATTTTTGGGAAAATTAATGGTTGCCAAAATCTTACCTAGCTCCAAAGGCTACATAAAATTTTGACATGGGAATTCACCAATAGCGTAAAAATTTCTGTTTCGGCTGTAAAAGTTTTCTATATCGAGTAAAAAGTTATCAATTGTCACACAACCTTACTCCTTGAATAATTTCTGAATTACTAAAAACTATCGAATAAATATAATGGTTGGTCAATAAATGAATAATTTTCAACTATCAAATAACTCGATAGTTTTTATTCCATAATTGCCAACACTAATTTTATTCCATAAGGCCGTACTTACACAGGGGACATTTGTACCGAGTCAGGTCAGATTTGTTGTTGTTATCCCAGCAAAACGACGAAATGAACTGTGGACTTTGCGAAAAAGAATCTGTCCCTTGTGAAACATTTTTGTCCCTTGTTATTTACTGGGGGCACCAGAAAGGGCCCCCAAGGGAAAGGGATTTCTTTTTATTTCAATAAAAAAAAATATTATGGCTGAAATCAGGCATGCATTCGAAATGCATGCATGCATTTACGAAATGTTTGTTTGATAACATGTTGCTAGGACAACAAAACACTAACTTCTATTATTTTTTGCTACAAGTTTTTTGACAAAACTTTTATTATACATATTTTACAATCACGAATTCTTCTATTTTGTAAAAAAGTTTTGATGCCTTGTGAACTAAAATTCTATGTTTAAAAATTTTTACGATTTCACTGCGTTTTATTAGAAAAGTAAACTAACAGACCTATCAAATTCTAAGGCTATCTTACTTAACATTTAAGCAATAAAAAAATGTCTTTGATTTAGCGCATAAATAAATTAAATTATAAAGAATATTTACGGCCAGCTGCTCATCGGGTGGTATAGGTTTTCGCATATGCGTTTCAAATAATTTTTTATCAAATCTAATAATGCGATAAACTTATCCTCCGACATTAGTAAATAATTTCGGTAGGAATGTTTATCGCATATTTGTATATTATTTGTCAGAACCGCGAAGGCTCCATTTGAAGTTTTTATCCAACAGCTTCTTTGGCGTGCTCCCCCAGCTTCTTTCAATTGCTCCACAGTATCTAAAATGTACTTTATAATTTCTGCATCTTTATCCTGAATGATGTATAATGCATCCACAAAGTCTATAGCCATCGAAATTAACGTAATTTAAATTTTTTCTAAATTTTCCATTTCAAACTTAACGCGCGGTATCACGAAATGAAATGTGATAAAATAATTTTCGAAAGTATTGAAAAGACTACCATTTAGGAAAAAAGTATTAAAAAATCTTGTTGCAAAATCATACGTGTCACTGCAACTACACATTCCAATCTGTCCCCTGTGTGAGTAGCGCCTAATAAAGCGTCGTCGTATACATATATGTACATATGTATATTAAAAGTCAATCGACTATGATCAAGCTAACCAATGCCAGAGATAATTTTATCCATTAGTTAAGATAAAAAATCTTAAAAAATAATTAATAATATGTATTTATTTATAAAATACATATAAATAAAAAAATAAATTTACTAATTTTTTAATTTTTTTTTTTTGCATTTTTTTAATGCATAAATTTTGTTTATGTATTATGTATTTACAAATAATTATAATAAGTTAATAATAATTTATAAATAAATAAATCTCGACTGATTAACATCTGATATTTATAAATTAATAAATAATAAATAATTTTTTTATTTTAAATAAATAAAAAATACATAAATTATTTATGATTATTGTTTTTAAAAACAAAATATCCTTTCCTTCTTCTAAAATTAGTCTCCTAGGTCAAACAGTTTTTAAAAAAATTATTGTCAAAATTTATAATTTTTTTCTGATCCGAAAAAATGCTTTAAACAGAAGGGATCTCTCTATGTCTTTTAGTTCTCGAGAAAACTGAAAATTACGAAAAATTTTTCTTAGAAACACTTTTTGCGCCCAAAGTTCCAAAACTGCCCTGTATTATAAGTCTAAAATCTACAAATTTTAAAAATTTCACAAGCTTCTGTTTCTCAAAACTACACTTGTAGAATATAGAGCTGTGCACAAGCCGTTTTAAAACTACTTCTAAAACACACAACTTTTTATCAGTAAAAATTGATAAAACATTTCAGATTTGCACTCATAGCCTTTATTGCTTGTGCTCTGCTGGAAACAAAAATAAAATTGTCATACGAAAATGACACAACAGTTTTAATGCCAACAATTGCTAAATAGATACAAGAGAGGATACACACACGAAATGCACATACATATTAAAAACATACGTTCAGCCGCCTCCTAGGCTTTTAGTTAGAAAAAAAGCATTGCGTGCCTCTCCCTTTTTTTCGTTTCTTTTTTTTTGTCGTTTTTCTCGAGAAACGATATATGTATGGAATAATGAATAAGTATGCTTTGGAGTTTGAGCGGAGAGAAACAGGGAGAGTTTTTTCTTCTTAATTTCTTAATTACTTTTCAGACGCTTCTGGTGAAAACAAAGCACCATCGACGGAGGGGCGAGCGGCGCAAATTCTTGCCTTTCGTTCCTTTTGAGTTTTAGCGGAGGGAAGGAGGGAGAGTTGTTTGCGTTTCTTTCGTTCCTTTGGAGATTAAGCGGAAGGAACGAGATAGAAATGCATCAACATTAAAACAGCAACTGCAAATTTTTGAACAAGCAGTAAAAATGAATGTCGGTCGGGTAAAGGCACCACAGCAGTTGCTGTTTATTGCGATTTTCATACGGCAGTCACAAAACAGCAGTCGTGCCGATTTGTGCCTAGCTGTGTTGAAAACGGCTTGTGCACAGCTCTACTAGAATACAAGCTACAAGTTTAAAAGTACATTTTACTATTTGATTTAGTACGTAAAAATTTTCTTTTATATAAGAAGTATAACACCTGCTTCAACGCTTGTAACTTGTGAAAATATGTCAAAAGCTATATGTCAAGCTACCGTTTTAAGGAGACAAAGATTTTTCAGACAGAGTATTGAATATGGACATTTTGAAATGTCCTATAAATTAACCGAAAGATTGTGTCCTCCAGCACAAAATGCAATGTCTCATAGACCTTTAGGGCCGCTATTAAAAAGGTCCATTGGAAGAAGCAAGGCAATTACAACTGCAAGTTGCCCTCCACTGGATGGAAACGGGAGCTCAATACCATGCAATCGGTGATATGCATGGAAATAGCAAAGCCAGTGTTTGCAGATCTATCCACAGCGTTGTAGCGTTGTTGCAGTTAACAATATTCTACTCCCCGCTTACGTTAAATGGCCCGAAAATGTGCAGGCAACTGTTGAAAGTTTCTCTGCTATAAAAGGAATGCCGATGGTCTGTGGTTGTCTCGATGGTAGTCGCATCAAAATAGATGCTTCAACAGTTCATGAAAAATCTTTCGTATATCGACATTGAAGCCAATCCATTACTTGCATGGTTGTAAGTTGACCCGACTTGCAATTTATTTACACATACGCTAATTGGTCTGGAAGTGATGCCAGAGTTTTAAAAAAACTGTGGTTTATTCAATGAAATGGAAAATGGTTGGCGATCTATTCCAAATGGTATACTTTTTCTCACAAATCTACTAGAAGACTCATTGAAAACGCCATCGATATTCTGAAGGAAAAGTTTCCATTCCTAAACTATTTGCGATTGGAGCAAAAAAAAGCCTGTAAAGTATTTTAGTAGTACCATGACGAGGAAAAATCCGCGGATAAGAGGGGGAGAAATAAAATACAAACAATTTTGAATTTTGTTACAAATTAAAATAAAGTTTCTTTCAGAAATATTTACGATTTTGGTCTTACCGTTAAGCGCAATTTTTTTGGAATAAATTTGCGTCATCCAATGTTAAATTGTGTTTATTTGGGTTTGGAGACAAACCGGTTTCGGCGACGTGCCATCTTCACTGTATTTTTATACCCTATACCCGAAGGGATGAGGGTATATTCACTTTGTTCTTCCGTTTGTAACGCATTAACACTAGATCTACCAACGCCGGTCAATTGACCGTTTTGAAGTTTTGAATAACTGCTCCTCTTAAAGTTTCATAGATGCGATTTCGAAATTTTTTGACTTTTATTATTTTTATGCGGTCTATCAAATTTTAGTTCTTTTTTATTTTAAATATATTTTCTTATTCGTGTATCAAGTTTTATACTACTGTTACCGTGAGCGGTCAATTGACCGCTCATGTATTTGTCTTCAATAGTTGCACCATTTGATGGTTGCACACCAGGTTTTTTGAAAAGAAGGCCCTGATGAATCCAATAACTGAAACACACGGTATAAGTATAGCAAGTACAAAGCGTAAAAAGATTCTCGGAAGTAAAATTTGCATTGCAAAGAAAAAGTTATATGCGTGAAGGAAATGGCTTCAGAGGAGTTTTGCTTTGAAAAGCAAAAGAGTTGCTATATTGAAAATAAGCGAGTACAAAACACGAAAAATTCCCGGAAACGGCTTCAGAAAATTTTGAATATTTGAAACAGATTTACTGAAATTATAAGATTTCTCCGTTTTGGTGATAGAAGTTCAAAAAAGCATCACAAACAAATAGACAAATTTTGTTTATCTTCCGAAATATGGAATAAGTTCGTAAAAAATTGCAAAGCCAGCTTTCATCCCTCGAAGAATTTTATCAGAGATGAATAGTTATACCCATCAAAATGCAGATGTCTGTTCACTCAATTTATGAGTAATAAGCCCGATAAATATAGCATAAAGTACTGGATAGCTGATGACGTAGAACACAGATATGTACATATGTTCTTAACATTTTCCCTTACTTGGGAAAAGATGAAGCAAGACCTTCAAACCAAAGTTTGGGAGATAGTGTGCTTTTACGACTAATGCAACCATATTTGTACAACGGCAGAAATGTAACTATAAACAATTTTTTCACTTCACTATCCTTGGCAAGAATTCTAAGAAAAAGAGAAACTTCAATCGATGGTAAAATAAACTGAAGTCCATAAGAAATTCCTCAATCTTTCAAAAAAACAAAGGATGTTCTCTACAGCCCCATTATTTATAAAGGCGGTGATATAACGTTGACATCTTATCATATAAATGTTCACACATTACACAAACTAATACGCAACACCAATATATCTCGAAAAACATTTATACTTAAGGTTTCTGAAAAGTTGTCGGCTGCATATAAAGCTGGGCCGGCTTTTATTTTAATAAAGCTGGGCCTACCAAAGGTGTCCGTGATATTACTCCAATTGGAAATCAATTGAAGAGTGTCAAATAGGATTTTGTAAATACAACAAGAGGAAAATCTGTTGCGGAAAATGCAAAAAATTAATGTGCGGAAAATGAGAAAGCAACGTTAAAATTTGTAGAAAATGTGAATAATAAATAAAATAATAGTTCCTAACAAATGCTTTTATGAATTTCTTCACTTCCTTTTGCTTCAGATATGTTTCTAAGTGAATATGGTAAGTTATATGCTCTGCGGTCAATTGACCGCTCACGGTCACTGTAGGTAAATTAATTTTCCGGTACCCCTAGTGTTAAAGGAGGCGTGGTAGGTATAGAAAAGTGTATATATTCTGGCTCAGAATCACCTCCTGATTCGATTTAGCCATGTCCGTCCGTCCGTTCGTCTGTGGAAATAACGATTACAGGAGAACGAATAGAGGTATCGTCATGAAATTTGGCACGAATATTCTTTGTTATCATATGCTGTGGTAATGAAAATGGGGAAAATCGGACCAGTGCCGCGCCTACTTTTTATTGCAAATATGCACTAATCCGTGCTAATATGTAGTTTAATTTCTCAGCTTTTAAAGGGAATTTTAAGCTAACATTTTATTCCCGAATCCACCGTCTATTAGTGCTCTTTAATATCAATAATAGAGAAAATCGAACCATTGCCACGCCTACTTTTGTTAATAATATTAATGAAATCAAATTTAGGAACTGAATTTCTGAGCTCGTAGTCCGCATCAAGTTTCATTGCCGTGTTTACCGTATTGGTGGAAGTTATCTAAAAAAAAATGGCTGTGACACGCCCACCGGTATACCATACCATATAATGAGGTGTTTGTTGAGAAAATCGGTGTTGTAAATAAGTTAATATATACATATAAATTTACTACCTGTAAATTAAATGAAAGTGGGCGTCGCCCGCCTAAGTTTTATCATCACTTCGAAAGATGCGGTGTAGGGAATATGAGCTTCGGCCAGGCCGAAGCTAACGCTCTCGTTTTTGTTCGCTTTGTTCATGAAATGTCACCAATTCACTTTTCAACAGGCAAAAGGATATACACACGCATGAGAATGGGATATATGATATTTCGTTCACTTCCCTTCTTTTTCTCAAGAAAACTTTTATACAAGAAACTTTTCAACTCCCTCATGTGGTTTTTTTTAATTGTTCGCACTCTAGCTGCCGAAATTGTGAGAGCGGCGAGATTTGAGAGAGAATCTGTTCAGTATCACTATTTTTTTTAATATTACATATAAGTACATCATCATAATTGTGAATGATTTGACTGTTTGATTCAATCAAACACGACTTGCTTGCTTGCTTGCTTGGCTATTGCCGTGGCTTTCTTACTGCCACGGCAATAGTTAGGCGATAAATTTAAGACGATAATTGTCTACTATACGGCGACTTGCTTTCTTACTACTTTCTACTGCGATAATTGTCTACCATACGGCGACTCGCTTTCTTACTGCCACGGCAATAGTTTGGCTATAAATTTATGACGATAATTGTCTACTTTATGGCGACTTGCTTTCTTACTGCCACGGCAATAGTTTGGCGATAAATTTATGACAATAAGTGTCTACCATACGGCGACTTGCTTTCTTACTGTCAGCTTATATCCGAGCTGACATCAGGTAGGCCCCCTTGTGGGAGTGTCGTGGTGGCTGTGGTTAAAACCCAAACGTACGCGGGGAGAGCCTGGCTCGATGTGGAGTTGCATTGCAACCGGGTGCCGTGACCCATAGAACGGCAGAGGTATTAGATAGGCCTCGACCCTCAACCAAAGGGAAAGTCATGCCCTTTATGTATGACTTCAAATTGGCACCTGTTGGTTGAATGGATGGGAGATGGGTGCATGGAGTGCATATGTTCTGCATGTGCACTCTGTGTATCTTGATTCCCATTTGTTTTACTGATTGGGGCGGTGGTCGGCGCTTAATCCGACTCCAGTGTGATGGCACACCGTGGGTTTAGGCCTTTTTAAGGCAGGCACCCACGTTAAGCACCAGACACATCTGTTTGATTCAATCGACATACTAACTTTTCAATTTCGTTACATTTGCGTATAAATGTACACTGCGTAAAGATATTTTATTGCATTTTATTTAAATTGTTCATTGGAGGGAAACAGTAGGTAGGGTAATACGGTAATAATTACAAAATCTCGTCATTAATTTTCACTGTCTCAATGCCGCTGGTAATTTCAGAGGGGTTGATTTTTAAATAATGCTCTAGCGCCAGAATTTTCAGTTTGGCCCTATAATTTTTAAGGTGCAGTTGTTCTTTTTGCAGGTCGAGCTTGCGTCTTTTTAATAAATTTTCCTCTTTCATCAAAGCATGAGCCTTTGACCATCTTAAAAATAGAAATTACATTTTTATCTACTTTATATGTTCTCCTCCTCCTATTCATCTTATAAAAGTGGACTGTATTTATTTATAACCTATGCATAAGAGATACTTATTCCTACATTTGTTTTCATATTTGAACATTCTAAGAGGATGTTCAACCGAGGAAGAGGAGGAGAAAAATCTATTTTGATCTTATTCCTATCCTTGCAACACTTGAGCTTAATGAATATAACTAGAATTATAATTAAAGTTATGAAGATTAATATAAGGGATGTGTGCCCGCTTAGAGTGTGAAACTTTAGTGCCGTTAGGTCTATGTGCGCCTCCTTCAACTGTTCCAGGTGTTGTCTCAGCTCGAGTATATTCCGGCTATTATCGATCATCGTCGCCTCTGGTGTTTCTCGTCGAGTGTGCTGATGTTTTTTACCCAGGATATTGGTTTCTTTCTCTCATACACTTGAAATTCGTATTGTTTGTAAGAGTTAAGAGAGGTCCCATTAAAGATGGCTGTAAAGATGCAGTCTGCCTTGAGTTCTAAAGTTCCCTTTAGAGGAAGTTTTCGCCAGTATTGTTTGTTGAAACCGCAGTCGACATACAAAGGATTATTGGAGTATAACTTGAAAACCCAGTGATTTCTTGTTGAGAGTTCCTGCCAGAAATCGCGTTGTTGTAATTCTCTATAGGAGCATATGTTGCGTCTGATTCCTTTAAATGCTGAAATTTCACATTGATCGCCACATGCTGATCGCTGCGGTTTGTTCATGTCACATAAGTAGTGGCTATCCGAGTCCCTTTGGCATGTGTTGAGCTCCGATAGGGTCATCAACGTGTATGAGACCGATTGAGAATCGTAAATTATACAGTCGGCGTCTACATGTGCTATTACTATTTTTTTGTTCAATTCAATTCAATCCTAAAAATGTCTGCAGATTTTCTGCTTAGTAGTGGGATTTTCGCTTTTATTACCAATCGGTGGTCCACTATGATTCCTTTAGCTGATAGTAGTCTATAAACTTCTTTTAACTCCTCTCCGGATTGAGTTCCAGGTAACACTTGTGTTGGTGGGAGTTGCTTCTTAATATTTTCCAATTCGTAATTCAGTTGATCTGGCTTCAATACCTGAGGATTAAGATGTTCGTGGTTTATATCAATAAAAAGGCTTATTATCGAAAACTGAATACTGCTACAATCATCTATAATTGCATTCAGCTGTGAGGTTATGAGTTGAAGTACCAAGACACTTTTATCTGCATTTTGCTTTTGTGCATTCTGCTCTCAATTGAAGCAATCAGCCTTCTGCATGCCGGCCTTCGGCCGTGGCAGGGATTAAAACCCTCAGCCAACAAAACCATCTCCTTGTTGAAAAGTCTTCCTCTATCCAGGGTCCTTCTGCATGCCGGCCTTCGGCCGTGGCAGGGATTAAAACCCTCAGCCAACAAAACCATCTCCTTGTTGAAAAGTCTTCCTCTATCCAGGGTCCTTCTGCGCAGGCAAAGTGTCCTTCTGCATGCCGGCCTTCGGCCGTGGCAGGGATTAAAACCCTCAGCCAATAAAACCATCTCCTTGTTGAAAAGTCTTCCTCTATCCAGGGTCCTTCTCCGCAGGCAAAGTGTCCTTCTGCATGCCGGCCTTCGGCCGTGGCAGGGATTAAAATCCTCAGCCAACAAAACCATTTCCTTGTTGAAAAGTCTTCCTCTATCCAGGGTTCTTCTGCGCAGGCAAAGTGTATTTCTGCATGCCGGCCTTCGGCCGTGGCAGGGATTAAAACCCTCAGCTAACAAAACCATCCCCTTGCTGAATAGTATTTGTATATTAACCCGTCCAATAAGTCCAACAGCTGCTTCGTAGCTAACGCATTTCAGCATTTATCGCAAAATTGGGCGTTATTTCATTTTTGGGCTTTATTTCATTTTTCGGAACAATTTTTAAATTTCTTAAAATGAAATAAGACCCAAAGTGGGCCTTATTTCATTTTTTTATGAAATAACGCCCAATTTGGCAAAATGAATTTGGGCGTTATTTCCCGGAGCCGCTTTTCTCTTACAAGAATTTATTATTTTGTTTGAGAAAACTGTAACGACGCTCCATATATGTTAACATATGTAGCTTCGCATGCTTCCTTGTATTTTTCCAGACGAAGGCATTGTTTCTTGAGCCTATGAATGAAGCCTGGAATGATTTTAATTTCCTCTAAGTATGAACTTAAATCATAATATATAATTAGGTTCCATTTAGAGCTTTCTACGTTGAGTTGGCCAATTTTGTCAAAATATATTGCGGTTCCATCATGAAGTGGTGAGATAGCTGATCTGTTTAGAAATGCTGTCGCCTTTATGCCCTTTACCGACAGCATAAGGTAAAGAAGAAGAAACCAAAGAATCGTGTAATTCGGACCCTTATGTTCTTTTGATTTCAAACTTGTTAGATTGACCGCCTTTGGTCTTTCATCCTTTGTTGCTTGAGTTTCAGTAATACCCAGTTGACAAATTTTGCTGATTGGTCGCTGCAACAAAGACTTGTAGTTTTAGAGTTACCACTCTTGCCTTGCCATCTTTTCCTAAATGAACGTCAGTAATCCTTCCTAGTGGCCATCTTGAAGGTGGTGTAGTTTCCTGTTTCACTAGCACCACATCACCAATTTTTATGTTTTCCTGCGGGAATTTCCACTTGCTTCGCTGTTGAAGAGTGTGAAGTTAAATTCGCGTTTGCGACGCGAATTTAGCAAAGACACAAACCACATATTTTCAGCGAGCAAGTCGTCGAGCAAAAGCGTGAAGTTAAATTCGCGTTTCCATCGAGCTTCAAATTCGTGTTTTCAGCGAGCATTATATATACATATGTATGTATGTATGTATGTATGTATATTCGTTTGCTTGCTTGCTCACTAAGGTTTTTATTAGTTAAGAGACTGAAATGCAGTAAAATTGACATTTTTTGGTAAATAGCTTTTATATTACATTTGGAAAAATACTTTCAAATAAATTTTGAATATTGTAATTTTTGATCGGAAAAAATTCTTCTTCCAATGAAAGGGCAGTGGCCACTACCCTCTGACCTGTGCCATGATAGGACCTAGTTTGTTGAGAAGTACATAGTCATAGCTCTCCAACGGTACCACGGAATAGTGAATCGTATATTTGGAAATTTTGTAAATTAATTTAGAAAAGTGGCATTTTTCATACTATTTTTGGTATATGATTAAGGGACAGTGATCACTATCGTTGACTTGTGCCATGATGAGACCCAGTTTGTTGGAAAGTACATACCTATAGCTCTCCAACGATATCACGGACTAGTAAATCGTATATTTGGAAATTTTGTAAGCTAATTTAGAAAAGTGGAATTTTTCCTACTATTTTTGGTACATGATTAAGGGACAGTGATCACTATCGTTGACTTGTGCCATGATGAGACCCAGTTTGTTGGAAAGTACATACCTATAGCTCTCCAACGATACCACGGACTAGTGAATCGTATATTTGGAAATTTTGTAAATTAATTTAGAAAAGTGGCATTTTTCATACTATTTTTGGTACATGATTAAGGGGCAGTGGTCACTATACTTTGACTTGTGCCATGATGAGACCTAGTTCGTTGGAAAGTACATACTTAAAGCTCTCCAACGATACCACGGACCAGTGAATCCTATATTTGAAAATTCTGTAAATGAATTTTAAATATGCAATTTTTTCGATCTTCATACTAATAATTTTATTATTTCTTCATATTCATACTTTAATACATACTAAAATACTTTTATTCATATACTTTAATACATTATTTTAATAATTTTAATTACATTTTAATTGATTTAATGATAAGTAAAATAAACAATAAATTAATATCGACACAAGAAACATAGGAAATCCTTTTCTTCCATTTTTTCCGTGTATGACGTGTAATATCTGTTGTAGCAGTAATGATATATAGTTCGTTAGCATTTTATGCACTGAAAATCACTTGTAGATTTCTCGCAGTGCGAACAGCTTTTGTACTCTTGCCTAGGAATTGCGTTAAAAAGTGTGTTTTTAATCTTTTCTCTATACGTGTCAGGGCTTTCTAATGTGGTTAAATCTTTATTGTTCAAAATAGATTCGATAAATTGGCAAATATGCACGCCGCAGTTATATAAATCTTTTTGTATAATTACACAATTTAAGTATGTACTTTCGAACAGACTGGGTCTCATCATGGCACAAGTCAAAGTATAGTGACCACTGCCCCTTAATCTTGTATCAAAAATAGTATGAACATGTAACGAGTTTTTCTTCAGAGCCGGGGTATCCTCAGCGGCCCCAGTGTCCATTATCGAGGGATCTCGTAACCCGTAACCACCGTTACCGAATTTCACACGATTGACTAGGTTGTCAATCAATTCACTGGCTACCTGGTAGCTCAGCTCGGACGGGGCAGAAGGTTTTTCACTTAGTCTACTTACTTTCCTATGAGACGGGCAGAATGCCCGACGACTGATGGTCGCTTACAAAGGATGGAAATGCAGGAGTACAGGAGTTTTCTATAGACAGGCAGAGTGCCTGGCAACTGACGGTTGCTTACAATTTCTAGCGAGTTACTAATACTTTTTCTTATAATAATACGGTTTTCTTATATACTACAAAAAAAAGGTTTAAAAAGAGCTGGTCACAAGACCACAAAACTACCCAGCGAACTGGTTCGTAAGTCAAAAAGAGTTTGGTCACAAGACCACAAAACTCCCCAGCGAACTGGTTCGTAACAGCCAAAAAGAGTTTGGTCACAAGACCACAAAACTCCCCAGCGAACTGGGTCGTAAGTCAAAAAAAGAACTGGTCACAAGACCGCAAAACTCCCCAGCGAACTGGGTCGTAAGTCAAAAAAAGAGCTGGTCACAAGACCACAAAACTCCCCAGCGAACTGGGTCGTAAGTCAAAGCAGAACTGGTCACAAGACCACAAAACTTCCCAGCGAACTGGTTCGTAAACGGAGACGGGTTCGAACCTGTATCAGAGAAACTTCTGTATTTACATGTGGAGGGCTATAAACCCATCTCACCTGTATATGACAGTTTTTGTCTTGAGCTCAGGTTGTTGGATGAGCGCAAAAACGTGTCTTAAGAGTATTAAGCTTGTTAAACTGGTCGGGAATTATATGCACTTCATGCAAAAATGAAAGCAAAAAGGGAAAAGTGCATCTGTTTGTAATCGTCTCTTTATTTGTTTGTTGATGTGTATGTTCGTCTATATGTACCTGTTTGTGTGCTGATTTATGTTTTTATTTGCACTGTGAGAAATCGATGGTACGATTTCAATTCCTTTCAAAGTTAGTATTTTTTATAATTTTTACCAATTATATGGCGACGGAATATA
Organism: Conops quadrifasciatus; assembly: GCA_949752815.1. Taxonomy (NCBI): domain Eukaryota; kingdom Metazoa; phylum Arthropoda; class Insecta; order Diptera; family Conopidae; genus Conops; species Conops quadrifasciatus. The sequence continues at coordinate 22,698,177 of OX457077.1, read as the reverse complement.
TTTATTATTATAAAAAATTAATTGTAATGTGTTTTTAATGTTGTTCGTACCGAGGTTCGAACCTGGACTGTTTTGGTCGTGAGTAGACTACTCTAGCCACTAGGCTATGAAACTCTTTGAGTAGAAGCGGTTAACAATTAAGAAATAATTTGTAACGATTTATGATCGTTACAAACATAGAAAAATACCACTTTTCTAAATTAATTTGCATAATTTCCAAATATAGGATTCACTAGTCCGTGGTATGGTTGGAGAGCTTTAAGTATGTACTTTCGAACAGACTGGGTCTCATCATGGCACAAGTCAAAGTATAGTTACCACTGCCCCTTAATCATGTACCAAAAATAGTATGAAAAATGCCACTTTTCTAAATTAATTTGCAAAATTTCCAAATATACGATGCACTAGTGACTAGTCCGTAGTACCTTTGGAAAGCTTTAAGTATGTACTTTCGAACAGACTGGGTCTCATCATGGCACAAGTCAAAGTATAGTGACCACTGCCCCTTAATCATGTACCAAAAATAGTATGAAAAATGCCACTTTTCTAAATTAATTTGCAAAATTTCCAAATATACGATGCACTAGTGACTAGTCCGTAGTACCTTTGGAAAGCTTTAAGTATGTACTTTCGAACAGACTGGGTCTCATCATGGCACAAGTCAAAGTATAGTGACCACTGCCCCTTAATCATGTACCAAAAATAGTATGAAAAATGCCACTTTTCTAAATTAATTTGCAAAATTTCCAAATATAGGATTCACTAGTCCGTGGTATCGTTGGAGAGCTTTAAGAATGTACTTTCCAACAAATTAGGTCTCATCATGGCACAAGTCAAAGTATAGTGACCACTGCCCCTTAATCATGTACCAAAAATAGTATGAAAAATGCCACTTTTCTAAATTAATTTCCAAAATTTCCAAATATAGGATTCACTAGTCCGTGGTATCGTTGGAGAGCTTTAAGAATGTACTTTCCAACAAACTAGGTCTCATCATGGCACAAGTCAAAGTATAGTGACCACTGCCCCTTAATCATGTCCCAAAAATAGTATGAAAAATGCCACTTTTCTAAATTAATTTGCAAAATTTCCAAATATACGATGCACTAGTCCGTAGTACCTTTGGAAAGCTTTAGGTATGTACTTTCGAACAGACTGGGTCTCATCATGGCACAAGTCAAAGTATAGTGACCACTGCCCCTTAATCATGTACCAAAAATAGTATGAAAAATGCCACTTTTCTAAATTAATTTGCAAAATTTCCAAATATAGGATTCACTAGTCCGTGGTATCGTTGGAGAGCTTTAAGAATGTACTTTCCAACAAATTAGGTCTCATCATGGCACAAGTCAAAGTATAGTGACCACTGCCCCTTAATCATGTACCAAAAATAGTATGAAAAATGCCACTTTTCTAAATTAATTTACAAAATTTCCAAATATAGGATTCACTAGTCCGTGGTATCGTTTGAGAGCTTTAAGAATGTACTTTCCAACAAACTAGGTCTCATCATGGCACAAGTCAAAGTATAGTGACCACTGCCCCTTAATCATGTACCAAAAATAGTATGAAAAATGCCACTTTTCTAAATTAATTTGCAAAATTTCCAAATATACGATGCACTAGTCCGTAGTACCTTTGGAAAGCTTTAGGTATGTACTTTCGAACAGACTGGGTCTCATCATGGCACAAGTCAAAGTATAGTGACCACTGCCCCTTAATCATGTACCAAAAATAGTATGAAAAATGCCACTTTTCTAAATTAATTTGCAAAATTTCCAAATATACGATGCACTAGTCCGTAGTACCTTTGGAAAGCTTTAAGTATGTACTTTCGAACAGACTGGGTCTCATCATGGCACAAGTCAAAGTATAGTGACCACTGCCCCTTAATCATGTACCAAAAATAGTATGAAAAATGCCACTTTTCTAAATTAATTTACAAAATTTCCAAATACACGATTCACTAGTCCGTGGTACCGTTGGAAAGCTTTAGGTATGTACTTTCGAACAGACTGGGTCTCATCATGGCACAAGTTAAAATATAGTGACCACTGCCCCTTAATCATGTACCAAAAATAGTATGAAAAATGCCACTTTTCTAAATTAATTTACAAAATTTCCAAATATACGATTCACTAGTCCGTAGTACCGTTGGAAAGCTTTAAGTATGTACTTTCGAACAGACTGGGTCTCATCATGGCACAAGTCAAAGTATAGTGACCACTGCCCCTTAATCATGTATCAAAAATTGTATGAACATAGAAAAATGCCCCTTTTCTAAATTAATTTACAAAATTTCCGAATATAGGATTCACTAGTACATGGTATCGTTGGAGAGCTCCAACTATGTACTTTCCAACAAACTAGGTCTCATCATGGCACAAGTCAAAGGGTAGTGGACACTGCCCCTTCATTAGTATGAAAAATAGGATGAAGAACTTTTTCCGATCAAAAGTTACAATATTCAAAATTTATTTAAAAGTATTTTGCGAAACGTAATATTAAAAATATTTACCAAAAAATTTCAATTTTATTGCAATTCAGTCTCTTAACTAATAAAAACCTTAGTGAGCAAGCAAGCAAACGAATATACATACATACATACATATACATATATGTATAATGCTCGCTGAAAACACGAATTTGAAGCTCGATGGAAACGCGAATTTAACTTCACGCTTTTGCTCGATAACTTGCTCGCTGAAAATATGTGGTTTGTGTCTTTGCTAAATTCGCGTCGCAAATGCGAATTTAACTTCACGCTCTTTCGCTGTTGCAGTGTAGCTAAGTATTCTTCTTTCCAACGATGTCAAAAATCTCTTTTAATTTTTTGAATTACTTTCCATCTATCTAGTGAGCTCATGTTGGGCTCACAGTTTGCTTAAGTAAAGTCAAGCAGTGGCTGACCAATTAGAAAATGACCTGGCGTTAAGACATCTATATCTTCTGTAATGTTTAAACTCAGTGTACAGAGCGGTCTCGAATTTTATACTGCTTCTATTTGAGTTAGTAATGTTGTTATTTCCTTAAATGTTAGCCTCGTTACTCCAATCACTCGTTTAATATTATACTTAACTGATTTTACTCCTACTTCCCAAATACCTCCCATGTGAGGAGCTCCAGGCGGGATAAAGTGCAACTGAATGCACTCGTTTGCCAGTATCGGTGCGATTGACGAATTATTATTTAACGCTTTCTTAAATTCCGCGTCTAGTTTTTGTTTTGCTCCGATGAAGTTTGTTCCATTGTCGGAATATAGATGGCTATTTTTTCCTCTCCTTGCAAAAAATCTTCTTAAATCTGCTAAGAACGCCTCTGACGTAAGGTCGCTTACGACTTCTAGATGAATGGCCTTTGTGGCCAAGCATACAAAAACGGATATGTAACCCTTATATGTTTTTTGACCTCTTCCCTTTGAAACCCTAATTAGCACAGGTCCTGCGTAATCAACGCCTGTATTCATGAAGGGGTGTGACACAGTTACCCGTGGTCCCGAAAGATTTCCCATTATTTGTGTCAGATGCTTCGAATGATGTCGCATACACATTGGGCATTACCGGATGTAGCTTTTTTAAGAATTTTTCATTCCAATAATCCAGTATTTGCGCCTTATTACTGCCTCCATAATTTTAGGGCCTCCATGTAATGTTGAAGCATGTACTTCCTGAATTAGCAGCATCGAAAGCCCACCTTTTTCCAGAAGTATTGTGTCTCCAATTGAAAGACAGATCTGTATTTTGTAACCTTCCGCCGACGCGAAAAATTCCTTCGTTGTCCAAAAATGGATACAAGGTTGCTATCTTGCTGTTTTTGTCTACGTTTTTCTCCTGTTTGAGATGTTTAATCTCATCTTTGAATATTTTGGACTGATGATGTCTTATTAAAATTATCTCCGCCCTATTAAGTTATTTTACTTCTAAAAACCCTTTTAAATCCGTTTCCTTGAGTTTGTCGATAAAGCGTAGAATATATGACAATACTCGTTTTAGTTTTGAACAACTTAAATATTTACTCACTAAATCGTCCAGAAATTGGGTTTGTTTAATTTGTAAAATGTTTATTGTTGCTATTGGCTCCCTTACGACCTCCTTGCTTTGTTTTGGCCATCAGAAATCCAGGCTGGACCTTTACACCATAAATCAAGGTTGTTGAGTTTCTGAGCTGAGATTCCTCTGGGCGCCACATCAGCTGGGTTCTCCTTAGTTGAAACGTGTCCCCATTGAGCTTCTGGGATAAGAGTTCTTATTTCTTCGTTTCGGGATCGTACGAATTTGTCATTATTTTTAGAGTTATTGATCCATCCCAATGTAATAATTTGGATAGTAAATGAGCTGCACATAGTTCTAGCTTTGGTAAATTCTTTCGATTTTTAATTGGGTTTACTTTTTCGATGTGATGAGCGAGACATTTGTGTCAACTTTTGCATATATAACTGCTGCATATGCTTTTCCAGAGGCATCAGCAAATGCATGTAGTTCGAAATTCTTATTGCTAGCTGTTTTGATCCATCTTGGTATAACCACCTTCTGAAGATTCTTAATGTCCTCCTTGAAGACATCCCATTCTTTCTGAAGATCTTTCGGCAGTTTAACATCCCAAGGCGATTGCAAAATCCACATCTTTTGAATAAATAATTTTGCTACAATAGTTACTGGAGATATCAAACCAAAAGGGTCAAATATTTGTGCTAGATATGATAACGCCTGCCGTTTCGTTCTGCAATCGTTCGATGAAGTATTTACGCTGAATTTCAAAATGTCGCGTACGGGCTCCTAATGCAAACCAAGTGATTTACTGCTTCGTTATCCTTTATCGAAATAATTTGATTGTCATCGAGTCTTGGTATGTGTTGTAGAATTTCTGAGTGATTGGAATTCCATTTACGCAGTTTGAATCCATATTTGTTAAGTTGAGCGGTAACTGATTTTTGAATTTTAATGCATTCTTCTATGGTGTCAGCTCCGGTCATCAAATCGTCCATATAAAAATCTTCTTTGATTATGTCGTGTATTAGTTTATCGTTAGCATTATTACCGATTTCGTCTAGTGAACGTGTTGCCAAAAATGGCGCAGATGCTGGGCCATACGTCACGGTCTTCAATTTGTATTCCTTTATTGGGCTGTTGTTATTTTCTTTCCAAAGTATGTGCTGGTACGCTTGGTCTTCCTCTGCTGCTTCTATTTGTCGAAACATCTTCTCCACATCAGCGGTTATGACATTTTGCCAGTATCGACATTTGAGTATTATATCAAAGATGTCTTTCTGAAGTCTTGGTCCTACCAACATTGTCATTTAGGCTTCTGCCGTTGAAAGTTTTGGCAGAAGCGTCAAATACGACCCTTAATTTTGTGGTTAAACTTTCGTGACGAATTACCAGTTGATGAGGCATGTAATATTTTTCCATTCGCAACTGTGGACTCCATGTGTCCCAACTCTAGATATTCTCTCATGAATTGTACGTAGTCGTTTTTCAATTGGAGATTATTTTAAAATTTTCGTTCCAGAGCTAGAAAACGGGCCATTGCTTGTTTTCTGGAGTCACCTAAGTCCTTGTCGCCTATGAAGGGCAGCTTTACAACTATTTTGCGTGAATTATTAATCCTTGTTGTTTCGCTATATGACTTCAGGCATCTTTCATCTTTTGTGTTTGTGGGGGTGATGTTGGTATTTCTTCCAGCTCCCAAAATCGTTCCAGATTTGTCAGCGCGACTGATTTTTTATTGTTGTTTTCCTTTCTTTCTATGATGCCTGAAAGAATCCATCCGAGTTTGGTGGCTTGTGCAAATACTCCTTCCTTTTTCTCAATTCCTTCATCGATTATTGCACCATATAAGTAGCTTCCTCTTAATAAGTCAATTCTGTCTGCCTTATTAAAGGAAGGATCTGCCAAAATATAGTTCTGCCACTGCTGGATATCATACTTAAAGTTGTTGTCAGGTTTTGATCCAGTTATGTGGGGTAAAACGAGAGCTTTTGTTTGCACCGCAAAATCACTAGTGAATCTCGGTTTTATTTCAATCGTGACTTTACTTTTTGATATGCCCACATCTGAATTACCAAGACCCTGGAGTTCAGTTCTTATCTTTATACGTGGGAGTGATAAGATTTGAGATGCCTCTTCAGTTATTGCTGTCATCTGTGATCCTTGGTCAATTAGGGCGCGGAGCAAAATATTTTTTCCACTATAAGATTTTACTTTTACCAAAGCGGTAGGGGGGAGAATTTTTGGTGATGGTTCATTGATTACCATGGTTGTGCTCCTGTTGGGTTTCTCCGTGGTATTTTGGAAATCCTTGTGAAGCAAGGTGTTGTGTCTCTTTCCACACTCTTTGCATTTACTTGCTGGGCTAACGCATCTGGTAGTTGTTTTTTGATTAATACACAGAAAACATAATTTGTTGTTGTAAGCAAACGTGCGACGGTTTTTTATTGATAACCCTGAAAATTTTCGGCAGTCTGATGTCTCATGACCGGGTATATTGCAGTAGTCGCATATTTTTTGCGATACCATACAGACATTTGAATTCTGCTTGTTACTCTTGAATGCCACTCCAGCGTTGTGTCTGTTATAGCTACCTGATTGCTTCCTAGCAACTGCACTTATTGGTTGATAATGTGACTCCAAAAAAGAGAGTACATTTTGAAGAGTGGATTTCTTTCGTTTTATGAACATTTTGTTTATATAATCGCAATCCGTCTTTGTCCAGCTTACGGATTCTTATTCTTGCTATGATGGGATCAGCATCATTTATATTTATTTTCATACCTTTTAGTGCGTGTATACATTCATTTGTTGTATCCAGTAATTTTTGAATACTTGATGCTGATTCACTGCTCACTGTATGCTGGTCTAATAACTTATCTACCAATATGGTAAATAAAATTCGGGGGTTCTCGTACCTTTGTTTTAATACCTCCAATGCTGCTTCATAACTCGTGCTGCTTACATTAAGGTGCTGTATCAGTCTACCTGCTTCACCTTTGACCATCGTTTTCAAGCGGTACATTTTTTCCACCTCCGAAATGTGCTCCACCTCATGTATCAATTTGTTAAAAATATCGTAAAAGGATGACCGCTCCTTCACATCTCCGTAAAAAGTTGGGATTTTTACTTTCAGTCTTACCGTGCTCGTCGCTAGTTTTATTTCTGGTGTGTCGATTTTCCGTGCTACGGTTTTCATTGTTGAAAAATATATTTCAAAAATATTTTCAAATTCTGCATCTAGTGTACTTACATATATCTGTTTCACCGTCTAGTTTTGCATAGGCTGTTTCTATTGTTGCAAACCTTTTTTCCAGTATTTGCTTGACTACGGCCATTTCTGAGGATGATGATTTTTCCACATCGTTTAGTGTTTCTGTTAGGAGTTGCTCCATGTTTCTTATTTTTGTCAACAGTTGTTTGTGCATATTGGATGATGCATTTGCTTTAATTTCTCCCATGTTTTCAATTTGTTGAGTTTGGAGTACTGGTTTTTTAATTGCGCCTTGAGTAGACGTATCGTCTAATGATAGCGGCGGGGATATACTCGTCGTTTCGTTTAGGTTAGGTTAGGTTGTTAAGAGGGACCTTATGGGTCATCCAGTGAAGTACTGGATACACCTAGGCCAATGGCCCATTGTGCACCTCCGTATAAGAAAGGAAGGAAGGAAAAGGAAGGGGAATGAATCAGGGCTGATGTAGCCTTTGCTCAAATAGCCTCGTGCATTTCACGAAACTTGAAATTGCGACCCATCCCTTACTCCCAACATCCTTAAGGGTGGCAAGCTGTGTTGAGCCTAATGTTTGTAACCTTATCCTGCCGAATGCAGGACAGTCGCACAAATAGTGCTCTAGGGTCTCAGGCTCCTCCTGACAGGATCTACAAATATCAGATTCCAACCTCCGGAATTTCCGCAGGTGGCCTCTGAGTTCGTTATGCCCCGTCAGAATACCAATGATCTTCCTGTGTTCAGCCTTACTTCTTGATAGAAGTTTCCTCGTTTGGGCTGCGTCAGGGTTTCCCCAAAGTAGTTTAGTAACTTTGGAGCCCGTCGACTCGCTCCATGATCTCAAATGCGTATCATTCGCCCATGCCGATATTTCATTTCTTATGGATTGGAAAGGCTTTTTGGCTGCAGCGGTAACCTCATTTAGTTGAATTCCCCTTCGCGCAAGCTCATCCGCCCTTTCATTGCCTGTTATGTTGCAGTGTCCCGGCACCCATACCAAATATATCTTGTACTTTTGGCTTAGAAGTGTTATAGCTTCTTTACAGCTACGCACCACTTCCGAGGTTGTCCGGTCGTTTGTTATAGCCTTGATAGCCGCTTGGCTGTCTGAAAAAATTTTACAGCAACAGCCTGCAAGACTGTTATTATATAGCGACATTGCTGCATCCATGATGCCAAACACTTCTGCCTGGAAGACTGTGTTGGAATCATCTAGCCTGATTCTATTTCCAAATTCATTATTTTTACAAAAGAAATCGGCTCCGGTGCGCCCTTCCATTTTCGATCCATCCGTGTATACATGGATGTCTCGGTCTACTTGTTCGAACGATCCGGAGTTCCAGTCTTCCCTTTTCGGGATTGTGGTCTCTACTGGAGTTCTAGAGTAGATTTCCTGGATGCGGTCGCATTCCAGAGCCAAGAGTTCTATATTCATTTGGCTTATTATGGTTTGATGTCCGGTAGTGCGGCCCCCATAGAACCAAGAGCCTAAAACCTTAAGTCTAGCCGCTGTTACTGCAGCTTCATATTTGACCTGGATGTCTATTGGTCGTATGGAAAGAATTACCTCCAGCGCCTTAGTAGATGTGGTGACAAGTGCACCACTCATGTCAATGCAACATGCCCTTTGTACCCGCTCCAGCGGTTTCACGTTGGTTCTGATACCTAGTGCGTTCCACCAAAGTACTGCCGCATATGTTAGTATTGGGCGGATAACGCTTAGGTATAGCCATCTGACTATTTCAGGCGTTAGTCCCCATCTGGGGCCTATACATCTCTTGCAGATAGCCCATAGTCTATAGGCTTTTGTTACTCTGCTTTCAATATGCTCTTTCCAGTTAAGCTTTTTGTCTAGGATTACCCCTAGATACTTAACCTTATCTTTCAGCTTCACCATTTTGCCCTCTAGTGTTGGGGGGACGAAACTAGGAATTTTCCTCCTTCTAGAGAAAAGGCATATCTTTGTTTTTTCAGGGTTTGCATACAGCCCTCTGGGTTTAGCCCAATTGTCAATTATCCCCAGTGCCTCCTGAATTGTCCTTGATAAATACTGAGGATACATTCCAGTGACTATGAGCACTATGTCATCTGCATAGCACACCACCCGGAATCCTTCCTCAGTCAAGATTTTTAGGAGACTGTGTACTACGGTCACCCATAACAAGGGTGATAGGATTCCGCCTTGTGGTGTTCCCTGTAGCACTCTCCCTTTCACTTTTATGCCATATTGTTCACACGATATGTACCTATGGCTTAGCATGTGTTTAATCCATCTGGCTATGGATTGGTCCACATTAAATAAGTCCAAGGACGTATACAGTGTGTCCGTAGTGACATTGTTGAATGCACCCTCTATGTCTACAAAAGCAGCGAGTGCGTATTCTTTAGAGTCTAAAGACTTCTCTATTTGTTGCACCACTTCTTGCAGTGCTGTCTCTACTGATTTACCTTTGACATACGCATGTTGCTTGAAAGTCAAGGTTTCCTTGGGAATGCTCTCCTTAACTATGTCATCGCAGATGCGCTCCAGAGTTTTGAGCATAAATGATGTCAGACTGATTGGTCTGTAAGATTTTGGTGAATTGTAGTCTGCTTTGCCCGGTTTTGGTATGAAGACTACCTTCGCCTGTCTCCATGCTTTTGGCGTGTATCCAAGTTGAATACATGCTGTATACAGTGTGGCCAGCCTACTTTCCAGGGTATCCACGCAGCTTTGCAGCATTGCAGGAAATATACCATCTGGACCTGCTGCCTTGAATGGTTTAAACCCATTAATGGCTTTCCTTACCATGTGACGTGTTATTGTCACTCCGTCCATAATCTCAGACGTTGTTGTTCTGGTTGGACGTAGTGATTCCCCAAAGCAGTTTGAGAAATGTGCATTCATTAAAATTCGTATCGACTCCTCTAGGTTCCTAGCATGGACCCCGTCCGCCCCTGTTACTAGTCCAGGTTGCGAGTGATTTTTCGATAGGAATTTCTTTATTTTAGCCACATCATTTACTGAATCGACTTGTTCACAAAAGAATCTCCATGAGTCTCTTTTTTAGCCTCTCGAAGTCTCTTTTTATATAACTTTAGCACTTCATAATATTTATCCCAATGCGTGCTTGTTTTAAATCTTTTGGCCCTATTGAAAAGCCGGCGAGAGTAGCCCCTCAGGTCTCTTAACTCGGGAGTTAGCCAAGTTTTGTCCCCGGGAGTACTTGCCTTCCTTAATGGGCATGCTTTCTCGAAGGCTTTTACCAGTCCCTCTGTGATTGTTTTGGTTTCTCTCTCCACATCCCTACAGGTTGTGATGGAGTCCCTTGTATTATCATTTAGCCAGTTATCGACTCGCCCTTTAAAATTTTGCCAATTTGTAGCTTTTTTATTCCTGTACAACACAGTTTCTCTTTCTATACTTTCAATTTTAAAACATACGTAGAAGTGGTCAGAGAAGGAATGCGCGTTAGGCACATGCCAGTTTCTGACGTTTTCCACAGTGTTTTTGTCGCATATGGTTATATCCAACACTTCCCTCCTATTCCTATTCATAAAGGTCGCACTGCACCCTCTATTTAAAGTTAGTAGGTCGTTGGAATTAAGAAAATCAAATAGTGCTGACCCTCTACCATTACAGTTAGTGCTGCCCCAAGAGATATGGTGAGCATTAGCATCACACCCTATTACTATTCTCTTACCTGTTTTCTTCAAGTAGGCCGTCAGTGCCTCCAGTTCCTCCGTTGGTGGTGGTCCTGGTGCATCGTATGGTAGGTAGAGCGAGGCTAGCAGCAGGGAGGATTTCACCTCCTCTACCACCACTACGTCGTCTGACATCAGACCTACGGAAGAAACCATGTTAAAGCCCGTCGTTTCGTTTAGTATTTTAAGTGTTTTTTCGAATATTTGAAATATTGCATCGAAGTAGTCTTTGCTGAAGTAGTCTTCATCTGTTACTCCAGCAGCCAATAGACTATGATGATTTTTTTCAAACTCCTGCCATAGCTTGGTTAGACGAGTTATCTTTCCCTCCTTTGTGACTTGGCGAATACCTTTTTCTTGACCCTTGTTGTAGATGCAGATTATGTCCTCTCCAATCTGCTTCTGCTTCTCAAATAATTTTTGTCGAGGTGACATTACGTTGCGTATTTCTTTTTTTTTTTGAACGACACAAACACTTTTCACTATTCACTTTCTGGTGTCAAAGACCCAGAAACGCTTTACACTTATGGCTCGTTTACACAGTGCAAGCTGCTGCCTGGCCAGTAGACAGCTACTAGGCTTGTCTACTGGCTAGGCAGCAGCTCGGCTCGCCTTTGCTGTCTACACGACACACGACACCTAGCTACTGCCCAGTCCGAGTCGAGTCGCGATGTCGAGTGAACGTCCGATGTCGTTGTTTTATTAAAAAAACGGTGAGACGCTCTATGACAACAATATTATGTCAGGAATTGGAAAATATCTATAACCATAGCCAATATTTCGCATTTCCTTTGGCGATATGTTCCAATGATGCTTTTCTCATATCTCTATTTCGCTGGTTTTATCGAAACAATCCCACAGGTTTTCTTGGTCTCTGTAGAGTTTCATGAATGAAATATTATTGTCAGAAGACCATCTATCCGCAGCCATTTCGAACTCGATTTCGTACGTAGGCGTAGTACACAAAAAAAACACGGGTTCCACGCACAGCTGTCCGGCTGGCACTGGCGAGCTACTGCCGAACGCGTCCAAACGATGCGAGCGACGGTCGAGCCGCTGTCATGTGCGAGTTGCTGCCGGGCGAGCAGGCGAGTGAAAACAAAAAATGCTAAAGTAACTCGGATGCGAGCTACTGACCAACTCGCACGTACGAGTTACTCGTAAGTAACGTCCAAACAATGCGAGTTACTGCAGTGCAGCTACTCGGAAGGCTGACTCGTACACTAGCTCGCACTGTGTAAACCAGCCATTATTCACTTTCTGGTGTTCAAGCCCCAGAAACGCTTTACACTTATTCACTTTCTGGTGTTCAAGCCCCAGAAACGCTTTTCACCAAACAATATGTTTAGTTAATTTAAATATTTTTAAACAACTTCTGAATCTCTTACCGCTGGTGGGGGAAAACTCAAAAGGCTTTTATTTTATATATTTCTGAGCCTCTTACCACTGGTGGGGGAAAACTCAAAAATATTTTTTTTATAATTCCACTCTATTTTAGAGTTTTGGAATTCAATTTTTGCTTTTGATAAATTCCTAATATTTTATTAGGTTATTCTTCTGAAACTTATCAGAATCTCTTACCACTGGTGGGGGAAAATTCTGAAAGTGGCTTCGAAGGACCAAATATTGAAATAAGTAATTTCACGATGAATTTCGTTACGAAACTGATTTTTATTAAATGATTTCCCTTCTTATATAGTCTTAAGCTAGTCGTAATATAAATATCTAGACTATGGGAGATTATAATTAAACATGCTCTTTTGCAGCGTGGAAAACGCAGTGTGGGATATTTTCTTAAAAATACTACATTACGATACGTTATCCTTAAAATAGAAATTACATTTTTATCTACTTTATATGTCCTCCTCCTCCTATTCATCTTATAAAAGTGGAGAGATACTTATTCCTACATTTGTGTTCATATTTCAACAATTACTCTTTTTGGATGGTAGATTTAGAGTCTCCGGATGGTTGGGACGATCTGGTATGAGCCCTACACCTTGCTGCGGACTTTCATCATCCATTATAGTATTAAGGATGGTAGTTGCATATTCTGCTCCTATCCCTTCAAAGATCGGTGAATCTTTTCCAATAATGTCTAAAACAATTTCGTCAATTGCTGTAAATTTTTTGGCTTTTTCCTCCAAAGGACCAATTTGCTCTGCATTGTGTTTTTTAGCCTGAAGTTTGAAAGTTTAAAACAATTTAAAGACGCTTGCATTCATACACACTTACTATGGTAAGTGAGAAGGGTATTCGCAATTAATCTGTGCCTATACGCACTTATGCATTTTTCTAATGTGGATTAAAAGAAAATATACTTACTAATGTTGCGCGTTTAATGTTCGACCACAACGTGCATACATACATATATCGAACATAAGGGAAGTCCTTTTGGTTTCCGACAACCCCCATTGACTGGAAATTCATCGTTAGTTTTTTACACTCGTTCAGTTTTATTTCTGTAGTGAGTGCATCGGAGAAAGCTCCATTGACATCCCGCACTTGTCTTCAAAAAGCTAATTGTTGCTCATATTTAACTCACATTTTGAATTCAATTGAATTTTCTTGAACAAATTTTATTTAATTTAAATTATATGTCATTAAAATTGTCAATTTCAAATATCACAAGTCAAAAAGGTGATTCAGGAGGTGATTCTGAACCAGAATAGGTATACTTTTCTATACCTTAATACATTAATACCTTAATACGTTACAAACGTAAGAAAAAAGTGCATATACCCTTACCCCTCTGGGGTATTGAAAATACAATACGTGTTTTCATAAGTTCACTGAAAACATACCGAATATTGAATTTTCGTCCATACAAAAATTTTCAGCGAAAACACGGTGAAAATTCGCTTTCAACTCTGATTTCTTCTGAATTTTATTACATTTCAAAATACCAAACGTATCAGAAAATCAAAGTGTATCAAAAATTATTTTGAAAATACGATTTTATTTATACTTTTGATTGAGTTTTTTGTGTGTGAACAGCAATTGAGGATAAATTTGAAAACACGTACTTACATATTTTCAATCGAAAATGGCACACGTCTGTAGAAAATTTAGGTGACAATTTGATATTCTTTTTCCTTGGACAATAGTGAGTAATAAAAAGATATAAAGTTTTTATTATTTCGTAGTACAGGCGACCCTCAAATAGCACGGTTAAAAATTGCGACAACGCTCGAATAACACGGAATTCTATATTCAATAATTAAATCCCGTTTTAATCTCGTTGTCCGAGAATTTCAATTTTATGAATCATTAGTATCAAATAACACGATTTCGAATAACAGGAAACCAATAAAGGTTATTCGAGGGTCGCCTGTACTTTTAATTAAATTTAATAATTGTGTGATTTTTCCTCCTTTTTTTTGTTTTTTGTTTTAAAAAAACACTTTCAGGAAAGCTGGAGATTTTACTAAATCCAAAACTACTCGTATTAAGAAACTTGGTAGTAATAATGCCATTTTATTTCAATTCTTTATTAGGGATGAAGGACTGACCTAAAATGTAACTTTATTCATATGGTATTCCAAAAAATAAGAAATAGTCGAATGGATCTTTATTAGAGAGCTGCATGAGACGTTTCGAAGGTTTGTTCAAGGCGTCTTGAAAGTTTTAGGGGTTGTCTGAAATGCTGCCATTGCTTTCAAATCAAGCCGTGACTTTTGGAAGCGCTGCTGAAAACATTACCACATGTGATTCCGATAGTCGCGGCTGGATTCGAAATCAAATGGAAGCACTATATCAACGCAAAAATGTTGCTATTTCAGTTTCGAATCATTCGAGAAGTCTCATGCAGACCTCTAATCTTTATCGCTATACTATTTCTGATGCCTATATAATTTCAGTACAAATTTTGTTTGTTACCTTTCTAGGATTACTTTTTATGAAAAAGCTTTCTGAGGAAAATTACTATTATTTTCTGTACGTGGGCAAATGATTTTCAAAACTTTTGATTATAATTCCATGCCGAATTATTTTCCATTGAATTAATTTTGATGAAATCCATAAGAACGAAGATATAATCTAGTACAGCTCTGATTTGCTACACTGTGTTTTTTGTCATGTGCATACTAAATTTTTTCGGAAATTTCACGCCTTTTTTGCCGTCCAAAAGGAATAAAAATAATATAACAGTAAATATTTTCTAAAATTGTCTAAAATTAGTCTATAGTTAGCCTATAGTCTAATTAATCTATAGTCCATAGCCTAAAATTGTCCAAAGTTAAATATTATATGTACATACATACATATATTGAAAGAAAGGGTAATTTTTCATTAACAAATGTTTGACAAAACTTTTCAGTTGTTGCTCAATACTACGAGACTGATGTGAATAAAGAGCATATAATTCGCGGCAATGCGGCGGTTATTAAATGTCTGATACCCTCTTTTGTGGCGGATTTCATTGAAGTTGTCTCCTGGTATACGGACAGCGAGGATAATTATTTTCCCGGCACTGAATACGGTTTGTCATCAATGAGCATTTGAAGTTAGAAACGACTATTCCTTATTTTTCTAACTGTGAAATTAAGATACCCTCTCTAGTGTGTTGGATACACTTCTTTTGCCTGAGCCCACCATGTACCCAGCCAGACCATTTTAATTATCACCAAATTGCTGGTTACCATTTTGTCTCATTACTTTATCGATAACTGTCATTTGTTTATAATTCTACTCATTTAAAAAATGATTTTAATTTATTTCTTATTTTTCATCTCCCCCGAATGTTTTTATTTCAATATTTGGCATATTCTTATCACAATGGTATTTATTTTCCAGTCGTTTCTCAGCATTACGAAGAGGATATACATAAGGCGTTTGTAATACGGGGCAATTCGGCCATTTTGAAATGTGACATACCATCCTTTGTAGCGGATTTTGTTAGTGTAATATCCTGGCATACCGATCAGGAAGAGAATTTCTTTCCGGGCATTGAATATGGTGTGTTCTTGTTGTTGTTATTGCTATTGTTGCTGTTATTGTATGCAGCTTGTCAAGTCCTATGAATTATACGAAAATAAAATATAATAAACATAATCAAGTAAAAAATAAATACACTATACCAACACTATATAATCGTATAAATAACCTTTGTAAATACATACAGAGTTATGCTAGCTTTTGTGTATCAGAGTTTTACAAACTACTCAACTTAACTCACTATTCAAAGTGCAAACAATCATAATTGCAAAGAATTAATTACCGAAAACAAAATATTTAAAATAATTACTCCTTTTTAAGTGAAATGGTGCTGTAACCATTAGCGAGTAATCACTATTTCTTGTTAATTTTGTTAGTTTTTTAAAAGTCCCTTGTTATATATCTCTGCGACTTGATAAACTCGTCCATTATATGCATAATGAGTTTAGGAGATATGTAGGTCTCCACTATAGTAAGGTCTATTACCTACACAGATATTCTCTTAATATCCCAGTAGTTCAAAGCTTCGTCGAAGACATTGTCCTCGAAGACATCTTGCAAGACGAATTCCTATTTGTCGGCAAAATTTTTCATTGGCGACATGTTTAGGGACACGGAATGCAAGCTGTCCCCAATCGAACATTGTGAGGGACACGTCCTGCAGGTTGTCCTGCTAGCAACCAAAAATTGAAAATTAAGCATAGCAACCAGCATTTGTTATTATGACTTTTCAAATCTACTTCAATTTTTTTCCAATTTTCAGTCGTTCGTTGATTTTCAATTGTGACTGATATAAAAAAAAAATATAATAAACCAAGCGGCTCTCAATAGCCTAGTGGAGTAAGTGCTCGCCTAGTAATATTGAGAGTGAGGGTTCGAATCCCGCAACGGTCATTTACAAAAATTTATAAATAAAATTTAAATTAGAATTTCTCTGAAAAATAATACAAAATAAAGTCATAGGGACGATTCTGGTGGTGCTATAGTAGTTTCTAGGCTATTTTTTTTTATTTTCTGCGGCGACATTTTCGTTAATTGCCATCGAAGGCAACATTGAGGACACTGTCGCTCTTGTTGTCGTCGAAGACAACATTGAGGACACTGTCGCTCTTGTTGTCGTCAAAGACAATATTGAGGACACTGTCGCTCTTGTTGTCGTCGAAGACAATCGAGACATTCGTATGAAAATGTCCTCTAAGACAAACATAGGCTTGTCTTCCAGGTGTCCTCGACGACGGCCATATGTCTTGCACGCGTCTTCGAAGATGTCTTCGAGACATGAACTACTGGGATATTGCGAAATGTTTCCGATTTAAACATTTTGGAGAAACCTGTTTCTCCCCAAAGAAACAAATAACCAAATATTACATTGCACTTTCTTCTAACTGAAGCCCCGATATGCAATAAGGAACCGCACGCCGTAAACCTTGTTTTAAGTAAATAGACAAAATAGTATTTTTGTCTAAAAAATTCTATGTAAGTTTTGTTCTTTAGTTGGTTCTTACCTCTAACAAATGGCAGCAGGTTTCCATATACCTTTGGTTTATTTTTGCTAAACAAAGTTTAGTTTATTTGGTATGGGTGTAGCGTATTGAAGGGGTATTTTCCTATTTGGCGTTCGGTGCCTTATTGCATATCTGGGTTCAATTAATATACGATGTCACATATCAATCGCACAGAGAGGGCATATTGCAATTACAGAATTTTTAAACATTTACTGTACAACCCGAATAAGCGCGTATAGCGCTTATATTAAGCATTTGGCGCGTATAGAGTCGCGTTTCTATCAAAATTAAATGGGAACATGTAGTCTTATGGAAGTGCCCGAAATACGCGATGCGCTAGCGCATAGAAATTTGAATTTCCAATTACCACACGCGCTAAGAAGTAAAATTTAATGCAGAGCAAGAGGGTGAAGACAAACATATGTTGACGCTCTTATTTCGATTGATCGCAGTGTCGCTCTGAGAAGAGGAAGCATAGCGAAACTCTATACGCGCTTATTTAGGTTACAAAGCGATAAAACGGTTCGATACTAGTTCCCCATTTCCTAACTAAAATAAAAAAAGTTACTGATTGTGCACTAAATAAGAATTAAAAGCGTCCCAACTCCAAATTGTTTATTATACTCGTATCAGTTATTTGTTTGATTTTTTAATTACAAAGTTTCCAGCAACGAAGAGGTCCTCAGGTTAATCAGGTTACTCCATTCCAAAGCTCCGCCTTTTACCTTTTACGGCACAGTACGTGGCTACAGCACAGTTTCGCGACACATTACAAGCAAAAGCTTATAAGCCCCTATTATAAGCTTTTCTTTTACTTTTACTTTACGTTTACTTTTCTTGTAAATAATAGTTTACTTTAAATTTTGTAAACAGAGAGAATTTTACTTCAACAGTTATCGAACAAGTTTCTAGTAAAAAAAAGAATAATGTCAAAATTTACATTTGAAAGTAAACAAACAATTTCATGTTTTTCTATTCACAAATGGAATATTGTCAGTTCTATTTTTTACTAGTCGAAATTTTGCCAGTAAAAAATGGTACGAAATAGAAATGATTTTCGTTTCCACTTGCGTAAATTCTCTGTTATCGAACGAGTTCTAGTACAAAATAGTAAAAGTTTGTACTTACCAATACTTACCAATAGGGCTGTAAACGAATATTTAATTTTTTATTCTTGAGAAAATATTCGCGGCACAGCTAAGTGATCTTAGCTACTACACACTACTGGGTCACGGCACAGCAGTTAGAGCTCTGCTCTATTAAGCTGACATTAACTGTTACCATGAGTCCTTACTCTGGTTCGTTGAGAATGGATGCATGTTGTACCGTCAACATTGCGCTCTGTCACCTGGACTATGCTCTCTCAGGCCTGTGACATTAAGTTTTGTAAATTTAGATTTTTTGTCAATTCCTATTATGCACCATTTTCTGTTTTATTGCATTTCCGAATTTCAGTTCTTGCTCAATACTATGATACTGACGTAAATAAAGCTTACGTTATACGCGGTAATGCGGCTGTAATGAAATGTGAGATTCCGTCATTTGTTGCAGATTTTGTTAGTGTAATTTCCTGGCATACGGATAAGAAAGAGGATCTTATGATCGGCACTGAATACGGTTCGTTTATTTCTTTGTTTTTCTGTTTCCATCTTGCGAAAAGACTTAAGACCCTAAAGCAGTTATTCTCAACCTATTCATAAACTATTATAAACAGTGTATTATAGGTAGGTAACAACTTTTAAAGTTATATTTTTCTTTATGTGCCGCTAAATTTTGAAATCGGTAAAAGTGTGCCGCGACAAAAATAAGGTTGAGAATCACTGCTCTAAAGCTTTGGTTTCGTTTCGTCATTCCAATTAAAAAAATATACTTACCCCCCTAACCAAGCGTATTTGAAAGCACTTTTCGATTGTAAACAATCTCTTCCTTATCCTCCAACCGTTTTCATAATTTTTTATAATGTTTTGTTATTTTATTCTTATATTAATACATAGTTAGGTCCTTAACCTCTTCCATCTCAATAACATTCTCGGTGAAATCTTTTATTCACTATTATGTAACAGAAACTTTTAGCTTCTAACGTATTACTCCGTGTAACCGATGGCAGTTATATGACCTATCTCATCACTGCAACAATTACATTGTTTTTGAATTCTTTGAAGCTTAGGGCTCATTTCATATCTACAAACGAAACGCTTCTCATCTATTCTACTTTGTCATTTTCGCTTTATTAACATTTTCCTATTTGTGATCAATGAGAAGTGCGTTCACTAACATTTGCTCACTTACATCTTTCAACACTTCCAATGCCGTGGTTATGTTACCAAGCTTGTTTGCTGAACTTTTTACGCTCATTTTTGTGTTGGTTGTCCATGTTTTGTGGGCGGTTATGCTAGTACCAAGGGTTGGTAACGAAATCCCGAAAGACAAAATCCCGAACGACAAAATCCCGAAATGACAAAATCCCGAAACGA
Organism: Conops quadrifasciatus; assembly: GCA_949752815.1. Lineage (NCBI taxonomy): Eukaryota > Metazoa > Arthropoda > Insecta > Diptera > Conopidae > Conops > Conops quadrifasciatus. The sequence goes on along the minus strand of OX457077.1, from coordinate 22,678,363 downwards.
CAAAATCCCGAAATAACAAAATCCCGAAATTACAAAACTAGTTTTTCGGTATTCTCCATCTTCTTGAACATTTTAAAACTACTAGCAAACAATTCCAAGAAAATAATAAAAAATTACTCTTATTTTATTTCTCTAAAATTATTATTAAAAAATTAAAAAAAAACATTATTAAAAAAATTTTAGCAGAGCCCTCTCGATAATGTGAGGTTTTTTGCGTACAGGTTTTTTCGCGTATTGGCAGCCTTCGGCTGCGGCAGGGATCATAATCCTCAATCAGCAGAATCCTCACAATCATGTGAAGTTTTTTGCATACAGGTTTTTTCGCGTATTGGCGGCCTTCGGCCGCGGCAGGGATCATAACCCTCAATAAGCAAAATCCTCACGGTCATGTGAAGTTTTTTGCATACAAGTTTTTTTGCGTATTGGCGGCCTTCGGCCGCGGCAGGGATCATAACCCTCAATCAGCAGAATCCTCACGGTCATGTGAAGTTTTTTGCATATTGTAGATTATAACCTTCAGACAACAAAATTCTCTCGATATTACAACTTTGCTTTTCTGCCATTGTAAAAAAAGGCAAGTAGGCGCGTACTACGCTTCGGAAAAAATTGTGACTTAAATATCATTTTTTCATTAATTTCAAATTTTATTTCGTGATTTTCGGGATTTCTCATTTCGGTATTAAAATTTTTCGGGATTTTGTCGCATCGGGATTTTGTCGTTTCGGGATTTTAAAATTTTTCGGGATTTTGTCATTTCGGGATTTTGTAATTCGGGATTTTGACTGTCTCCCAGTACCAAGCAAAGAGTTGCAGATGTAAAAAATTTATAACTTTTCGTAAACATTTCGTAGACACAAACTTTTTTCTCAACCTATTTATTCTCAACCTATAAAAAAACAATGTTAAAGCCGATCCGGTCGAAAATTTTAAAAAAACCCATTAAAAAATCATAACTCGAAAGCTACGAAAAATTGCGGACATACATGGGGGTGATTCGGATACCCCTCAATATAAGGCACCCAGATTTTATTTTTTGACGTGATTCTTCGGCCACCCTGCATAGTTCAGTGTTATATATTATTGTACATATTATGTTTTTCAATATGTAAAGAAATACGGACATAAACAAAGCAAAAATCCATTTGTTTAAATTCAATTCTAGTTAAAATCTTATAATTAAGTAATTTAAAATGAAACATTAATTCTAATACTCTATTTCAAATAAGTTATGGCTGGGCGGTGAGAGATTTGGGTCAAATCACTAAAACAAAGCCTATTTTGAGGGCTTTAAAAATATTTATTATTTGAAAGGAATAAAAAAATTTTAAAACGCTGGACTAAATGCATCTATAAAAGAGACTATGTTGAGAAATAAAACGCTTATTTGCCGAAAACAATTTCTTTTCTTCAAAAATTACTGACTTGCCCTCGTATAAAATAACTAATTATAATAATTACCCGTAACATTACTACACATACAATTCATTCATATCTCCCTTATTTGCACTTATGCAGTGGACATGGTATCATTCCGGACATGTTTAATTTACATTGATCTCTCTGATATGCAAATTGTTAACATCCTCGCGGAACTATTTCATTCCGAGAAACTATTTAGCTCCTGGAACTATTTCCAGAACCGCAACAGTGCGTCTTTTTTTGGTTAGAGAAAAAAAAAGCCACATTGTTGAGGTAGCCTTCGCGTCGGAGAAACGCAGGCACCAGACCGCCGTATAAGGGTTTGAAAATGCAGCAATAAAGAAAAAGCTTCCTATTTCCCTTTACGCAAAGGCCAAAAGCAGACAATTATCCCACCAAAAAATATGCGGAAATATCGAAGAAACAAAAAACTTTTTTTTTTCTTAGCGTAAAGTCCAACAGCATATTTCAATCGAGACTACACCACCAACAAAAAGATTCATCGAGATATGAGCATTTTTTTCATTTGGAGTCTTTCGATTCAATAACGACGAATAATCTTTTTTTTTAAAGTCGGTTATGTCGAGTTTTCAGAAACGCTTTCGGCAGTCCCGTTTCGATTTGAAAAATAAAGAGAGTTCTGCAAACAGCCCTCTAAAGTTTTTCTGTATCTCAAAACTTTTTTTTGAGCTATCTCATGCAGCCCTCTAATACCTAGTTTAAATTCAATTAATTTTTCTTTATCGTGGGATAATTGTTCATTCATAATTGCTTCATTCTACTGTTTTTTCTCCCACTCCTTCTTTGTGTAGTTGTTCAGCAATTTTATGAAGCGGAAGTGAACAACGAGTATGTCATCAGAGGTAATGCAGCGGTACTAAAGTGCTCGATACCCTCGTTTGTGACGGATTTTGTGCATGTAATATCATGGCAAGACGAAACGGGTACAGTGTATGCAACACGAGAAAAACAACAGTGGCAGGGTATAAAATTTTAACGGAGCATTTTGTGTTCTGTAATGTAGAATTTTCCAAAAAGAACTGATGTTTTGAATTACTATTACAATATGAGTGATTTCTTCTAAGTTTAAACTAGTATAAACTCCATTGACTGTGAAATATAATACCAGTTCGTTAAGCTTGTACTAGAATGTCATTATCATAGGCTTTAAACTTAAGTAGAGCATGCAATACCGCACCATTTTCGTAATACCGCAGTACCGCGGTTTCGATCTACTGATATCGCGAAATTTAAAAAAAAATTTGCTAATTTATAGGGGTCAAAATAAAACACTAAAAATAATGATTTGTCACGTTCGTTGTCGATAATTATACTTGGAAATATACTTGTGATGTATATACTTATGATTAGCTGTAAGATCATTTACAGTTCATTTTTGCCGATTAAAGCTATCTGGGATCGTTTCTCGAATCTTTGTCATCCCTTGTCAATTTTGCTTTGGAGACAAACCGGTTTCTGCGATGTGCCATTTTCAGTGTCATTTTTTGTTGTCAAAAGCAAGGCGTCTGCAAGACCAAGCATAAGCAACCCGCGGCCCGCCACACTAAAATTATTACAAGAATTAAAACCCTCAGTAAGTCCCACACTTACTCAGTTATCAAAGTTATTTTCCACCTAAAGTCTCTTTGCCTGAACGGCCTTCGGCCACGTGTAGGCATTCAAATCATAATGTCATTCTGTCAATAGCTAGCGCATTTCTGCATTTAAGAAAAAATTCGGCTTTATTTCATTTTTTTATTGGGCTTTATTTAATTTTTCTGGGAAAATTCAAAAATTTCTAGAATTGAAAAAACACCCAAATCGGCCCTCATTTAATTTTTTACGAAGTACCGCCAATTTTTACAAAATGAAATAAAGCCTTATTTGGGCCTTATTTCATTTGGGCACTATTAAAGCTAAATACAGTATCCCGCAGCCAGGCGTGTTAACTTTCCGTGGTACCGAAATTAGTGTGTTCCTTTTCCATTAAATAACCGATTTCCACATATTTCTTTCGCCGTTTCTTTAATAGTATTTCTTTTAATGTTTATTTTGTTAATAAAGAGGAAATAATTTAAATTCATCATTTAGTGTTTGTATTATCATAAGTTCTTTACATGCGGCCCGCACAACAATTTTAAATTTGTATCTGGCCGCTTGTAAAATAAGGTTGCTCATGCCAAGACTAGACTAATTGTACCTTAAGGGTAATTACCTTTATGGCTCGTTTTTAATACCTTGAAATTTGTATTCGTCATCTCGCTTTTGCGGTACCGAAAATCAGCGCGAAATTGCGCGAAAAATTGAGGTAACGATATAACGGTATTGCATGCCCAAACTTAGGATAGCCTGAGGAAAAAGTTTTTATTTCAAAAATGTTTATTATTATTTATTAATAATTTTCGTGATTATTTGTATTTCATAACAAATATTGAATTTTGTTCTTTAAACTAAAATTAAAATATTATTGTTTTATTCTTCAAAACCTTTCGTTACATTTTCAGTAATATAAAGGTCACTTACTGTTGAAATATACAATTTACTTAAATGTGTAGTTAAGTGTATGTGACTAGTTTACCCAATTCTTTACCGTTTCCATAAAAAATTCTACAGTTAAATAATGATTTTTAAAATTTTACTTTGTTTTTTTATTGAAATAAAAATAAATTTGTAAATTTCAAATTACAGTCGTTAATCAATACTATGAAGCCGAAGTTGTCTCAGAATATGTTATTAAAGGCAATACAGCAGTCTTGAAGTGTACCATACCCAGTTTCGTAGCAGACTATGTTAAAGTTGAAGCCTGGTTAGCAAGTGATGCCACTGAATATTTACCCTCTACGAATTTTGGTATATTGTTTTAGTCGTGCAAAAACTTACGACATTAATTTATATATACAATTAATTGGTCTCCATCTCTGCATTTCTTTCTCTATAGCTTATAGGCTTCATTGCCATTGTGTTTCTAAATAAATCTATATCCTAAATATTCCCCTTTTTGGTAGAAAATATTATACTATATACATATATGTACATATATCGTTTCTATTAATTTTAATTTCCATTATTTTATTATCACTCACAGTCGTCAATCAGTATTACGGTGCCGATATTCTTATGGAATATGTTATTAAAGGAAATTCTGCGATTTTAAAATGTTCCATTCCTTCGTTTGTGGCCGATTTTGTAGGCGTTGAATCGTGGATCGATGAAGAGGGCACTGAATTGAGACGCTCAACCAATTACGGTGTGATTACTTTTTTATACATCTCTAGCAGTTTTCTACTCGTCACTTGTTAATAGTTGCAAAATTGAAAGTATTTATTTGTAATATCGTACGAGTATGTATGTAATTTGTTCAACCTATTTTTAAGAAAACTGTGTGTTATTTTTTTTTGGGGCTCTAATTCAATGGAAATTTAAAATTTTTCAAGAAAATTAAATTTTTTTTTTTTATTTATTCGTTGACAAATTTTCGGATTACATTGTTATCCATTCATATACAGATATGATGCATAAAATAAAAAACTTTTATAGAAATCACATTCAGTTTTACTTTTGGTCTGTTCTCAACGAAGTTGTCCAATTTGTGTTCTGTAATAATAGCTGCGTTCCAGCTGTTCTAATCTTGTTTGGATTAATAATTTTTTAATGCAAAGCAACAACAACATTTTAATCCTATTACCTTTTCGGATTAATTTTTAATCCGATCAGTAGTTCTAAACTTCAGTTATAGAGGGCGCACATATTGAAATATAGATGGCGCTGTAGCCATGTATTTCATGTATTTTGGTCTATTTGCAGTTTTACCAACTAATGGTAAAATGGCAATGGTAATGAGGTCTCGCAGAGTTCCTAAATTATATAATTACGCATGGAAAATATGTACTTTACAACGTATACTAACCATAAGATAATTTTCCATTTTCGTCGGCAATGTTATTTTACAGAGGCATTCTGAGATTCGAGTTGAATCGTTAAACTATCTCGGCAAAAAAGTCACGAAAAAGGGAACGAGACATTCCAAGATTCACGAAACTCGAATCGTCTTTTGCTTTTACTGCAGTTTGAGCTCAAGATGACATTTTCAGTGCTAGGCAAAACTTTATTTATTGTAGTTATGTTGAATAAATAAAAACCTAAAAAAATTGTTTTTTTCGCGAAAAACAAAGTTATAAACGTTACCAAAATATAGAATATACATCGCGAATTATATGTAGAGTAATATTTGTGTTATTTTATATAATTTCGCTTAGATTTTAGCAAAAAAAAATTACCATTGTTTTTTTGGTAGAAATTTTCCAACACTGTACGAACTTGTGAACAATGGAAAATTCCACTTTTATTGCACAGTTCAAGTGAAAACATTCCGTGTATGTATATTGTTGAATATTTTGATTGGCCTGTCACTTGTATGTGTTGGTGAAATCAAAAAATATAAAACCAGATTTTTCATTGAAATATTACATTTTTATTAGGGAACGAGAGCTAATTTCTGATCGTCTTTTTTAGGAGAAGAAATCCGATAAAATCGTCTCTTGGAATACCAAAAGGCGATGTGATATCTTTTAGCGTTCCACATGATAATCGGATTAGATTAGACAAGCTGGAACGCAGCTAATATGTCGATACACCAGTACACATTTTCCAGTGTCCGTTTTATAGTTCATTCGTTTATTTGTTGGGGTGTTTATTACCCCATATATGTAGCATCAGCTTTTTTTATACCCTACACCCGAAGGGATGAGGGTATATTCACTTTGTTCTTCCGTTTGTAACGCATTAAAGGAGGTATAGAAAAGTATATATACTCTGGCTCAGAATCAACTGAGTCGATTTAACCGTGTCCGTCTATCTGTCTGTCAGATTATAGTAGCACAAATAGAGGTATCGTCATGAAATTTGGTACGAATATTCTTTGTTATCCTAGACTGTTTGGTATTGAAAATGGGTAAAATCGAACCAGTGCCACGCCTACTTATTACAGCGAATATTGATTCATCCGTGCTTATTATAGCTCAATTTCTCGGCTTATAAAATGAATTTTAAGCTAAAATTTTATTTCCGACTTCGTCATCTTAGACTGGTATGCCGCCCACTGGCATACCATACCATATATTGAGGTGTTTGTTGAGTGTTGTAAAGGAGTTAATATATCAAAATATACTAAGTGTAAATAAAATTAAAGTAGGTGTCACTCGCCCACTTTTTGTCATCACCTAATTTTTGTGTAGGGTCTATAAGCTTCGGCCAGGCCGAAGTTAACGCTCTTACTTGTTTTTTCTTTCTTTCTTATTTGCCCATAATTTTTAGACGCTTATACGTGGGGCTGCTGCCTGCGTTGCTAAGGCGGCTATGGCTGCCTCCTACCTTGTGCTTTTGTTTCTTTGGTCTTTCGTTATTCTCGATATGGAATATGGATTCATGGAGCGAATATGGATTCATCTTTGCTTATAGTTCCATTTCTCAGCTTTTAAGCTAAAGAAGTTTTAAGCTAAAATTTCTTTTTTCTAAGTTCACCATCTTAGAATAAATATTCTCCCAAAAATGGGCGTGGTCCGCCTACTGGTGTACCATACTACCTAATGAGGTTTTTGGTAGGAAAAGCGGTGTTGTAGATGAGTTAATAGATCAAAATTTACTATCTGTAAATAAAATAAAAGTAGGTGTCACCCTCCCACTTTTTGTCATCACTTCGATGGATGCGGGTGTAGGGTATATGAGCTTCAGCCAGGCCGAAGTTAACGCTCTTTATTTTATATATTGCGGTCTTGCTTGTTGCCGTCCACAACCATTTTTCTCTTTGCGATTCCATTCACTCTCACATTCATACAAAAACAAATAAAGCACGATTCATCGCAAGCTAATAGAGCCGTGATTTGCCGGGTTGAGCAGATCATTTTCTTTCGACAGAGTCTGAAAAGCACTTATGTCATTCAGTGTCAAGGTGTCTTCAGAGCTGGGGGGTACCTTTTGAAAGGAATTGGACTTTGGAATTGAGCAAAGAAATTCCTTTCTAATGGAATGGAATTGTAAGTCCCAATTTTTAAGAATTTGGAATACAAATTTTTGTGTCAAAACACCCCTGTGTGACCACTTTGGGGGGGTCGCCACCCACCGCCCACTATGTTCAAAATCCGTTTCGCGATATTTTCTATCGATTGGTGCAAAAAAAATTTGATCAAAACCCCCCGTGTGACCACTTTGGTGATCGCCACCCACCGCCCACCATGTCCAAATTTAATTTAGTATTAATATCACATACATATATATCGTATCAAGTGTAACATTAAATTTTTTTTGCTAAAATCTGCCGTCATGTCTAGGGAATGCAAATTTTGAAGAAAATAAAAAAAAAACGGAATTCGAAATTCGCATTTAAACATTTTTGGAATTCGGCCGAATTTCGAAAGATATTTTAATTTTTGTTCAATACTAATACTAAAAAACCTAATTTATACCTAAATATTGACCTATTTTATACCTAAAAAATAAAATAAAACCTAGTTTATACCTAAAATATGATTTGAGAAAGCAGAGATCACTCAAACCTACGTCACCTAATCTCGATCGAACTTTTGTACAAAAGTTACCAGCAACTGAGAAAACTCGTTTCAAATTATTCAAATTTGAATTTTCCTCTGCAAAGCGCATCGCCATCTATCAGTCATCCTCTTGTGATTGTGTATTGACTAAGTACATCATAACGAAGTGTTTGAGTATGGTTTCTACTAGATGGCACAAATAGTTTAGAAGGGATTTGACCTAAAGGGATCATTTATTTAGCACCGTTCTCCTAAATAACACATACTAAGAGCACAAAAAACAAAATTTGATAATTCGGAATTCGCTATGAATTTCCGGAATTCGCAATTATATTTATGAGAACGAATTTCGGAATTCTTCCAATTTCGTTTTCGAATTTCGCTATGCAATCCCTAGTCATGTCTTTTTCGACTTCTATTTACATTCACACCGTATGGTCTCAATCGCCAGCAAAGGACTTGAATTCCTCCAACCCAAATTCCTCAAAAGTAATGGAAATTTTCAATTCCAAATCCAATTACTGATTTGACAGCCTCTGCGTAATCACCCTCCTATACAAGGGCCAATTTGTTTTCCTTATATTATGAAAAACGGTTGGCTTTGTAGGATTTTCGTCTAGTTTGAACTGTATATAACGATGGTCCGAAAAGTAGTGTTCATTTGAGACCCGCCAGTGTAGAACACAGTGCGAGATATTATTAGAGACAAGTGTTAGGTCTAAGACCTCCTGCCTATTTTTTATAATAAAAGTGGGTCCCCTACCTTTACTGCATATATCCAGGTTGTAGTTAATAATAAAATCAAAGATGGACTCATCCCGTTCATTGATATCAGAGCTTTCCGATACTCTCTGATGCGCATTTGCATCGAAAGCTATAATGAGTCCCACGCCGTATCTTTGTGCCGCGATAGTAGAATCTAATGAGGCCAGACGGAGGAGGCTCAGTGACGTCATGAGCCATGTAGGAGGATATCACAAGAAGCTCAACCACTCAACTCCAGACATACAGCAACACAATCTTTGTTGCTTTTTCTTAAGGACAAGCTAAAAGCTTTAAGTTTGTTTTTGATTAGAATACAGGATCTAGTCTTACCCGTATCTGCCTTTAGTACAGCTTGTACCCTTTAGCCCCTAGTCCGCAAACCCGGTCATTGACAATCCATGGTTTCTTGATAAAGGCGACATCATCTCCATCCAGACAAAGACGGAGGATAAGAGCGGCTGAAGCCGCTTTATAGTGGTGAAGATTAATTTGTACTACGGCTTTTTGAGAGATCCGGCCTCTGTTAGAGTTTTTCTTTTATTTAAATTTGGCATAAAAGGTTTCACGAGTGTAGAGGAAACAAAGCATTGTCTGTAAGGCATACTCTCGAAAGCGAGAAGATCATAACAGAAAAATTTAAAGTTATTTTTAAAAAACTGGATGCTTACTTTTTTTAACTGTGCCTAAAAAACGGTACATGTTAGGAGAAAAATATACTTGTCTTAAGCGATAAATATAAATATTGTACATAAACAGGCGAATTTGAAAAGAGTACTCGTACTTACATTTTTTTATCATTTGTAACGCAGTGTTATAAAAACGGTACATACGAGTATAATCAACACCCCAACAAAGAAACCATATGAACTAACTATATGAAACTATATGAAAAAACAAGTAAGAGCGTTATCTTCGGCCTGGCCGAAGCTCATATACCCTACACCCGCATCTGTCGAAGTGATAAAAAGTGGGCGGGTGACACCTACTTTTTTCAATTTACAGGGAGAAAATTTTTTGATCTATTAACTCATCTACAACACCGCTTTTCCTACAAAACACCTCATTATATGGTATAGTATATAAGTGGTCGTGTCACGCCCATTTTTCAGAATATATTTTAGTCTAAGACGGTGGACTCGGAAATAAAATTTTAGTTGAAAATTCGGTCTACAAGCTGAGAAACTGAGCTAAAAGCACGGATGAGTGCATATTTTCTTTAAAAAGTAGGCGTGGAACTAGTCCGATTTTCCCCATTTTCAATACCAAACAGCGTAGGATAACAAAGAATATTCCTGCCAAATTTCATGACGATACCTCTATTCGTTCTCCTGTAATCGTGATTTCCACAGACGGACGGACAGACAGACAGACAGACAGACAGACAGACGGACGGACATGGCTAAATCGAATCAGGAGGTGATTCTGAGCCAGAATATATATACTTTTCTATACCTGCCACGCCTCCTTTAATGCGTTACAAACGGAAGAACAAAGTGAATATACCCTCATCCCTTCGGGTGTAGGGTATAACTATAAGACGGACACCCAAAAATGTACACAGGCTTATCGGCATATTATTACAGAACACAAATTAGGCAAACTCACAGAGTTAAAAACAGGCGAAAAGTAAAACTGAATGCGATTTCCTCAGAAGTTTTTTGTTTTATACATCAAACCTGAAGATGGATAACAATTTTATCCGAAATATTGTCAACAAATAAATAAAAAGAAAAATTAATTATTGTTCTTCAAAAATTTTAAAATTCAGTGACTTTGAGCCCGATAAAAAAATATATTTATACCTGAGTAGTATCCGCATAGAGACCCATAATGTTCCTGTTCGTTCTGGTGTCTTTGTTATCATTTATAATTTGAGATCATTTAAATTTGTTGATCACTTGACTAATTACTCATTTTATTTCTTTGATGAAGTTGTGAATCAATTCTGTGAAGCTGAGATAATGACCGAATACGTTATTAAGGGTAACTCGGCGATTTTGAAATGTTCCATTCCTTCGTTTGTGGCTGATTTTGTACATGTTGAATTTTGGATCGATGAGGATGGAAAAATCTTGAATTATTCCAATACTTATGGTATTCCCACTATCCTATAGTAAATTTATTGATCTAAATCTGTGTTTAGTATTATGTAGAGTAATAAGGGTGTTTCAGAATGTTTTTCGTTTTTATCGTTACACACAAAACACAATTAGCAAGGGAAGGGGAGTGGTGTCAAACGCTTGGCTAGTTTGTTTAGTCTGTTTTGGACGATCCTTGACAGTCACTACGATTGTGCGGAGCTGCTTCAAATTGCAATAAATCGACACCCTACAAAATTGTTGTTTAGCAAGAGATAAAGCCCGATGATCCTGCTAATCGAGTCGAATTCTGCAGGACAATGAAAAAATTTCAGTTTCAGGCTAAACATAAAAATAAAAAAATTGTTCTTTAATTCAACTTCAAGTCATTAAAATGAGTTTGAACTAATACTGGTATTTTGTTTTTAAGTACCAGAAAGGAAAAATATTCTGAAACACACTTAAAAATGAAATATTGATATAAGTAGAGGTGTCCGATAAATCCACTATGCCTCACTCTTTTAAATTTCGCTCCCATTGCTTTTAGTGTTTTTCTTCATGATAGTTTTTTCATTTAATTTTTTTTTCTTCTCAGTGGTTTCTCAATTTTATATCACCGAAGCGGAGAATGAATACGTTATTAAGGGTAACTCAGCGATTTTGAAGTGTAAAATTCCATCTTTTGTGGCAGATTTTGTGCAAGTAGAGGCGTGGATAGATGACGATGGTGTCGAATTGTGGCGCAATAAATCTTTGTCCTCATTAGATTTTGGTATCTAACTTACTTCCTTCATTACCTTATTCTTAACAGCTATTATAAAAAATTTCTCCTTTCTCCTTCTAAAATCCCTTTCCTTAAATTGAAAGAATACAGTTCTTTTTTCTGTGCTTTTTGCGTATTTCATGTTTCTTTTCCTTCTTATTTTACTTTCCCCTCCTTCAGTTATCATACAGACGTATGAGTCCGAAGCGGATAACGAGTATGTAATACGTGGAAACTCTGTTGTTATGAAGTGTGAGATTCCTTCGTACGTTGCGGATTTTGTTTCTGTAGATCTATGGATGGATTCTGAGGGTGGTACCTATTATCCTAACAGCGATAAGGAATTTGGTATAGTGTTATTAAGAAAAACAACTAAATGGTTATGTTTGATAATGTGCTATCTTTTTCTTCCACATAAATCTCCCCTTTCCGTTCTTTTAAAAATACCATTATGTACTGCTGGATCTGATTCAAATTAACTTGTTTTTTTAGCTTTGGTTATGTACTTTTTTCATTTTTTCTAGTTGTTCATCAATTTTACCAGACTCGAGTTATTGATGAATTTGTTTTACGTGGCAATTCAGCAATTTTGAAATGTTTAGTGCCCTCTTTTGTGGCGGATTTTATTGACATCGAGGCGTGGCTAGATGAGGAGGGCATTGAAATAAAATTATCTTTAGCACATGAAAATATAGGTAAATTTTTCGTCATCTTTAAACGAATTAGGGGCTATTCATTAATTACGTTAGACTTTTGGGAGTACGGCATGAAAACCTTGAAAGTCTACTTGCAAAGGGTGGCTCAAAAACTTACACATTAATAAAGGGTTATCCATTTCGAGTTACGGAAAGTAAAGCCCTTCCATTTGGCAGCTGTCAAAAATCAGTGTCATCCGAACTATCGTGTGCTTAGTTGACGGCTTGCCCTTTTACAATATGGATCGTTTTACGATTGAACAACGCGTTAAATTTGTTAAAGTATTCTACACGAAAGGTGATTCTGCTGTGGTCGCATTTCGCGCTTTACGACAAGATTATGTTCGTCGTAATCGTCGTACTGAGCGTACAATTTCAAAAGTAGTGAAGAAATTTGAAGAAACTGAATCGGTTGAAGACATTGAAAGGCCTGTTTCGATCGAAAACATTGCCGCTGTGAGTCGTAGTGTTGAGGACGACCCAAATTTATCTATTCCACCGCGCTCGGAATTTTGACAATGAGAAAGGACTTCTTGTGGGTATGGACTTGAAGGTATGGATCTGGACGATATGTGGTTCCAGCAGGGTGGCACTACAAGCCATACAAGGCTTTTTCCAGAACGCGTTATTTCGCGATTTGGCCATGTTAATTAGCCACCAATATCGTGCGATTTGACGGCTTTGGATTTGTTGTGGGGCTATGCGAAAGACCGTATTTCGCCTCAACCTCGTTAAGTTATGGACGAAATATTGCCCGACTTGAACGATATTGTTTTTCACGCATAATGGCAAAGTCCAAGCATCATATTGAATATCATTCAAACATCATTCGATATTTGAATAATTATTGTGCTTTTTTTATTTCACTTTCCGAAAGAGAAAATGGATAACCTTATATATAAAAGGATATTATTAAGCTGGCTAGAATTAATTTGATAAGCTTATACGTATCTTAGTTTTATGGATGAAATTTGTTACTTACAAAAAAATTCACAATTCGGAAGAGCTCGCGCGAGCGGAGCGGGTGTACCTTAGGCAGAAGAGAAAAAATTGCATCACGTAATTAATAAACAACCCCTTTTACAAGGTACACGGATAGAGTATATTGTTATAAGTAGTAAACAACAGAAAGAAACTAATCATCATTCCACATGCCAAACATTTTCTTTGCATTTGCCAGATTCTTTTTGTTTTGAAATTTGCATTAAATTTCAGGAAACATACTAAATTTGTGATACCTTTTTTCTTCCATGAGGTTCTGTAGCTAAATCTCTTTCTTCTCTTCTCTTCTCTTTTATCTAAATCTACACCGGTTCTCTTTTTTCTAAATTTTTATCGACATTTTTATTGCAATATTAATCCAGACTTCTTGCAACCCCTTTTTCCAGTGGTCAATCAATACTTTTTGTCGCAGGTCTATGACGAGTATGTGATTAAAGGAAATTCCGCCATTCTTAAGTGTCAAACTCCCAGTTTCGTTGCCGATCATATCGATATCACAGATTGGGTCGATACCGATGGTGGCAGTTATACAAAAAATATAACCGGTATGAAAGTGTTAATTTATTTTTCCGTTTATGATAAAAAGGGACAGTGAAAAGTTACTCGTATAAAGGGACTTTTTGAATACCACCTTTTCATCCACTAACACTTTTACTGTTAGCTGAAATCTACACCGTAGTATTGTTAAAATTCTATAGGTTTCCTGTTTATCGTTGTTGTTGTGCTCCTTTTTCGTTTGGTTGTTTGCTCTTTCAATATCCTGACTTCCAATTTCCATCCATCCATCTACAGTGGTTTCATAGTTCTACAACATAAATGTCATGGATAAGGCTGTTTTACGCGGCAATAGCGCAATCTTAAAATGTCATAACCAAGTTTTGTGGCGAATCTTATAACAGCTGCTTCTTGGTTGGAAAATAAGCAGCGTGAAATTTTCATCACTAGTTTATTTGATGGTGATGATGATGGTAATAATGGAGCCTTTGGTAAATAGAATTTTTAAATTCTGCCTCCCCGCTTCCGTCCATCTTCATACAATAATAACTCCATCAAAATAAATTTACATTGTTGCTGGATAGTTTTTCAAAAAATGATTTCGACCTTTTTTAATTGGTTTTTTTTTAAAATGAGTTCTTTTTAATTTTTTTTTCAGTATAAACCTTTCCATTATTGATAAATATTTTTAATTTAAAAAAATTTATTATTTTTATCCGGGGTATCAATTCTTTTATTTCATTGGCATTTCCCTCCTTTTTTCCTGTCTTCCCAAAATTCCATAAGCCTCACGGCTTACCTTATCCTATATGTCCCCCTTCACGTAGACTGCTTACTTGTAGTTGTAGATATGTAAAAAAACAAATTGGTTTTGGTGCATTTGTGGTTATGGTACATGCATGTTACATGCGTTAAAGAAAATCAATTGTTTCAGTAAGTGTAAAAATTAATTATTCATAAAATTTAAAATATCATACTCAAAAGAAGTTCCAGCCTCTTCCGTCGGGAAGCGGTGGAAGGAGTAAATAACAATTTACATATTTACATATCAATACCAGTAGCGCATAAACGAAAGATTTTCTTTAACTTTTTCACATAAAAAAGATACTCGAATGGGATTTTCTGTTCAAGAAATATTATTAATTTTAATAGTCTGATGCTATAAATTATATTAATTTCTGGGAGTGGCACAATGGTTCAATTTGTAACCGGAATAATTTATAGTTTTTGAGATTATACCTCAGGCATTGAAAATCCAATTCGAAATATCGATATCATAAAAATATCGCAAAATTATTTAAAAAAATTAAATCACAATATTATGCTGAACTATGTTCGTAATGAATTACTGTAATCGAGATAATAAATTATTGTAATGGAAATAACATAGAACCAATTTGGATATTCAAAAATGATAAATAAAACATTTGGATTATGTGAAACACAATACCAGAAACATTTCTAAAGTTATAGAGCAGATACTCAGCACAATATTAAAATAAATACTTGCTTTAAATAACGGCATAAAGTAGTTTATTTATGCATGATTTAATAAATCTTTAACACTGCAAACAAAAATTTATGGACATACAATATTAATACATATAAATTATGTATAATATTGTATTATTATTAATACAATACGTAGTGATTCTTTAGTACTATTACATTCGTTTAGTATTAATGCAAATTTTTTTGAATTTTTTTTTTGCCTAACTTTTAGGCAAAATCATTTGTAAAAATGTAGATATTTGTTTGCGGTGTGCTTTTCAATAAAGAACCTCAATTTAAATTAATTTTGTTGAAACAAACTGTTTTAAGTTAAGGTTTTCGCATTGTATCTTAACGTAACGTACATATATAGTAGTTTCGAAAATTTAACAAAATTTCAAATTTAATTAATAATATGGATATTTTTTCGCACCTTCTACTTCTTATTCTTCAACGAAACCAAAAATACATCAGATGGGAAATATTTGGTTCTGCCCTCTGGTGAATTGCATATACGTGAAGTTGGCCCTGAAGATGGTTATAAAAGTTATCAGTGCCGTACTAAGCATCGTTTGACCGGTGAGACCAGATTAAGTGCCACTAAAGGACGTTTGGTGATTACAGGTAAGTTGATGTTTAAGTTTATACTAATTTATAGACTATTAATGTTTATTATTTGTATCTACTATTAAAATAGTAATTCGTGTAAATAATCCATTATGTGATTTAAAAAATATCTTATGTCAGATATGCCGAAGTATACAGATATCAATTATTATGGTAGTCAGCAATATTTCAATACCAACCGTCACTGTTTGATGGCTGACACTACAATTTACGTTCAATGACGCCATAAGTCAGAGGTGGCCAACCCCGCGCCCGTAAGCGATTTCTTATGCACGACAAGTTTCCCGATAAATTAAAATAATTTCTTTATTTTATTTCCAATCAATTTTAAAATTGATCTGCTTTTAAACAGAACTTTTTAAAATTACTTTTTACAGCCAAAACACAAACTCGCAGCGACGGCAGCAGCGAGCAGAAGTTTATACACAAGTTTATGAGGAGAGCCACTGCGCCAGCCACTGTAGAGAATATAGTGGCTATATATATGTATGTTGGACTTTCTGGACGGGTTAATACGAGTATACAAATACTCTTAAGCAAGGGGATGGTTTTTCTGGCTGACGGTTTTAATCCCTGCCACGGCCGAAGGCCGGCATGTAATTCCTTCCCGCGGTCGAAGGCCGCTCACGCAAAAATACTTTGGCTGCAAAATAACTTGTGCAATAGAGTAAATGTTGGACTTATTGAGGCTTTTAATCTCTGGCCCGGATAGGGGAAGACTTTTCAGCAACTAGATGGTTTTGTCGGCTGAGGGTTTTAATCCCTGTCCCGGCCGAAGGCCGGCACGCAAAAGGACCATGGATAGGGGAAGACTTTTCAGCAAAGAAGATGATTTTGTTGGCTAACCATCTTCTTTGCTGAAAAGTCTTCCTCTGTCCAGGGTCCTTTTGCGTGCCGGCCTTCGGCCGGGACAGGGATTAAAACCCTCAGCCGACAAAACCATCTAGTTGCTGAAAAGTCTTCCCCTATCCGGGGCAGAGATTAAAAGCCTCAATAAGTCCAACATTTACTCTATTGCACAAGTTATTTTGCAGCCAAAGTATTTTTGCGTGAGCGGCCTTCGACCGCGGGAAGGAATTACATCCAAAAAAGCTAACTGCAATTTCATTTCTGCATTAAGTTTCAGTCGACGCCGTAATTTTGGGCGTTATTTCATTTTCAGAAATTTTAAAATTTTTACAAAAAATGAAATAAAGCCCACAATAAAGCCTCTCCTCATTTTAAAAAAAAACTGAAAATGAAATAAAGCCCAAAAAAATGAAATAACACCCAAATTAACCGATTTCAAATCTTCATATAAGAAAAAAGTGGGCTTTATTTCATTTGGGCGTTATTTCCCGGAGCCGATTTTGACTTAAAGAAATAAATTTAAAAAAATTTTACAATTCAAATTTAAAATGAATTTTGAAGAAAATCTAATTGAAGTGCTCCAGAAAGAGTTTTTATATGACTTGACTTCTGTTTTTAAACATTCTGTTTTTAAGTATATAGTTTGGCAAGATTAATCGACGGTTTTAGGTGTTCCAGGTAGGAATAAATATAGAAAGAAGAGATGTCTTCAAAAACGAAAGAATAGAATGCAGGAGTGTAAACAAACAGATGACTTGCTGTTGCAGTCACTGCTACAACATTTAGTTTTACTGCTGCGTGAGAGAGAGTTGCTGCTGCAGTCACTGCGAGGTTGTGTTTTGACTGTTACTTATTTATTTATTTAAATTTTTTAAGTAATTATATACAGTAGAGTCGCAGTAAACTCGAAAAAACCAGGTCTGTTCACAGTATCGAACTTGTTGACGTTACCGGGTCATTTTCAGTACATACTTATGTTCCAAAATAGAATGTATTTAATAGAGTTTTTTGAAGAACTTCATTTTTTTTTTACAAAAAAGTTAACTCATTTTTGAGTATTCGATCCAATAAATTTTATAATCCATTTTTTGCTTTTTGCCAAGCAGCTGACAGTTTTGCCGCGTAGCTTCGCCGCTCGTAGCTGTATCTATTGAAATTTTATTGTATTCAGCTCTTCGAGTTTGACAGCTCGTCGCAGCAGCAAGATACGACTAATGTGTTTAGGCTATTAAGAGATGAAATTGCCGCTTTTGGACTAATTTTAGTCAAATGTTTCGTAATTTCAGGATCACTCAATAATGGTCCTCGGCAGGAGGAATTACCGAGGGAAATATCCCGTTAGTGTGTGAAATTAAAATTATAGTTATTCTTTCTATGATTGAAAGTGATAAAGAAATTTATTTACGCTATCGAGTCACAGAAGTACACGTTATAAGGAGCTCAATATAAAGAAATTCGATTTCACACTAGCCGGATGTTCACATTAGCTGGATGTTCACCTTAGCCGGTGTTCAAGTTACCGCGACTCTACTGTATTAAATATTTAATAGCTCTATAATATAATAGAAGTATTTAGTTCCACTACAACAAGTTATTCTCAATAAAATTGTCAAAAAGAAGCAAAATTAATTATAAAAAAAAATAATGAAAAAATCTTAAGAAAGTATAATTGCGGAGAAGGCGTACAGAAATCACATTTTCATTTTACAATATTTTAGGAAAATTAACAAAAACAAATATGAGTATACGCGATTAAGATTAAATTTGATGTTTTTAAATAAAATATTAAAGTAGAAGTACATAATTTGCTAAAGGATGAATTTGATTTGCAAAGGATTTGAATATAATGTAAAAAACCTGTATAATATATTTTTTGTATTTTTTTTTTTTTTGAAAAAAACCGACAAAGTGAGATAGATCTACTAATTATTTATACATACAGTGCACGCGCAGTAGTGTGAACTAAATAAAACCAAGCGGGTTCACAGTTTTGAATTTGTTCACTTTTGCGAATGTCAAAATTTAAGGCAAAACATATCCCCATTTTATCCCAATTATGTATTTTAAAATGGAAATTTACATTTATGAAACCAAATTTAATTTTATTCAAGAAAGAACCAAATACAAAATATATTTATTAAAAAATGTTTAAGTATTAATTTCACAAGAATTAAGAATTAATTCGTATGACCTGAACACGCGTGAACTTGTAATTTTTAAGCCACATTTCGCAATAATACCTCTCGCTCTACCTTTCCTGTATAACCTTATGGGAGCATTTGGAAGCTCTGACACTGGGCTTCCTGTTCAATTTTCTTTCAGCTTTCCCTTTTTGTTTTTGAAAGGACGCTCTTTACTTTCGAAAAAGTATTGTTTGTTTTCGAAAAAGTATTTTCGAAAGCCTACCTTTCATCGAAAAAACTTCAAATTTCACGAAGTAGTACCAAATTCTTATAAGAAATGGGGAAAAAGAAACATATGTTTTTTATGTTTCTTCATATACAAACATAAAAAGAAAATATTCGCCAATTTTTGTTGGAGAGGTGGTTGGTGGAGGATGGCAGATACAAAATGGCAGACGTAGAAACAAAAAATGTAAACAAGTTTTGACAAGCGTCGGGGAGTTTTTATTTAAGGCCGATGCTGTGCAAAAGAGCCAACGCTCAGACGCTGCATTCTGGGCCTGCTGTTTTTTAACGTTCTTTCTGGAATTGTGACTTTTTGGTTTGAATTTTTGACTTGTTGAAAAGTTGCGTTTTGTCAGACTATCAATCAACTCAATTACTACAATATGAAAAAAAGTTACTTTTTAGTACAGGTCTTTAAAAATCTTTAAAAATCGTAATAAAAATTAAGGAAACGTTACTTTTTGGAGGAACTCGGCACTTTCAATACCTCATTTCAACGGGAAATCTCCCGTTTTAAAAGAAAACAGTAAGTGTACATTCAGTTTTGTGACAGTAAAAAAAAATAAGAATAAAAGTAAAAAGTTGAAGAGTGCCTTTCTGTTGGCCTCCTCCTCAATTAAGAATTAAAAACCAGTAAGAGCGTTGACCTCGACTGGGCCGAAGGTCATATATCCTAAATCCGTATCTGTCGAAGTGATAGTAAAACGTGGGCGGTATAAAATATCTCACGCCTATTTTTTGTGACATTACAGACCAATACGATGAACACGGCAATTAAATTTGAGCTTCAGTTTCGAACTGCAAGCTGAAATATTTAGATGTCAATTCGGACGCATTAATATTAATTAAAAAAGTAGGCGGGACACTGGTTAGATTTTCTATTCATTTTCGATATCAAAGAGGTCTTCTTTATGGAAGAGAATATTCGTGGCAACCGTCATGACAATCCTTCTACTCGTTTTCCTGTAATCATTGTTTTGGTCCCCAGTGCACTATGGGTTCGGACACCTGGAAAAGTGGCCAAAAGTCACATACGAAATAGGACAAAAAATTATATGTCATCATTATACTTATATGTATGTCATCTAGACACACATATTAATGAACATATGGAATAACTTTTACGCATAGTAGTTAATTATTGCTCCGTTAGTATCTATCCGAATACGAGAATAGCAATTAGTTATTCATTAGAAAGCTTACATTGTTGCAGTTAGTTTTCAGTTCAATAAATTATTTTATTAATCATTTTTTATTATGTTTTACACAATGGTTTAGGAGCTTCATCAGAAGCTAAAAAAAGTTTAAAAAAACACACACTAATTTAATAAATAAGGTGTTTCACTCGGGAATTGCGTAATTTTTAGTAATGTTTATTGGTACAATTTGAGTAATACAGAAAACTCCACTTCAAAAACGTATTGATTATACGCCAATTTAAAGTATATGGAATATACTACAATCCTAACCTGCCCAAACTTTCCCATTTTTAGATATGTGTCCATAATTATGAAAATTCACACTTCTCGCGTTTAAAGGTTCGCATTGTATTAAATTAAAAAATATATTCATACTATACCTCAAAATGGCTGAGGCAATATTTACTCCTGAGATATTAACTTTTTTGGTGATTATGAAATTTATTGTGTAGCTTGTAGCTTGTGGTTTTTTAAGGCTACAAATGGCTCAGACCACTTTTAAAATTTAAAAAATGAGAAGACATAGTATGAGACGAATGACTTAAACCAATAAAAACAATTAATGCCATCATTGTAATCAGCGACCTCAAAACCTCATATTAGCACGTAATTTCGCTGTTCAAATCAAAATTCTCTTAAATCGGACTTTTGGCCGCCATTTAACATAACATAACATAACATAACATAACATAACATAACAGAACATAACATAACATAACATAACATAACATAACATAACATAACATAACATAACATAACATAACATAACATAACATAACATAACATAACATAACATAACATAACATAACATAACATAACATAACATAACATAACATAACATAACATAACATAACATAACATAACATAACATAACATAACATAACATAACATAACATAACATAACATAACATAACATAACATAACATAACATAACATAACCTAACATAACATAACATAACATAACATAACATAACATAACATAACATAACATAACATAACATAACATAACATAACATAACATAACATAACATAACATAACATAACATAACATAACATAACATAACATAACATAACATAACATAACATAACATAACATAACATAACATAACATAACATATAACATAACATATAACATAACATATGTAGCGTATCCCACTGTAACTACATTCCACTGCAACAACATATTTAAAACAAATAACATAATTTACTATTTGACACTAAATGTACGTCAACTTATGATACACTAATGAATCGCTAACGCAAGCGAAAACACACACGGTAGTTACACATTTAAACAATAACGTATCAATTATTGTTGTTAACTGAGTTATTGTTAATTCAGCAAGAATGCTTATACCAATGTAATGCTTAGTCTTCTTAAGCTATTAATTTTAATATAAATAAGAGCAGCAATTAATAAAGAAATCAGAATTGTCTGAAAGTTAAATTCAAGCTTTTCTCTTTTGGCTTAGTGAGCCTTAAAACACTAAATTGGCTTGGTAAGCCTTTATACCATTTTGGCAAAAGTACTTTTACTGTTACAAGTCTATGGCGCATACCGCCTTGCCCTACACGAAAAATCCTGACTTAATACATGGCGATCCTGCCCACTGAACAAGTATAGAAAAATCTGCCGTGGTACGCCAATTCAGTTACCTGCCGCCGTTCCTGAGGCCCAAATCTGTGAAGGCCCAAAAAGACTTACTATAGAGGAGTATAGGCGCAGACAGGTTGAATCCTTGGAAAGAAAGCTGACGTACGTTCCAAAAACGGGACAGCAAAAGCCGAAACGTAAGCGTGGAGGAAGGATATACATACAAGGACAGAAAGCGGCTGGCGTACATTAAGGCTATCCTGGCAGATACCAAGAACCCGCCTTCGTGGGAGATCAGCGCCAGGTTGTGGCAACAAAGGGAGGAACTTGAAAAGACAGTCAAGAAGTACCCGAAGAAGAACAATGGGGAAGGCCCAGTCTAAGGTAGCTGACGCAGCGGTCAACAACAGTCAGGCGACATCCATCGTCCTCCAACCGACGTTGCCAGAATTTGTTATCACCATCCTAGTTATACTTATAGTCCTATTCTTGATATACAAGGTAGATCAGTACATAAAGGCCTATGTAAAAAAACACAAGAACACGGTAACACAGGTATAAAGAAAATTGAGAATTGAATCTAAATGTTGTAAACATTTTACGTATAATTTAAATAAAAATTTCATATTAATATTGTCGTCTATTTGATGGAGGACATTAAAAAGGAATTAGATCAGCTTTTGTTAAATTTGAAGAAAAACCCGAATAGACCATACACAGAAAAGACACTTGAGAGTAAGTTGACACAAATAGAAGAATTAAAAACAAGATTTAATCTACTATCTAAGGATACAGATCAGGATGAGAACTTAGCTATAAAAACAGAGTTTAAAAATATATATACTATAACTAAAACAATTTTAATAGAACAGATGAACGAAGAGAAGAGAAATAGAAACACGAGCACAATGTCGGATTTTAATATGGAAACAATTATGAAGGTAGTCCCTACTTTTGCAGGGCGTTACAAAGAGTTTAATTCATTCTTGACTATTACAGAGACCTTATACAACAACACGAAGCTAGAACAAAGAAAAACAATAATCAATTTTATAGTTAACGTAAAACTAGAAGCAGCCGTAAGAACAGCGCTAGGATATGCAACAGAATTTGAAGACTTCAAGACGTTTAAAGACAGTTTAACGAGCAGATACAAATCCACATTAACTATACAACAAATTCATACAACACTTTCGTCTCTGACACAAAAGAATTCTACGGTAACTATCTTTAAAGATAGGATTCTTACTCTGGTGGCTGAGTTGAACAATTTACAAGTCGCAGAACTTCCGAGCAATTCCACAGCAGCTGAAAAATCCGTAATAGCAAAAATGAATGAAAATTACGCATTATCTGTATTCAAGAACGGTGTTAACGACCACCTGAAAAACACGATATTCGCAGCACAACCTAAAACCTTGACCGAAGCAATTAATCTCGCGCTTGAGCTAGAGAAAACAGACGCACATGGACAAGTAATGTATTTTCAGAGAAACCAAAATTTTTCCAACCGTCCCCCCTGTACTTACCAAAACTTGAATAAAAACAGAAACTTCACTAGTCAAGACAGAAGTACTTACTAAAACTCGAATAATAACAGAAACTTAAATAGTCAGAACAGAAGAAATTTTACCAATCAATCGAGGAACCAGCCTCGAACACAAGAAAACAATTTCGTAAGTCCACATTGGCAAAACCAGAGGAACTACCACAATAATAGAAATAATAATCACAATTCGAATATTCGAACTCATAACTGTTCCTACAATAACAGAAATTACGAACAACGTCGCGTTAATATAATCAGCGACCAGGGAAACGTAATATGCCCGGAAGATCTAACAGACCTTCCGGAGGGCAACCATTAAAAATATACTGCATTACAAGAATAAGAGGCAATTATATTACACTTAACTGCAAAAACCACAAACACCCTCTTACCTTTTTAATTGACACAGGAGCAGATATTTCACTTTACAAGAACCAAAACTCATTGGAAGACGAACATTTTTCAGATAGATACAGATGTAAAATAAGTGGTATAACCAACGAACAAATAACATCAATGGGTACCACAAGGCTGGAAATAATCTTAGGAGACAGAACAATATTAGAATCATTCCATGTAGTAAACTTCAATTTTCCAATAGCTACAGACGGCATCATAGGTAGAGATTTTCTATCCAAATATTTTTGCAAAATTGACTATGAATGCTACACACCCACGGTAATACTTCCAGATACAGACGTGATAATCCCTATTTCTTTAGGCCAAACGGTAATCCCACCTAGATCAGAGGTAATATGTCCAATAAAACTTAATGTAAAAAAGGACACAGTAATTTGCCAAGGAGAGATTCAAAAAGGAGTTTTTATTGCAAATTCAATTGTTCCAAGCAATGGCAATTGTCATGTCAGAATACTAAATGTTAATGACCATGAAATACGCCTCAACAACCTAATTCCAAAAACAGAACCGCTGGATAATTACAATGTATATTTCGCAGAGTCAGCAGTACGCAATGACGACACACGACTAAATAAAGTTCTTGAACAAATAAAAATAAACAATTTAGATGAATACTCAAGAAAGTCACTAGTCGAAATACTAAAAAAATATCACAACAATTTCCACTTAGAAAACGAACCCCTATCTACAAATAATTTCTACACCCAAAATTTAACTACAACTGACGATGCACCAGTATACATAAAAAACTACAGACTTCCACATACACAAAGCCAAGAGATAAATAATCAAGTAACAGAATTATTAAAAAACGACGTAATCGAACACTCCACAAGCCCATACAACTCACCTCTTTTGTTGGTACCAAAAAAAAGTGAAGGTTGCAAAAAATGGCGCTTAGTAGTTGACTACAGAAATACAACCTTAAGTTAAATCCTAGTAAATGTAAATTTTTGCAATCAGAGGTAGTATTCCTTGGACATCTAATAACCCGTGATGGAATAAAGACTGATCCAGCTAAGTACGAGGTTATAAAAAATTACCCACTCCCAAAAACTGCAGACGAAGTAAGAAGATATGTAGCATTTTGCAATTATTATAGACGATTCATAGAAAATTTTGCACTAATTGCCAGACCATTAAATTCACTTCTAAAGAAAGACACAGCTTTCGTTTGGACAGAAGAATGTCAAACAGCTTTTGCTACACTCAAAGAAAAATTGATTAAACCACCAATCCTGCAATATCCTAATTTTGATAAACCTTTTATAGTAACCACAAATGCATCGCATTTTGCACTAGGAGCAATCCTATCGCAAGGTGAGATTGGTCATGATTTGCCAATTTCATACGCCAGTAAAACACTACAAAAACACGATATCAACAAGCCAATAATAGAAAAAGAACTGCTTGCAATCCACTGGGCGATAAATTTTTTTAAACCGTATTTGTATGGTAAAAAGTTCATTGTGGTCACGGACCATCGACCACTTATTTCATTATTTAGTCATAAAAACCCTTCATCAAAATTAACAAGAATACGATTAGACCTATCGGACTATGACTTCGAAATCGTGTACAAACAAGGGAAAATGAACATAAATGCTGATGCTCTATCACGCATTAAACTTGACTCAGATATTCTAAAAACGTTGATCCCTACAATTGATACAAAAAAGGTGTTTGCGACTACTCGAAGCATGCATAACAAGAAAAGCAATACACCAAATGATAATAATATTAGCACTTCACTAAAACAAGATAGCATATATATATGGGATTGTGTATCAATAACTGATATAAAAGGTATAAAAAGATTAAAATTTATTGAGAGCAGAGGTAGTAAACCCTCGATTGAAATTAACAACAAAAATATTATTGCTCGATGCAGTGAAGGTCTAACAAATCTAGATTTGATATTAGAGAAGCTGTTATCCAAAATGCATAAAGAAAATATACACGTGTTAGCGCTTGAAGAAACAGACGACATCTTTCAGTTTATCAAGAAAGAAGATTTTAAAATAAAATATAACTTGGCGCAACAAACCAAGAATAAAAGCTTACCACTAAAGATAATGATATATAAAGCTCCGAAAATAATATACGATGATATAGCAAAATATAAACTGATTGAAGAGTATCACAACTCCTCGCACGGAGGTCATCTAGGAATCAGAAAAACTATTTTAAAATTAAAACAGAGATATTTGTGGAAAAATATGCGGAAAATGGTAAAAAAATATATAAATCTATGTGAATTATGCTGTAAGAGTAAACAGGTGAGACATACTAAAGAAAAAATGATTATAACTGACACACCGAGCACTAGCTTTGAAACAATACAAATTGACACAGTAGGACCACTAAGAATATCGAATGGATACAGATACATCCTTACGATGCAATGCGAACTTACAAAATTTATCGTAGCTCAACCTATTGAGACTAAAGATGCTAACACAATAGCAAAAGCATTAGTATAGCAATTTATTTTAAAATACGGATGTTTCAAAATTTTAAAGTCAGACAGAGGAACTGAGTTTAATAATATATTAACGGAAAGGCTATGCGCATTATTAAAAACTAAACAAATATTTTCCACACCATACCACCACCAGACAATCGGTACTATCGAAAGAAACCACAGAGTGTTGAATGAATTTTTGTTAAGGTTTGCAGAAGATTACGAATGGGATAAATGGATACCATTCTACACTTTTGCTTACAACACTACCCCTCACATTGACACACAATACACTCCATACGAACTTATATTTGGAAAGTTACCTTATTTACCTAACGACATATTAGAAAATACCACTCCAGTTTACAACAGGGAAGATTATGTTAACGAACTTAAAACTAGATTAAAAGAATCTCTTCATAGAGCTATAATATATAAATCTCTTCATAGATATAATATATAATATATAAATCTCTTCATAGAAATATAATAAATAAAGTAAAAGCAAAACGTAAAATAGATTACGATAAAAATACCAACACTGTAGAATTTAACGTAGGAGATTTGGTTTTAGTAAAAAGAGAAACTCGAAAGAAATCTGAAAAACCATATCAATGACCTTACAAAATAATAGAAACTAATAGTGTAAATTCCATTATAGATATTAAGGGAAGATCTTCAGAAATACACAATAATAATTTAAAAAAAAATAAACACATTATAACTATTGTAAACAAAAAAAAAAAAAAAAAAAATTTTCTTTTATAAAATTTTTTTTTTCTTTTAAAGGGTGAGGATGTAGTGTATCCCACTGTAACTACATTCCACTGCAACAACATATTTAAAACAAATAACATAATTTACTATTTGACACTAAATGTACGTCAACTTATGACACACTAATGAATCGCTAACGCAAGCGAAAACACACGCGGTAGTTACACATTTAAACAATAACGTATCAATCATTGTTGTTAACTGAGTTATTGTTAATTCAGCAAGAATGCTTATACCAATGTAATGCTTAGTCTTCTTAAGCTATTAATTTTAATATAAATAAGAGCAGCAATTAATAAAGAAATCAGAATTGTCTGAAAGTTAAATTCAAGCTTTTCTCTTTTGGCTTAGTGAGCCTTAAAACACTAAATTGGCTTGGTAAGCCTTTATAACATTTTGGCAAAAGTACTTTTACTATTACAAGTCTATGGCGCATACCGCCTTGCCCTACACGAAGAATCCTGACTTAGTACACATATAACATATAACATATAACATAACATATAACATATAACATAACATAACATATAACATAATATAACATATAACATAACATAACATAACATAAAATATAACATAACATATACCATAACATATAACATAATATATAACATAACATATAACATAACATATAACATAACTTAACATAACATAACTTAACATAACATAACATAACATAACATAACATAACAGAACATAACATAACATAACATAACATAACATAACATAACATAACATAACATAACATAACATAACATAACATAACATAACTTAACATAACATAACATAACATAACATAACATAACATAACATAACATAACATAACATAACATAACATAACATAACATAACATAACATAACATAACATAACATAACATAACATAACATAACATAACATAACATAACATAACATAACATAACATAACATAACATAACATAACATAACATAACATAACATAACATAACATAGCATTTTTTTGAGTATATTTTAATCTGAGATGGTGAACCGAAAATAAAATTTTAGCCTTAAGTTCACTCTACAAGCTAAGAAATTGAGCTATAAGTACGGATAAATTCATGTTGGCTAAAAAAATAGGTGCCACACCTATTCGTACCACCACACTCGTACGATCCCATGTTCTATACCAAACAGCCTAGGATGGTAGAGAATCTTCGAGCCAAATATAGATAGCTTAAATCAACAAGAAAGTGGTTCGAAAAATTTGGCTATCTATGGTATTGTTTTAACTTCTTACGACTTCATTGGCTTCCGACACGAACTTCTTCGTTGTTTGTGTAATCAGATTTTTATTTCGGTATCAAGAATGATAGAATACAAGGTTGCGTATTGCGCAGGACTATTATTCGGCGTCAGGAAATTAAGCAATCAGATGTTTAGTGCGGGTCGTTACTAAACATAAATGTAAATACCTTGTTTTTTTAATTTTCCAATAAAAATTATAATTAAATTAAATGGGGTGCTGTATGAAAAATTGTTAAAATTCAAACGGCGATGCAGCTTCTTCGTGCTGCTATTTCCATTTTTCTTCTGGCAATAAATGTCGTAGCATTTGTGACTGTGAAATAAGTGACATTCAAATAAGTGAGAAAGTGTAATTAAATTAATTATATTAAAACTAAAACCATTTTTCTAATTGAATCAGAATTGAATGTAATTGGAAAATGGAATTTATTCAAAATTTTATTATATATGCATTATTATAATTGATAAAATTAGAATCGGTATTAGAATCGGAAAAAGTATTATACCAAATTTTCATACATATAGAAAGAGTAAAAATTTCATAAAAAAAGCTGACAAACAAAACATTTGTAGTGTTATAAATTAAAACAAACTTTTTTTTAAATACAAAATTGCAAAAATTAATAAAATTTTATTGGCGCTTATTTAAAGTCATATTAAAAGTGCACTTTAATGTCGAAAAAGTATAATTTCATTAAAAGTCTACTTTATCGTATTTTTTAATCCTCATTTTGACAGATGCGGGTGTAGGGTATATGAGCTTCGGCCAGGCCGAAGTTAACGCTCTCACTTGCTTATATTGTTTTTATGGGAGACATTTAAAATTCCGAAACGAAAAAACCCTGAACAACTTTAAAATCCCAAAGCTATAAAATCCCGAAACGATAAAATCCCGAAAAACTTTTAATTTCGAAATGAAAAATCCCGAAAATTTTTTTAACACGAAATGAAATTCGAGTCACAATTTTTCCGCAAGCGAAGTAGGCGCCTACTTGCCCTTTTTAACAATGGCAGAAAAGCAAAGTTGTAATATCGAGTGAATTTGGTTGTCTGAGGGTTATAATCCCTGCCACGGCCGAAGCCGCCACGCATCAAGACTAAATGCGAAAATAATTTGCATTGTCGAGAGCATTTTACTGTCTGAGCGTTATGTATAATCCTTGCCAAGGCCGAAGGACGCCACGCATCAACACTTTTAACGCGAAAATACTTTGAGTTATCGAGAGAACTTTGCTGTCTGAAGGTTATGATCCTTGCCTCCTGATAGTGGCTAAATTGAACTTTGCTAATGGTTTTAATCTGTTCAGGAGACTGGAGAGTATAGAAAAAGTGGTTTTGTCATTTCGGGATTTTGTTGTTTCGGGATTTTGTCATTCCGGGATTTTTTCGTTAGGGATTTTTAAAAATTTGGCGTTTCTATTTGTTTTCTATTAAGTCTTATGAAAAACTTAGTCTTATGGAAAAAATTTCCAATTTTCAATTTTCTCAACTCTTCGGGTTCCTTTAATTTTCTGCAAAAAACTACCTTGCACCGAAAAACGCTCAAATCAATGAAGTGTTGAAGTAACGCTCAAAGTGTGAAGTGTAGAGAAGCATAAAGTCGTGCAGCAGCAGTTCTGAATAGGGTTGGTAATCAAGCGATATATTATCAATCCCGGGATTTCTTTTGTTTTTTTTTGTTTTCAATAGTCTTAATAAAATAAAAATAATTAATCATGTTTTTTATTTATCCAAGGTTTCAAGAATTATTATTTGTTATTTGTTTGCAAAGTATATTGTATATATAAAGACGAAAAGTACTCACAGCTGAGAAGCAAAGATCGTTTTATAACAATGCCAATGTAAAAATTAATGCGAATTATAGACCTGAATATAACCTGACAGCAAAAATATTACTATCAAAGTTCCGGCCAGACGGACGGAAGTGTTTCTTATTACAAGAAGTAAATTATAAGAATTCTTCATACTTTCATATAGATTTGTTGATTTCATGACTTTCTGACGGAAAAAATATGAATTTCTTATAAAAATTACAAATTCATAAGATTAACATTTAATTTCATGAGAATAAGATTTTCTTTAAAAAATTAATAAGATTTCTCTAAACATATTTTTTGTATGTTTTAATAAGATTTCATAGTAAAATGGCTTAATTGGAAGATCTTATTATTTTTATGTGGAACTATTTTTCTCTGTTGGCCTCTTTGTTGGTATAAAAAATATTCCAACAATTTAAATTTGAATATGCTCAACAAAATACGATTTTTTTAAAAAAATTTATAAGGAAACTGTAAGAAATTTTTTTATTTAGGCTTAAAAAGTCAAATCCCGGGATTAAGTGCTCGATCCCGGGATTTTGAGTAGTCTTAAAAACTGCGTGATCCCGGGATTTCGGGATCACGGGATCCCGGGATTGCCTACCCTAGTTCTGAAGCTGGTTTACAAACATAGAAAATAAGTGTCAAACCGATTGTTATCTGCTGTCTCATTATCTCTGATGCTTTTTCTTTATGAGAGTTATTCTATGATGAGAGTTGCCATTAATTAAATTTTAATTGAACAATGAATTTAAATAATTTTAATTGAGAAAATCTGTTGTTTTACATTACAGACAGACACCTATATCAAGTTCTTGTGTCTTTCAAAAATCTTCTTCATTATCCAAAAGCGGTAAATTAACTAAAACAATTGAACAAACTTCGAAATGGATTATTTACACTTTTAGAATTATATTAAATACTTATTTGCAATTATAAACATACATTTTTAAAACAATTTTTATTAATACCTTTTTAATTATTTCTAATGAATTTAAATACGTTCCTACTTAAATTGCAGATAAGGATTATGATCTAATTATTTTATGCATTTATTTTAATTATTTACTTCTGATTTTTATGAAACGAGAAAAATGTTAAAGGTATTTAATAAAAAGTGGTCGGAATGATTCACGAAAAATTTGTTGGAATACGAGGGCGGGTTAAAGGGTGAGTGACTTTTTGAATTTGCTGCGCAGTAACTTGAAATGCGACACTGTTCCCATCAACATCTATCTATTAATAGACTGGTGTAAAATTATAAGCAAGCTGCGCCATTTAATTTACTTTAGTTTTTGACAGCCATTGAAAGCAGACAACCTCGTGAATTTTAACTAAAATGAAAAAATTGAATTTCGTGTGCTGCTTAAGCATTATTTCTTCCGTAAAAAATCCGTCACCGAAACAAAGGTTAGACGGCGCAAGTGACGCCGAACGTTCAGATCGTCAAAAAGAGGTGGTCACGCCAGAAATCGTCGATAAAATCAATGGAAAGATATTATACGATCGGAGAATGAAAGTGCGTGAGGTGGCATCTCAACTGAGCGGGTTACATCACATTTTACATAATTATTTTGCCATGAAAAAGCTATCTTCGTGATGGCTGCTGTGATTGCTCACACTTGATGATAAGCGCGACCGTGTGACCACTTCGAAGGAGTGTTTGACGATGTTCAACCACAATCGGAACGCATTTTTTTACCGTAGACGAAAAATTGATCCATCACACCAAAGACCAAAGAACAATAAAGAAAGTGTGTTTCTCTGGGTGAACGAGAAATAAAACGTTTATTTGCGGAAAGAATTTCTTTTATTAAAAAAATCACTGACTTCTTAACCTACCCTCATATTACATGAAAAATTTTTAAGATATTCCAGCCAAAGTACTAAATTTAAAGAGTTGCACCGCACTCGATTGAAAACTACTACGGTGTAAATATTTGCCATGGCTATTGTTTCAATCTCCCTAAGGAAACAAAAATGAAATTTTGCTTTACGAACAATGAGCGTTTAACAATTTTCTCGAAAAGCACAAATGTTTTATGTATTTATTACAAATCCAAAATATACTAATAATTAATAAAGAATTAGTTTAAATATAAATTGGCTTGAATTTAATATTAAGCGTTTTGAAAAAATGTACATATATTTTTGGTAAATTTTGAATACTTATTAACTAAAAAAATTAACTAAAAGCTTTCAAAATTTCTGTTATTTCTACATAATTTAAAATAGAGTTTATTAAATATTATCTTATTTTTATACATAAAACATTTTTACTTAAATTGTATATTAGCGTTTGAAGAAAAGCAACTATAATAAAATAATTATTATCATTTAACACTGATTTAATAATTAATTTTAATACCCTACACCCGAAGGGATGATGGTATATTAATTTTGCTCTTCCGTTTGCAACGCATTAAAGGAGGCATGGCATGGTATAGAAAAGTATATATGTTCTGGCTCAGAATAACCTGATTCGATTTAGCCCTGTCCGTCCATCTGTGGAAATCACGATTACAGGAGAATGAATGGAGGTATTGTCAAGAAATTTGGTTTTTTTTTAGAAAAAGCGGGTTTAAATGAATTAATAGATAAAAATTTACTCCCTGTAAATAAAAAGTAAGTAGGTGTCACTATTTATCACTATGAAAGATGCGGGTGTAGGGTATATGAGCTTTGGCCAGGCCGAAGATAACGCTCTTACTTAGGAGTTAAGAGCTCTTAACGCTCTTTTATTTGGAAAACATTATTTTATATCATTTTATTATTCACGCTGGAATAAATTTGTAAAAAAAAAAATTATATTTATAGTTGTTTTGCTTCTAATATCTTATGTTTATTATATTATGTTAAACATTATATTATGTTTTTATTTTCGTAAAACCATATAATCATAAGTACATAAAATATTACAAAACAACAATATTCTGATGGTAAACTTGGGAAAGGTGTAGAAAAAATCAAAAAGATTTTTCGCTTAAAATCTTTTTCTTTGAATACTCTATACTTATAGTAACTTAATTGTTAATTGAAAAATATTTATAAGTGGATAGAAGATAGAAAAATCAGAAAATTGTTGTTAATGATGAAAACTGCCTGAATGTTGGGATAGGGTACACCTTGTTGTGCGCACCGGTAAAAATATCAAAGATCGTTTTGATTTGGAAAATTTGGAACAATCCTAGGATAAGTACCTTCTTTCGATTTTTTTGTTGTTGTTGTTTTCTACAGGGACTTTATTGACAAGAACAATTTTGGTCCCGTCGTATAGTTTCAGATTTATTAATTTGAAAATTTCAGGCCTATATCTCCTAAACTTTACAAAACACCTACATATTATTGGTATTGTGGGAAAGCTGATTACATTACCTATCATTTATGTATGTAAAATAACATTTTAAATAAAAACTATTACTTTTAGAGAGAAAAAAATTTAATATTATGTAATTTTTTTCGTTTAATAATTTTTTCCTGAATAAAATGTGTGATTAACCCATATATGTAATTATCTTAAAATTAAGAAGTAGAAGAATAAACTCGCAATCATGTAGGTTCACAAAACTTTTTTGAATTTGCATGTACATGTGTTACGCAAACGGTCCATCTGCATGGCGGCCTTCAGCCTACTGCTGAAGAGTATTTGCATATCCAGGGTTCTTCTGAGTGGGGGCTTTCGGCCGCGGCAGGGATTAAAACTCTCAGCCAACAAAACCTCCTTGTTTGAAGACTATTTGTATATCCAAGGTCCTTCTGCGTTTGAAACCTCGATTTTCCTCCTAAAATCCTGCACCGATCGTTGTGATATATGTATGTATTTGGATGTCTTAATTTTAAGATAATTAAGACAATAGGTTAGGTTAGGAAGGCTTGGGATGCTGGATTCCGTCCACGGAGGCTAGATTTGGCCCATTATGATTGCCTTCGGTGGTGGAACCCACCGAATACTTATTTTCACATTTCACACCCCACCACTAAATCAACTATGATCGTGGGCAGGGTTTATAAACGCCAATTTGGCACTAAAAATAAATTTAATAAGACTCGTTACCGGCACCTTTGCAACGTTCGTGAGCTCAGGGCAAAACCAAGTTCCCAATGATTAGAAACAAGCGCTGGACAACGGCAGAGAAGATGGTGTTCCGTTTCTTTCTCATCAACCTCCTGGCATGATCTACAGTAATCTACGCTGGCTCCCGTCTTCCATTTTGCCACCATGTGGCCTATTGGACAGTGCCCTGTAATTAATCCTACCGCAATTCGCAGCTGGTCCCTGCTAAGAGAGAGAAGACACTTGGAATTGCTCCAGTTTAACTCACGCCATACATTGCGAGAGATGCGACAGTTATTTTTGTTACTCCAAGATGATTTGTTCTTTTTTTCACCATAACGTCGATCAGTGTTTTCAGATGGGATATCGGCGGAAGTACCGAAGAGTCCGCTTTTTAACAAAGAAGAAGAGAGAGTCTCGCTCTCGCCATCAAATCCGCCAGTTCGTTACCCACAATATTTGCGTGACCTGGAACCCAGCAGAGTTTGACAGAATGGAGTCTTCGCAGATTCTTTAACGTATTTCTACACTTCAGCACAATCCTTGATTTCACCAAGATAATAGGTTAATAGGATAATATGTATAGGATAATAGGTATAGGATAATAGATTAATCATACATTTTATAAAAGAAAATTATTAAATGTGAAAAAAGTTTTCTTTTTCTCTTTCTCTAAAAATAGTTTTCTTTTTCTGTAAAAATAACAGTTTTTCCGTAAAATGTTATTTTACATAAATGAAAGGTAATGCGATTAGCTTTCCATCGATGCAAATAACATAAGTAAGTAAAGTAAGTATGTAAAGTTTAGGAGATACAGCCTAAAATTTTGCCTGAGCGCGACCAAACCTGTTGCTGTTGGAATCCCTGTAGAAAAGAACAACAACAACAAAATCTAAGCGAGGTACCTGTCCTGGGATTAAGCCTACAATTTTTTATAAATGCTAATTAACTAAAAAACTCTTTACTTGAGCTTGAGTAAAACGGTACCTGCTTTAATATAATTAAATTACTGAAATTGAAATTCAACTAAAATGTACGAGTATTAAATTCTATTAAAATTAAAATTTCACTTTAAAGTAAATTTCCTAAAAACTTAAATTTAAAAGTTATTGAATTGGATTAATCTAAACTGATTACGATCATGGTTATGATCATAGAGTTAAATTCGTTATCTAGAGAGTTAAAAGTAAAATTTATTTGAGGTAAGTAAAAATTTGGACCATATAAATTCAAAAAATTCCTTCTGCTATCTTCTTTTTTGTTGTTTTTTTGTGTAATTTGCAGAACCAGTTGGCAGGGTTTCACCAAAATTTCCCACGTCACAAACCAGTAGCAGTTTTACAACAAAACCTGATGTGAATTTGACGTTGTTGTGTCCGGCACAGGCCTTTCCGGCACCTTTATTTAGGTGGGCCATTCTTGGATCAGATTTGTCAAATACTTTTGACAGATTTTATGAAACTCGATACTCTCTCGATAAATAGGAAACTCACAGAACCGGTTGGCAGGGTCACGCCTTTGGAATGGCAATGATATCAAAGTTTTAATGTTTGCCACAGAAATGCATGCGACTTTATTATGTTAGGCTTAAATCTTACCCATACCAGTTATTAGGTATTCTATATACAAAACATTTGCTTATTGCTTTTACAATCGTTATAAAAGCAAAGTAAATATAACCTTTTTTTCCTTATCAATATGAACTCTAAATTAATCTATCCCAGCCTTTAATTTAAAACTGTTTAATTTTAAATATAAGTGAATGACATTCATTTATTGCTAAATTAAAGTCAAATAAGATATGAAAGGGATGGTAAAAATATTCAGAACCCGAACCCCTTGGCAGTGTTGTACTGAAATTGACTACCGGGGATGTGTCTAGAATTGTCAGGATTCTAGTGAATTCGACTGCACTCTATTGTGTCCAGGCAGTAATTTCCAGTGCCCTTATGATTTCATTTAGTTAGAAAGTTGTTCTAGAGGGCTGCATTTGCCGACACGAAGACACCTCTATAATCTAGTGTCACAGTATTGCTACACTTATAATTCTCACAATAAAATGAGCGATTTAATGCGTGTATTGATGACACCTACTCGTTCGACAAAAATTTGTTCATTGTTAGCGACGATGGGCAACGACAAACAACGTGTGGGCAATTACGTTTTCTCGCATTTGTACAAAACAAAATTCACTGAGGACGGTAAAACATACTAACAGAAACATTAAGAATAACGACAAAACATAAGAACGCAGGCAGCAAACCGCCATATGAGGGCAGAAATCTATACACAAGAAGAAGAAAAAACTCTCCCTCTTTCCCTCAGCTCAAACTCCAAAGGCATACAACTCTAGATCCTTGTTGGAAGAATCTAGTGAAGTATGTGGAATGTTCATCTTATATTTTGCAATAGTTCACACATTGTCGTAAATTGTTAAAAATCGTTAATACGTGTTTTCAGCAGGGCAATTGTCTTCGTGTCGGCAAATGCAGCCCTCTATTTTTTCAACAATTCCTACCTATCCCTACATTTTATCGTGTACTTTTGGCTCACATTTTGTTCAGGTCTGTTACCATAATGGAGGAAAGGGTTATAAATCTTAACTATAAAAGGGTAAATAGTTGCAGTGAGCAGATGGTTATCACGGGAGAGCCTCTAAGGCTTTAAGATGGACCGCCATCTAAGTTTCGAAAAATTTTTCGAGTAATCTTAGACGTCGATAAACATCCAGGCTGTATACAAATCAGCTGTCCAAATGGCTGTCGATGGAGAAAGAGTTGTCTAAAAATGTCATTCTAAAAATAAACCTTCAACAAACGCCCTTTAATAAAATTCTATAATAGTATCAAACGTTACTATTAAAAATCTAATATAATTGTACACATTTGTATAAAATTCATTAAATCCTACCTGTAGCGCGATTCTCTAACTTCCTAACGATGAGCAGATGGTTATCACGGGAGAGCCTCTAAGGCTTTAAGATGGACCGCCATCTAAGTTTCGAAAAATTTTTCGAGTAATCTTAGACGTCGATAAACATCCAGGCTGTATACAAATCAGCTGTCCAAATGGCTGTCGATGGAGAAAGAGTTGTCTAAAAATGTCATTCTAAAAATAAACCTTCAACAAACGCCCTTTAATAAAATTCTATAATAGTATCAAACGTTACTATTAAAAATCTAATATAATTGTACACATTTGTATAAAATTCATTAAATCCTACCTGTAGCGCGATTCTCTAACTTCCTAACGATGAAATTCGATATATCGTTATATATATATATGTTATCGGTAGTTACCGACATTTTTCGAATAAGCTATTCTGTATGTAAAACCTAACGAAAATCGTCGAAATACTGACAAATAAATGAGCGAAAAAAATCGTTTCTTTTTAAAAATTGTCGATATCTCAGCGACAACATTGAAGGCCTCGATAAGGCTACCGAATTTTAAAACGTTAAATTTTTTAAGTAAATTCTGAGAACTTTTCTGAAATTTGGAATTTTTTTTGAAACAAATTTTGAAATTAAGAAATACATATGTACATAATATTTGTTTTTATTTATTGTTTTATTTATATTGTTATATGTTATATGTATATATGTTATATTGTTTTATGTATATTTTTTTATTTTATTTATTGGAACTTTTTTTGAAACAAATTTTGAAATTAAGAAATACATATGTACATAATATTTGTTTTTATTTTGCACACATATTTCAACCCAACTAAAATAAATTGTATAAACATTATAGTCACATCATTATTTTTGGATCTTCTGCAACGATTTTTCAAAATTTCAAAATTATAAAATTTTGAATTTATTGGCATTAAAACTGTTGAGATGCCGTATTTTTTAAATTTTCATACCGATTTTTGTTGGTGTTTTTCAACAAATTATAACCGACAAAAATCACTTTGGTAATTTTAGAGAATCACTTTCAACGATTTCTCTCGTTATCGCAAGCTATAAAAATAGCTAACTAACGACATCGAATTTCGTCGTTGGGAGGTTAGAAAATCGCGCTACAGCTCGTAAATGATATAATAAAAAGCCTAGTTTCCAAACCAAACATGGCAAGCGATGACAGAAATTCTTTCCAAGACCCATTACATTACCTAATTTTTTAATAGTTTGAAATCTAACAGTCTAATTCATAAAAAAACCTTAAAATGCTTTTTAAATTTACTTTGAGTAAAATGCTTTTTAATTTTATCAAAGCCTTACAGCCTTACAACGCACTTATAAACCAGTCAACTCATAAACGAATTTTAAGAAATTTTTAGCTATGAAAGCTTTAAAAACTATTTTTAGAGAAAAATTGGAAACTCAAGAGAAAATACATATGTATGTATGTCAAACAATATCATGAAAATGACAATTTTTTAAAAATTACAATATTTGAAAAAAACACGACAATTGCTCTCGCACTATATGGAACTGCAGAGTAAAGTAATTAAAATGAAATAATGAAGCAGGCATTTTTAAAAAATACAATGTCGTGGTTTGCGGGACTCCATTTTCCTCAAATTCTTTTTAAAGCAAAACTTTTTGCGTTATAAATCGAACACAGAGCAAAAAAGCAACTTTTAGGTAGTTTCTGAGTTATAACTAGGGCTAGGATTTTGATGACCTATAAATAATCAAAAAATGCCCTTAAAACAATGCATTTATGCCCTGAAAACCTTTTAAAAATGCACTTAAAAATGCCCTAAAAATTATTAAATGACCTAAAATTAGCTTAGTAAAAAATGAGCTTTTGTACTATTTAGTATTTGGAGTCGTAATTTAAGTTGTAGTACATTAAAGTTTAATTATTTTACATTTTTTCCCAAAGATTTACATAAGACACATTATTTAACTAATGTTTTGTACTTACTGCATTGCACTGTACAATAAATATTTTATGTAAAGATTCAAAATTAAAACTCTGACGATTGTCGGCTACCTCAACTGAAACAATAGGCGCATACTTAAAGTACGCTATGGCACTGCTCAGTAAATTACTATCAATGGTATACAGTGAGACTTCTTCTCCAGATAGAACCTTTGATATGGAGCAAATTATTGCATAGCCTATATTCTTAAAAATTGAAATTTATATTTCACATTTAGGAACAACATAAATATGTTGTGTAAAAATGCTCTTATGTGTTCAAACAGGCAAAAAATGCAAAAAATACCCTATCAAATCAATTA
Organism: Conops quadrifasciatus; assembly: GCA_949752815.1. Lineage (NCBI taxonomy): Eukaryota > Metazoa > Arthropoda > Insecta > Diptera > Conopidae > Conops > Conops quadrifasciatus. The sequence goes on along the minus strand of OX457077.1, from coordinate 22,638,887 downwards.
AATACAATATATATTGTGTAAAAAATGCTCAAAAAATGCTCTTATGTGTTTAAACAGGCAAAAAATGCAAAAAAATGCCCTAACAAATATGTCTTAAAATGCTCAGTGTATCACATAACGCATAAATACGAAAGGAGCTATGTTTCTGACTTACTAGAAAAAAGATGCAATTCCATCAAAATCCTAGCCCTAGTTATAACCATTGAAAGTTGGAAGTTTTCAGGCTGCAGTCGCCAAACCTTTCGAGATACAGACGTTTTTAAGAGCACGTTTTATGCTGATTTTCTGCTTTCCACTGATAATTCACACTGGGACATTTTCGTCAAATTTTACTAGTTATTATTTAAAAAAATAATAAACCTAAAAAGGAAAAAAAGATGCTTAAAGTGCCTCGTTTCGAACCGTTTTAAACCAAATTAGCAAAAAATCGTTTAAGATGCGTAATGTTCGCATAATTAAAATTATAAAGACGCTGAAATGAAGCCGAGGAAGTGGGGGAAACTTTGGCTTTCGGGGTCCCAGCAACTCTTACAGAAATCATGCCACTCCCAGATTTAAAATATGTCTACATATGTATGTACATATGTCTTAAATATTTCTAGGTCTTTTAAATCGCCCCTAATCGCCCTAAATTTAAAAGATCGCCCTTATGTGCATGCGGAAAACAAAATTGTTTTTATTTTCCGAATTCCTTTGATTTTAACAATGCTTATGTGACCTTTACGGCCTCCTGGAGACTTCACCTCTTTGGTTATGACTCTCGAAATTTTTAATTTTATTTGGTTGATAAAATTAATGGGATTTTTTGGGAAATCCAAATCCCTAAGGATATTTCGATATATGTATATGTATATCCTAAATACTTTTGTATGGCTCTAAAGGCCAAGAAAAGTGTGTGCATAAAAGCATTTTCTTCAGAAGAACAAATGGTACAACCTCAACCGGTTTGTCTCCAAACCAAAATTGACAAGGGATGACGGAAATTCGTTCCAACACTCATCATTATCCAAACCTGTCGGAAAGCTAAACGAATATCAAGAAGTTATCATATTCACTTCACTTTAACATCAATGTTGAACCTTTGATGGACCTTTGTTGAACTTTCCGAACATTTCGGTTTCATCAGGTTATAGTTTTGGTAATTATTGTTATTGTTACTTAGTCAATTAGAACTAGTGTAGCGCATAAAAAGAGACAATTCTCGTTCGTGTCATATTTGAGACCACATTCTAGAATGAGACAGGGTTTTCAGACAGGCGACATACATACGAATAGACTTTTTCAGTCGATACAGGATTCCGACAACGACGACACGAGGACGGCGGTTTTTGAGTTCAAACGAGGAACGACTACTTTAATATAGATTTCAAAAAATCTCACTTGTGCGCATTACTAGTTAGAATTATATTAAACGGTACTAAATTATAATTTTCCTTGTCCACAGGACCTGTTGGCAGCGTTAAACCGAAAATTAATATACAGTGCGACCTCGCTTAACACAACTCTCGATAAACTCCTCGATTGTTGCAACACTTTACTTATTTACATTGTTGACTTAGTTAACGAAACTAAAAAAAAAACTATCCTCAATTATCGCAACTTTTTACTCCTCTTTCTGAAATTGTTTGTTATTTTGCAGCTATTTCCAAGAACATATTTCAATGACATGATGTACATTTACTTCAGTTAATCGCTATTTAGCTCAGATTTTTGTGCGATGTGGATTTAGATGCAAAACTGGGTCCGTTTATTTACCTGCAAAACTGGGTCCATTTATTCCACTGCAGAAGAAATTGAAAGCAAAGCTTTTTTGATACTGCTCCGGAATATTAAAAAATGAAGGCAAAAGCCGCAATAGTCTTTTAACATTTAACATTACGCATCCACTGATCTGAAGAAAACCGACCACTGCTTTAAAAACCATTTTAGTACTTCAAGAGCTCCGCTCAACTGATGTATTGCAGTTTACGTTACGTGGAATAAAATACAGTGCCTCCTTATGCAACACTTGCATTGTAAGACTTCATTTATTTACAATGTTGAGTCCTTTAACGCAACTTTTCAAGAAATTTACCTCAGTTATCACAACTTTTTACTCCTTAATAACAAAAATAACAAACAATTTCAGAAAGAAAAGTTCTGAAATTGTTTGTTATTTTCCCGCTTTGTCCTAGAACGCCTTCAATGGCATGATGTACATATGTACATGTGCTTTAGTTAAACGCGGTTTATTTCGCGTTCAGTCATTGTTATAAATGCTAGTGGTTAAAAGGTTTGAAAAATGTTAAATTGATATAATGTGCATAAATATACAATAACAAGGATTAAGAAGAACAAAACCGCGCTGAATAAATTCGTTTCGAATGCTGAATCGGAAACGTTTTGCGATTAGAAGTGTATATGTGTGTGTATATGTAAAAATGGAAAAGGCTTTGTATCAGTGGTTTTTAAAGCAAAGGGATCTAAATGTGCATATTTCATTTAATCGATGTAATAAACCAAAAAGCACGCCAGTTGCATAATTTTCGAATTTTCATGATCGATTTTAACTTATGAAAATTTGAGTAAAATCAACGTATGAACGTTACATTTTACAATTGGAAATTTTTAAATTGTACATAAGTACGTAATTAAATCCATGGATTGCATGGACAAGTTTTTGACTCGGGTTTTGCAACTACCCAGATTCTTGCAACTGCCTCGATTTCTAAAAGTTGCGGTCGCACTGCATAGGATAAACTACAAACGCGCGAGATTACGGACGGCTAAGGCTTTGCATCACTTTGTCTCGCACAGTCTTATCCCAGTGCCAGCACATGGGTATAATTGTGACTAATACATATATCATAACTTCCCGATAAGCTAGAGAACTGGATGAAAATGCAACAATTAGCATAGACTAGCCACACACGCCCACTTTAAAGCAGGAAACTTGGGTCTTTTCAAAGTGTCAGCACAAATTTTGAAATTGATTTTAAACTACTCGAGAGCACGGGTCGGCAACCTGCGGCTCAGTAGAATTATACTTGTGGCTCTTACCATAATAATTATTACATTAACATTTTCAATAGATCTAATATACGAGTAGTAGTGTAAACACTGATAGTTAAGTGCTACTGGATAGTGTTGGGAACTATCGAATAAAAACTATCGAGTTATTCGATAGATGTAAATTATTAATATTCGATAGTTTCACTGAAATTAGTAATTACTAAAAACTCGAATAATTATATTTATTTGATAGTTTTTAGTAATTCAAAAATTTTGGTCTATTCTGGCAAATATTTTATATAAAAGATCTGTTATTCTGTTACGTTTTCCAATACAAAATTTCGATTGTCAAATTTTCTTTTATCATATCCGAAATTGGTATTCTGTGAAGCAAAAACTTTTACAGAATCTGCTATAGTCCGTAACAGAATAAAAGGCAGATTTTTGTATGTGTTATGATAACAGTTCGCGTCAGTTCATGTAGAAATGAAATATATGTATGACAAACAAAAATTCAGCCTGCATCGTGGGCCGGATTAAAACACTTTGGGGCCCTAGACTTTTGCTTCTTACTGAACCGAGGGAGCCGGCTCCTCAAGAAATAGAGCACACAAAAAATATAAAACAAATAAGATAATGTGAAAAACTAAAACAAATCTTAAATTTTTATTTACTATATATTTTACCCATAAATTCAATAATGAAAAATATAATTTAAATTAAAGCCAAGATAGTTTAAAAAAAGGAAGCACACGAGTATAAATATGAATAGACTTTATTTAAAAATTCTGTTTTCTAGTCTTTAATTTAGCCTAATTATCTATTATTTCATCATAATCAATATTATTCAAAGCATTTTTTGATAAATTATTTTTCATGAACATTTTGTGTTTGAAAATTGTAAGAATTTTTAAAGAATAAGAAGAAACGAAACATATATTTAATATAATTTTTATCGCTTAAAAAATTCTAAATTTTTGGAACTTTTACTTTCAATAGAACAAATATAAGAACGCAGTTTCTTTAGATTTAAAAATTCACAATAGCCCTATAAGAAGTAATATATTCTTGTGTTAATAAACAGCTTTCCAACAGGAAAGTAAGCTATCTTTTCACAAATATTTTCAACATTGAAAATTTAAGTCGGCCCTAGAAAGTCGTCTCATTTGTTTATGCTTCGAGCCCTGCCTGCATCGTTTTTGAATTTTGAATAATTTGTTGGCATCTGTCTATTTTAAAGAATTTCTAATAGATTTTCCGTTTGGAAAACCAATAACAGACAACCATAAAAGATTAAAACACCACTTTTAAGAAATCTGTTATGGTCACAATCTGTTATGAATGCATAACAGAATTTCATAGCAAAATAACAGAAAAGCCAGAATAGGGCCAATTATTTAATTAATTATTTTCATTATTCAGAAATTTGTATGCTATTGAGGTGAATTCCCACGTACATTAAGGAAAGAATTAGGGCCCTCTCAAAATGTACGAGCTTCCCGGTGAGATGGAAACTAGAAATTTTAACTCAGAACTAGTAGACAATGATATATTAAGTATAAACTAACCATATACGCCCACTTTAATTTAATAAATTTAAAAAGTTACAAATATTTAAAATTAAAAAATATTTTTTAAAATATTGTATACACACTCGTATATGTTACATACTTCTCAGCAAACCAAAACGTTTGGAAATAAGTTTATGGTACACTTATTTTCATAAGCGACACATTTGGAAAAAACTTTGATAATAATTGGAAAACGTTGAATTATAATTATCGAAAAATCGAAAAGGCTCCCTGCATAACAAGCTTGTAAATTACTTATAATATAAGTTGTTTTACATGACTTACAATTACTTTCCAAGACCTTTTTGCAATAATTTTCAAAGCTTGTAAGTAATTGTTTAAAAAGCTTGTAAATAGTTTTGCTTGTAATTCCATTTCTACAATAATTCTCCTTTTTTAACCCTTGTTGTCTGCCAAGGAGACTTAAATTTTAATTATTTTTTAATAAGTCTTTAATAAGTTTTAATAAGTTTTTAATAAGTATCTATCAATTACCAAGTCAAACAAGTATCAATTTAACAAGTCTTAAATTATGTAAAATCGTATTACAATAATAAAATTGTATTATTACAAATTCTAGTTATTTATTTAATTTTGTTATTGTATTCCTGACGATGCTTTTGCCTGTTTTTGGCAAACTGAAAGAAGCTTTTCGTGGCATGAGGATTATGTAATCCTCTTTACAACCATTTCTTAAGATAAAAACGCCTAAAATTAGATTTAAAATTAGCGACAATGCTAATACAAAATAAAATTGTTTTAATATACTTCGAATAGCTTGGGATGTAATTAATTTTTGCACATTTCTCTTCTCCTTTGTGCCCTTCCATGGAAAACTTTCAGCAAGACTATCCACAATAATTTTTCTCCAACAGAACTTTTTCAGTTGTTGTACAACATAAAGTATAGTTTTTTAATTATATATATTAAATTAACACTAATTAACACTAGCTTTTTTCGAAGGCAATTTTTTTTTATTTGGAAAAATTTTATTGTTTTTTGTTTAAATTTTCAACATAAGTTGGGAATTTTGTTTCTTATATATATATTATATTTTGTTTCTTTGTTTTTTATCAAAATTTTTAGAAGGGAAATTTTTTATTGTTTCTCCAATAGCGAATGTAAAACATTTGAAAGATGATTGTATCAGTAATATTTTCCGAAGTATACTTGGAAAAAGATTGTGTCAGTAATCTTTTCCCAAATACACTTGGAAATTCATTGCGAATATTGAAATTACAATATTATTACCAAATGTGCTTACCGTAAGTGTCTACTTTGGTTTGCTGGGTTGACATAAAATATATTTTCAATAAATATGTCAATATGTACTTTGAATAAATTGTAAAGTGTATTTTCAAATTTTTAATAATTTTTGTTAAACTTTTTAGTTCGTTGTAAAAACGTTTTATATAAAAAATGTTTTATTCGATACCATGTTTACAGAACAAGTAGTTTCCAACCAATAGTTAATAGTTAATAGTTAATATTATATTTTATATGAGGTATGCAAATCACGGGCCTACTTGAACAAAAAGTCAAGCATAAGATGTCCAGCGCAATCCTACCCAACACCGGCTAATATGTCGCCAGATCCTTATCCTTCAGTGACCCTTTTTCGATTCAAGTAGTTTGCTTTTTACAATTTTTTAAATAAAATTTTATCAATTCATATAGAATCAGTTGGTAGTGTGCCTCCAAAAGTTACTAATCTGATTGAAAAGTTTCGTAATGTAGAAGTCAATACTGGAGTAGAATATGCTATGTTATGTCCAGGACAGGCATATCCGGTGCCCATAGTAAGGTGAGTTAAAGTAAACTACATACAGGAGCTTTTTATTCTATTATATTCAGGAGTTTTCTGATAAAATAGGAGAAAGATTTAACCAATACTTTCAACTATACCGTAAAACCCGTCGGTAGCGTTGCATCAAAAATTATCCACTCGAAAGCGTACGAACTATGGAAGTGAATTAGGGTACCGCATATGGTATGCGGTGTCCCAGACAACCTTTCCCAGTTCCTGGTATAATGTAAAACAAAGTAAATCAACAATTTTTATTTCCAATATTTATGCCGAAGTTTTGCTTATTTTATTAAGCATTTTAATATATGCTTATTATATTTATGTATATAATCGTATTTACGTAAATACATATGTTCCCTGAATTATCATAGAGGACAGTTGTCGCTTAACGTGAATATCGTTGTCACGTCAAATTTGTATTCTTGTTGTCGTTACTTAACGACGGTTGTCGGTAAACACCGACAGTTCAATTTTTCGCCTTATTCCGGTTGTCGAATTTAATTATCAAATGTCGGTAAACAACGAAATTTCTGTAACCACCGTTTTCCTAGTGAGCTCGAATCATCTGATTAAAAGAGGCATAATTCAGACGGAAAAATTTAGATTTAGTTAATTTATATTTCATTATTCTTATTTTTTTTTTCGTATTTTATAACCAATTTCTCCTATTACAGCATAAAGATAACAATTTAATAGCGATTTGAAAAGTTGGGAAGGTCTATGACATGCAATCCTTTTATTGCAAGGGGTCCAAAACATTTAATTTTTAATTTCTTACAATAATTTTTATCGTCAGAATCGCTATCTGTACATAGAAAATTACAAAGCAAACCAGCTAACCTCAAATTGTTTACAATTTATTGTAACGAATTTAACTGCTCTTCTTCCATATACGTTTCATTTCACCACGTTCCTCGCACTCACGTCCCACGACTACTAGAATAACCTACTTGAGGTAACGTGACGACGACTACGATGATATTCACTCACGTGAAACGACAACTGGAATAGGGGTAAATGATATGAGGATATCCCATTTTATAATGCATTCATTTAAAGTTTTCTTAATTTTTCCTTTTGAAAAAAAGATAAATAAATCGTTATCATTCCCAATGCTACTAGGATCTTACTTCTTTTATATTCCTACTAGAATTTCTCTTGCTCTTCTGAGGACTTATTTATCGGGTAGAAACCTTATGGCCCGGACTAGGATCGGTCTTCTCTTGATCTCTGCTTCTCTATCTGATTATATGTTTTTTCTTAATACTTTCTGTACTATTAGCGTGTTTACTTAAGTGATTCCTTCTTCTTTTGAAGATCTGCGTTACAATACTAGGATCTTTTTGTTTTAATTTCTTCATATTCCAATTATACCCTATACCCTACACCCGAAGGTCTGAATAATGTACATATGTATATAAACTTTGTTCTAGTATATGTAACGTATTAAAGGAGGCGTGGTAGATATAGAAAAGTGTATATATTCTAGCTCAGAATCACCTCCTGAGTCGATTTTGCCCTGTCCGTCCGTCTGTTTGTTCGTCTGTGCAAATCAGGATTACAGGAGAACGAATAGAGGTATCGTCATGATATTTGGCACGAATATTCTCTGTCATTTTGGGCTGCTTGGTAAACTTTTATTTTTGAGTCCATCGTCTCAAACTAAAATATACGCCAACAAATCGGCGTGGTCTGCCCTAGTAACAAAAAACCAGATTGCAGGAGAAACAGTAGGAGTAACAGTATCGTCATGAAATTCGGCATGAATATTCTCTCCCCTGTAGTGCTCTTTGATGTCGAAAATTGAGACAATCGGATCACTGCCACACCTACTTTCCAAGTAAATATTAATGCTTCAGATTTGAGTGCTTGATTTCCCAGCTTGCAGCCCGGATTTAAAGCTCAAATTTAATTTCCGTGCTTACCTGTTGGTTAAAGGCATCTCACAAATAATGGGCGCGACATGTTTATTGAGAAAAGCGGAGTTGTAAATGAGTTAAAAGATCATAATTTACTATTTGTGAGTTGCATTCAACTTTCATTAAAGTGGGCGGGCTTTTACAGATGGGGGTGGAGGGTATATGAAAGTGGGCGAGTGTATCATCACTTCGTCAGATACGGATTTATGAGCTTTGGCCAGGCCGAAGTTAACCGAGGTGCTAAATTTGCACAGATAGAAGAAGAAATATTGAAGAGCTCGCATTTACGTATAACAGAATTTTTCTTGTTTTTCTTAGCTTTTAAGACTTAGCAACATGTTTCGCGAATTCTACAATGAGTTTATAAAAACCGAATATAGAAATTTCAAGTAAATTAAAGTAAAAATTTCAGAATATTTTCCTTTTCTTCTGCTTGTAAGAAGAACAAGGAGGGTAGAAACACACAAAATTAATTGAAGAGGAAGAGGTATTAACACAAACATATGTTTGGACAACGCTTTTCTTAGTCGCTTATTAGCCTAGTGTCGCTTTGAGAAGAGGAAGCACAGCGCAACGGAATACGCGCTTACTTAGATACCACAGTAAATAATGAAAAAGCGCAAGTAAATGGAATTTTTACATTATTCTGCCTCAATTTTATCCGTACCCATTTTTAGGTACAAAAAAAAGTAACTTTGACTTTGACCTTAAATTTGTAATATTTTAACCTCTATTTAACGATTCCAACATTCAAGCAATATTTCTCAACAAGTCCTAATAGACAAGAGCTACTCTAAAAAATACCATTTCTTTCTCTCCATCCAAAATCTCTCTAGAGCCCATCGCTGGTGTCGGTCCAAAATTCAGCGCTAGTGATGAGCTTAATATGGTACGATCACGTTTAGAGTACGCAACAACACTTTTGTGCTCAGGCCAAGCATATCCGGTACCCGTATTTCGGTAAAGAAAACTTTTTTAGTTGCAGAAAAATGCAAACTTATTCGATTATACCAAACATTCTGGTGGTACTTACGATAAAATTTTGTCTTAAAAGTTCAATAAAAACAATTTTTTCTGAAAAATATTAGAACCGTTAGGCAGCGTTAGTCCTCGGCTAACTTCTGGTGATAAAACTCGTAACGTTGATATGACAAATGGAAGCAGCGTAACGCTTTTGTGTCCAACTCAAGCTTATCCCGTTCTACTATCCAGGTACTCAAACCCTATACAACCCAACTTTGTATAGTTTCCAATTCTATATTAGTAGCGTATGTTGTGGGGGCCAGCGGATTGGCTCCTTAAGAAGAAATAAAAAGGAAAGAATGAATCAGTGAATCCTTAAAGATTATTCCTGTGTGTCCTTTTATAAGTAAAACGTTATTATAACACTGAATCTCTCCTTTTCATTTCAAGGTTTCAGTGAATTCTCTTGTTTCCTTCGAAATTATGTGAGTGAGTGAAATTATGCTTATTACTTTGGCCTTTGTACGAAGGTTAGGTTAGGTTAAAAAGGCTTGGGATGTTTGTTCCCGTTTACTTAGGCCAGTTTTGGCCCATTGTGATTGCCTTTAGAAGTTTGTGGTACCTAACAGATGATCTGTCGGACCTTTACGCCCTGCCACTGATCGTCAAGGATCTCAGGTGGGGTTGGTAAACGCCGACTTAACGTTTAGAATTTAACGAGACTCGGTATTGGAAACTCCGCGACGTCCGTGAGCTCAGAGCAGAACCAAGTTCTCAGTGACTGGAAACGGCGGCTTGCGAGCGCTGGACAACGGCAGAGTAGATGGTACACCGTCTCTTCCTCATCAGGGTCATAGCATGATCTACAGTAATCCACACCGGCACCTGTCATCCATTTGCCATCATGTGGCCTATGGTGCAGTGCCCTGTGATTACCCCTACCGCGATTCGCAGCTGGTCTCTTCTAAGAGAGAGAAAGCACTTTAAATTGCTCCAGCTTACCTCTCGCCATAGATTACGAGCGACGCAACAGTAATTTCTGTTTCTCCAGAGATTATTTGCTCTCTCGTTTACTATAAAGTCGATTGATCATTTCAGATGGGATATCGGAGGAAGAACTGAAGAGTCCGCCTCCTCAGCGTTCATTGAAGAGCCCGCTCTCGCCATCTTGTCCGCTAGTTCGTTGCCTGCAATATTTGCGTGACCTGGAACTCAGCAGAGTTTGACGGTGTGTACCCTTCTCAGTTTTTTCAGCGTGTTCCTACACTTTAGTACAATCCCTGATTTCACCGACTCTGACTTCAGAGATTTCCATGCAGCCTGGCTATCAACGCAGATATTGATAACCGAATGTGTTGTAGTGCGTGCCACACACACGCTTTACCCTCATTCTTCACACCTACCCTTGTCATCCTTTTTTATTACCATTTCAAGATAACCACTTAAGTATCTTCAAAAACAAAACAACTTCTCTTTTTATTCTTTGGCTAGCGGTCGCTCACTCGAAAATGTAATACGAGCATTTTCCAGCGTGATTTTGTATTTTTGGCAATAACCAATCAGGAAACAACCAATCAGCGTTGTCGAAGCCATGAAGATTTTTCGAACTTAATTTAGACTAAGTTCGTTTCCTGATTGGTTATTGCCAAAAATACAAAATCAATAACACTTATTTACTAGTTTTTTATTTACTTATTTTTTGTTTCTTTCTTTATTTCTCGGCCTTGCACTTGGTCTTTGACTCTAACAGAGTCAACGAACACAAAGTGCATCGTATGCAGATTTGTTGTAGCGATACAACAAACACACAGCGGACGGTCATCACGCTGGAAAATGCTCGTATTACATTTTCGAGTGAGCGACCGCTAGCCAAAGAATAAAAAGAGAAGTTGTTTTGTTTTTGGAGATACTTAAGTGGTTACCTTGAAATGGTAATAAAAAAGGATGACAAGGGTAGGTGTGAAGAATGAGGGTAAAGCGTGTGTATGGCACGCACTACAGTGTTATCCCTTACTGCATAACATGATACTGCTTTTTCAATAGCATAGACTTCTGCTTGGAACACACTGCATTCGTCCCGCAGTCTAAACGATGACTGTACCCGCACTGTGTCCGAAAAGAAGCTCGCTCCCGTTCCCTCTGCCGTTTTTGAACCGTCCGTAAAAAGTTTACAACCCTCTTGTTGTAAACCAACACCGGATAGCCACTCGTCCCTGTCGGGAAATGCAACAGCAGTGATACCATCAAAATCATATCTATTCAGTAGGTAGACCGTTGGGCGAGACAAGTCGAGCCCGGGACCGCTGTTGATTTTTCTTAGTACTTTCAAAACACTCGCATGTCCATAGGAGGCCTCCTTGCAAAGCTTCAGCTCCCTAATCCTTAGGAAGCTCTTGCCCATAATGTACAGATCCAGAGGTAGTACTCGTATATGTAACAACATATCCAATCCTGCCTGCGGTGTGCTTTTTGCTGCTCCTGTAATCCCCATAGCTGCACATCTTTCAACCTTGTATAAGACATATTGCTGCTCCTTTCTATCGCTTTCCACCAGACGATACAGCCATAAGTAAGAATTGGCCTTATAACTGCCGTATACAACCAGTATACAATGTTAGGCGGCAGTCCCCAATATCTGCCTATGGCCTTATTACAGGCGTAGAAAGCGTTCATTCCTTTCCTCATTCTCTCAGATGTGTTCTCTTTCTAAGATAACTTGCTATCAAGAACTATACCGAGATATTTTACTTTCGTTGATAGACTTAATGTTTTGCCCTCAATATGGGGCAGTCTAAAGTCCGAAATCTTATTTCTCCTACTAAAAAGCACAAGCTCCGTCTTGGATGCATTGATGCCAAGGCCTCGCTTATGCGCCCATCTAGATAAGATAAGACTCCCCCTTGAGGAGTTCCTCTGGTGGCCCCCCCTCTTAAGGGTACTAGCCCCATACTGGCATTAATAAGTCTGCTATGAAGCATTTCACTAATCGAGTCGATCATGAAGATCGACACATCAAACGATTTGAGGGCTTCAATGATCGCTTTGGTTTTAACTTTATTGAAGGCACCCTCTATATCGAGGAAAGCCCCCAACGTCCCCAAAGCTCCCAAGCCTCCTTACATTCAATGGTTTTTCAATCGCGCCAACCACACAGTGTAGTGCACTTTCCACAGATTTGCCCTTTAGGTAAGCGTGCTGGGAGTGGCAAAGACATCGTGTGATCTGGCTCCTTAGGTAAAGATCGACCAGTGTTTTTCAAGTCTCAAGTGTTTTTTAAAGAAATGATGAGAGAGTGATGGGTCTGAAATCTTTAGGGGAGAAATGAGTCGGTCTACCAGCTTTTGGTATGAATACAACCTTGACGTTTCTCCACGCAAGTTGGATATACCGATCTCTCAAACAGTTTCTAAAGAGTCTCAATAAAATCGGCTTTATTGTGCTAAGCGATCGCTGCAACATGGCTGGTATGACTCCGTCCGGTCCAGAAGATTTATAGGGCTGGAAGGAGCCAACCGCTAAAGCAACCTTGCGCTCATTCACAACATCTCCAATATTCTCAATGTTTCAAGACCCGATCTAGTCCACGAGCCGTCAGCACGTTGGATAAGTCCAATGGATATTTTGTCCTTGGACAAAATCTGCCGTAATCTGGCCGCCTCGTTGACCTCACAGATCGACTCACAGTATGATTTCCATGAGTCTCTCTTGACAGCTCTGGTTCTGCTTTTAAAGATGTTAAGACTGGCTTTATACTAAGCCCAGTCTTTATCATCATTAGTCAGCTTAGCTTTGTTAAAAAGTCTCCTGGTATTCTTCCTCAAAGTTTTTAAAAGAAATGATGAGAGAGTGATGGGTCTGAAATCTTTAGGGGAGAAATGATTCGGTCTACCAGCTTTTGGTATGAATACACCTTGACGTTTCTCCACGCAAGTGGGATATACCGATCTCTCAAACAGTTTCTAAAGAGACTCAATAAAGCCCAGTCTTTATCATTATTAGTCAGTTTAGCTTTGTTAAAAAGTCTCCTGGTATTCTTCAAAGCCATCAGTTCAGGAGTCCACCAGACCGCGTTGGTTTTCCTGCGTGGATGGCTAATTGGCCAGGAGGATTTAAACGCGTCGTTCAGACTACCCGTCAAAAGAGTTACAAGGTCTTCAGTGCTCTTGACTGTCTCTGTTGTTACATTTCGATAACCTGAGACTAACTAGATTGGAGAAGCTGTCCCAGTCTGTCTTTTTAGGGTTCCTAAAAGGTTCGTTCTTGGGTTTCCCAAATTTAATCGAAAAGAATATTTGAAAATTATCTGAAAATTTGACATTCTGTGAATACTCTCCGATCTCTTACAATAAAATCAGAAGCATTTAAAAGGGTTAAGTCTATGACTTCCGACCTAGCTCTATTACAAAAAGTGGGAGTCCTACCTACATTGCAAATTACTAGATCGGACATAAGAATAAAATTCAAGATAGACTCACCTCTCGCATTAATATCACAACTACCCCACTGGATATGATGACCATTTGCGTCGCAACCGATCACTAACCTCAATTTGTTGTTTCTTGCAAACGTCGTTAGTGAACGGAGTGGTTGCGGTATGGACTCATTTTCCTCATAGGGAAGGTATGCAGATGTGAGCAGGATTGATCCTTCCTGCTGGATCTCGCATACTACCACTGCCTGGTCCGCTGTGCTGTATGGAGAAAAAAGAAAAGCATTACTGTTGTTCTTTAACAATAGGTCCTAACCTTTCCAGAAGCTTTCGGTACCAAAAGACGATACACATGTGGCCATAATCCTGCAACCTTCCGCCCCACCAACCAAGGTTCTTGGATTAGAGCCACATCAATGTCATCTCTGGTCATCACAAGCAGCAGGTCGTCGGAGGCCGGTTTGCAGTGGTGCAAGTTAATCTGTACCACCATGCATGCGGCGCATCTCCACTACCTGCCCCATCCCCATCCTCCGGGAGTCAGAGATTTACGGTCCCCAAACCGAAGCGGATTACTCCCTTCAATTCCCTGATCTTATCTATGGTCTCTGGTCTCACCATGAACCAATAATTCCTCCCTGTACTATTTTTTGCCACCTTGGATGAGACCAGCTCCTATCTGTGTGCCTCTAGCGTAGGGTTTTGTTTCGAAATTAATCTCAGTATTGACGCCCCCGATTCCAGCACTGGAGGGGGAATCCATACTAAGATTCCCGGACGGAGCGGGAGGGCAGATCGGGAGGACCTCGATTTTCGCGTTCGGCCAAAGCTCGCCCAGGCCATTGATAACGGTCGTCAGAAAGCCCAAGGAAATTACCGCAGCCAACAACCTTGACTCCCTTTTGCCAACCGGCCCCATCGAAATCCACCTCTTCCGCCGACCTTTCGTCTTTCATCATTTCCGCCAGTAGCTTCGCCTCCACCAGCAGCCAGTTCGCCGGTATGATCTTACCGTCGGGTCTGATCTGTCAACAATGGCTACTTGCAATTCAGCTTCGGATTTGAAGCTAGCTGATGGTATAATTTTCTTTGCTGCGTTTTTCTGGCCTTCTTCCATGGACCGTTCCCGCTTTGGCGCTCTACTAGTAGAGGTTTGCAGGTTCAGATCCACTTCAGCGGCCTTGAACGCCTTTACTACTGGAGACGGACCTTCTACCAGTGCCCCTTTTGAGGGCGTCGGTTGGAGGTCACCGGTACTAATTGCACCGCGTTCCGGCAGTATTTTCTTCGAAACCTGAGAGGTGGTAGCGCCCTTTCGATCCTGGCTACTGTTTTCCTGTTCTGTCTCATCAGGTGTTTCTGTCAGTGCAGAGGGATCGATCTCGGCAAGTTTCCGTAAGGAACCTTTCGCCCTTTTGTAAGCCCGCCGCTTCCGATTCCCCTTTGACCGAGCTCCTTTCGTCCGAGTGCTGCTTAGTGGAGCATCCTCCAACAATGCAGTTTCAGCCGCTAGGTCTATCATTGTCATTTGGCTAGCCTGTGAGAGAGTCAAAGACTCACTATCGCCAGCCTCACTTAAGGTCAGACCCGTTAGTTGAGAACTGCAATCATCCTCATCGGATGACCTTGAACGCTGGTCAAAGTACGCTGGTGCCGGTGCTTGTCGCTAGAAGCAACGCCGCCATCATCAGCCCAGTCGGTGTCAGGTCTGGCGTCGCTGTTCGCTTCGCTGTCCGTCACCAACCGTTCCGTCTCCTTATCGTCCTTGGTTTGTTTTGTTTTTGTTTTTATAATTTGAAAATCTATTTTGGTCCCACGAGTAGCGGACAAAGGGAAGTTCCACCCGCACAGAAGTCCGCGTGCGCAGGTAAGGCTGGTTAGTAGCGAAGGTCGCCAGATATTCGATACCCTCCGTTTACGACTATGGCTATTTTAACACTAGATCTACCAACGCCGGTCAATTGACCTTTTTGAAGTTTTGAATAACTGCTACTCTTAAAGTTTCATAGATGTGATTTCGAAATTTCTTGACTGTTATTATTTTTATGTGGTCTATCAAGTTTTATTTCTTTTTTATTTTAAAAATATATCCTTTTTCCTGTATCAAGTTTTACACTACTGTCACCGTGAGCGGTCAATTGACCGCTCATGTATTTGTCTTCAATAGTTGCACCATTTGGTGGTTGCACACCAGTTTTTTTGGTAAGAAGGCTCTGATGAATCCAGCAACTGAAATACACGATATTATTATAGCAAGCACAAAGCGTAAAAGATTACCTCTTCAGTAAAATTTTGCATTGAAAAGCAAAAGTTGTAATTCTTCGTATATGCGTGAACAGTGCACGTGGAAAGCAAAAGAGTTGCGATATTGAAAATATGCGAGTATGAAACACGAAAGATTCCCGGAAACGGCTTCATAAAATGCAATATTTGCATTAGAAATTGGAAGATCAAATATTACAGAGATATTAGTCGTGCGCGATTGTTTGATGTGACTACATCAATTTATTTATAACAATGTCGCGGAGAAAAATGCTATCCACACAAAAAATTAGTCGGTATATTCAAGATTGTCAAGATTTTAGATGAACAGTTATATCCATCAAGATGTAGATGTCCGTTCACTCAATTGCATTCACTTTTCCTTACTTGGGGAAAAGATAAAGCAAGACCTTCAAACCAAAATTTAGGAGAGTGTGGTTTTGCGACTAATGCAACCATATTTGGACAACGGCAGAAATGTAGGTACAGACAATTTTTTCACTTTACTATCCCTGGAAAGGATTTTAAGAAAAAGAAAAACTGCAATCGTTGTTACAATAAACCAAAGCAGAAAAGAAATTCCTCAATCTTTCAAAAAACAAAAGATGCTCTCTATGGCTCCATTATTTATAAAGCCGATAATATAACGTTGACATCAGAAACCTCATAAAAACGTCATAATTCTAAGCAGCTTGCACAATGGACCTCGTCATCGGTCACACAGTAAAAAAAAACCCGAACCAATTACATTTTGTTACAGTATAAGGTATGGTGTGGATAGCACTGACCAAATAGGGCGGAGGTATAGTGTTCGGTCGATGACTCGGCGCTGCCCAATGCATGTGTCTTTTAACATGCTAGATTTGGCAATGATAAATGCTCATACACTATACAAACTAATATACAACACCAATATATCTCGGAGAACAATTATACTTAAGGTTTCTAAAGGTATTGTCGACTGCATATATTTTAAATAAAGCTGGACCTAGTAAAGGTATCCGTGATAGTTTATTTTTATTTTTTTTATTTTATTTTTAATATTGCTCCAACTGAAAATCAATTAAAGAGGAAGCAGTGTCAAATAAGATTTTGAGTCAACAAATTCTCGTCTTGTTGTCTGCAATACAAGAATCTTTTGCAGAAAATGCAGAAATAAATAAAATAACAGTTCCTAACAAATCCTTTTATTAATTTCTTCAATATCTTTTGCTTCAGATATGTTTCTATGTGAATATGGTGAGTTATAACCTCTGCGGTCAATTGACCGCTCACGGTCACTGTAGGTAAATTAATTTTCCGGTATCCCTAGTGTTAAGCGAAATAGAGATGTAGAAAAGATTTGGAAAAGTAGATAAAAGATAAGGCGAAAAGGTTGGGGAAATATACCGTCCCCTCCGTCGGTCGCCATAGTCTCGTTCGTGGAAACAGGGGCACTACGTGAAGGTGAGAATGACAATTAAGAGGGAGAGGCTGTATGTTTTACAACCCAAACCATACCCCCCGGCCCTTGTACGAAAATGTGGAGAAAAACTGAATTATCTTGGCAGTAGTTTAGCCTAGTCGGGATACCAGGACATTCGTGTGTCACCACAAACGAGCTGGCCGCTCCACTGAAAAGGTTTTTTGACTTTTAGATCATAGAATTTAGATCATAGATAGAATTAGATCTGACTTGCAGTGGATGTAAAAATCTCTATTGAAAGCGTAAAGAAATTTAAGTGATAATTTCCTAATCTTGGCAAAAAAAGATGCGGCACATTGCAAGGTTGTAACATATTTATAACATACATATATAACATATTTAGAGTAATATTACGAAGTTACAATCTCAGTACACTGATCAAAATAGTAACCAAATATAATGTTTTTTAAATTCTTTTTTTAAAAAACAGCTATTTTATAGAAAAGTGTTATCGGTCAGCCGTAATTAACTGTAAATTTAACCCATCAACTTTAGTTACATACGAGTATAGTACAACTTCGTGTTCCACAATCGTGTTCCAAGTTTCATGTGTTCATCATGTGAATTATACTGTAAAAAAGTGCGCTCTGAAGAAGCAGTTTTCATAATTTTAAATTATATGAGGAACTGGTCTTTTGAATTTTGGGAAGTATTGTCAAAAATCCAAAGCCAAATGTGAATATACTCGTACGTGATAAAATGGATTTTTCCATACGGAATATGAAGAGCTCATTAAATTTATTATGTCCAGCAGAAGGGTTTCAATCATTATAATACCCTAAAACCAACATTTAAATAGAATGCAGTTTTACAAAATGCTTCAAATAAAATCCTTGTTTTCTCTAATATCTTCGATATGTATTAGAACCTGTCGCTTCAGTTGCACCTAAAGTTGAAATAAAGGATAAAGCGGGAATATTTGTAGGACTAATCATGAAATCATTGGCCCTGATGTGTCCCGCACAATCATACCCAATTCCGAATTTTAGGTAAGCATAGGTATCGTTGATGTTTGTAAATTTAAGGTAGAAAGAGAAGTTTTCGAAGACTTTTATTAAAAATATGAGTCCAGAGAGAGACTTTCTGGAAAGATTATTTTAGTTTAAAAACTTAATTTACTTACTTACCTACTACAAAGCTCTTCTCGTCCCGGCATACAGATAAAAACTTGAATTCCCATACTGCCAACATTCATCGCCTTAAAGCTTTAATGCAAATAGATTAAATGCTTTTAATTTTATACCTATTTATTTTAGAGCCTATTGGAAGTGTGACTCCCAGAGTAAATCGAAAGGATGGCTTTAATCATGATACTGTTCATATAATGCAGGATATTGCTTTAATGTGTCCAGTTCAAGCATTTCCTGTGCCTTTATATAGGTAATGCAAAATGTAAAAACTTGTAAAAAAGTTTTATTTCCAACTTTTTTCTCGCCGCAGTCAATTCCGGCGCAGATAATTCCGGTATCGTCCATGACTAGACAGACTGTAAAAATGTGCTAGAAAAGTGATCAAGTTTTTTTTCCGTCTGTTTAAGTTTATTGCGCTAATTCTTAATCCCTTGGAAAGTTGCCTTTCCTCTGCATATCTCATCCCGGAGAGGTTTTCTCGAAATGACCCTTCCAGAAAACGATTTCTGGAGACCCTGGAACCCTTGCTTTTTTCGAATCCCTGCCGGAAGGTTTTTCGCAGCACTCTTAAGAAACCAAGAAAAGTTTTGGCAACCCTGAAGACAACAAGGATCAGTTGGCAACCCTTAAGACAACCAGGAGTGAGTACTGAACGAAGTTGTGGCTGGTTCGGTTGTCTTCACAATATTTTTCATATACTTTGTTGTTTCATGTATATTTATTATGTCGGTTTATGTATATTTATATTTAATATTGAACTAAATTAAAGTACAATTATCTTGTGAGTAGAAGTAGGATACGTCAGAAGTAGGATACGTGTACCAAAATTAAATGATTGTGAGACAAATGCTTTTAAATGGTTGTTAAACATTAACATTGACCTACTCAACGAAAATTCCATTCATATTCGCACATAGCAGCAACGTATAAGCGCAAATGTAAATGTAAATGTACTAGATTTCTACGTAGATGGCAAAACATGAAAGCTAAAATTTCAGCCGAGTAACAACGTACAGTTCACGCATAAAGTTCCAACGGCAGGTTGAAGGGGAGTGGCTGCATGCACAAGCGGTGTTTCAAACGTGAACCGCTTTCGTGAGTATTTTTCTTCGCGACTTTCCGCAAGCAACACGAATCATTGGTCGAATACTATTACGCGATGAATTGAAGCAGCGTAGACGATGCTTCAATTAATACGAGTATATACGTGGCTAATGGACCCAACGATTTGCATTTGACGAGAACATTCAAGGCTTTAAATTATAAAAGGTACAATCATCTCTTGAACTCTTTAGAGACATTGACGGGTACCACCATCTATTAATCCAAGGGTTACCATCTTATTTAAATAGAATTATAAAACCGCCAACCAAAGAAACGTTTGACGCAATAGGCAAACCTAATATAAAATGTTTTAATTGTAATGAGTTGGGCCACATCTCGATAAAACGTTCCTAACCGCAACGCAACCCAAGATGCTGCAAGTGCTCCAAGCTGGGCCATGAGTCCACAGACTGCTGGAGTACTCCAAAGGGAACAGTGGCTACAGTAGCCAACAACGATGCGGAAAGTGGTAAAAGCATCTTCATCCATCTTAAAAACCGTTCATCGGGCTGGACAAAGATTATAAAGCATTTGTCGATATCGGCAGGGACTATTCTCTAATTCAAAATTCTGCAGTTCCGGAAAATGCGACACGAATATCGTCAAATCACTAAATGAAGGGATTCGGAGGGGCTGTGGTGAAGTCCAGCGAAGAAGTAAAATTAATCATTCGTACCGATGACTAAAATATGAAAGCAGCACTTGATATTGTGGCAGATGCATTCCTGCCGTACTTATTGTTATTAGGTCGTACTACAAATACAAGTGTAAGAAATAAAGTTCTTTATAAAGTGTGTTTATAAAGACCTGGACAATGGTCTGAAATAAAGTGTTTTGGCACTCATCGAAAAATTCTAAGATTGCTATGCTGAAGAGGTCTCAGACATACTAAAGTTATGGAAATTAAAGTCAAAACAGACAACTTGTAGGTTTGCCGGACAAACCTAGAGCGCAAAAGAATACATTAATGCCCTCTCGAGCGACCATATAAGGCCTTGGTACCACGTCGAACCTAACCTTGTATGGGGAAAAGAGGTGACTCTTGAATGATGATGGATGGTGTTGCCTTGAAAAATTTCACGAAGCGTTATGTCTCTCATTTGATTGTTAAGTTCTTCGAGACTGTTTCTTTCTGTTGAGATATTGTTTTCTTTATCACCCTTGCTTTGAACTGAAGTTGATGCGTATGACGGTAATAATTGTTGAAATGCTCCCAAACGTGTGTAGGAAGTATGCGTGGTTGATGATATTAAAGAATGTCCTTAAATGCTCATTAATGCATTTCGAATCGTCCAGTTAGCATTTAAACCCAGCATCCCGCTTTTGAATTTTTAATTGTGAAGGAATTTTGTTCGCATACAGCTGACATCTCCATTTTTGTGAGCACTGTGAACATCCATTGGTTTTTTTTGCTTGTCGGGATCCATTCCAAACTATTTTCGGAGGACTTAAAATTGCAACTTGATGATGTTTAACTTGTCAGCAGCTTAATTTCACATTTGTAAGTCTGGGATTAAATACAATATCTTATTTGTTTGTTTGAGCATACATGTTGATCCTTTGAGAGTAGTACGCAAGTTTTCAGTTCATGGGTATGTATTTATCGTAGTGGGGATTGATGGCTAATATCCCTGTACTAGGAACAATTTTTGCAATAGAATTATTTGTTGCTATGGAAATAGGAATCAAATTCAGTAGGCGAAAGTATTTCATCCAAATAACGGAATGGTTATGAGGAAAATTACATAATCTTTTATTATTGTAGCCTTGGTCTCCATAATTTTGTGTAGCTGTAAGAGATCTGTTGGGTCAATACGAAGAGACAGGCCTGGTGTAAGATGTCTTGTAATTTCCTTAATTTGATTTTTCAGTTGATTTGGTGAAACAAGCAGTGTTTTAACATCAAGAATGTCAGAGTGTGTTTTTCTGAGATTTCCTGCTATTGTTGTCAATTGCGTTAATAGTGATATTTTTGGAAAATTACCACTGGAAAATGTTTTACTGATTATGTAATATCTTTGCGTATTTTGATGATGTTGACTGTTGAGTCTACTAGGGAAGTTTGATTTTTTATTAACTTTAGTAAAAAGTCTTCGTTGTTTTGTACCTTTTTGATAGAAGCAGACATTTCTTCTGCATATTCGTTGTCAAGCACTCCAAATAGGGGGTAAGCCACATTTCTGACCATATTTAAAGCTGATTTTCTTTGACGAGTGCTGGATATGATTTCATTGTCGAATTGTGATTTGTTGTTAATTGAAGAAAATTAATTTTCTAATGCCTGACTAATAATGAGTAGTAACGGTTGCGCAAATGCGCTGTGTCCTTCCTTCCTCGTTGCCTTTAATTACCTTCGTGATTCTGCCAAGTGGCCAATGCAATGGGGAGTGTTGTCTTCTTTGATTATTACAAGCGTTCCCTCTTCGGGTTTGGTTGTTGATTTCTCTATTTTTGTTTTTGTGAAACCCCTAATTTTAAAATGTATCTACAAAGGGCCACAATAATCCACGCCGGATACAAGAAATGGTCTCGTTGGGGTTATGCGATCTGCAGTCACGTCACCCACTATTTGGTTATGTAAGTGAGGTCGAACTCTAGTGCATCTTATACAGTTATGAGCGATGTTGCGTGTTATTGATTTTCCTTTCACAGTCCAAAAGCGTTGTCTGGATATGGCAAAAAGCGCTTGGGGTCCACAATGTTTATTTTGTTCATGCAAGTCCTTTAAAAGAAGTTTAACTTTTGGATCGTTGTATGGCATTAAGCAAGGATGTTTTGAGTCGAACGGTACGCTGGCTGCCCTTAAACGTCCGCCAACACGAATAACCTTATTTTCATCTATAAAATGTGAACGGCTTTTTATTGAGCTGTCTCCTTTTAGTGGTTTCTGATGAGATAGCTGTTTAATTTCATCGTGAAAGTCTGATTCTTGAATTGTCCGTATAATGAGTTGTAATGTAATGATTCTTCTAATTCTTCCACAGACAATGTTATTTCTGCATGTGTGGTTGTGGAATTTCGGGCAAAACACAAGTCTTCGGGCAAAACACAACATGTACGATCTTTTAGAAAGTTCTATATGAGCGCTTGTGGTGGCGAGATTTTTGGAAAAGGCCCTTGGCCAAATTGATTCATGGCCGTGTAGAAATTGATTCATTGATTCATGACCACGGCCAAATTGATTCACGGCCAAATTGATTCATGGCAGTGTTTGTTTGTCAAGCTTTTTTACCAATATGTGTAATAGCAGTGGACCCCATGTTGACGTATCCATCTGAAGATTGTTCAAGGCTAAAAGACATTCCTGCGTTGTGTCCCTTAATTTATAGAAGGTTGATCCACGATTTTCTGTATCAACGTAGATACCAAAATTCTCTGGTTGTTGTATCTTTCTTGTAGTAATGTCCAAGCGGTGGCATAATTTTTCTCTCTAGATACATTTAATTTCAAGTAAAACATCTTTTGAATAATTGATATTGGTTGACGATCTAAAATTTGTTAAAATATATCATAGAACTGGCGCCAATTAAAGTAATCTCCCTTGAATTTAGGGATTTCTATTTTAGGCAAGTGCACAGTATTTTGCACGGTGGAGTCAGCTGCGATAGAAGAGGTTGACTGCGTATTGTGTGCATCTGGTTCAGCGAAAATATAAAGATTAATCAGTAATTGCTGTACTCTGTTTCCCATATCTAAGTAATTTTCTTGGTTGTAGTCTGAATCTTCAGGATTTTCCAGTTGTCCCCATAATTCATCATTTAACGCATCAATTTCATGACAAGTCTGACTAATTGTTTTTATTTTAATCTCATAGAATTGTAGGGGTTGATTTTGTAGATTGACTGGAAGTGCTGAAATAAATTCTTCCAAAGATGCCATTCTAACTGATAATTTTCTTGTAATGATCGTTGCGTAGTTGTTGATTGTGCCTGTGGATTCAGCTTGACCACTTGAGCTGCTGCCAAATTTTTGAATAGTTCCATAATAGTCCTTTATGTTATGCAGGATGACTGGATTGTTGACAAGTCTGCTTCAAGACGTGATCCTGGATCATGTCGGGGTCACCAAAAATGTTGAATATGAAAACACTAAAGTGAGCACTTTAACGGACTCCAGATTTTATAAAAATGATGACTCGATCAGGGCACTTGAACCTTCATTGATTGCCGAAAGTCTAAAATGAATATGTCTTGAATTCAATGGTATGAAATTGACTATATTTTTATTGATGGGAACTTCGATTTATATACAAAATTTTACATTCAAATAAAATTATGTTTTGTGTAATATACGTACAAAGCATATGCATATCAGTATAGTCAGCAAAGTGCAGGGACAACTATTAATTTTTTATAATTAAAACTAAGAGTGCAACGCCCGATGAGCGAACGCCCGATGAAACGATTTTTCTGACTATGCTGACTATTGAACACAGACAATTTTTTTATTTTAAAACACATTGCTGTCAAGTAAAAACTGACTTTAAGTAACATGATACTCAACAGCTACCCTCTCCCAAATTTAAATACTCGTATATTTAGTGTATATCAGTGTATTCTTTTCTATTATAAAAATGTTCTTCATTGTAGAGCCTGTAGGAAGTGTATCGCCCAAAATTAATCTCGTAAATCGTCGTAACGATGCAGAAGCGGCTATTGATAATGCCTTAAGTATATTTTGTCCGGCTCAATCGTATCCGGTATCATCATTTCGGTAAATTGAATCATGAACAGATTTTTTGCTCATATTTTTAAAAATTCTCAACATTCAGCGCCTTGATTCTTTTGAAAATGCTTTGTTTCATGTTATCTATTTGAATTCGAAGAAAATTTCAAAACTTTGTTTAATTGTAGAACCTGTTGGTAGTGTTGCGCCTCATGTTAGCAATGGTGAACGTTTACGAGATGCTGGTGCCCGACTTCAAGCTGAATTTAGTCTATTTTGTCCCTCACAATCGTATCCGGTATCCAATTTTAAGTACGTTTGGTTTTTTACACGACCGATTGTCTGTCCTATGATTCTGCCGATGGTCCTATAGGAAAAACCAGTATTATAGTACCGGTATATTATAGTATCTTTTGAAAAAATCATGCTCATAAAAAATCAGTGGCGGTCCTCATACACCAAAAATATATCCGACATATTATGCAAAGTGTAGGACCGATTTCAGGAAAGACTCTTCAGAAAACCGTTAAAAAGAGGTGATGGATGAGAAAAACGAGATAGACGAAAAGGCAAAAAATATTCACGTATTTATGACAAGGAAGATCTTCTTAAACGTCAAGTTTAAAAACCTACCGTTTCTACGCTATTCGAGTTTTTTTGGTGCCTCTTTTTTGTGACTTAAACCTTGGTTTTGTCAAAAGCCTGACGTATAGGGCCACTTTAACGGACTTCACATTCGTGATTAGCGACCCAAAATCATCCACTGTCATCAGGTTTTTACTTGCGTTTTGAGTGTTGCACCGTGTAATTGATAAAGTACTCGTGCATAGTTAAAAAATAATCAACTGATTATTTAATAAGTTCTAAATTAAAAAACTTTCAAAATTAATAAATTTTTTAAATAAAGTGCAATAAAAGTATAAAATATGCCATTTAATAGCACTCAGCAAAAGCTTTTATTTGATCACACACGGCCCAAATTGGACAACTCCAAGGGGGTTCGTGTAAGTTGATAAAAGTTATTTAAAAAGCAATACATTACACGGGGAATAACTTCAATACCAAATTTACGCATGAATTTAACCTATTTTTTTTAATGTTGAGCAGGCTTACTCAGTGACGTTTCGTGTAAGGTGCACAGGTGTTCTCTGCACAACCTACCAATTTTAACAACGACCTGAATTAATAAAAAATTCCCAAAAGTTTTGATCGTTCATGCAAACATGCATACATAAAACATATCAACAGATGAATAACAAACTCCTATGCAATGCTAGTTTTATCTTATTAGCTTCCTTCTAGCGCATGAATCAAACTTATATATACAAAAATATATCAGCAAATCGGAACCTATATTGTTCCATGCAAAATACCTAAAGCATGCTATGCAACTAGAAACATATCCTACAAGTTGCAGCGTTGTTCACTGGTTTCTGGCACACGGAGCTCATGTTAAAAGGTTATATAAAAAAAACACGCACACATTATCAAACTCCAAAAATTAAGGAATTTATACCAAACTCATAAGCACCGTGTTGGTTGCAGAGATCAACTCTGTAGTTTCATAGTTCATGGTGGTATCAAAGCGGCACTGTGCTATTTGCTAGGTATGCAATGTAGATCCTGGCGCTCCATGAGTCAGTACTACTACTACTACTACTACTACTTTGTAATTATATTTTCACTAAATATGCATTAAATCTATTCACTTTTCATTAATAAAACATCTTAAAATTTCTTTAGCTGAAATAACTTCAGACCCCAAACTGAACCTCCGACAAAACCCGGAATTAAATACGCTACTGTTTTATATATGTATGTATGAGTACAATATTGTAATTGTAATTTTGTAATTCTAAACAAAATTGAAAATAATTCAATAATTAACATGGGTGTTTGTAAAAAATGTATAACCTATCAGCGGTTCAGCACCGCGCGTATATCTAATACAAATAAATTTGATTTCGTACAACTTCCAGGCGTAGTTGTCCTAATGTGTCCCAATTACAGTTATCCAGTACCAAGTTGTGGGTAAGCCACTGTGCTTGACCTGAAGCTTTCAAGCAGTTTTCAAATGATTTGATTAGTGCTCTCTTAAGGATTAATCGAAAATTTTCTTTTGACGATAATTTTTTGAGCCTGTGAATAATGCAGCTCCTGAAGTTTTCACTATTTTAAAATTTAATTTGAAATCCTATACCAACGCATGACTTTGTCTTTATTGTCCCTTTCTCAAGGCTTTCCGGTTTTTAGGTAAATAAGTACATATTGTAATTAAACCGAAAGGTACCCTACTTGCAGTTCCTATTCGATTAACGAATACAATTATTGTATTAACACATGTTTCTTTTTATTTCTGATTTTTTTGTAGAGCCCGTATCCAGTACATCTCCTAAAATTCCACCACTTAGTGCTCGGCCACTTACTTTAAGTGAAAACTCGAAAATTTCGATTTTGTGCCCAGCACAAGGATATCCAGCACCAAGCTTTCGGTAAAGAATGCTCAACAGAACAAAAAAAAATATCTCTTAAGTTTCTAGTTCTCATCAAGTATCAAAAAAGCTAATTTTTCAGTTTTTCAGCTCCGGTTTAAACCGTTTCTCTTTAAGTCCTACAGGTTGAAGAAGTTTTATAAAAAGCTTTGAAATTTTTTAACAAAAAAAATTTATACATGTATAAATGCAGGGAAAATGTATAAATTTTAGACATTTTTTTCCGCTACTCTCATCTTCACCAGCTCGGCTTTTTTTTTGAGACCTCCCCAAAAATCAATGCGTTTTAATAAACAGAATGAAATTGATCGCACCAAATTGACAGTAATTTTGTGCTTAACTCAAGGTTATCCAACACCAAGTTTCAGATTAGTTTGATATCATAACATCTTACTATGTTGATATGGATCCAAATGAAAATATTAGACAATTCTTTTTCTTGCGCTTCAAAAGTAATTTAAAAAGAAAAATATTTTCCAGAACCTCTTTCAAGTACCGCACCGCGTATACCGACTATAATGAGTAAACCTTCTCTTATATCCAGTGGGGAAGCCCTGTCCCTTTTGTGTCCAGCACTAGGGTTTCCAGCACCTCGCTTCAGGTAAGAAAAGAAGATAAAAGAAAGCTATTTTATTTTGTCAGTGTTATACCGAGGAACATATACATATAACTAATGTGACCATTTATTTGTTTCCTCAAACGAAACGGATCTGTAAGACTTTCTGTAAGATAAATAAATACAAATGGGCAACAAGCGCGTCTGAAACTCGGGCCTACAGTTCGACACGTCGAATAAAAACATCATCAAAAATACTTAAAAAATCAGTAAATAAGATCGTAAACTCCACGACATCCGGTGAATGCCTCATGAATGCTCCGTTGTACGCCAGCGCCATGGCCTACTGCCGGAAAGCAAGCGCATTAAAGTGCTCAGCAATTAGGCATATTGCGGCCGGCTTAGCTGGTGGCTGTGCGTCGCAGCATATGTCGTCAGCAATGTCCGCACATCTTAAGAATACGCGGGAGTGGAGGAGGAAGAGGCGGAATCAAATAGATTTTTTTATTAATAGATTCGGGTGGGATGGTGTAGCAAGTAGAAGATTTGTTAAAATATTGTAAATAATAATTTGTAAAACAATTTATAATAATTTGTAAATTGAAATGAATTACATAAAGTGTAAGAAGAAAAATAGTCGGAAGAGGAATTACTTTAGAAAATTATGTAAAATGGTTTTAGACGATCTTTTTCCATTTTCTTAAAAAATTCAATTTTTCTGTCAACCGTTAAAAGAGTAATAGGTCGAAAAACTAAAATGTATATTTTTTTATAATTGTAGTGGATTTCTCCACATATTTATACAAGTTATATTTTTATTAATTGGGCTTATTAAAAAATATATTTTTAGTGGCTAAGCCACGTCTTAATTAATTCAATTCCAAATTACACCTCAATTCTTAAATCTATCTTACTTAATGTTAAACCTCATACTACCTGTGGAGAGGTGTCATTTCCACAGATACAGCGTCAGCGCCTTGTTTGGCGCAATTTGATGGGAGGCGCAACGTCGGCAGTTTGGTAGTTACGCGTGTCAAGTTCATGGACTTATGTTGAAACTAATGTTGTGTTAACTTACACAAAGCTTATTTAGTTGACATGCACATAAAATTAATTTATAAAAAACAACTTAAGCAACGTTGCGTAATACAATAAACACTGTGTAACTAAACAACTGGTCAACGACTGTTTTCCGAAGTCTAATAAATAAGGCTGTTTATCTATTAATCCCACCAGTCCTGGAGTATTGGTGATAATAGTAAAAACTTTTTTCATGTCGTTTTTGTTTAATCCCAGTAGACCAAACGGTTTCGTTTCGAATTCGAAACAAATCCGAATTCTCGGTCTATCTACACAAAGCCGGATCCTTTTCAATAGCGTTTTCGAATCCGGTTTCGTGTGAAAGTCTCACTTTATTGTCGAGAAAGCGATTATATTCCGTTTTTTAGATTTTCTCGGATCTGTTTCGGATTCAAAAAAAAAACGTTCTCGACAGAACAGAGAAATCGGTTTCGTTTCTAATTCGAAACGGTTCCGACCGTTTTGCTGCCACTACCCCATGCATATTGAGGATGGTAAACTAATGCAACCACCTCGAATCCTTGATGATTTGCAGTAGGGACAAAGGGGCTGTTTCGGAGTACCAGCCTAGATTCTCCGGAAACATTCTCCCTGTTACTACATACCTGCTAGCATGGCCATAACTTTCTGGAGGTGACACAGCTTTGTGTCGTACACCATCTCTTGTTTGCCATGTCTCGATAATGGTTAATTATCTTTGACTCTCCCTATCGAAATACGCATAACTACTGCATGGACTGCGTCCAGATGAGAGCCATTCCTCGCCAGCTGATCCACCTTCGAAGATAGGCTGATAGGTCGAAAGTCTTTGGCAGATGAGTGTACCCGCCTGCCGACTTTCGGTATAAAAACAACTCTGACCTGGCTCCATGTCTTGATACGTAGCCTAGAGTTATACTGTTTTTATATAAACAGCCGTGGGATCCCAGTGTCTCGTAGATTCCAGAGCATTATCGGAGTATGCCATCCGGTCCCGGAGATTTGTAAGAATCAAAACTCTTGTTGGCCCAGAGTAGTTTCTCCCTAGTTATAATTGAGTCCAACCACTAAATGGACATATCACGCCTCAATGGTACGTCAGTGACTGTCTCTTCCTGATAGTCCTGGAAGCGTTCGTTCATGAGTACTTCCAATGACATTTCAGGGCTGTCTGTCTATTCCCGATGGTTTTTCTTGATGAAGGATGGGCAGGTTCCTTTGACAAGACCTTACTCAGTCTTGACAGAGCATTTACGTCTCGGAGACCTTCGCAGTACTCCCTCCACGACTTTCTTTTGGCAAACTTAATTGCCCTCTTATATTCCCGTAGGCAGTTCCCGCGTCATCTTCCTGAAATATGCGAGATCCTCCGTCCACCATCGCGGAAGTTTCTTTTTGCCACGAGATATCGGACATGTGACGGCAAAAGCCTTTCTAAAGGCTTTTTCAAAAATATCGCTGTAGGCCTAATTTCTCGTGATTAAGGTTATAATCAAAGGGAACTGAGTTTAGTGTGGGATATGGGATACATACATATTATTATTGAAATATTTACACTTAAAAAGTATTTTTATTAAAAAATTTGAAAATAAATATACCCAAGGCACAACCGTATTTTCATATTATGCCCATATGCAACTGTGTAAAATTTCAAGCACACTTCAATTTATTGGCTCTGGTTAACTACTCTTCCAGATATTGACGCTTAAAATCGGGCAAAAAACACAAAATTTGCAACTGTTCAGACAACAGCTAGTAAAAATTTGCAAGATGGTATGTAGCTGGTGCTACAATCAGAGTCTTTGAATTTTTGGCACTTTTTTTAAAACTGTAACCTTGGGTTTCTGAAAACGGTATATTTTACCGTTCCGAAGCTTTACTTGGGGACAACGGGACAAGCTACTTGAAAACAGCACGTATGGTAACGTTAGGTATAACCCACATTCAGTCAATGATAAAAAGCTTCCCATTTTCATCTTAATTTTCCACTTTTTTCATTGTTTTGCAATTTTACTTGTTTGCTAAAACCAATTTCGAGTGCGGCCCCAAAGATACCAAAGAAAAACTACTCGATTTCTGTTTGAATCTTTCTTGGTGTACAAAAACTTATTGTCTTTGCTTATTCATTACTCTGTAAAGTTTTTCATATGGCTTCAGTATCAAAGAATATAGAGCCTTAAAAAACCTTTTCACCCGCTTTAAAACCTTGACGTTCACCTCCTCCTCAACTGCAAGGTTAAAGGTTTCGCCAATGAATTGTTTTATGTCAGGGACCTGACTCAGGGTCGTTTCAATCGTTTGTTGGACAAGGGACATACCACTGGTACAATCGCGTAAATGGGTAAAGTTCAAGCCAATGGAAGAGGAAGCATTAAATAACTTAGTGAAATAAGAAGCTTAATAAAGTTAAAAACTTTATAATTTCAATGTCTCATAACTTAGAAAAACCCAGAAAAAATTTATAGTACCGTTCATATTTATGTGTTGAAAAACTCCTTTTTTTTTCTTTTGACAGATTTTATAGTTCATTTTAAATTCAAACTTTCAAATTTTTGTTACACGACTTAAATACAGGTGAGTTAAACTAAGAAATTTTATTTTTAGAATGGACACTAAAGTAGTGTGGTTCTTAGTTATAGGGGTACAAAAAATTTTTAAGATTTTTTTCTTACCCTCCCAAATTTTTATATGTGATAAGAAAACTACATATATATCCAAGCTTTCAGCAAGATCGGATATCGGCAAGTCGTGCCGCACAAAACGGCGTATACCTGATTGCAGTTTTTGCACTTTGGAGGCAAAAAGTGTTTTTTAGGAGGAAGTATATGTCGTATTTTTCAATTTTCTCAAGAACTATAAGACATAGACCCGTTCTGTTTGAAAATTTTTTGTAGAATTTATCAGAGAACTACGGAATCAGAAAAAAGTATACTTATTCATGTAGTTTTTTGTAAAAAATTGCGACAAACAATTTTTTTCGAAATTTGTTTTGAAAATTTCAAATTTGACATTAATTTTTCTCAAAAACGATTTGACCTAGAAGTCTAATTTTAAAAGTATTTTAATAGTTGGATATTTGATTTTTAAAAACAGGAAACAGAAATGATATAAGAGCCTCCGCACAACCAACTTCGCAACGTCAAACGTCGCTCTCTCGCTTGACTTCGCCCTTAAATAAAAAACGCAGACGTTAGCGAAGTTTGTTCACATTTTTCATTTATGTATCAACCATTCTGTACCTGGCATCCTCCTCCACCAACCTTCTCACATGCAAAATTAGCGGATACTTCCACCACTTCGGGAAACGAAGGAAAAATCTAAGTGAAAATGAAGGTTTTTTGATGAAAGGTGGCAATACGTTTTCGGAAACGAGCAAAAATTTATCAAAAACAACGAGTGGAATTTCGACGTCAGAGAGAGAATTGAATTGAAGCATTCGTAACTTCTAGCGTCAGAGCTCCCGTCAAATCGTACTGAAAAGTTGACTGTAGACATTGCGAAGTTTGGTTGTGCGGAGACTCTTACGGAGAAGCATTGCTGGGAAGTTTTGTGGTCTTGTGACATTCTCTTTTTTTTATTTTTTTTGTTTCTTTACTAGTATGTAAGAAAACCGTGAGTTTAGTAACTCGCAAAGATTTGTATGCAACGTTTAGTTGCCAGGCACTCTGCCTGTCCAGAAAAACTCCTGCATTCCCGTATTTGTAATCGACCGTCAGTCGTCGGCATTCTGGCTGTCTCGAAAACCAGTAACCTGTATTTTTCCCCAATTTGTAAACGACATTCAGTCGTCAAGCACAGTGCCTGTCTCATAAAATATAAGTAGAATAAGTGAAAAACCTCCTACCCCGTCCGAGCTGAGCTACCAAGTAGCCAGTGAATTGATTGACGACATAGTCAATCGTGTGGAATTCGGCAACGGTGGTAAACTTCTCGGAGGGTTACGAGATCCCTTTATAATGGACACTGGGGCCGCTGAGCATACCCTGGCTGAAAACAAAAACCCGTTACAGCCTGAATTGGAGAAAATTGCCCCCTAATTCGACTTTTTCCTTGTCTTGACTCAACCTACACGTCCTAAACTTTTGATACATCTTATACGGAACGCCCTGGATATATGTCAATACATGCCGATTTTTATTAAGGTTGATTTTAGTCGCATCGGGATATCACCGCCGATAATCTTCTAGTACTTGCAAAATGAAATGTTTATTATTTTTTTGAACTCTCAGCAAGAGCTAAAGTAGCTACGGTACACTTATGCCGTGGTTAAATTTTTAAACTTTGCTTTAAATGCGAAGTCAACTGCCCATCAACTGACATCTATTAATAGACTGCTGTAAATTTTGAGCAAGCTGCGTCATTTAGTTTACATTCAACATTAGTGTTTTACAGCCATTGAAAGCAGACAACCTTGCGAATTTTAACGAAAGTGGAAGAAAGTGAATTTCGTGTGCTGCTTAAGCATTATTTTTTGCGTAAAAAAACATCACCAAAACAAAGGAAAGACTTGATAAATACTATTGGGACTCGCACCATTAGTTTCAATTGTTAAGAAGTGATTTACTGAGTTCCGTTAGGGTCGTACTAGCACAAGTGCCGCCGAACGTTTAGGTCGTCCAAAAAAGGCCATCACGCCAGAAATCGTCAATAAAATCCATTAAGATATTATGGAGTACTTTTAATATGAAATCTTATTAAAACATACAAATAATATGCTTTTTCCATAGAGAAATCTTATTACATTTATAAACAAAATCTTATTGTCTTGAATTTTAATAAGAAATTCCTATGTAAATCGTGAAATCAATAAGTCTGTATGAAATTACGAAAAATTCTTATTTAGCCTTGTTCTGCATTCCGATTCACACGGAATCGGATTTGATTTCGATCACTTTTTTCTCGAAGGTGTTCTGTATTCCGATTCCGATATTCGAATTCGATGTTTGCGTATTTTTCGGAATTGAGGTGTTAAGAGAAGGCATTAAGAGAAAGCATTAATAAGAAAAACTTATATAACAAAATATATAATTTAAATTATAAATTAAAATTCGCTCTACAAGCTGAGATATTGAGCTATAAGCACAGATGAATTAATATTCCCTATAAAAAGTAGGCGTGGCTAGTGAGTAGTCCGATTTTATTTATTTGCAATACCAAACAGCCTAGGATAACAAAGAACATTCGCACCAAATTTCATAACGATACCTCTATTCGTTATCCTGAGCCTCTAGTCATGATTTCTACAGACGGACAGACAGGCAGACGGACGGACATAGCAACGTCTAGGAAATTTTTAAAACCCATTCTCAAATTTTTGAGGGAGTATATTTTATCTCATTGTGAACCTGGTTTACTGATGTTCTGGAATTAAAATCAGTATTTAATACTCTTTTTCCGGCGCTTCCACCTAACATTTTATCATCTGAACACGGATTTAAAATAACTGCGATTTCAGGAAATCAAAGAATTTTTCTCTAAGGATAGAAAAGAAAAAGAGAATCTGCTTTCCTTTCTCTCCAATGTAAAAATTTCCCCAAATACACTCAAAACAATCGCATTAAGGAATGCTTTCATCTGCTTTTTCAGAACCTATTGCTTCAAAATCGCCTGCTTTTTCCAGCGAAGTTCAAACTTTTTTCCATCGTGCTTTTGCGAACACGCCCTTTGCACTCGTTTGTCAAGCTCAAGCGTATCCGGTACCGGCTTTTAGGTAAAATGGCTTAGGTAAAATGGTAAAAATTTGTCTATTTACAGAATTTGAAATTACAATATTTTTAAAATAATAAATAATTGTATAGAAGCCTTTTCATTTTATTTGTATTCTTTGTAACCGAACCAATTGTCTTTAAGGTACCAAGGTACCTATCCTTTTCAAGTATAGCTACCACAGTCACCATACACATATCACAAGTTGCCTTGACTTGTGAAGCTTAAGGATATCCGGTAGCCATTTTTAGGTGTGTACTATGGGTATCCCGCGTATGCGCATCCAAAAAAACAAAAAATTCGCAGTAGCTTTTTATTGTTATCAAATTAGATTTAAGTGCGCTATGAAATTGTACTCCTTTGGAATTTTATTTTTAAAATAGGTCCGTAGCTGCATACAAATATATCCTGCCAAATTATTGAAATCTTTAAAATTGAAGCCATAACAAATTTGTAAGTTCTCGCTAATTTTTTTTTTCATATCTCTTGTTGTTCAGAACCTGTCGGTACGAAAGCTCCAGCATTCTCAACAGATTCCAAGGGCAGCATTTTTGAGCGAATGCTCAACTCAAGCTTTGCCTTACTTTGTCAAGCTCAGGCATTTCCGGTGCCATTGATCAGGTAAATTAATTGACTGATTGGTATTAGAAAATAAAAAACCTAAGGATACGTAGTCTCATTTTTTGCCTTTATATGGATTTACCTGTAACTTCTTCTGATCCTCTTTAATATTATAGAGCTTTGAACGCTTCAAGACTGTCAAGGTGACAGTCAAAACCCCAAAATATAAAATATGGAAACGAAAAATTCCCGACTATTCAGCCTGGTTCTGCATTCGGATTCATACAGAATCGGATTTGATTTCGATCACTTTTTTCTCGAAGGTGTTCTGTATTCCGATTCCAATATTCGAATCCGATTTTCGCGTATTTGTCGGAATTGAGGTGTTCTGCATTTCGATTTATCGAAATTTTTTGTCGGAAATAATCCGACCAACTTTTTGTTGGTGAATTTGATTGTAAAAAATTTTAAACTTTTTAACACATGCGATTTTTGTGGGAAGAGTTAGGGGAGGAACTCAATATTTTTAGTCCACCAATAAAAAAAGTGCCGAGTGGAAAAAGGTAGACCTGTTATTATTTAATTTTTACCATGAATGATAATTAGTCTAGACATGCTGGGAAATGCAAAATCAGAAAAAAGTATTTCTGGAGAATACAAAGCGCTCCAGGGAATACTAGGTGCAATAATAATTGGCAACCAATCTAAAAAGGTTGAAAAAATAATCAAATTTCTATTTATATGACCATTTATGCGTTAGTGGGATCTGAACCCACATCCTCAACATGCTAGGCGAGTACTTGCTCTACTACGCTATTGAGATCCACAATTCTTATTTTCAATTCTCAAATTTAAACTTTCAGTTTATTAAACGCCAAAGTGACAGGTAAAAAATAGCTGGATGAGTTCGAATCGGAATTGTTTTCGTTTCGAACATGTGAAATTCGATCGGATTGCAGAACACCTCTAAAAATATTAATCGGAATTCAATTTCGATTCAGAATCAATTCCGAGTCGGAATACAGAACAAGGTTGGTTGTGTAATTTCCGAAACAAAAAAATCTCGACGCGATAAAATCCCGATATGAGACAAGTTATTCCGACGAGGTTATGGTGCAAAATAATTTTTTGCAGCAGTTTTCGAGCAGATTTGGAAAAGCTTCCAAACAACACAACTTTCAAGCAGTTTTTTAAAAAATCTTTAAAAAACTTTAAAATCTTTAAGATATTTTAATACATATTTCAACTTGTATTGATGAAACGAATACTTCTTCCTCCTTAAGCATCACATAATATCTACTTATATCATAGAACCAATGGGTGTTAAAGCTCCAACTTTTGCTTCTGCTTCAAAAACTAGTAGCTTTTGGAAACCGCACAAGACAGACTTAGTTTTACTCTGTCATGCTCAAGCATTTCCCGAACCCCTTTTCAGGTAACATTTTACAAGTTCATTTCAACATTAATTTTTACAATAATCTTTTATCGATGGAGTGAGCTGGTTATATTAGCCATTTAAGTTCATTTCAGAACCAGTAAGTGCTAAAGCTTTTCAACAGATTCCAATGCATTTCCATACGCACGACATGTTAGTACTAGTTTTGCTTATATAAGCTGTCTCCCTTTCTCTTTTTTTTCGCAAAACACTGCTAGCTGGTTCTTGTGGGGATCGTACCTTAAAATTAAAATCTTAAAATTTTTACCAAATCGTATGTTAATTAATTTACTCGTATACTTGTCTTTTACTAGTTTATTAATTATAAAGACTTGTATATTTTTGATAAACTTTTATATTTTAGAACCGGTAGGAGCAAAAGCTCCAACTTTTTCCAGCGATTTTAAAAGCTTTACCGTAGCGCGCAATATTGGACAAGGCTTTGCACTTCTCTGTCAAGCTCAAGCATATCCTGTACCTTCAGTAAGGTAGAGCCCACTAATACTTTTTTTCATATTTCTTTTCTATTAATTTCATATTTTAGAACCGGTCGGTGCAAAGGTCCCCACGTTTTCTAGTGATCTTACGAGTTTCGCATTTAGGCGTCAGTTGAGCGAAAGTATAAGTCTTCTGTGTCAGGCACAAGCTTTTCCAGTGCCTCTCATTAGGTTAGCTTGCTTGGAAACAGCAGAGAAAACGGTTAATTAAAATTAAAAACTCAAAAGCTCAAGTCTCAAACTCAAAGTTATTGTAACTAAGAATTATAAAGTTTTATTTTTCTCGTTTTATTCAAGCCGTTTATTTAATGGTATGTACTCGTACAATCTTTCTTCCCCTTTTATAGAGCCTGTCGGCACCAAAGTTCCAACTTTCTCTGGAGAGTCAAAAAGCTTTACTTTCGTCAAAGCTATAGATAAAAGTTTTGCACTACTCTGTCAGGCACAAGCTTTTCCTGTCCCATTCATCAGGTTAGTTTATTTTTTATAAATTTATTGCTTTTCCAGTGGTTTAGTATTGGCTTTCGCTTTTTGCACCGATCTATCAAATTATTTAATTTAAGAACCTGTTGGCTTCAAAGCTCCGTCCTTTCCAAACGATGATAAAAGCTCTAAATTTTTGCGTATGGTTGGTCAAAGTTTTGCCCTTTTTTGTCAAGCACAAACCTATCCAGCGCCTAATAAGGTGCGCACATTACATTATCGATTGTATTTAACTAGCAGAAACAGGCAGTTTTTATATGTATTCTTAAAACTCCAGCCCATAGAGTCCGTCAGAGTTCGATATTGACTTCAACATCAACGTGATGCTATGGCCCAATGAAAACTTCGACTTCAATTTACTGCACTAAAATGTAAACAAACTGCTAGCAAATGAGCTGACGCAGTCGAAAAGTTCGCAACTTTCGACTTCGACTTTGACGGATGCGTTGCTTATGGGCCGATGCTCGTAAGAAAGCATACATTTAACTCGTTCTGCCAGTTCTCTTTCTCTTTCTGACAGACGGACTCTATGGTCCGGAGCCTTTAGCTTACGTTTTAAAATGTTGGCCTCACAAAAGCTCAGAAATCTTTCAGAACCTGTTGGCAGTGTTCCGCCACGAATTTCTGGTGGCCGCTTGCAAGAACTTATAGTGGAAGCTACCAACATCTTAGGTATTCTTTGTTTGGGGCAATCATTTCCAACTCCAGCCTTCAGGTAACCCATTAAAAGTCTGTGGTATGAAGAAACCCTAAAAACTAGCATAATCTTCGATCTCTGATGAATTATTTTTAGCATAACTTGCATCCTGTTTAGAGTGTTTTAGTATATATTTTATTGACCGTAACGGAAACGAGGTATTTAAATTTGAATGAAATTTGGTGCTCGTAAATATTAGGTGCCCTGTCCTAGTTCACGAATGATGACATTTATTAGTGGTGCCACACAACTGAGATTTGGGCGATCTAAAGCCTGTCTCATTCGCGTCTCGACTAAAAAGTTCTGCTTTTGGTTCTCGTCTCGTCATTATGGGATTTTGTTTCGTGTGAATCACTAACATTCGTTATGAATTTAATAACTCTTCCACGTTTTTCCTACATAGAACCCGTTGGTACCGTAGCTCCCACTATTTCTGGAGATCGTTTACAAGAATTAACCCCGGGGAAAAACCAAAGTTTTTCCATACTATGCCTGGGTCAGGCATATCCAATGCCAGTTTTTAGGTAATTTTGTTGAGATATTTTGCCCAAGTTTCATAATTAAAGTTATGTCCGACTGTTAATGGTGATGATGGTGAAAATGGTTCCTCTTGATAATTTTTAGTGGATAATTAGGACGAGGTGAGGTTATTTTTCTTAGATATTCAGGGATAGCATGGCATAAAATAGAAATATAGAATAGGGTTCAAAGAGGTATAACATCTCAGAGAAAGGTTAAAATGAGTCAATGAAATGCTTTTTATTTAAAAACAAACACAACACACAGATTTCTGAAGTTTCACATTAAGTGACAATGTCACTTTCTTCTGATTTCTGAAGTTTCACGTTAAGTGACAATGTGACGTCAAGTCTGAATAACTTCTTGTGTTGTAATTCTTGGTGAAATCATACATTGATTGTAATTATTGTAATCATTCCCGCTTACGAATCTTGTATTTAAATCTGGCCGAATTTGCATTCAAGTTTAATACAAATCTTGCATTGTGATTTAGCCGCACAATATTCTATCCCCGTTTGTTGAGTTCGCGTGGATAGCTATCCCCACTAACCTAAGCGTCTACCCGCTTATTTTTCCATAAAAAATTTCTCGTAAGCGTAAGCGTTACATTCGTATATCGACGTATTCAGTACGTACGATATCCCGTCTTTTTTTCTTCGCATCTCATTCGTAACATGATTTCACACGCTTTCATTTGCTCATTCTTAACCAGACTCGAAAGTTTCAGCCTTAAGGAAATTGACTCTTTTTTTCTTTTCTTTTTCTCTTTTCTCTTTTCAGATGGTATAAATTTATTGAAGGCTCCACCCGTAAACAAGCCGTGGTGTTGAATGAACGCGTGAAGCAGGTCTCTGGTACTCTAATCATTAAAGATGCTATTGTTGAAGATTCCGGAAAGTATCTGTGTGTTGTCAACAACTCGGTGGGTGGCGAAAGTGTTGAAACTGTGCTCACCGTGACTGCTCCTCTGGCGGCTAAGATCGATCCAGCCACGCAAACTGTCGACTTCGGACGTCCTGCTGTCTTCACCTGTCGGTATACGGGAAATCCCATCAAAACGGTCAGTTGGTTAAAAGATGGCAAAGCGATTGGACACAGTGATCCCGTATTGCGTATTGAATCGGTGAAGAAGGAAGATAAGGGAATGTACCAGTGTTTCGTACGTAATGATCAGGAATCAGCTGAAGCGAGTGCTGAGTTGAAACTGGGCGGTCGCTTTGATCCACCCGTAATAAGACAAGCTTTCCAAGAGGAAACTATGGAACCAGGACCAAGTGTATTCTTGAAGTGTGTGGCCGGCGGCAATCCAACTCCAGAGATTTCGTGGGAACTCGATGGCAAAAAGATCGCTAACAACGATCGCTATCAAGTGGGACAGTATGTGACTGTTAATGGTGATGTGGTGTCGTACTTGAATATCACTTCCGTGCATGCCAACGATGGGGGTCTTTACAAATGCATTGCAAAGAGCAAAGTGGGCACCGCAGAGCACTCGGCCAAATTAAACGTCTATGGACTGCCCTACATTCGTCAGATGGAAAAGAAAGCTATTGTAGCTGGTGAAAATTTGTTCGTGACATGTCCCGTGGCTGGTTATCCCATTGATTCCATTGTCTGGGAACGCGGTAAGTGGATGCCTTCTTCATTGACCTCGGTTACGTGTTCATAATTTATAGACACACTTTTTGACTTACAGACAACCGGCTTTTACCAATCAATCGTAAACAAAAGGTCTTCTCTAACGGTACACTCATCATTGAGAATGTAGAACGGAATTCTGATCAAGCAACCTATACTTGCGTCGCTAAGAATGCTGAAGGCTACTCAGCTCGCGGTTCACTTGAAGTACAAGTTATGGGTAAGTCTTAAGCTAAATTTTATTATAGGCTATGTCCTTTTGCCTCTCGAAGCAGTTGACAATTGAAGCAAAAGACAGTCAATCAGTGTTTATCAATCCTGCGGGACAGCAAAGTGTGGAAAATTAAAAATTTGTCCGTCTGTGATTGCCTCAGAATAAATTCAAATTGCAGCCAAGAAACACTCGCACTTCACTTTGTTGTCCTAAGATAACAATTTTCGAAATTCGTCAATAATATCAGGGTTATCAGTGTATCTAATGGACCATAGATACTAAAAACAACGTTGGCTTTCTTTCACCGTGTTCCTTATCTGTAATCGTAATAGTACCGCCACAAATCGTCTCTTTTAATTTCGGGGCTGATGTGTTTAACATGGCCGACATGGTGCATTGTTCATCAGGGAGATACTGCGTTGGAGCTATTTTGGAACACAATCCAACAGCCGAGCTACGGACGCAAATTGATGACCAATGATGGAATTTTTATCACAAAAACTACGCAACAAATTAGCATGTTAAGTATTGAATCAGTACATGCGCGACATCGTGCCAATTGCGCTTGCGTAACCAAAAACAGTGAAGGCCTGGCTTTTCACATGGCCGAGCTAACTGTTAATGGTCGGTGTACACCCCTTTTTGAAGTCTCCCTCTCCAGTTGAATTAGTTTTTAGTTTTTTACTTTTTTCTTTTTTGATGAGAGTATATACATATTTTTTAAACCCGTTTTAAATCCTCTTGGTACCTTATATAAGGCTGCACAAGAAATCTTAAAAGCAGTTTTAAAACACAGAAAAATTTTCACTCGTTGCCTGCCGTGCTGTCTTTGTTTTCACACACCAAGTCATGAGTATCGAAAAATTTTTGAAAACTCGACACAGGACGAGTCTAAAATATGTAAGTAAGAGCGTTAACTTCGGTCCACTATCATTTAACTTACAGAAAGTAAATTTCGATCTATTCACACCGCCTTATATGGTGTTATATAGCAGTGGACGTGTTACGGCCATTTTCTGTGAGATGACTTTCACCAATACGACACGGCAATTAAACTTAAGCTTTTACGTCGGACTGTAAGCTAAGAAATTCAGGTTTCAAATCGGAAACATTAATATTTACTTAAAAATTTACTTAAAAAACTCCCATTTTTGGGAGTATATTTCAGTCTGAGACGGCGAACCCTAAAATAAAAATTTTAGCTGCAAATTCACTGTACAGGCTGAGAAATTGAGCTATAAGCACGGATGAACTCATATTCGCTGTAAAAAGTAGGCCTGGCACTTTAAGTAAACCATTAAGGATATTTTCACCGGAATAGAAAGGCAAAATCTTTTATAGCAAATAAATCAGTTAATAAATCAATGCTGTCTCCCGATTCAGAAAGGCAATGAGACTCTTTTTTATACCCTACACCTAAAGGTATTCACTTTGTTTTTCTATTTGTAACGCAGTAAAGAGGTGTGGCAGGTATAGAAAAGTATATATATTCTGAATCCAAAATCTGTCTCCTGAGTCGGTTTATCCGTCCGTCCGTCTGTCTGCCCATCCGTCGGTGTGTGGAAATCACGATTATAAGAGAACCAATGGAGGTGTCATCACGAAATTTAGTACGAATATTCTTTGTCATCCTAAGCTGCTTGGCATTAAAAATGGAAAAGATCGTACAAGTGCCTCGCCTACTTTTTATAGCGAATTTATCCGTGCTTAACCATAACTTTAAATGGTTTCGGCTCCTTGCACTGTAACTAAGGGAGGTCTGCCCATTGACATCATTCGACCAAGAACGACGG
Organism: Conops quadrifasciatus; assembly: GCA_949752815.1. Lineage (NCBI taxonomy): Eukaryota > Metazoa > Arthropoda > Insecta > Diptera > Conopidae > Conops > Conops quadrifasciatus. Next base: position 22,596,931 of record OX457077.1, on the reverse strand, counting down.
AAAAATTTTGTCTACGACGGTCTAGTGGTAACCAGGGCGATACAGCGCATGAGCGCTAGCGGGGTAGCGGTGACTGGTACCAGCCAACAAATGTGTGCCCTAACCACAGAATATGTAAGGGCTCGTCACACTGGCAATTAAATGTGTGTATCGACAAAGAGTGGTGGCGTATCAAAGCAGTGGGCGTGTCTTTAATTATTTGTTATTAAAGTTCAAGTGTTGTTTTTCTTCTGTTTCTCTTCTTTGGATTGTTTCTTGTTGTTTTTGTTTTTTGAGTAAATAATTTTTTGTGCATCATTCTATTATAATTAAATCAAATCCATTCGATATTTCTGAAAGTTTTCTGGTGAGGAAGGAATCATCGAATTGGATATGTTTTTTGCCTCCTGAACCGTGAATAGCCTCCCGTCGACCGCCCGAGCGGCATTGCTTGGGCGAAAAACGTTGGTCGCATCTACACCAACGATGATTTGGTTCCTAATGTTTAGGAATAGCCAGAATTGACAATGCCAATAATTTGAAGCATTCTGTGATTCATCTCGTTAATAATTCGAAATATATTTTAACATTTTCGTCTCTGAGTCTCTGAAACGTCTCCAAACGTCTCTGAGTGTATGACCTCTTTTTGAGGTTTTTTTTACCTCTCTTTGCCTCAAATACTACTAAACTCAAACTTCTGGTCTGGTATTGCACCGTCAGCAAGGGCGACTTATCCATTAAGATAGCTTGGATAAAAATGGCGGCGGTTTATTTACGAGCGATGGCATAATTGTAATCCGGACAATTTAACGTGTCAGCGTTTTGAGTATAAAATCGGTGCGTGTTTATGACACCAGCAACTATTCATGTATTGCTAGCAATAATGCCGGAGCTGCTACCATTTGGAAAAATCGGATGTTTTCGCCATTAATGGTTGTAAAAAAAATCTCTTTCAATTATTTTTCGTTTAGCAATACAATATATTGTATTTTTTTTAATGGCTTATTTTTTAATTTTTTCTATTCTTCACATACATACTTAAATCCGTGTGATTTTGTTAGTACACAAAGCGGAAAGGAAATGCCAACACAATTTTAAATTTATCGAACAGTTTAGAAATGTAAGGAAAAAAGTGTTTGATATCAACAACCCAAGGTAGAGATCCATTTTAAGTTATATAAGTCCATATCAAGTTATAAGGTCCTAAGTTATGACTTCTACCTGTGATCAGTTTTTTTTATATTTTGGTTTTCATATTGTAAAAATCTGGCAGATGATTGAGTATGAACAGCTGTTTGCCAATTATATTTGATACAGAAATTTGTAGATATAAATAAAGTTAAAATGCCAAAAATATCCGTGAGCGTTTCTTCTTTTAATCGTTCTGAAATGCAACGATGTAAATGCTTATTCTGTTGAATATTTTTTTCCATTTTTACTGACTTCCTCGCTCTCCAAACTCATTTAAATTTGGCTTATTTATTCGAATTTTTGAATTTTTTTTAACTTTAAATTTTAAATTTTTTTAACATACTGACAGATTATGATTTGTCGAAAAACATAGCTGTGAGAATTATATGTGTACTATCAACAGAATATGTACGTGCAAAACAACAACAAATTTTCTATGACTCTCATAGAATTATAAGTTAGGAGATTTTATGACGTATGAGTGTAAGTCTGAATTGCCTAGTTATTTCTCATTTCACCTTCTTGATGCACAGTATTGGCACAAATTTTGCCCTTTGACTTTGTGAACCAGTTGAAGCTCTCTATATCCACAGTCAATTGTGCCGTCACCAAGGGTGATTTACCGATTGATATTTTCTACAAATTTAATGGCTACATCGGTTCTAATAATGGTGTTGAAATCACACGAAGTTGCAGTATGCATCGCGTTAAATCTGCCCGATCGCGACATATGGGAGCGCATGTTTCGTGGCGATATATAAAGCGGGTAGCGCCGACCATACGTCGATACTACACGGTAACAGTACTCAATGATTCGCAATATATTCATATATGTATGTATTTATATTTTTGAATTTTTTCCAATATCCGTGGAATGATATTGGACGATTGGAGAATGAAAGTGCGTGAGGTGGTTGAGGCTGTAGGTATCTCAACTGAGCAGGTATATCACATTTTACAAAAAGATTTGGATATGAAAATGCTATTTCGTTTTTTCCAACCTGAAGAAATGTTGGCAGTAATAGATTTGGGTCGAATCATTAAAACAAAGGCCTATTTCGAGGGCCTTGAGAAAACCTATTATTTCAAAGGAATAAAAAAAAAATTTAAAAACTTTGGGCTAAATGTATCGAGCTAAAAGAAGACGTTGAGAAATAAAATGCTTATTTGCCGAAAAAATGGAAGAATATTTACTCGCTTCAATGATTAGTAAAGATTAATCGAGTTGATTAATCAATTGATTAGTAAAAAGATAAACAAAAACAAAATATTGAAAAAGGCTTTAAAATTTTTTTTAAATTCTAAACTCCTTAAAACAATTACACGTTCGTGTCTTCTATTTTGCTGTTTGATAAAGATTAGCAAAAAATGCTGTCTGACATTAATTGAGTTTTTAGCCAATCGAGTGTTTATACTAGTTTTTATGCATTTTGAGAATACCAAAATTAACTGAACAACATCATTAACAATAACTCCTTTACAAGTAGTTATTGTTGTTGGTTATCGTCCCGTAGTATGATAAACAGCATTGTTAGAAAAAAAATCGGGTGTTTTGCACAATATGTGTGCTATGATTTTTAACGGTTTCAAATGTTGGTCTAACTCAACAACAATGAATCGATCGACCTTATTCTACTTTTGGTGATGAATCACCAACCAAAACCACAGTTTATGACTGGTTTGCAGAATTTAAACGTATTAGTTAAACGTACTAGTCTTAGTGACGAATTTCGTTGTTCCGGCAAAAATCAACGTTGTGCGAGAAAAGATTGAAGCGGATCGACATGTAACATATCAAAAGATAGAGCCATCCTTGGGCACTGGTAGCAATCGAATAGAAACTATTTAAGCCTTGTTCAGTGGCAGCGTCGAGCGTTCGCGGCGTTGCATAAAGAATCCAATAAAAGTAAATTCAACAGTCCGGAGTGCGCGTGTTTAGCGTCGCGTCCTGTTAGCATTTTCCCTAGCGTCCGCGTCTGGAACAATCGTGATTGTTTTTTCAAGCCGTCTTCGCGTTCAGTGTGTAGAATGACATGAGTGGGATTCAGAGCGGCTAATTGCGCAAATCCGAGCAAGTTTAAAAATATAAAATTTAGAGACAAACATTTCCAAGAAAGTTACCACGACGCTCACACGACGCGACGCGTTCAAAACGCTACCACTACGTGACGCGCTGAAGACACGTGGACTTTCGTACGAAACGTACGCAACGTAACGCAACGCGGACTTTCGACGCTGCCACTCTGTAAAAAAAATTAGATTCGAGTATATTTGACATTAAAAAAAATTACATACATATATAGTATATTTAAATCCAAAAAATGTTTTTAAAAAAGTGTCGAGAAATGTTGAAAAAAATGGCTCCGGAAAATTACGCCTGAATGAAATAAAGCCCACAATGGGCTTTATTTTGGCAAAATCGGCATTATTTCATAAAAAAATGAAATAAGGCCCACTTTAGGCTTTATTTCATTTTAAGAAATTTTCAAATTTTTCCGAAAAATAAAATAAAGCCCAAAAAAATGAAATAAGGCCCAATTTTGCGATAAATGCTGAAATGCGTTAGCTACGAAGCAGCTGTTGGACTTATTGGACGGGTTAATATACAAATACTCTTCAGAAAGGGGATGGTTTTTCTGGCTGAGGGTTTTAATCCCTGCTCCGGCCGAAGGCCGTCACGCAGAAGGACCCTGGATAGAGGAAGACTTTTTGGCAAGGAGATGGTTTTGTTGGCTGAGGGTTATAATCCCTGCAATTTCATTTCAGCATTTAAGTTCAATCGACGCCGTAATTTTGGGCGTTATTTCATTTTTAAAAATTTTAAAATTTGTACAAAAAAATGAAATAAAGCCCACGATAAAATGAAATAACACCAAAATTTTACGATTTCAAATCTTCATATAAAAAAAAAGTGGGCTTTATTTCATTTGGGCGTTATTTCCCGGAGCAGAAAAAAATGTACAGTGTTGTTTTAACTTTTGAATATATTTTCGTTAAAACTTTTTAGTTCGTTTTAAAAACGTTTAATATACAAAAATTCTTTTATTCGATACCATGTTTATTTAAATGTTTGATTTGGTTTTCTAATAACATATTCTCTGAGGGATTTATTATTGCCCTCAGTGCCTCCTTCCATTGTCCCCTTTTCTTTCGGTGATGAACCTGTGAATACCGGTGAGAACGCTGGCGTCCAGTGTGTGCTACAGAAAGGTGATGTACCGATTACCATAAAATGGACTCTTAACTCACGCCCCCTGCTAAACGGACAAGCGGGAATCACGATATTAAAACTTTCGGCCAAGACAAGCGTTTTGAATATTGCATCCGTGGATCAACATCATGGCGGCATCTTCAATTGTGTAGCGGAAAACAAAGCCGGTTCTGTTGAATTCAGTTCTGAGCTCAAAGTCAACGGTTTGAGCATATTTGCTTGGTTTTGTAGTGCTCTTGTTTCTTTCTCTTGAATAATTTTTGCATGACCTTTTAACATTTCCTATGGTTACCTACTAACAGTCATAAATTGTAGACTCTGAATGTAAATCGCTTTCGTCGTCCCAGGCCTGAAATCATGAATTCTCATAGGCAATGAGTCTATCAGTTTCGGCGACATGGCCCAAATTCAATGCATGGCCTAGAAACAGAACATTTAACTAGAAACATAATATTGTGGGCTCTACAAATGCATCGCCAACAACAAGACACGCAGGTTTCATAGATGTATTACATGTTACCGTTTAGATCATAGTTTCTTAAACTGTGTTTCGCCGACACAGTGTGCTCTAAACACATATGTGTTTTGGAGGCCCGCACAGCCGTCACCGGACGTCCGCGAAACAATTTTGACACTAACTTGTTTTGAAGATTTACGATACATGAAAAACAAAACAATAGACTCTTATTCAAAAACGTACGTTGTTGCTATTCTACACGCTTTTCGACGAAAACAGCACCAAATTTTGTTACATAAGGTTGAAAACAAACAATGTGACATATGTCACAGAAAAAAACAGCTAAAAAGCAGTAGTTTTCATTGAATTTGTCGGAAGTTTCTGAAATTTTCTTTAATAAATAAAAGTGTTTTTTCTATTTGTGTGTCTATTTTCTATTTTGTGAATAGTGGAAAAGTGAAAAAAAATTTGCAATAATAAAAGTGTTAAATCATCAACAATTAGCATGCTTTTTGTGTATCTGGCCCAGACTTTATAGAATAACCCAATGATGTCAGCATCTTATCCCCTAAGAAGTCATAATGGAAATAGATTGTGTGCAGGAAATAAGCGATAATATAGTTGTAACAAAGGTAAGTTTAATGCTTACAAATTTCATTAATTAATTAAACTTTCAGAATTTTCTTATATTCTTTCCATGTTAAAATTTTAACAATGGGAACAACAAGAACATATGCCCTAAATGCATATACAAATGTACAGTGATTTTTAACTCGCAAGAACAAAGGATTTCATTCGCAAGAACATGGTAAGCATTCATAAATCTTTCTTGCAACATTCATAACCACTTGCGAATTCTTGTTCAACTTTTTCTAGCTTTGTACTACGATAGCCGCATTCATATATGCAGTAAACGAAACTAATCTCAAAATGATGTTCGTTGGTCAATTGGAGCACCCAAAATTAAATTCCTCGCATGCTGAATATTTAGTTGGTACCAGAGCACGACGATGTCTTACACAAGAACCGAACCATATTTTGCAAAGGACAGGCTTGAACCTTTTAAAATCTTCTAAATAGAAATCAGAAAATAACATCTTATACATTTTCGATGCAGGGCGAAATTAATATAACTACTATCTTACATATTAATATCAAATTACTATAAATGACTATATGTATTACTATTACTATATTACATACTATTGTTTCTGATAAAAAATCATCATAATTTTTTTTCTCACGTAGATGTGCCATTTTATAATAATGACAACAAAATAAGCAAGAATTCATCGACCTTTTTGTAATTTTTGCTAAAACATAATTTTTAAATACATGAATAATTATTGAAATAAAATAATATTTATTTTATTTTTTAGATATTAGAAAGATATATCAGCGAAAGATATATATATATATATATATATAAGCTTATATATATCTATACTAATATTATAAATGCGAAAGTAAGCCTGTCTGTCTGTTATCTTTTCACGGCTAAACCGCTGCACCGATTTTGGTGAAATTTGGTGTGGAGATAGCTGGATCCCTGACGAGGGACATAGGGTACCTATTTTATAAAAAGTCAACCTCTAAATAGGGGATAAAGGACTGTAGGGGAATTCAGTCTCAATTTTAAATTAAGTTAACATTGTGCTGGACAGAATAGATGTCAATAATAAATGATTTTATATCATGGTAAAACACAAACAAGCAAGAAGTATCTCTGGGACCCTCGAGTTATCAAGGAAACCCTATAATGGGCCCCTCCTATCCAAATAAAAAAGTGTCGTGTATATCATATGTACGAGTATGTACATATACATACTGCAAGCAAACGACTGTGATGTGTACATATGTATATCATTCAATCAAACTAAGTTAGAGCGAGCACTATTCCACGCGAACGAAGTTGCGGGCAACAGCTAGTATAAGATATATATCGTAGAAAGTTATATCAGCAGACCGTAGTTGCCAGATCCCGCAATATCGAATTTTCATTGAAAAATCCTTACATTTCTAATAATTTTTTAATAAATACTTCAAATATGTTAAATCTGGTAACGATGTGTGTGTCGGCTGAGTTGCAGTACAAAGCAAATCGAAGAAAAAGTGTACGTTCACAAACGTACACAAGACCCATTGCTGGGTCTTGTTAGAGAATTGTTTGCTTTTGGATTGTGTTGATTGTGAATACAGTATTTAGGCTTATGGCTCGTTTACACAGTGCAAGCTGCTGCCTGGCCAGTAGACAGCTACTAGACTTGTCAAATTCCTAGGCAGCAGCTCGGCTCGCCTTTGCTGTCTACACGACACCTAGCTACTGCCCAGTCCTAGTCGAGTCGCGATGTCGAGTGAACTTGTTTTAATAAAAAAAATCAGTAATACCAAAGAATATACAATGTATAGAAGGCGCATCTCATACAAATTTTCGGCCAAAAATTTTGGCTCTGGTGTACGTACCAGTACGTTTTGAGTGTTTTTTGAGTTTCTCCTCATTCTCTCATTTGTTTAATAACTTTGTCTCTTTTGGTCTCAACCTCTCAACCAAATTGCAACTTTTCGTTTTCGTGTTCTCTTCTCGCGTCTTATTCGCGACTCCATGCCAGGTGTTCTTTTTAGGCTAACGATGGGTTGAAGAATTTTGAATGCATGTGTTTGTGTCATTTAGCGTCTGTGGGTTTCGTATGTGTAGGATATTCTAGAGTTTGCTGAGTTCACGACGCCAGACGTCGACAATAGATGAAAACGACAGAGGAGAATGTCTTTTTGGCAATTAGAAGAACGTAGCGCATCTGCGTTTTTTCTTATTGAAAAATTGAGGAAAAATCTCGGTATACTCGATGAATTTTTTCCGGTACAATAAATTGAAATAATTTTTGATAAAAGTACCTGAATTTAATCCTCGGTGTTCACTTTTTTTATTAAATTAAAAGACTTTTGAACATTGGGGATAACAATAAATTTCTAATTCAATAAAAAAAGGATATATAAATTGTCCAAACATAATAAATAATATATGTATTGTTATATAAATATATAGTGTTATAAATAAATTTAAATTTTTTTTAAAAATATGAAATTCAAGAAATTATTAAATATTATTTACAAGCAAATAAATAATATTTAATAATTTTACAAAAAACTTTCAAATATTTTCATTTTTATCAACAATCTTATAATTATTTTAATTTTCAATTATTCTATCAATTGAAATTTTTGAACAGATAATCAAAAATTTCTAGTTGCGGCCGCAAGCGCCGACAACCTTGCCACCACACAACCAAAGCATACATAGACGTATAAAATTACCTAACACAAGCAGCAAACAACGGTATATCGTCATAAGCGACGAAACGAAAGGGAAAGAAATATACATAAAATGCATTTGGCTCGGGCCAAGAACGAAAAAAGAAATCGTTCAAATCCTTTGATAATAAGCAATGATAGTGTGAGGGAAACGAAGAGAAAATAGAAGCAATTCACACGAATGGCAAGAGCTCGGGCCATGATGCCAATGCTAAGCAGAAAGAGCGGAGAAAACCAGAAAAAACCAAAGCAAAGGCAAAATAAACTTTTAAAGCAGTGACGCTTTTTTCACTCATTTTGCTTGCACCCGCTTTCTGCCGACCGACCGCATCTGATCCCGAAAATTGGAATTTTTTAGTGATGCACCTTCTATATATTGTATATTCTTTGGTAATACGCTCTATGACAACAATATTATGTCAGGAATTAGAAAATATCTATAACCATAGCCAATATCAATAAATTATTTTTGTTAGTAAATTAATTAATAACAATTTAGATTAATTGTTTTAATTATATAATCCATTATATCAAACCATTTTATGGATGGTTTTTAAACCACGTCTGCGCTAGCGCCACTCTTCTTGCTTTTTTCGATTTTATTCACTTCTTTATTGTAGGTGGATCGTAAATTTTTTATTTTCTTGGTTACCTCAATGGTGTTACCTAGGTGCATTCCTTTTGCGATATGTTCCAAAGATGCTTTTCTCATATCTCTATTTCGATAGTTTATATCGAAACAATTCCACAGGTTTTCTTCCTGACATGAAATATTATTGTCAGAAGACCATCTATCCGCAGCCATTTCGAACAATTCGGTGTAGTACAAAGAAAAAAACAGCTGTTTCACGCACAGCTGTCTGGCTGGCACAGCGAGCAGGCGAGTGAAAACAAAAAATGTTGAAGTAACTCGGATGCGAGCTACTAACCAACTCACACGTATGAGTTACTCGTAAGTTACGCCCAAACGTTGCGAGTTACTGCAGTGCAGCTACTCGGAAGGCTGACTCGTACGCTAGCTCGCACTGTGTAAACCAGGCATAAGTCTCCAAAACGATGTAAAATTGCTACGGTTTCCGCAACAAGAGTTGTACTAAGGTGGGGGGGGGGGGGGGGGACGAAGAAGGGGGCGTCGGCGAACTATTGTACATAAGTTTCAAAACCCATGGGTTAGTTGATTTCAAGGAGAGACTTTTTAAAACGTTTTTATTAGGTCGCTTTCGTTCATGTTCGGTACAAATTTTAAAACTGATTTTAAACTAGCTTCCCCGTGAGCTAGAGACTTGAAATTTTAACCAAAGCTCAGAACTGAATGACAATGCAATATATTGTATAAACTAGGCACCACGCCCACTTACAAGCAGGTAGTTTGGGTCTTTTTAAAATGTCGGTACAAATTTTGAAATTGATTTTAAACTCACTTTCCGAGAGGCTAGAGATCTTAATTTTAACTATAGCTCAGAACTAGATGACAATACAATTATAAGCATTAACTAAGCACTTAATAATAAGCATTAACAATGGGTATACTCGTAACAGCTTATACTTATATTAAAAAGTTAATAAGCTATTGCCAGTTATAAAACAAGAGCCCTTTTCTGACTAAGACAAAAAGTTGAAAATTAAATATAATTTTATCACAATTACGGGAGAAAAAATAAAAGTATCGGTATGAAATTTAGCACGAATATTCTCTGTCATCATAGGCTGTTCAATATTGAAAATGAGGAAATTTCGACTGGGCCACGCCTACTTTTTATAGCAAAAATGTATTTTCCCACGCTTATAGTCCAATTTCTCAGCTTGTAGAGTGAATTTGGAGCAAATATTTATTACCCAGTCCATCGTCTCAAACTAAAATATACTTTCAAAAAAATTGGAGTGGTCAATTTTTCAATTGATCGTCGTCAAAACAAGAGAGAACGGGTAGAAGTATCGTCATGAAATTGGGCACGAATATTCTATCACATGATGTTGAAAATGTAGAAAATACAGAATCCTGCGCAAAGTCTCCGCATAGAGAGAAACTGTTGGCAGCGAAGCCGAGGTTTTGTCTACCAATGGTTGTGATCTCTGCCGCGGCCACTGCTAGTTTGTTGTAAGAATCTTTTATATAAATTTTTTTTTTTAATTCGATACCATGTTTTGTTCTCTTGGTTTGTATTCGATGTTGAACAAAGCTTGAGGAAAATATCTTTAGAATTGTGCGCTCTTCGACTAGTAAATAGTTTTTTATATCTTTTTGCTGAGCAGCCGGGGTACTTGTAGGCGTTAACAAGTACACGCCGGGTTATCCATTAGTAACCGAGCATTCTGTCTATTTGACATATAAAATATTTTCAATAAATGTGTCAGGAAATGTTGGAAAAATTGTGAATTGTTTTTTCAAATTTTGAATAATTTCCTTTAAACTTTGTAGTTTGTTGTAAAAATGTTTTATATTAAAAAATTTATTTTTATTCGATACCTGTTTTGCTCTCTTGGCTTGTATTCGATGTAGAACAAAGTCAGAGAAAAATATCTTTAGAATTGTGCTTCACTAAAAATTGCAGAAGCCATAACATTTCAAAATCTATGGGCTCATTGACCTACTGACATACCGTAATACATATATCCGTACATACATATATCAGATTGTTGTTATGTCAACTACAAAATAGTTTCGGTATATCAATTAATACCAAAGAAATATTAAAAAATGCATCCTTCCATTTATAACTTTTGTCTTCATGATTCTTCTTAGTCTCTCCACAAATTCAACCTTTTACATTCGGTGAGCAACCTGCCAACGTTGGGGAAATTGTTGGAATTTTTTGCTTAGTACCCAAAGGTGATGTACCCATCGAAATTCGTTGGACCTTAAATTCGTCACCGATTATTTCTGGCGAGCATGGTTTTACGCTATCACGCGTGAATGCACGAACCAGTTCATTGAATATAGATGAGTTGGAGGCGCATCATCGCGGAACCTACAAATGCATTGCATCAAATAAGGCCGGTAGCGTTGAGCATACGTCCGAATTGCAAGTCAACGGTTAGACTCGGTTTAATTTTAGATTGCATAGTTTTGGTTTTTTGTTATTCAATTAAATAATTTCTTTTTTGCTTTACCTTATAAAATTCCTCATTTCCTTAAACAAAAATCACAAAAGGGACTGTAAAATTAACGGTGGGACTGTTTGATCATGTGAAATCACAAAACTTTTGGTTTAAAATTCCAAGGGAAGGCCAATCCTTAAATCTGAATGCATAACCCCCGAGAGCACTTGCAAGAAAGAAATGCGCCACTAAAATGTTTCTACTTGGAAAATAGATTTGACTATAGTTTTATTAATTACTTCTTGGATGCGATTGGCCGACCCATTAACCAGCGACTATTTCAAACCTTCAGCCTTGGTGTTGAGCTGGCAAATGTGGGAGAGGGCGCAAGAGTTTGTTGTGTGGTTAAGAAGAGTGATATACCGTTGGATATACACGGGTGGTGGCTTAATTCAACCATAGAGTAATAATTAACAAGAGGAAGAATTAGCCAAACGAAGAACGAAACCTTCGAACAAATAAAGAAAAGCAATGACCCTACAAAAATTTCGTTGTTTAAGATTCGGTCTTTTGTTACTCTATGATTCAGCTCAGAGTATTTGCCCAAATCCAATACACTTTTTAAAGTAAAAATTTAAGGTACGAGTATGTTTATCTTTCTTTCTTACTCTTTATTCTTTCAACCTTTAAAAGGTATTGATTATAAAAGAAAAGTAAAAAAGTAAGAAAAGTATAAGTATTGATTATTAAATAATAGTAATGAACAATGATTAATGAACAATTATTTGAATCATTGTTCATTATTCATTGTTAATTTTTCATTGTAATTTTAAATTAATAATTGATAATGAACTTCAAATACTCGTAGAATAAAAGAAATTTTTTTGTTGTAAAATCTTTACTACACTACTCAGTACCACCTCAAATAATGCCCTTCTTCTTCGGTGATGGGCCATCTAATTATGGTGATAGCACTGCTATACAGTGCATGGTCTTCAAGGGCGACGTACCTCTCCAGATACAATGGTCTCTGAATGGACAACTCATAACAAATAAACTTGCCGACATCCGTGTAATAAAAATGTCGCCTCGGCTGAGCTCGCTTAGTATCGATGCCATAAACGATAGACATCGTGGATTATTTAAATGTATTGCGATGAATCCGGCTGGTAGCAATGAACACATGGCAGAATTAGTTGTGAATGGTCAGAGCGTTGGAATAAGATAATGAATTAATCAAAATTTTTTAATGTATTAATTTTTTGTATTTCTTGTAAATATTGTTAATTTGTTCTTGTTTGTTATTTCACTAGCGAGCAACTGAATCGATTTAACCAAGTGCGCATATAAAATAGTTTTTTTAAAAAAATGATATTTTAAAGTTTATTTAAAGTGATTTAAATGATCTTTATGGCAGAACTAAAAACATGCTTTCTAAACCGCGAAAACTAAGACTCGCAACTAAAGCTTAGAAAATCATGTTTTACAGTTCTGTCATTCAGATCACAAAAAATAATAAATAAGTACTGTACTAATTTTTATGCTGTTGGTATCAATATAAAGCTAAATAGATAACCTTTAAAAAACTATATAGTGTTATATACATCGGCTTGTCCATTTTAAAACAACAACTGCTATATATTGTAGTGTTTACGGAAACAGGATCACCACATGATGTGTTTATGTATGTAAAATATAGAATAAAAAAGGTTCCCTTTTATTAAAAAAAATTTGACTTATTATACGGCGAGTCACGCCAATTTAGGCTGGCCACCATTTCTTACATGCTAGTTCTTATGCTAATACATATATTCTTATTACATATATACTTATTACACTATTTGGAAAGTAAGCATTTCGCTTTTCTTTCCTTATTACTCTACTTACATTCTAAAATTCGTCAATTGTTTACAATTGACATTTTTCTGATTGGTTATAAGTATTGATCAGTTTGCGAAGTGCATTGAGTGACAATTAGTGCAGCGTCAGCATAGTGTCACTTAATGTACTTCACGGTGGGCAATATGTGCATATGTTTTGGTCAATTTGAGTGGTGCAGTACAGTGGGTACACTACAATATGTTATGCGCACTTGGGATTTGAGGTTGTTCAGTTGCTTGCGAATAGTAGTTTTTAAGGGTTAAGCGTTTTTTGTAGAATTTAATGGATTTTATTCTCAAATACATTTTGTATGAGAATATGGATTACTCTTTAATTCTTTTTGCAATTATTTGGCCCTACTCGCTGCTTTCTTCCTATTTTCTTTTTCCTATTTTTCTCCCTCTTTCTTTGTATCAATGCATCACAACATCAGTTTCGATGCTGAGACCAATGAAGCTGATGGCGTCCAATTAACTTGTCACGTTGCCATAGATGATCTTCCTCGCGTTGGATTCACAATAACCGAACCCTATTCTCGCATGTTAACCATGATGCGCTCATCCATGATGCGCTCATCCACATTGCTAATGATTCTTGCTTGCTTAAAATTCGGAAAATTTGAAGGGGTATGTCAACGGTCGGCAACCTGTGGCTCAGTACAATCATACCTGTGGCTCTTAAGTAGTTTAAAAGTATTGAAAAATTGGCTCACTGGCTCTTAACTCCAGAAAGGTTGCCTATTCTTGGGGTAGGTTGTTTTGAGACAAGAAAAAAATCCTGTAATGGGCGATTTCCCCCCGTTCAGGCGCGAGAGTTAATTTTCTTAAAACCCGACTTAAAATCGAAAAGAATTTAAAAAAATAACAAGAACACTTAAATCATTTCCGTTTTTTGTTTTTAAAAGAATTGCTGATTCTGGTTATGTTTCCCTTTGTCGGTGCTCGCAAAGCTTTCAATTCCGTTAATCGTTGGGCCCACTTCGTTCCTGCGCTTGGCCCTTCTTCTCTCTCTTCCTCAGAACTCATTTTTCTAAATAGGACCGCGTGTCCCGGGTTTCGGCACCAATGTATATTCAGGCTAGTAGTTTTTAGCTGAACTCATATTATTCTTTCTCTATGTTTCTCTCCAAGTTTTACTTTATTCTTAAACTTAAGATAATTCAATTACAAGAAGACGAATTTTTATGATTTTCTCTTTCTGTACACTCGAATCCAAAAAAATACAAAAATCCCTCAAAGCCATAATAATTCACCAAAAAACATAACTCCATGCGGACAAGCCAGGGTGGCCAACTACTTCTTTCTTCTCCTTCATTGAGATGTCATTTCCACCTCAACATGCCGGCGACCTTGATCTGTCCCATTAAAGATCAACTTTCATCATTCCGGTTTTGGAATCAATGCTACTTTATGAATCGCTCGTCGGATGCATCCATGGTTCGTCTTGATATCTACCACCCGCACGTGCCCTGCATCATCTCGAATAGCTTTCGCGACTCTTCCAATCCTCCAGCATTTGGGGGGCAGATTTTCGTCTGCTATTAAGACCAAATCTCCTTCCGTGACGTTGCGTGTTTGCGTGGTCCATTTTGATTTGCGCTGAAGCTCATGCAGGTACTCAGCTGACCACCTTTTCCAAAAGTGTTGTTGTATTGCAGTAAGTCGTCGTCATCTGTTCAGCAGCGAAATCTTTTCATCTTCAATGGTAGGCTCGGATATCCCTACTAGTGGTTTGCCTACTAGAAAATGTGCAGGCGTTAGGGCCATTTCGTCGTTTGGATCCGTAGACAGTGCAGTTAATGGCCTCGAATTTAATATTGCCTCGACTTCTGCCACAACCGTGCTGAGCTCTTCGTAAGTCAAAAACGCGCTTCCAAGTATACGCGTGAGATGGTATTTTGCCGACTTGACTGCCGCCTCCCACAATCCACCAAAATGCGGTGAACGCGAGGGAATATGATGAAATTCGATATCAGCATTGATACAGTAGTTCGAAATTGTGCCTTGTATTTGTTGATTATAGAAGGCCTCACTAAACTCCTTTAGTTCCCTGCGAGCTCCAACAAAGTTCGTACCGTTGTCGCAGAATAGCCGTGTGCATAACCCCCGAAGCGCTATAAACCTTTTCAATGCTGCGATAAATGCCTTTGCTGATAAGTCTGACACTACTTCCATGTGCACAGCCTTGGTCGTGAAACATATAAATACTGCAACATAGCTTTTTGTAGTTCGCATTCCTCTTTGCTTGAAAGTTGTTATAATTGGGCCACAAAAGTCCACCCCAGTTGTAGTAAATGGCTTTGAAACGTT
Source organism: Conops quadrifasciatus (assembly GCA_949752815.1). NCBI lineage: Eukaryota > Metazoa > Arthropoda > Insecta > Diptera > Conopidae > Conops > Conops quadrifasciatus. Next base: position 22,581,555 of record OX457077.1, on the reverse strand, counting down.
AACTCTCTCGCTCGGTAAATTTCCCATAATTTGTTGTTGTAGTCACGGTCGAACTTTAAAACAGTGAAAACATCTCGTCGTCACTGACCGCACAACTTTTCGCACGTGAATAATCCAGAATCTTTGTCGTAGAATCGCTGTCAATGCTTGTGGTCCAGCGTGCATATTTTTTTCATGTATATAGCGCACGAAAGAGCGTACCAAATTACTGTTATCCGGTGACAGCATTTGATGTTTAGCGTCATACGGTAGGTCTGCGTTCCGTAGCCGACCGCCGACTCGCATAATGTCCACCTCATAACAGTTCTCAATAAAAACGCTCAAGCCCTTTAGTTTGCTTGAGGCGTGCACTTCGCCTTTCTTTTTTAGCGCATGGTATTCTTTGTAGAAATAATATTGCTGCAAGCAATACACCATACGAACCATTGCTTCGTCTAGTATTGTCGTATTTAAAACAGGTAGCTCACCATGCACCCCCTTTATTCGACGGGCTATACAGAGCAAAAGCGCGACTCGTTTTCGAACCTCATCAAAATTGCTTCGTCCTTCCAGCCACTTGACAAAGGCATTTTCCTTTTGGTCCATGGTTAACGCAGTCATATACTTCCGACGCTCTTCGCTGCATTCAGTGGAATTAATAACTTTAGTTGGTGGCCATTGATCGCATGCCCTTATTAGGAACGGTGGACCTGTGAACCAACATGACTCCAATAATTCGTTTACATACGCTCCTCTTGATATAATATCAGCCGGGTTTTGCGGTGACGGCGCATGTCTCCAATTCGCTTTAGCCGTCGCTTCCTGTATTAAGGCTACTCTGTTGGCCACAAAGGTTGAACAAGTTGACGGATGCGCCTTCAACCACCCCAGTACAATTTCAGAGTCGCTCCATTAAAAAAGAGCGTCTAGTCTTAGTCGCAGATTTTCTTGTAATTTAACCACCAATGTGGCTAGCAAATGAGCTGCCATCAGTTCTAGCCGTGGCAACGATTTTGTTTGGAGGGGTGCAACCCTTGATTTTGCACTCCACAGCCGAACGGTGACCATATTACTGATGTCGACCATCCGTATATAGACGCAACAACCATAAGCTCGCTCCGAAGCATCAGTGAATCCGTGCATCTCCGTATCCGCTCCACTGATAAAATCATCCATGTAAAAGTCAGACATCACCTTGCTGGCTCCCACAGGAAATTGCTTAACGTGATCTTCACCAAGTTTCTTCCGGCAGCGTGTTGCTAAATATGGTGCGGCTGTAGTTCCATAGGTAACGGTTAATAATCGATATACGTCAAGTCTTTTATCGGGAGCACTTCTCCATTAAATCGCTTGATAATCAGCATCCTCCTCTGTAACCCACATTTGTCGGTACATTTTTGTCACATCCGCTGTGACCGCAAATCTGTAGCATCGGAAACGCAGTACAATTGACAGTAAATCGTCTTGTACGATGGGTCCTTTCATCATGGTATCATTAAGTGATAATCCACTGCTCGTTTTGCAGCTGCAGTCGAAAACCACTCTTAACTTGGTACTCGTTGATTTCGGACGCAGCACACATTGATGCGGCGAAAAGTATTTTAAGCTCGCGATGTCTTCTGCTGCTACCCTTGCACATGTGACCCAGTTTTAGGTATTCGTTGATGAACTCTGCATACGCCGCTTTCATTTCTGGTCGTCTCTCTAGTCGCCTCTCTAGAGCCCGGAACCGCCGCTCTGCAATTTGATATGAATCGCCAAGCTGATTGATGTTATTTTTGAACGGAATTTTGACGACAAATTTTCCGTTAGTGTCTCTACAGACAGTTTCGCTGAATATACGTTCGCACTCTGCTTCTTCGTCAGTTAGAAACGATGACCTGGTTGTTATTTGTTCGGCCTGCCAAAATCGCTCTACCGCTTTGCTGAGTAGCTCAGCATTTTCTTCTGCTAGTTGTGTACAGTTCATCAAACTATGAACCCTTGAGCCATCTTCGTTGTCTAATTTCATGCATCCAGATACCAACCAGCCAAGCGTAGTTTTTTGTAAAATTGGTAACCTGGGATGAAGCTTAATTTGACCTACACACAATAAATCAAAAAAGATTTCTGCTCACAATAAAATCTCTACACGTGCTGGAATGTTATACTGCTGGTCCGCGAGCTCAATGTTTCTGGGTAGGTTCCAATTGGAGGTATCGACAAACTGGTCCGGCTTCCTTCCTGTTATTTTCGGCAATGTATAAAACTGCAGTGACCTCTCATAGTCATTTAGACGTGATTTAATTACAGCTTGCACTTTTCTTGTAATATTCATACCAAGCCCATTAACACCATTCACCTCCAGTGTACACGATCTTTTTGGCAGTCTTAAAGTTTGCGCTAAAGAATCACACATTAGATTAACCTGCGACGCCGAATCTAGAATAGCGCGTGCTGAGATGTATCGCCCACAATTATCCTTTATCAAAATGACAGCCGTTCCCAAAAACACTTGCCCCCCGCTGAATTCAAATTTGCACACAACGCAGACTTCTTTGATGTGTCCTCATAATTGCTGTTACCATCCGAATCAGTCCCATTCGCAGCAGTCGTAACATCTTCGTTTCGATGCAGTAATACATGATGAGGTAACTGGCATATGACGCATCTAGCAGCGCTACATCTGTTGCACCAGATCATGTTAATATGCTCATGTTAATAAATTTCGAACAATTTTCTAATTCATGGTCCCCTTTAGAGCACACGATGCACTTCAAAGGGTCTATAACCAACGTTGATGCATTTCGTTTATTAAAGAACCCCTTGGTTCCCTTATTACCATCCATTGATGGATTCTGCTTTTCTGCTACTCCCACTTTGCTTGCGACTCCAGATCTAACCTCTCCATTACTAAGTATATGATGAGAGCATTCGTAATATCTTCGTAGTTTCCCAGGGAAAGCATAGCACTTAATCTCGCATTTACCGTGTTAACAATTCCTAGTAAATGATTCGCACTGCCTTTGGTTGACTTTTCAATCGCAAAAATCGCCGCCATATGCTCCTGAAATATTAGCGCCTTTTTATCATAACATTTCTTTAATTGCTCCAACGCCTTAGGATAATTTGCTTCGGTTTCATCGAATTCTGCTATAGCTGATAATGGCCTTTCAGCCAAGCACTCCTTCAGTATTAGGAATCGTTCACAATTATCTAGCGTTTCATCTTGATGGACCATCTTGTTAAATAATGCAATAAACTTTGGGAATTCAGCATATTTTCCTTCGAATTTTGGAATTTTTATGTCTCTTCGTAAGCGGTTTATTGGTACCACGCCGGTCGCTGTATTTACCATGCTAATGTCAGCTACAGCCTTGCGCAGTTTTGGTATCAATGTCGATAAGCTTGCCTTTGCGCTCACGTACAGCTCTTCCACGTCACCAATATAATTAACATTAGCTGCAGTATCACTTTCTGGGCAAATTTTATCAATTCTTGCCTGTACGTTAAGAATCTGCTTGAAGTATGTTCTAAAATTCCGAGCCTACATTCTAGCTCCGCTACTAGAAGTGAACCACCCTTTGTCGCGATTAAATTGCTGATTCTGGTTATGTTTCCCTTTGTCGATGCTCGCAAAGATTTCAATTCCGTTAATCGTGGGCCCACTTCGTTCCTGCGCTTGGCCCTTCTTCTCTCTCTTCCTCAGAACTAATTTTTCTAAATAGGACCGCGTGTCCCGGGTTTCGGCACCAATGTATATTCAGGCTAGTAGTTTTTAGCTGAACTCATATTATTCTTTCTCTATGTTTTTCTCCAAGTTTTACTTTATTCTTAAACTTAAGATAATTCAATTACAAGAAGACGAATTTTTATGATTTTCTCTTTCTGTACACTCGAATCCAAAAAAATACAAAAATCCCTCAAAGCCATAATAATTCACCAAAAAACATAACTCCATGCGGACAAGCCAGGGTGGCCAACTACTTCTTTCTTCTCCTTCATTGAGATGTCATTTCCACCTCAACACCAAATATCAGTTTGTAAAAGTAACAGCTTTAACAGTTTTTGGGAAAATTAATGTCAGCGTTAACATTTCTAAAAAAATTTCGGTTCCGTTCCGGTTTATTAATTTCGGTTTTTTGCTTACAACTTTAAAAATGTATCTTATACGAACGAAAGAGAAATTTTTGGTCGCAAGTTTATTTTCTTCTCTTTTCATATACTAGTGGTATTCAAATGGTGTTCCACGGAACCCTAGGGTTTCACAAAATGTTCTAAAGGTTTCCGCAAACATAAAATATTTATCAAAATGATGAGTTTCTTACTTTTATTATACTCGTAATATAATAAAGTAATATAATAAGAACTATTTACTTTTTTGCTCTCACTTTTACTCGTAAAACTCTCCGAAAAGTTTGCATTGAAAGTACATATATATTTAATAAGAAATCTATTGTTCTTTATATTCAGATTGTTTCTTAATACTAGGTTCATATTCGGTATGCATTAGTTTCGCTGTCAATTCATATCCAAGTCAGTGGCGTAGCTAGAGGAGGGCGGTCCGCCCCGGGCGGCACGATTTCGGGGGCGGCAAATTTTAAAAATTAAATTGTACCTCTAAGAAAATTTTCATATTGATTTTCATAATTTATTATTTTATTAATTTCGCATTATAAAAACATGTGTATTTAGAGGGTTGGTAACGAAATCTCGAAAGACAAAATCCGGAAAAATCCCGAAATTCTTGCACTGATTGTGTGGCAGGGATAAGAACCCTTAGCCAACAAAACTATCTTCTTTGCTGAAAAGTCTTTCTCTACTCAGGGTCCTTCTGCGTGTCGGCCTACGGCCGGGGCAGGGATTGAAACCCTCAGCCACCAAAACCATCTTCTTTGCTGAAAAGTCTTCCTCTATCCAAGGTCCTTCCGCGTGCAGGCCTTCGGCCGGGGCAGGGATTAAAACCCTCGGCCGACAAAACCATCTTTTTTGCTGAAAAGTCTTCCTCTATCCAGGGTCCTTCTGTGCAGGCAAAAAGTGTCATTCTGCATGGCGGCCTTCGGCCGGGGCAGGGATTAAAATTCTCAACCGACAGAACCATCTTAATGCTGGAAAGTTTTTTTCTATCCAGGGTCCTTCTGCGCAGGCAAAGTGTCCTGCATGCCGGCCTTCGGACACTCTCCCTGAGCATTATTCGACCGAAACCTGATAGCACTAGGGGTGTGCTAACCTCGCCGCAGTGAAGGTCAAAATTCGTGCTTTGTCGGAGTTTGTACAGCCAAGAGTTCGGCGCTAGTAGTTTCACTATAAAGCCGGCACTGGCCGGCGCAGCTAGCTGCTTACAGTGTTCCTCGTCCAGGCTACTGTGGTGCAGCAAAGCGATTTCGCATACATTGCTGTTCCCCGTTAGGGTCTTTCCCGTTCTTCTGCAGACTCGGATCTGCTCCTGTTTGTTTGTCATCGTTTTGTCGTTTATGCGCCTGCATTGGTCTAATTCGGCCTGGGAGAGTCCCATGAACCTCCATCGCTTCTTCGATTCGGGCAAGTAGTCATAGGTGGCTTGCGTTGTGACGTCCCATTTCCCGTCCAGGAATATTGGAATTGGAAAGGGCTTCAGGAGAGTGAACCTCTCGTCGTCCGGTAGTGGAACCTTTATTACAATAATCAATCCGTTGCCTCCACGGAACGCCTTAACCCTTGCTATTTGGTGGAAGTCGAAACTGTCTTCTAGGAACCATGCTGCCTTTCCCGTTAGATCCAGGACTCGAGCCGACTCCTTCAGTTCCTCTTCGGAGAGGATGGCTGGGTGTAGTGTCCCCTTGAACAGGTCGTCGATTACTGCCATCTCTAACATCTGCTGGCCCTGTACCTCGATAAGGCTTGCTTCGAGCGCTGATTGCACCTGGACCATGCGTAGGGCTAGCTCGATGTTCTTCAGTTCCCGTATCTCCATCACGTTGATTTTATCCTGTTGTTCCACTGCTGACTTTAACTCTTCCTTCATGTCGTTGATTCTCTCTACTGCCATTGTTATGGGTTTCGCTAACTCCTCGTAGTTTGTCCGCATCACCGTTATCTGCTTTTCCATCAAGTTGTAATGACTGTTCTGCTTGGCGTCTAACTCTTGTAGGTGCTGATAAATTTGATTGGCGTCCGTCTGGTCCATAGTCCCGAAGGCCCAGTTTAGTGCCTCCCCTACGAAATCCAGTGCCCTCCTAGCTCTACGTTTCTTCGTGATGGCGCTGATGGTCTGCTCGTTACCGCGCAGTCTTGTTAGCACAGTGCGCATAGTGCCATCAATCGATTCACAAATATATTTGAAATCGGTCATAAGTAATTCTCCGTTGATACGGTTGCACGTGTTCCTGATCTCCGCCGCATGCCCTTCTAGACGATCCACTAACCCAATATAGTCGTACGGTTGGAATTTCGTGAAAATCGTCCATTCACTTCCATGGAAGATCGCGTCTCTCAGTCTTTCGAAGTAAATTGGTGTCGGGGGAACGGGTTCGATCCCCACGGGTGCAGTTCCCACGCCAGCTACGAAGAGTAAGATGACGGCGGCCCTCATGTTTCTGCTCCTGAAAAGCAATCGTGGTTATCGGAATTTGGGATTTCTGAATGGGGGGGGGGTTTGTTTTCACAGTTCTTGCCGCGGGTTTCCGGCTGTTTTCACATGCGTACCCGCGCTGCCCACATGTCTTGTCTCATACTACGTCCTACACTACGCCTTTTTTTCTTTCCCCTAAGGGACTAGCCCTAAAGCGACGACCCCCTCGTCCGTCGTTTTTCTTTCCCTTTCTTTTTCTCTTCACCTGTTGTTGAATGGTTTTAGCAGGTTGTTGTGGAAAGGCTTCTCCCTTCCCTTTACAACGATTACTGTGGTGACGGTCGATTTTATCCGCGACACCTGGTAGGGTCCGATCCATATCGGAGAAAATTTGTTCTTGCGGACCTGGTTCTTGAGGAGAACTTGGTCGCCCTCTTTGAACTCGACCGGGTGGCAACTTCTATCGTACTGCTCCTTGGACTTCTTCTTGGCGGCCTCCTGGTTCTGCCGAACAAACTCATGGGCCCTCTGAATTTGGTACTTCAAAACCTTCGACGGGTCGTCCACGTTGTAGACCGGGGTACGCTTGCGTCTCAGGTTGGTCGGAAATTCGGGGTCAAAACCATACAGCGTTCGGAAAGGTGTCTGCTTTGTCGACGTATGCGGAGTATTATTATGCACATGCATAGCCGCTGAAAGCCACTGGTCCCAGTTCGAGCCGTCCTCCTTAGCAAAACTGCGCAGATATTCGGCTAACGGCCTGTGACTACGCTCCAACGAACCATTCGCCTGGGGGTGATACTGGGTAATATGCACCTTTTTAATTCCTAACATCCTGCATACATCGGAGAACACTCTCGAAACGAAATTCGTCCCATTGTCCGTTACCAGGACCCTCGGGATTCCATGCCGGGTTATTACCTCATCGAAAAATACTTTCGCTATGGTGCTGGCCTCGGCATCCGGTATTGCCGCGCATGCCATGTACTTGGAGAAATCGTCTTGGAAGGTCAAAATGTACTTATTTCCGGACGTGGTCTCTGGCAGTACACCTACCATATCCATATAGACTTTGTCGAACGGCCTCTGGGGGGTGTCCGTTAACACCATCGGCATTGTCGTCAGCCTGCTGCTCTTATTGGCTTGGCACTTCGGGCAACTGCGCACAAAGTCCTTAATCTGCCTTTGCATCCCTGGCCACCTATAATGCTTCCTAACCCTTAAATAAGTTTTTACCGCGCCCTGGTGGCCACCCAACGGCGTATTGTGGAAGTCTTTGATCACGGTTTCAACTTCACTCGGATCCTCTAGAAATATCGCCGTGCTCGCCATGCGGCCGTCCCCCTGTTCCTTAGTCGGCCTCCATCTGTCCGTGTGAATGGGGTTACCCTCAGGTATGTGACTGAGGTCAAATACTTGGGGATATCCATGGGTGAGAGAATGAATTTCATTCCTCATCTAGTACGAATGAGAGAGCGTTTGACATGCGTGTCTGGACAAGTGCGTCGCCTTTTGAAGTGTGAATGGGGCCTCAGCAGGCGTGCCATTCGCATCGTATATGGCGGCCTATTTCTTGCCTGTGCAACTTATGGGTCGTCTGTATGGGGCGAGGTGGTCACGTCTGCTGTGGGGTATCGCAAGATACTCACTTGCCAACGACTGCTTCTGCTTGCGTGTCTGCCTGTGTGCCGCACGGTCTCTACCGAGGCCATGCAAGTGTTGTTGGGTGTGGCCCCTCTGGACCTGGAGGTGCTACGTTGTAGCGCATCCTACAGGGTAAAGAGGGGATTACCGTTGCTGAGTGGCTGGTTAGCGAATCAGGAGGTGGGGAGCATGAGTGTAAGTGAGCGCAAAGGGCGCTTGTTTGAATGCGTCACATCTAGATGGCAATCTAGATGGGACAGTAGTGTGAATGGAAGAGTGACATATGAGTACATCAGTGATGTAAACTTCGTTGTTTTCCAGCCATGTTTCCGCTTCAGCATGCACCTCGGTTTCTTCCTCACGGGTCATGGGTCTTTTAATGCTTTTCTGCATAAAAGGAACCTTTGCCCTAGTGAGTCTTGCGACTGTGGTGCACCTTTTGAGGATTGGAAACATGTGCTGTGCGAATGTTCACTGTACTCTGACTTTAGGGACAGGGCGGCTATGGGGATCAGATGGACTGACGGGGGTTGGAATGTCAGTGAAATGTTCTCCACTGAAGAGTGTGTGCGGTGTGCTGACAGGTACGCCTGTCGTGTGTTTCTCGAACGTCGCGCTAGGAGAGTTTAGCTGGGTATTCTTGTGTGTGTTTTATGTATGCGTGTGGTCATTGTGTGCCCTGTTGTCTAGTGTGGAAGTTTCTGTGAGTCTGAGCGTTTCTGAATGGTGTGTGCTTCTTGATGTGTTTGTGAGAGTGTTCTTGGTGCTTTAGGTGACTGCGTGTGTGTCTGGGAATAAATGTCTCTATGAATGTTATCGTTGATGTGTGTATTGGAATAAATGGTTGTATGAATGTTGCTGTCGTATGCGTGCTGTGTGTGTTAGTGTATTCGTCGGCTGTAGCTGGGTTGGGCCAAGACTGCCTCAATTTGCTGCACTGCCGGTGATACCTGGGGTCACCAGTCCTCGAGTACATGGACTCACTGGTAGTAACTTTGGTTACGAAGTCTGACCGGAGGCTTTCCGGTACCACGGGTGCCGAGGAGAACTGGAGTTGGTCTCAACGCTCCACCTCAATATAGACCTTTGGGTTTTTGTTGGGGGTACGATTGGGCTTTTGCCTTGAACCTTGGGTGCCGCTTCCCGATTGAGCGGAAGAGGTTGGGATTGGCCTCGCTCCCTGCAGTGAGGAATTTCGCGACCATGTGCGCGAACTTCAGACTGCCTCCATCACGTGTAAAAGGGGCTGCCCCTACTAGGCCCTGCTCGCACGTTTGTTCCAATCTCCTATCGTACTTTTTTCGTAACGGCAACCAGTCCGGAGCTATAAAGGAGCTCAACTGGTAGTAGTTTTGACTACGAGGTCTGACCAGAGGCTTCTTTTCTGGTACCACGGGATGTCAGTAGCCCCCGGATTGTATCCGAGCTGACATGCGGTAGGCCCCCTTGTGGGAGTGTCGTGGTGGCTGTGGTTAAAACCCAAACGTACGCGGGGAGAGCCTGGCTCGATGTGGAGTTGCATCGCAACCGGGTGCCGTGACCCATAGAACGGCAGAGGTATTAGATAGGCCTCGACCCTCAACCAAAGGGCAAGTCATGCCCTTTATGTATGACTTCAAATTGGCACCTGTTGGTTGAATGGATGGGAGATGGGTGCATGGAGTGCATATGTTCTGCATGTGTACTCTGTGTATCTTGATTCCCATTTGTTTTGCTGATTGGGGCGGTGGTCGGCGCTTAATCCGACTCCAGTGTGATGGCACACCGTGGGTTGAAGCCTTTTTAAGGCAGGCACCCACGTTAAGCACCAGAGACATCTGCGTGCCGGGCTTCGGCCGCGGCAGGGGTAGTAACCCTGGATAAGCAGAACGTCGGCTTCGCTGCTTATATAATTTTCGCATACAGAGTTTATGCATGTGGTGGCCTTCGGCCGCGGCAGGAGCTGTAACCCTTGGTTAAACAAACCGTTGTGTGTGCTGCTAAGTTTCCTCTCAGCCAATAGAACTCCCCGGAAAATTGCGGATATAGCGCTTATTTTACGAAAAGCAATAAAAAACGCTATGCAATGCCATTTTTTCGGGATTTTGTCGTTCGGGATTTTGTCGTTTCAGGATTTTGTCGCGTCGGGATTTTGTCGTTCGGGATTGTTAAAAACGGTCGGGATTTTGTCGTTCGGGATTTTGTCCGTCTCCCGTATTTAGATACGAGGGCAGTCCGATAAGTACTTAGCCTCACCACCCGATGGTTTTCACGATCGCAAGAGAAGTTTACTATCGTGTAGTACATTCTTGTAGACACCTACTGTCAAAGTTTTAGCCGAATCGGACTCGTAGTTTTGTTTTGACCGCGTGTGGAAGCTGGTGTGCTCGCGTATTTTAGAAAAATGGAAAAAGAGCAATATCGGTCGGCAATATCGGATCTATCTTCTATCTTTTTTTGTTAATGTTCAATAAAAATTAATAAATAATAACGAAATAATAACACAAAATAAGTTTATCTTCAAAATTTTAGCACTTAATTGGGGCGGCAATTTGATTAATCGCCCCGGGCGGCATAAACCCTAGCTACGCCACTGATCCAAGTTTCTTTCTGTTGGTAGATTTTACAAAATTTTTTTAAGAAAAGAATTTTTCGCACAAATATAGACCCAAACATCGTTAAAACAACATTAGTTAGTTTCTTAATTTATATAAAATTATTTGGAAGAGACTGCCATATGTTTAATATAATATTTTTCATTTTTACTGTGGAATCATTATTATCTGCTCTAGTTTCAGACATTTTTCTTTTACTTAGGAAAGCAAGTTTTGAAATTATTTTCCCACACCATTAAATTCCATTTCTAAATCATTTTTTGTGGCTAGGTAACATAAAATGGATGAACTCCATAGTTTCGAATTTCAAATCTTTTTTTATTCTAAATTGCTTGCAAATCTACGGCTTTTTTACTGCTTTTGTTGTAAATGCTTTTGTACCACAAATATGTTAATATTTTCAAACTACATTGTTTTTTTCATTCAAAAAAAAACTTAATTTCTTTAATTGACTGGCAAACGGGTTAGGAACTTGGCCGCAACTAAGTCTTAGAACTTAACGTACGGTAAAATCCCTGAATACCGGCACTCAATTTCCTCTAAAAATTGTGCAAATTGTGTTTTTTTAAGACCTCTTTATGGGTTTATGAAAATTATTGCTTCTATTACAACTGGCATAACATTGTAACATGTTGAACCTGGCACATAGAACTTGCTGGTGTATTATACAATAAAAAAAGTTCCTAAAAATTAACGTGTGGGTCATAAAAACTCATTGGTTGTCCATCACTGACTTAGACTGTGAATGCTTATGATCCAGGGTTCCGCGATATAATTTTATACTCATAAAATTAAATTGTTCTTAAATTGACAAAGTCTGAAGACCACTGTTCTATACTGTACTTCTCTTATGACAGGAATTCATTTCCAAAAGATCTGCGCGATCTGCAAAGTGGCACTGGATCTTTGTTTGTGGGATATTCTTCCATGGTATTTCTTGGGTGTTGAATCTCATTGGGTATGGGGTTGTCGCTAAAATACGCGATCTGGCAATCTTGCAAGTTGTTCATCGACCGCTGATAAGCAATTTCCATGCACATACTAAGAGGGCGGTTCGATAAGTACTTAGCCTACAAAAGAAAAACGAAAATTTAGGAAAAGTGGCGTTTTATTTCTTTACATAGTCTCCTTTCAGCTCGATACACTTAACCTAGCGATGCTCCAACTTCTTTAACCCGTCTGAAAAATATGTTTTCTGAAGGTCTGCAAAGTAGGCCTCCGTGGCGGCGATAACCTCCTCATTCGACTCAAATTTCTGCCCGGCAAGTGACTTTTTCAAGTTTGGAAACAAAAAGAAGTCGCACGGGGCTAAATCTGGAGAATACGGTGGATATGGCAGCAGTTCGTAGCCTAATTCGACCAATTTGGCCGTGGCGACGGCGGAGGTGTGAGCCGGTGCGTTGTCATGGTGGAAGAGCACTTTTTTCTTTGGCAAATGGGGCCGTTTTTTTTGCAATTCGGCGTCAAATCTGCCCAATAATTCGGCATAGTAGAGCCGTGTCATCGTTTTGCCCTTGTCCAGGTAGTCGATGTAGATCACACCTTTTGAATCCCAAAAAACGGTGGCCACCACCTTTCCGGCCGATAGGACAGTCTAAGCCTTCTTCGGAGCACGTTCGCCGGGTGAAGTCCACTGTTTCGACTGTTTCTTGGTCTCTGGTGTTTACCAGTGGATCCATGTTTCATCGACGGTCACGAAACTCTTTCGAAATGCGCCTAATCAGCATTAAACACTGCTCTGAAGCTGTCAACCGAAGTGCAACCGTGAGCACTTGTTGTCCGGAGTAAGTAAACGCGGCAGCCATCGCGCCGACAGCTTTCTCATGCCCAATTTTTCATGACTGATATGACCCACGCGGTCTTTTGAGATGCCTACTGTCTCAGCTATCTCGCGCAGCTTCAATCGGCGGTCAATACGAGATCGTGAAATCTTTTCACGTTATCCTTCGCGGTAGCCGTTTTCTAGACACCTAGGCGTGGCTCATCAAAAACCGACGTGCGACCACGTTGAAACTCGTTATACCAATTTTTTACGGTCGCCTTCGAAGGAGAAGAGTTACCGTACACAGCATCCAAACGCTTTTTGATTTCGCTGCGCGATTTCCCTTCCAAAAGAAGAATTGAATCAACGACCGATATTGCTCTTTTTCCATTTTTCTATAATACGCGGACACACCCGCCTCCACACGCAGTCAAAACAAAACTACGAGTCCGATTCGGCTAAAATTTGACAGCTGACCCTAGCTGTCTACAAGAATGTACTACACGATAGTAAATTTCTCTTGCGATCGTGGCGACCATCGGGTTGTGAGGCTAAGTCGGACCGCCCTTGTATATCTCTTACATTGTTTTTTCTATTTGTATACTTATTTGTGATGGAATCTATCTATACTTATATTATAAATGCGAAAGTAAGCCTGTCTGTCTTTCACGGCTAAACCGCTGCACCGATTTTAGTGAAATTTGTTGTGGAGACAGCTGGAACCCTGACAAGGACATAGGCTATTTTATAAAAAGTATACATTGGACCTTATTTCTTCAAAAATCAGGCCGGAGCTCGTGTTACAGTCAATGGAGATCGTTACCGCACCACGATCAATGATTTTTTTTTGTTTGAAAATATGGATGACATTGATCCAGACGAAATGTGGTTCCAACAGGATGGCGCTACTTGCCATACGGCGACGGTAACCATCGACTTATTGAAATCAAAATTTTTCCAAAAGTTGATTTCGAGAAATGAACCTGTCATTTGGCCTCCAAGGTCGTGCGATTTGACAACTCTCGATTATTTCCTGTGGGGTCGCGGGAAGTCACTGGGTTTATGGTGATAAATAAGCAACAATTGACTCCTTGACGCCTTGGAGGCCAACATTATCCATGTTACTTGTGACATATGGCCAGCAGTACTCGAGAAAGTGACTCAAAATTGGACGTCCAGAATGCACTACGTCAAAAATAGCCGCGGTGGCCATATGCCCGAAATCATTTTCAAATGTTAATGCCTTTCGAGTGCCTTGATCTTTCGAGTGAATAAAACAATTTTATTAAAATTAAATTTTTTGTGTTACCATTCGAAGTTCTATCGGGCTTAAAAAAACACCCTTTATAACACTTGAACGCAGCCAGACAAGACAATACTCGTCATAAAAGCTTCACACACTAGTCCAAATCGCCTTAGAAGAGTCCTATGGGCATTTCAACGCCTTCTCAACTGCAAGTGGTAACAAAGCTGTTTGAAAACTTGCTCCTGATGCAGCACTGGCTCTTTATATTTTTTTAATTTATTTTAGTCTACAAGACAAAGCAATAAGAGCATAATAAGCATAATATATATATACAGCAAGCAATTGGGAAAATACAAAAGTTATTCCTTAACATAAGAAGTACCTTAAATTAAAACAAGAAGGAGAGAATTAAATGAAACAGAGTAGAGGTCAAAATAAAGTAGGAAAAGAGAAGAGCAAAAAAATGGACAGAGAGAGAGAGAGAGAGAGAGTAGAGGTTGTGACGCCCAAATAAATTTAGACGCCATATATTTTATATTATAATAATATATATTTAGTAGTAATTTAAGTAGTATTTAAGCAACACTGCAATCAATTAACATTGAACATGAAAATAACAAGGACAAAGGGATTGTTAAAACAAGAGCCACAAATCACCAGCAACTCTTACGAATAAGAATAAACAAGATAGCGACGGACAGATAAGAAATAAGAGGGGTGAAGCGTGGGTAACAACATTTGAAACTACAATTAGATTGGGGCTTTGCAATAGGCGTGACGAGAACAGACAGATTATGATAAGGCAACAATTCAACAATGATGCGACAGTTTGGTTGCTACAGTTCACCAACGCCCAGGGTATAAAAGGGCGTGCACAGACTAATTTCACTCAGATTCCTCCGGGGCAGTCGAGCCCAATAGTTCTCTAGCTCCAATCGTGGTAAGTCCTTTCTATTTCTATTAATCCTAACCTTCCTTATTAAGCATAATCCTTGTAGTTGAAGTAAGGACTGTAGCAGTCCTGTCAACACAAGCCTTGTGCCAAGTTGTGCTTTATTCACGCGTTGCAGTAAGAGCTGAAGCAGCACTGGCACCCGGGGATTTAGCTATTATCCTTACTCCTCTTATTTCCTTACTCCTCTTATCCTATTGCTAAGCGCGATCCTTGTAGTTAAAGTAAGGACTATAGCAGTCCTGTCAACACAAGCCTTGTGCTGATTTGCTCAATTCACGCGTTACAGTAAGAGCACTGGCAACCGGGGATTAGCAATTATCCTTGCTTCCCATCTATATCCTTCCTAATCTATGTACTGAAAGTGCTCACGGTGGACAGAGAGGCGGTTAAAGTAAAATATATAGTATATATAAAGCGCGTAGTAAAACCGCAACACACGAGCAAGAAGTGATAATACGCATCACCCACGAATCGTGTTTGATCATAGGCAGGTAGACACAAGGCGCAGTGCAATTGGTCCGCACTGGCTGAACATAGATATCGACAACGCGGCAGTGATCTTCGCAACATGCAGTACGAATAGGAAGAGCGTACATAGAATACATACATAGGAATACATACATAGGAATACATACAAAGGAATACATGCCATCAGAGGTTAATTGGTTGCAGTCCACATAGCCAATAAGAATAATCGATATTCTATACATAATAATTGACAATAAAAATACAGTAAAAGATAAAGAAGAATCTTTTCCTTGAATATGGTCCCAGAAAAATATAAATTTTCTGTGATGAAGCCTGGACAGCCCTGAGTCATACCTCAGCCAAGAAGAACCTATCGTTACAAGGTGTGTAGATTAGGAGTTTTCAATGAGATTTTAATTGGAGTAATAGTTCCTGACCAGTTTCTTAAATCGGCTTCCCTTCCTTACATTCTTAATATTACTGGGTAGACCATTCCAAAGTTGAATGGAGTTGACGAAAACAAATCGTCCACTGTTCAGGTAAGGAAAGCATGGAACAAAGAAGGATTTACTACGGGTGGATTGACAAAATGCTAATGGGACGAAAATCTGAAAGTGCTGTGGGAGAAGATTTTTTAGGTATGGGGATAACTGTTGTTGTGACAGTGACAGAAGTTGTGACAGAAAAGTAGGCAAAATAAGCAAAAACACCTCTAAATTAGAAATAACCCTGCTCCCTAATAACACAATCACCAATATGAGTGCTGGCATTCTGTTTAGTAATAAAAAACTTATCTAGAGCAATAAGACACATATCACATGTCGAAACTTTTCTCGAGCCAATGCCCATCTCTTTTAACTGCCTCCACATCCTCTTGGGGAAAGTTAAACAATTAGACTTAGGGGAAAAGTAATTTTTCTTTGACATTCTAATTGTTTTGAGCGCATGATTGCGTGCAGCTTAATAGTTGTCATACTTACTGGACCTTTTCCACTTAAAATGCAACCTATTTTTTTAAAAAATTTTTATTTTTAAATAGCCGTTAACCGATTGTACCGAGGGCAGGAGGGATTTATAACATTAATAGTCTTCACAGGCACAGAACTATTAAATAAAGAGTTTATAATATTGGTGAAGTAATTAATTTTTTTTATCAATGTTAGGGATATGCCAGAATAGAGTGCAATCTATAGAGGAAGCAGTGGCGTTTACGGTAGCAAGAACAATAGATTTAAAATTACGATAAGAGAACACTAACGGTACTTCACTCACAGATAATTGTATGTCAATTTTCATAATTTCTTTTCAAGTCATGTTTATTTATTAGGGAAATACCAGATAGAGCGACTAGGTCACAAAAATTATTAGATTTAGCATCAGCTGTCAACAGATTCACATTGAAATCAACACATACTGCAATGAAGTCATATTCTAAAGACGATTCAGACAGATACACAAGGAAGGGGTCAAGATCACAGGCCTTATGTGGACTATAGATACAAGAAACCAGAACACTATGGGCTGAGTCATAAATGGAAGCACATACATATTCTACCACAGAGTTACCTGAATTACACACAAACTTGCACTAATACAAAGACTTAATGCAAATTGCAAAACCACCTCCGCGTTTACCTATCCTATCACTACGGAAGACATTATAATTGCGTAGCGCTACCTCCAAGTCAGTTAACTCTGGCTGCAACCATGTCTCTGAAACACAAATTATATCCAAGTCTGAGCCCTCAAAAGTGTGCCTAATGTAATCTAACTTATAATTGCTCAGACTTCTGGCATTGAAGTGCACAATATTAAAACCTTTATGCTGTCGACACAAGATATTGACCAGTGTACGATGATTTCCGTCAACGCCACGAAGAAAAGAAAAATAAAGAATACAATACCAATAATAACAATACAGTAAGAATAAAAATATATTAAGAGCTAAATATTTGACTTAGGCCCAGTTTCACGGTACGCACTAAAGTTTAGGGCGCCCCTAAAAGTATTTCACAGTTGCCCCACACTCACAGTACACTTAAGTGCACGAGTTTGAGCACTTAGATTTTCCTTAAAATTCAAAAAATATCTTTGACTTTACTCTTTTTGAAAAATTTTCATAGAATAAACTGACAGAAAAACATTTTTGTTTTTGCTTTTTGATAAAAGTCCGAAAGCTTTTATGTTTTTTCAACATATTGAGGAAAATTTCTCTGAAACAGAGAAAAGCTTTAGCATGGGGAAAAGCTCACAGGTTACTTAGCTAAGTTTTTTCAAAGTCTGCACTTAGTTTGCGCTTAAGTGCGTACTGTGAAACTGGCCCTTAGAGAGTTTAGTTAGACTTGCAAAAAAAAAAAAAAATTATTATGAGTTGACGGCAAGACAATCCACGCTTTCAATATCCTCCACGAGCACAGGCTCCCCTTTAGCATTTACTTTAATGAAGACCTTACCTCCCGCCGTGTAGGCAGCATGTAACTTTTCTTGGCGCTTTAATAAGGAAGCATGGCTTGCACTTGCTAAAAATGCTTAAACATTTTTTTCAGATTATATTAATTTAACAAAATGTAATGTGATATAATAGATGAAGGCTCCGGGAAATAACGCCCAAATGGTGGGCTTTATTTCATTTTGCCAAAATGGGCGTTATTTTATAAAAAAATCAAATAACCCACCAGGCCCACTTTGGGCTTTATTTCATTTTAAGAAGTTTTGAAACTTTTCCGAAAAATGAAAGAAAGCCCCAAAGAAAGAGGGGAGAAATAAGAAATAAGGCCTAATTTTGCGATAAATGCTGAAATGCTGTTGGACTTACTAGTCGGGTTATTATACAAATACTCTTCAGCAAGGGGATGGTTTTTCAGGTTGAGGGTTTTAATTCCTGCCCCGGCCGAAGGCCGTCATGCAGAAGGACCTGGATAGAGGAAAACTTTTCAGCAAAGAAGATGGTTTTGTTGGCTGAACATTTTAATACCTGCTCCGGTCGAAGGTCGGCAAGCAGAAGGACCCTGGATAGAAAAACACTTTTTGGCAAGGAGATGGTTTTGTTAGCTGAGGGTTATAATCCCTGCCACGGCCGAAGGCCGGCATGCAGGACACTTTGCCTGCGCAGAAGGATACTGAATAGAGAAAGACTTTTCAGCAAGTAGATGGTTTTGTCGGCTGAGGGTTTTAATCAACAAAACCATCTCCTTGCTGAAAAGTCGTCCTCTATCCAGGGTCCCCTCTACGCAGGCCAAAAGTGTCCTTCTGCAAGTCGGCCTTCGGCCGTGACCGGGGTTATAACCCTCAGCCAACAAAACCATCTTCTTTGCTGAAAAGTCTTTCTCTATCCAGGGTCCTTCTGCGTGCCGGCCTTCGGCCAGGGCAGAGATTAAAAGCCTCAATAAGTCCAACACTTACTCCATTGCACAAGTTATTTTGCAGCCAAAATTTTTTTGCGTGAGCGGCCTTCGACCGCGGGAAGGAATTACATCCAAAAAACTAACTGCAGCTAAAAAGCTAAGCTATTTCATTTCAGCATTAAAGTTCAATCGACGCCGTAATTTTGGGCGTTATTTAAAATTCAGAAATTTTAAAATTTTTACATAGAATGAAATAAAGCCCAAAAAATGAAATAACACCCAAAATTTTCGATTTCAAATCGTCATATAAAAAAAAAAGTGGGCTTTATTTCATTTGGGCGTTATTTCCCGGAGCCATAGATGAACTAATTTTTTTTTTTTGTTACTTGGCTCGGCCACTTCCATAATTACGAACACATTCAACATTTCTCATGTCAATGTCCACGTTCCATATACTTTTACATGCTTGCTTACGTGCTTTATAACGTAAGCTTGACAATTTAAAAACTTTGTTTTTTAACATCAAAGAAAAAATCTTAAATATTTCTAACAATTAAAAAAGATTTTTTATACGCGTAAGGATTCTGAAAACTATTCGAGAATGAAAAGTATACAAAAAGTGTTGAAATGGTGTACTCGAATGTAAAATGGTTGGATTGTTCTTAAATTTCAATCATTATATCTTTAATGTTACAAAAGGTTAATGCAATTTTTTTTTTGATATTTCTGTAGTGAATCTTCACTATATGAAACCATCATAGATTAACCATCTGGTTTATTTATTTTGTTATTGAATGATTTATTTTGTTAATCACAATGATGAAAAGTCATAAAAGGTTAATGATTCTCTCACTTGAATATGCTAACTCTTTAAAACTCTTATACCTCAGTATAAAAGTATGTCCGTTTATTCTACATTTTCTTTCTTGTCTGTAAGTTCCTCCAAAAATTGCGCCTTTCGATTTTGGTGAAGAAGCACTTAATTATGGTGAACCAGCATCTGTACAGTGTACCATACTTGGCGGTGATCTACCGATTAACGTTACTTGGTTGCTGAACAATGCGACCATTGACAGTTTTCATGATGTGTCATTATCACGCATTGGAAAACGTATCATTGTTTTATCCATAGAATCTGTGGCTGCGCATCATGCCGGGGAATATTCATGCCATTGTCAAAATTCAGCTGGTTTGACAGCACATTCAGCACGTTTGGTGGTTAATGGTTTGTGTATAGTGTTCTCTTTTATAAGGGTGTTAAAGATCTTTCTTATTTATTTTCTTCATTCTTTAAGTATTTGTATTTATATTTTGTGTCTATCTAATTTCCCTTCTTTCTTTTTTTTTTTGTTATTCCACTTACAACCCCACTGTTCTGCTGCCATGAAAAAAGTCCCTCCTAAAATCACTGCCTTTTCATTTGGTGATGAACCACTGAATTTCGGTGAACCCGTTTCAGTTCATTGTACCATTTCGGGTGGTGATTTGCCCGTTTCGGTCATTTGGACGCATAACAAACACCCGATTGTTCCCGAACTGGAAGTTTGGACAGAAAAGCGCGGCCAACGTATCAACAGTTTGGTGATCGATGCCATCGAAGCGAAGCATACTGGTGTTTTTACATGCATGGTCAGCAATTCAGCGGGTGTAGCTGAACATTCAGCTGAATTGATTGTGAATGGTTTGTTAAAATATACAAAAAGAAGGAGAAGTAATCGTGTGCTACCTCTCTCTCTCTCTCTCCCTCTTTCAATTAATTAATTTACTCTCTATCATGTTTTCTCACCCCATCCCCTCGATCTATTTCTTTGTCTCAGTTGCTTTTTTGTTTTTTTCTTATCCCGACTACTGATAATGTGTGGAAAATTTGGAGCTCATCAGGAAAACGTAACAAAATGATAGGGGGGAAAACTAAAAATCGTTGGTGATTTCAAATAGATATGGTTTTGTCTTATGTTTAAAGAGTTTTAAAGGCTTTTTTATAATACAAGTAACACTAAAAGAACTTGCAAATATAATTGACGGAGAGATTAAGATAGTTGTTTTTGAATAATTAAAACAATAAAAATATATATTCGGTTTTTTGGATCAATAAAAACGTGTATTTTAGACTAAGAATTGTTATGGAATTGATAGAAAATGTCATAAAAGCAATAGCGGACACGATCGAAGTAAGGTGGACGTCTCAAAAAGGGGTAAAAAGGGCTGTCATAACATTAGTGATAAAGGGAAAGTTATTCATAAATGCAAAGCTTGAAACGAAGTTTTTATATTTGTAAGAATTATTTATCTTATTACCCAATTTTACAGTTGTGATACTTTAGATTTCTTTTTTTATTTCTTTTTTAAGCGTTACCAAAAATTTCACCTTTTTCATTTGCTGGGGAATCTATGGGTTATGGAGAATATGTTAGTGTTCAATGTACCATTTCCGGTGGTGATCTTCCGGCGAATGTAACATGGATTTTAAATGGCAAAACGTTTGAGGATTATTTGGAAATTCTTAAAACGAAACGGGGTAAGCGCGTTGTTGAATTGACTATCGAGTCGGTATCTGCCAAACATGCCGGCAACTATACTTGTATAGCTGAAAATCAGGCTGGACGGGTTAATCATACGGCTGAATTAAAAGTCGATGGTTTGTTTAATTATGAATTCTTACTAGTTAAATAGTTATAACTAATTGTGAGTAAATCGTTTTTGTCATACAAGATTCCATGTGACTTATTTTCCTTTATTTCGATTACTCTTATAACCTCTTCCTCTGACCTGAAAATCGAAAACCAAACAAATTTTCCTTCTCCCGTCAACCCACTACTAGTACCACCGAAAATAGCTGCCTTTAATTGTGGCGAAGAGCCAGCAATCTTCGGTGAATCAGCAAGTGTCCAGTGTTAGGTCAATTCCGGTGATTTTTCCATCAATTTTATATGGCTCTTCAATGGACGTCGCATAAACGACGATGTATGTATGTCTTCGATGGTGAAGTTAGATATGATATGTATGGTGAAGTTAGGCAAACAAAATCGGTGCTCTTTCAATCGATTATGTATTAGAAGTCTTCATGGGATGTCTTGAACACACGAATACCCTTGAATACACTACTACAGTACAGCACATTTCGAATAGAAATTTAACTCCTTAACGCAAAAATTTAAACGCCTACTAGATTCGAATGAAACCGAATCTCCCCACGTTTTTGTACAAATGAAATTAGGGTAGAACCTAAAGAAGAAAAGTTGATCTCGAATGAATTCGAATGAATCGTGTATGTATATATACATTATGTATGTAAACATTGTATGTATATCCTCCTTCATTGCGGACGGCAACAGGCTTCGAAAATCATAAAGAAATACAATAACAAATAACATAAGAGAAAGGAAACTACGTAATTTTTATACAGTATCTGCATGGAGTAAAAAGGCGTTGGACAACAACAGATAACGCACTATATGAGGTAGCATTCGCCGTCGGAGCAAGGCAGGCAGCAGATAAGGGCCTGAAAATGTGCAAATGAAAAAACCAAAAAAAAACTCCCTCTTTCCCACCCTGCAAATATTAAATGCATGTTTCTCTCGATATTTATATGTATGTTTGGAATTTTTTATTTAATAGCCGTCTTTTATACGATAGTATTACATATATGTAAATATAAAGAACCTAGGACACTGAGCAGCTGTTTGGAACTTGTGTTCCACGCTTATATTTTCTTCACTGAATTTTTAGATAATATTTTCACTTTGAGACACTGGTGTAGAAGTCTTTCTTCACAATACTGTGGACATTTGTAAACTTGGAAAGACATTAATATCTTTTAATGTCTGTATTAATTAATATTTTCTGCTCTTCTAAACTACCGTAAAAAATACACCTACATGTAACAAATGAGCACATATATACCTGTAAACAAATTACACAGTGCACTACCCAATCAATTCAAATTTTTTCAAGTTTTGCTTCTTTGAAATTTTGAACATTTTTCAATTACCACACCCACCTGTGAAAGGATGGGTGTTCTATTGGACTTCACGCAATAAAATAATAAATATACATATTCTGGCTGCATAATTTCATTATTTGGCACCTGCCACGCCTTTTTTACTGCGTTACAAACGGAAGGGCAAAGTAAATGTATGCTTTTATCCTTTGAATATAGGGGGAAAAAACATAGATGTGCAAATATATCGTAATGAAATTTTGTACCAAATTAAAATAGATAATAATATATATAAATTTCAGAGCGGGTACATGAGGTGACATTTGACTTTTCTTCTTGTGAAGTTGAAAAAGGGGAAAAGTTTTTGTTTAAGATTGTATTTATAAATTGTTCCTAAAACATATAACTATTAAATTTATTCTTAAAGAATACTACTAACCCTCAGTTTAAAGCTGCATAATACAAAAATATTCCAGAACTTCTTAAGCGTGAATAATAATCGTATTAATCAGATAAACAAATGCAGAAAACTTTCCTTAAAAATTTACGTTTTCCTATATGCCTATCCGCGTAAGTCATCATAGTAGGTTGACCGGGAAAAAATTTTTCCCGAATTCTAGTTGTGTGGCTTCTTTCTTTGTATTGCGATAGGAATATTCAAGATTGTAAATTATTGTTTTTGTCCAGCTAGCTTGTTCTAGACGAACCACTGTGAAAAACTCTCCCTCATTCTCACTGCTCAAACTCCAAAGACCGGCGACTACTTCTTTCGATTCCACTAACAAAAACTTCAGCAAATAGATAAGAACCAAAAAACTTTCCTTTTTTCCCTAGGCGTAAAGTAAAAAAAACGTATTTCCATAGATTACACCAACCAAAATGAATCAACGGGATATAAGTATTTTTTTATTCGGTGCCCCTCTATTATGTATGCGCCAATCATGCTGGCAATTATACTTGTGTTGCAGAGAATAAAGCTGCTGAGAGGACACACACGGCCGTTTTGATTGTTAACGGCTTGCGGATCCTTCGGAATTTTTAATATACTTTTATACTCGTAGTTCTGAATGTTTTTATGACTTCGTTATTTTTATTACATACTAGCATTGCCCCGGTGCGCTTCGCTGCCCCACACAGAAAATTTAATTTAATTTTGTAAATTTGTTTATTTTTATTTATTTAAAAAAATAGAAAATTTAAAAAATCTCTCAAAAATAATAATAGTAGTAATAACAATAATTAGTTATTTAATAAGTTATAATAGATAAGTAATAATAAATAGTAATTAATCTAAAGCGCGTGGATATACAATGTTTTTTGTTTTTCTGCCTTGCGCGTAAACGAATAATGAACTCGGTTTTCCGACACGTGAACACGCAACATACAATTGCCCATGCGAAAAACATGGTTCGACCAAATTGATGCCACAAACTTGAAGCGACAAGCTTTATTGATGCTCATAGCAAAGGCAAGTCGAATCGGAAATTGTAATCGTTTAAATTCGAAAGCCATCTCAGTCGAGATCATGGGAATACGTGGAAGCAAAACATCTTCTCCTTTGTATTTTCCGGTGATTATAGTGGCTTCAATTAAGTTGCTGTTTAATTTCTTTACAGTCAATCGTGTTCCATTGCACAAACGCGGTGGGTCAATGTTTCGAAGCAAAATAATTGGCACCCCAATTTTTAATTGTAATCGATGTGGTGGGAAGCCGGGAATATCAAGTGAATTCAAGAATTCAACGGTATAATTGACGGCATCATCCGGATTCATGACTGTATCAATGGAAGTGTATGTCACTGTGTTTCCTCGGATTTTGTTCAAAATGATATTGTTAATCGAGTTAACTTCTACATTTTTTGGTGCCAACAGTGCTCGTTCACATAACCATTGCTGGTTTTTGTAATTGAGCTGTATTTGTGGATATACGCAATTAATTAATTCGTCCAAGTCCATTGCGAATATGCAGAAGTTATTTGGCAGCGTAATACATTTTGTAATGTCGTCTATTTCCATTTTACCACTTCCCAATTTCAACAATTGTCTCGAAAATCTTTCTGCCGTTGTATCTTGTTGCAATTGTACACGCATATTGGTCGTCAATTTTAATAATTTTACGTGATGCCAAAGATTTGAGAATTTCATACACGCATACAATTGATCAGCTGCTGTTGAACGCGGAATGACTGGCAACGTTTGACGAAAATCTCCGGATAACAAAATCAAAGCGCCCCCGAAAATTTGTGTGTTATTGCGGAGGTCTTGCAGTAGTCGATCTAATGCTTCCAATGATTTCTTATGTGACATCGTACATTCATCCCAAACAATGATTTTGCATGTTTGCAGCACTTTTCCCATTCCTGAATTCTTTTTTACATTGCACATGGGATGTTCAGCGTGATGCAAATTCAAAGGCAACTGCAGTGCGGAATGTGCTGTACGTCCTCCATCTAATAATGTCGCTGCTATACCCGAAGCTGCAATAGCCAATGCAATTTCACCTTGCGAACGCACTTTTGCCAAAATCAATGATATGACAAAAGTTTTTCCAGTTCCGCCTGGCGCATCGAGAAAATAAAGTCCGCCGATTTGAGCTCGAATTGCTGCGATGATGGTGTCGTATACCGTTCGTTGTTGTAGTTGAAGGAGTGGCAATTTTTCTGCGAAAAATGCTGATAATGTGACCGGATCGTAATCACTTTCTCGGCGCAGATCTCTGTCTAATACATCAATGCCAGAGCGATTTGGAGAAATCATACCGACTTCAAAAAGTGTTTTATTCACGATCGCTAAGCATCTGTCTTCCAGGTCAATTAGTGCTTCGTTATACATTGCGTCGGAGACGTCCAATGTTGCATCGTTGGTTGTTTGCCGACAACGATATAGGATATCCTCAGTCATTTCGTCTTTGAATTTTTGCCATAGTGCCTTTGGATTAGAAGGGAAACATGCCACCAATATGATTGCAAATAATGCGCGTATCTGCTTCGGATGACTGGTTAATGTTGCATCTTGCATAGTATCTTCCCAATATGTGTCGTGTTCCAACAATTGCAACTGTTGACATGCTTCACGGAAAGTTGCACAAATTTGTCCATTTACTGTCCGAATATTTTGAAATGATGTTGGTCCTCGTACATTGATGAGAAGCAGTCTCAAATAGAAGCACTCTTCATTTTGCGGATGAACAGTATATACTCTGCCAAGTGCATCGGAGCGGTACACATTCTGCCAGCCGTCTACTGCAATTCCTTTTTTTCGTCGTTGAAACTTCTTCGAAGATGCGTTCCATGTGAAATAGGCTGGTACTTCTGTATACAACAACGTTTTGGCAAACATATCTGAATTGCATAAATCGAAAAATGCAGTCAAAGTTGTTGCCGGTGGCGATGTAGCTCGTTGTTGTAAATTTGCTGCCGTGAAGTATACTCGCTGACCATTTTCCAAATGAACTGCCAAGTGAACTACAGCTGGATGACGTTCATGTATGGGAAAACCAAGTATACGCCATACTGCTTCATTACTGCTGATGTATCGTGCCATTTGGTATGTTGTAATTTCATCGCGTGCATTGTTTATTGAGAACATAGCCATATCAGAACCTTTCGTCACATATTTGCAAATGTATTTGATGGATTTGACTGAATTGCAAAATTCCACATTGATGTGCGCTTTATATGATTTCGATAGCAACGGACAATAAGGCACTACCCAACGATTGTCGATATCCACAACTGCATTGTTGGGCAAGTTCATTGTGATCATTTGACCTCCATCATCCACAGAACGTCGACGGTATAATCTACGACGGTATCCATCTATGCCGGTAATTGTTTCTCGCAATAGATGTCGTGAATATTTTTTTGTACATTTACCTTCATTCATGCACGGTGAATGTGGATTAAGTGTTCCACATGGTCCGTGGATCATGTTCTTGGTCACAATGTCATGCAAATTATGGTCAATCGTCGGATCAGGTATTTCCGCAGAAATGAAATCATCAATCAAATCAGTCGTTATCTTATCTTTCAACCAAATGAGAATATGTGCATGTGGTAATCCTCTTTTTTGCCATTCCACCGAATACATCCAACAACGTGTCTCTCCAAATACATGTGATTTAACTATAAAATCCATCAGAGATTTTAATTTTTGTTTAAATACTCTGGCAGTTAAATCATGGCGATGAATTTGTGATTGGCCGGTTTCCAATTCAATTTTCGCATACATGTCGACAAAAAATTGGTGGAACAGCTCACGGCACTTCAGTATATAATTTTCTTGATTTTCTCGTACCATCAGTCGATGCGCATAAAAATCCATGCTGCTCACTTTCTTAGTGGTTGATTCACCTGAAGAAATAAGATAAAATTTCCGGAAGCTATAAGAAATTACTGCCTTCATATGATATTCTATTCATTGTAATGTAATACATACGTGTTGTTGGATTGATTTGTCGCAACTCGAAGTGGTAGCCGTCTTCGACGTAAGGGAAAATGATTGGATATTGCAATCCAATGCTACTATTCGTTCTTTTGTGCCTGTGTTATGTTGTTGCCGCTGTTGCACTTGGTTTTGGTCATCCGAATCTCCCATGAAATAAATTTGTAAGAACTTGTGATCACCGCTTGGTAGTGGCATCAAAGAACCAATTTGATGGTAGATTTGGCCTTGTACGCGAAACGTTGGCATAAATGCGTTGTGGTGAATTTTAGTTGCACCAAACGATGTCATTTGTGTTATGTTGTTGCCGCTGTTGCACTTGGTTTTGGTCATCCGAATCTCCCATGAAATAAATTTGTAAGAACTTGTGATCACCGCTTGGTAGTGGCATCAAAGAACCAATTTGATGGTAGATTTGGCCTTGTACGCGAAACGTTGGCATAAATGCGTTGTGGTGAATTTTAGTTGCACCAAACGATGTCATTTGAAAGCATGAATTGTACTTTCTGATTTTGCCAAGGAAATGTTTACTGTCGGCTCCTACTCCAGATAATAATGTTAACAATGGTTCTGGTGGCGGTTGTAACACAGGCAACTCAATTTTTCCACTTGCACAACACATTCCGGGAGCTTCATTTTAGTATCGTTTCGCATTGCAATAAGGACAAACTACATCCATTGCGCCAATTGTAATTGATGGAAGCGAACTGTAATCGACTGTGGGATCGTATGCAAATGCGCTGCGTTTCAAGTCAACAATAGTACGACGTCCTCTGACTGAAGCTGAACTGCGTGGATTTGAGCGATTGTGCACACGCTGTTCTGTATATTGGGCTAAACGTGCACGCGTAGTTCTCTCTGATTGTGCTATACGTCGAAATTGAGTTTGTGCGTTTGTTTCTGTTGATCGCCGTTGAGAATGTCGAATTGAATCTAACTCCAATCGCACGGCTCTTTGTCCGACTGTTTCACGTGAACGTGATCTTCCTATTTGAACTGCATTTTGTTGTTGGCGTAATTCTCTTTGTGCATCAGTTTGATTAGCACGTGATCTTGCCACTCGTTCTCTTGTGTTTTGTCGTTGTTCTGGAGTTTCATTTAATTCGGCATTTCGTCGCCACTCGTATCCTCTTCCATGTCTACGAAAATGTACCCTGCGTCTTCGCGGCATTTTGTCAAGCAAGTTAATATAATCGGATGACGACTGAATGCTACAAATGGCAAAAATCGAATCAATTAATTTTTCTCATTTCGTTTTCTCAATTCACGTAATTTTTACTACTCACTCAATAGTTACTGTGATGCCGAAACTATTGCAAATCAATTTTTTTTAAACTTTCCTCACTTTATTTTTTGGGTGTTTTTTATAAATTAACTCAATGTTTAAAAAATATAGCGAAATAGAAATACGTCGCCTTTGATGGAAATTTCTGTACTGATTTATTTTAAAGGATCTCATACAGTTCACACCATATGTATAACTTAAAGATAAAAACTACCTACATGATAAAGAACATCAGGTACACCCATCTGGTACTTTATCTTACTGAGCAGATATTAAATCCCAATGCACTCATCATGTGCATACGCTATCCTGAGTAAACTGTCCCATTTGGTTTTCATTTGAACACATTTATTGATTTACATAAGATTCCCAGAATCCATATCTTAATTAGATGTGCGTGGTCCCTTTTTCCTTAGAAAAAGATTGTGACCGTCTCGCGATAACAAACCATAATTCTGATAATTAAACACACTGAAAATTATTTTCTCTGCTCTGCGGCGCCGCGTTTCGCTTTGTGTTTGTGTTACCTAGGCATAAACGTATGCACAACTGCCGTTTTCCTTTTTGTTTTCAGCAGGGCTTGTAGCAGTCAGGGATTTTTATACAACGCGAATAAAAGCAATCATTGAACGCGTGTAAAACTTTCTGTGTTTTGAAAGTCGTTTCAAAATGCTGTGTGGGGCCATCTATTTCGTATGTGTCAAATATGTATGTCAAATGAGCCTTATGCATACTTTGTATAGGCGAAATAAGTTTTTTGCTATTTTTGTGATGTTAAGCATGTTACATAGACCTCAAAGAGATACACTTGCGGTGTAAATTTCAGTTCAATCGGCCGACTGGTTCTCAAGTTTATTAATTTTTTAGTTTTCTTGCGCGCCATCTGTCGGATTTTTTCCCAACTAAGCTATTACGTCGGGCTCAAAGAGACACATATTCGGTGTAAATTTCAGTTCAATCGGCCGACTGGTTCTCAAGTTAAATAATTTTTTTTAGTTTTCTTGCGCGCCACCTATCGGACTTTTACGGAAACTATCCTATTACATCGGGCTCGAAGATACCCATATTCGGTATAAATTTCAGTTCAATCGGCCGACTGGTTCTCAAGTTACATAATTTTTTTTTAGTTTTCTTGCGCGCCAACTGTCGGATTTTTTTCCAACTAAGCTATTACGTCGGGCTCAAAGAGACCTATATTTAATGTAAATTTCAGTTCAATCGGCCGACTGGTTCTCAAGTTAATTAATTTTTTTTAGTTTTCTTGCGCGCCACCTATCGGATTTTTACGGAAACTATCCTATTACATCGGGCTCTAAGAGACCCATATTCGGTGTAAATTTCAGTTCAATCGGCCGACTGGTTCTCTAGTTTTAGTGTCTTGTTACACACAGACATCCATTTTTATTATATAGATTCCTTTTTAAACTTCTATCCTTCCACACCCACTCAACATCTAGTACCACCCAAAATTGGTCATTTCGAGCCTTTTGACAATCGATTCGGTGCATGCGGGCCATGCGGGAAGGTTCAGGTTCAGTTAATTATACTCGCATGCAGTATGAGTTCTATATGATTTCGCAGCTCTAACTATTTTTTATTTAACTTTATTTTGTAATATAATTTTTGAAGTAATTTTTTTTTTCTTTCTTACATTGATTTGATGCAAAAAACCTACTTCCTCATTAATCATTGCACTATTGAGTTCTTTTTATCAGTTTTTTCAGTTTTTGGGAATGTGTGATCATCTTTAGCCTTTGACAAGTTTTCGACAACCTTTTTTTCAATATTTGGGAACTTTCTGTTCAGTGTTTT
The DNA here is from genome assembly GCA_949752815.1 of Conops quadrifasciatus. Taxonomy (NCBI): domain Eukaryota; kingdom Metazoa; phylum Arthropoda; class Insecta; order Diptera; family Conopidae; genus Conops; species Conops quadrifasciatus. The sequence continues at coordinate 22,551,554 of OX457077.1, read as the reverse complement.
AAGCTTTTGAGACGCTTTTGATCGATGATATTTGACAAATGTTTGACCTGGCTTTTGTTAGTTTTTGAGAACATTTGATCATACTTAATCTTTGAAAATTTATTTTATTGATGGTATACGTTTGTACACTATGTACCCACAAGTATACAAACGTTTTATACACTTCTATAAAAACCGTCAATTATTAAATTACATTTTTTAATTTTCACAATCCATATACAGGGTGTTCTGCATGAGATGCGACAAAAGCTCAAGATCAATGGGTTAGGTCTAGATAAGAAAAATCGTATGGGTGGGTAGGTGGAGGGGAGGGTGGAGGGGGGGGGGGGCTGTAAGCCGAAGATTTTGGCTTTCAAATGCGCTCTTCCAGGGCGTTATAGGTGTCGTCGTTTCTTTTTTAAAACTTTATAACAAATTTAAGTAACGCCTTCACGCCTTAACGGGGGAAAAGTGGTCTCCTTCATACGATTTTTTTCTTGTCTCGACCCAACCTATTCATCCAGAGCATTTCAGGGTAACAATAAAACACTGAGAATTTGATTATATATGTATGTATATACTAGTATTGTATAATTATATTTGATGGTGTGTGGAAAAATATTGTATGCAAAAAAGTAAATCAGAATATAAGGCTAATCGGATATACATACATAGATATTAGAGCTGTACACAAGCCGTTTTCAACACAGCTAGGCACAAATCCGCACGACTGCTGTTTTGTGACTGCCGTATGAAAATCGCAATAAACAGCAACTGCTGTGGTGCCTTTACCCGACCGACATTCATTTTTACTGCTTGTTCGAAAATTTGCATTTGCTATTTAATGTTGATGCATTTCTATCTCGTTCCTTCCGCTTAATCTCCAAAGGAACGAAAGAAACGCATACAACTCTCCCTCCTTCCCTCTGCTCAAACTCCAAAGCATACTTATTCATTATTCCATATATCGTTTCTCAAGAAAAACGACAAAAAAAAAGAAACGAAAAAAAGGGAGAGGCACGCAATGCTTTTTTTCTAACTAAAAGCCTAGGAGGCGGCTGAACGTATGTTTTTAATATGTATATATGTGCATTTCGTGTGTGTATCCTCTCTTGTATCTATTTAGCAATTGTTGGCATTAAAACTGTTGTGTCATTTTCGTCTGACAATTTTGTTTTTGTTTCCAGCAGAGCACAAGCAATAAAGGCTATGAGAGCAAATCTGAAATGTTTTATCAATTTTTACTGATAAAACGTTGTGTGTTTTAGAAGTAGTTTTAAAACGGCTTGTGCACAGCTCTAATAGATATCTTACTTTGAATATAGTACATATGTAGGGCTGTTTTATTTCAACGCCAAAATATCTTCAAATTGACTCCCACTAAAATTTCTCCTTTCTTTTAATTTAATTTTGAATTATCATCATATTCCGAAATTTAGCGTCGCCAAAAATAGTGCCTTTTGATTTCGGTGGAGTTCCAGCAAATTTCGAGGATTCTGTATCGGTAAATTGTTTAATCTCTTCCGGTGATTTGCCCATAGACATCGCATGGTTGTTCAATGGTGAACCGGTAAATGTTTATGCCGGCATCGCAGTGGTACGCGGAGGAAAACGCACCAGTCTATTAACCATTGATTCAGTGCATGCTGGTCATGCGGGACGTTACACCTGCAAAGCACGCAATAAAGCTTCATCGAGTAACTACTCAGCGGATTTGATTGTTAATGGTTAATAAGACTAATGATGTTTTTCGGTGCTTTGGTTTTTTTTTGTTACTATACTTCCTGAACGCTCATTTGCTTTCAACTAATCAATTTTTTTTCCCTACTTATAGACTAAATAATTTAATTTATTCCCGATCCTCATTTCATTTCTTTCTCCTTCTCCTGTTGCTTCGGCCCTCTGTCTGGCGGAAGTATTCCCCAATATTACGCTTTTCGATTTTGGTAGAAAACCTGCTAACTATGAAGACGAAGACTCTGTACCGGTTACTTGATTGATTGATACGGGCGGTTTTTCGATAGACATTAAATGGTCCTTAAATGGTTACCCAATTAACGCCCTCTCTGGTATGACAGTTGTGAAGGGAGGCAAACGCACCAACATCCTAACGTATCCCATCATATCGATAACGTACATGCACGTCATTCTGGCTGCCACAGTAAATTACAGCGCAATTTGGGAAAATAACCTATCCTTCGAGCATGCCTACCAGGACCGTACCCAGAAATAGTTCTTGGGGAGATAAATATATTACAATAATTTTTCTATTACGACAATTTATAATGAAATTATGACATTTAATTTGAAGGATCTTTCAGCAAAAAGTGTCATTTTAAATTTGTTATGATTTTTTAAGATTTTAATTCATTGCGCGAATGTGTAGCGATCGATATCTAAAGACCGCTTGACTTTTACTTCTCAAATTAACGCACAATGATAGTTGAAAGTTGAAAAATGACACGAAATTTAAAATGATGCTTCTTGTTAAAATACCCCAATAATGAAATTATTGTGTTATAATAAAAAAATTAGCCTTCTCAGTAGCGAAGATGTACTATATATTCAAATTGAGCCCCAATAAAAAATTTCTCCGTCCTTTTTAATTAATCTTGAACTATGATCTTATTCCGAAATTTAGCGTCGCCAAAAATAGTGCCCTTTGATTTCGGTGGAGTTCCAGCAAATTTCGAGGATTCTGTATCGGTAAATTGTTTAATCTCTTCCGGTGATTTGCCCATAGACATCGCATGGTTGTTCAATGGTGAACCGGTAAATGTCTATGCCGGCATCGCAGTGTTACGCGGAGGAAAACGTATCAGTCTATTAAGCATTGATTCAGTGCATGCTGGTCATGCGGGACGTTACACCTGCAAAGCGCGGAATAAAGCTTCATCGAGTAACTACTCAGCGGATTTGATTGTTAATGGTTAATAAGACTAATGATGTTTTTCGGTGTTTTGGTTTTTTTTTGTTACTATACTCCCTGAACGCTCATTTGCTTTCAACTAATCAATTTTTTTTTCTCTACCTATGGATTAAATAATTTAATTTATTCCCTATCCTCATTTCATTTCTTTCTCCTTCTCCTGTTGCTTGGGCCCTCTGTCTGGCTAAAGTATCTCTCAATATTACGCTTTTCGATTTTGGTAGAAAACGTGCTAATTATGAAGACGAAGACTCTGTACCGGTTCCTCTGTACTTCCTTGATTGTTACGGGCGGTCTTTCGATAAACATTGAACGGTCCTTCAATGGTTACCCAACTAAGGCCTTCTCTAGTGTTACAGTTGTAAAGGGAGGCAAACGCACCAACATCCTAACGTATCGCAACATATCGATAACGTACATGCACGTCATGCTGGCTGCCACCGCAAATCGTACAACCCAATTTGGGAAAATAACCTATTCCTCCTCGCTTCAACCCCATACACTTTTCCCCAGAATTTTTGTTAAATAAAAATCAAAACGATTTATGAATTTTTTGCTTATGACGGTGGCATTGGTGAGGATACTGCTAATATTGAGGACTCAGTGTCGGCAACTTGTTTGCCTATCCAATTAATTCATATTCTTTTTCTTTACTATAGCTAGCCTTGCGGCTAGCTAACGAGCATCCCTACCAGGGCCGTACCCAGAAATAGTTCTTGGGGGGATCCAAATATATTACAATAATTTTTCTATTACGACAATTTGTGTTATTATATAATGAAATTATGACATTTATTTTAAAGGCTCTTTCAGCAAGAAGTATCATTTTAAATTTGTTATGATTTTTTAAGATTTCAATTCATTGCGCGAATGTGTAGCGATCGATATCTAAATACCACCTGATTTTTACTTCTCAAATGAACTTACAATGACAGTTGAAAGTTCAGAGTTGAAAAATTACTGAAATGAAATGCCAATTCATAGCCTCTTGGCTGCACTTTCGATTCAAGACCCTCACATAATACTCATTGTATTAAGCACTTCAACTTTCTGAATGTTGTTTTATAGCTCACGAACTTGGTTTATAGATGTTAAAAAATATCGTCAATAAATGGAATTGCAATAGCTATTCTGAAATATCTTTCGGGGTCGTTGATATTTATATTCACTGTATGTTTTTAACTGCAGGCAATACGAGGACCTCTTATTTCCACATTCGCAGACGTTAAAAGCCTGATTTAAAAAGATCTGCGAAACGTTCGTCTATATTTGTGCGAAAGTCTTTAATTACTTGTATAACTGGGTTGGTAACGAAATCCCGAAAGACAAAATCCCGAACGACAAAATCCCGAAACGACAAAATCCCCAAATAACAAAATCCCGAAATCACAAAACTAGTTTTTCGGTATTCTCCATCTTCTTGAACATTTTAAAACCACTAGCAAACTTCAATTTAGCCACTAAATTTATTTTAAAAAAACATTTAAAAAATTTTAGCAGAGCCCTCTCGATAATATGAGGTTTTTCGCATACAGGTTTTTCCGCGTATTGGCAGCCTTCGGCTGTGGCAGGGATCATAACCCTCAATCAGCAGAATCCTCACGGTCATGTGAAGTTTTTTTGCATACAGGTTTTTCTGCGTATTGGCAGACTTCGGCTGCGGCAGAAATCAATACCCCCAATCAGCAGAATCCTTACGGTCATGTGAAGTTTTTTGCATACAGGTTTTTCCGCGTATTGACGGCCTTCGGCCGCGGCAGGGATCATAACCCTCAATCAGCAGAATCCTCACGGTCATGTGAAGTTTTTTGCATACAGGTTTTTTCGCGTATTGACGGCCTTCGGCCGCGGCAGGTATCGTAACCCTCAATCAGCAGAATCCTCACGGTCATGTGAAGTTTTTTGCATATTGTATATTATAACCTTCACACAACAAAATTTTCTCGATATTACAACTTTGCTTTTCTGCCATTGTAAAAAAAAGGCAAGTAGGCGCGTACTACGCTTCGGAAAAAATTGTGACGTAAATGTCATTTCTTTATTAATTAAAAATTTTATTTCGTGATTTTCGGGATTTCTCATTTCGGTGTTAAAATTTTTTCGGGATTTTGTCGTTTCGGGATTTTGTCGCATCGGAATTTTGTCGTTTCGGTATATTAAAATTTTTCGGGATTTTGTCGTTTCGGGATTTTGTAATTCGGGATTTTGACTGTCTCCCTGTATAACTACCTCAATATGTTCAATAGCGCTAGACAGATCGAGACTAGGTGATTGATGTTTTTGACGTAGACGCAACGTAAATGAAAACAAATTACACGCCAGAGTTAAACTGAATTCGTTCAGTTTGTGAGGCGCCTACTTGAACACCGCCGCGTTCGGACTTCGCCGCGGTTCGATGCAGATACCACCGTCTCCCTTCCTCCCACATGAGATCGGCGATTTCTGCAGGTTCCAGTAGGTTCAAGTAGGCGTCTCACAAGTTGTTGTAATTGATTTCAAGAGTCCAGTTGCTGTAGTGTTTGTTTTAATGTCAGTGGTCAATTGAAGATCCTCAACCGCTTGAACAATAGCTAAATATATTTACTTCCGTAAATCTGAATAATCCATAGTGGCTTTCTACCCAACGCGTTTGACACATTGCATCTTATCAAGACCATTTTGTCTAAGGACAAATTTCTTTTTTATTTTTTGAGCTAGAATTCCAGCCCTTTTAGCAGACCTTTTTAAGAAAATTACAATAAATTTTACTGTTCCTATACAATTTCTAATGTATAAGACCTCATACGCGCGTCCCAGATCAAAATTTAATGAATGTGAGCAGCAGTGTATAGATAAAGCGGCTAGGTAAGTCCGTCGAATTATAGCCTGGACACCATTAAAAATACCTTTCATATTTGCGCGCCATCTGTTACGATGGACTCGCCAGTAATTATTTCTCAACAAAAATCACTGAGCCTCAGACATGGAATTTTTTTTCTGGTCTGATTAGCCTTGTCTTGGCCAACAACAAAGTCACTGCTTGAAACATACGCAGATGTATAATTTTAACACCTGCACTTAAAATTTCAAACAAAAATGTATATCAAGTCGCAGTAAATTTCAGGGCCATATTCTGCAAAAATTTCCTAATTTCCTACAGTAGCAGCGAAGTCGGCTGGCGCTCACAAAACATATTGTGGCTTCATGACCTACTCTGATTGCACTGATAAGTGTAACTTCTAGCGTCAGAGCTCCAGTCAAATCGTACTAAAAAGTTGATTGTAGACGTTGCGAAGTTTGGTTGTGCGGAGACTTTAAAAAAAAATATCTCCCATACTCTAAGGCACCTCACACATTTCCATCGGTGTGGCATGGAGTCGAGAGATGTTGCCATATACGTGATATTGTGGGTCAGCGTCGCCGCCAGCGTCGTTGAATAGAAACGAAAGAAAAGGAATAGATAATGCAACAAGAGTTCAGGGTGATTAAGTTTTGTCGTGTGCCGGTTGGCCGAAAAATATTAGTAAAAATGAAGACCTATTATTTTAACTTTATGAATATTCAACTTCAAATTTTAAAGAAGTTAATAATAATTAATTCTATTTAAGTTTTGTAAAGAAAGACCTGAAAAGGAAACGGTAGTCTGCAAAGGAGAAACAGAATTAGGTAGGTAGGTAGATAGTAGTGGCTACCTTAGACACACATAGACCGCTATTGGGTCTATTGTGATACCACATGGATCTTATCCCCTCCGCTCAATCAAACCATAAGGAGCTGTTTATGTAGCGAATAAGACTCCCTATTTTGAGAGGCACTATCTCACAGGGATTGTTAAAGAAGTGTACTCCCAAATTGTAACGGTCCTTTCTTAAAAAGAGTTTCTTTAAAAAAAAAGTTATGTTCTAAATACGCATATTTTTGTTTAATTTAATATTTTTTTTTTAAAAGTATGTAAACTTTTCTTCGCTAACTACACTGTACACAATAACCACAACTGGAATGTTGTTCTAAAAATCTTGCGTTAAAAGATCATCCGATCGTGCAAGAATAACGGGGTGATGGTTATAAAAGGGACCATCGAAGAAAGAGGAGGCTCTCTTCAGTTTTTAAATAGTGAACGTCGTGAACGCAGGCTTTTATTTTGTTTCGAACGACCGAATTTACATATATATATATATAATTTTTTTTTCTTTCTGAATAATGTTAAGTGTTAAATAAAAATTATCACAAATTGTGAAAACTACGTTTTTTAAGAAAAAAAAAAATAGCAACAGCAATTGGGGAATAAAGAGAACCCACGGAAAAAATCCAACGAAATAATAATTTTTTAAAAAAAAATGTATATATATGTATGTATGTATATATAATAAAAATTTCATACATGTAGATCACGGAAAAAAAAACTGCATGAAAGTACTGTTCCGACAAAAGGAATAAAAATATATAATAAAAATTACATGCCTGTAGAACACAAAAACATCATGAAAATACTGTTCCGACAAAAGAAATAAAAATATATAATTAAAATTACATACATGCAGAGAACAAAAATATCATGAAAGTATTATTCCGACAAAAGTAAGAAAAGTACAGTTTGTACAGTGTGGTGCAAAAACCCACAACCAAAACCGAAAACAAGAATATTCACAACAACAAGAAAAATAATAACAATATCAACAACAACAAAAACATTAATACAATATCAAGAACAACAAGCACAATATCAACCACAACAAGAACAATAAGAACAACAATAATACAATATCAACAACAACAAGAACATTAATACAATAACAAGAACAACAAGAACAATATCAACCACAACAAGAACATTAAGAACAACAATAATAATATCAACAACAACAAGGACACCAACAATAACAACAACAACAACAGCAACAACAATAACCAACAACCATACTAGAAGACATCATTCGAACATTCAGGCGTTACTGCGGTATTTATAATACATATGTATACTATGACTAAAGACTAAAACTAAAGAAAAGAACAAAAAAATTTGTAAAACAAAACGTATTTACATTATTATATTATTTTTATATAGAATAAGATCGAACACTGGTATTTTTCTTTCATAGTTATAAAAAAAAAAAAAATTATAATGATTATTATAATTAATCAACTATAATAAACGACAAAATGGATACGTAGATAATTGTGTTGATTCTAGGGTGATGGCGTGGTGACGCGGCGTGAGGGATGCAGACATTGGGGTCCTGTAATAATTTTTTTTTTGGATAATTTTTTTTATATAGGCCAAAGAAGGGATGGGCAAGGTGGCAACAACATCAGCCACCAAGCCGTTGGAGTCCCAGAAGAATTTGGAGTATCTCCCTCTCTGTTCACTTTCTGTTTACTTCCCTTCCCTTTTCATCTCCTAAGTGGTTGGATACCAATTATGGCCCCTATTTTTTTTTGTTTTTATATACATACAGATTGGCAAATGCATGCATTTTTTTCTTGTGAAAGACTAGAGGTAAAAAAAAAAAAAGAACGACGAACCACCCCGCCACTGAAGCTAGCTAGAAAAAAAAAAAAATAAACCCTCCATGCACGACACTGTTTTTTCAGACACCTCACTACTTTTTTTTAGAAGAAGAGTCATTACAATATATGTAGGTGTGGCACGAAGCAGATACGCAGTAACGGGGAGAATGTTTCCGGAGAATCTAGGCTGGTACTCCGAAATGAGCCCTTTTTCCCTTCTGCAAATTATTAAGGATTCGAGGTGGCTGCCTTAGTTTACCATCTGCAACTCTTATGGGGTAGTGGCAGCAAAACGGCACTTATAGTGCTAATTGGGCTTGCGTATGCGTGTTTACGCGGCGGCCACCTTAAACTAAACTAAACTAACTATGTAGGTGTACCTTCTCTGAGCCAGTGCTGGACAGCTGCACAGCATATGCGGTATGGTTTCCTCCTCCTCCTCATTTTATTTATTTTTTTAGTGCCCGTTCACGATTCCTATCACCCGCCTAATATCTTCCTTGCCTAGTGAGAGGAGTAAGTAAGTAAAGTGGCCGCTGATGACTCCCGTCATTCTTGTCGTTCTTTTTAAGTTATAGCTGGGCCATATCTTCCTGGAGATAGTAAAACCGTGTACCACCTTCCATTTATTGTTGGCCAGACTTAAAAAGTGATTGTTGATTTGTTTTTTAACCCTCCCTATTGCGATTTGCACGTTTTCGGTACGTTCTTCACTCATAAGGGAGCCATTTCTTGCCAGTTGGTCCGCCATCTCGTTCCCAGTCACATTCGAGTGACCAGGAACCCAGACCAATAGGACGGTTGATTCACTACCGATGTGGTTAAGTTCGTCTATACATTGCCGGACAAGGCTCGAAGTTACCACCGTTGAACCAAGGGCCTTGATAGCGGCTTGACTATCTGAGAGTATAGCGACCCTCGCTGCTCTCAGGTTAATACTTTTCAAGAACCTGCAGGCCTCCAAGATCGCATATATCTCCGCTTGAAAAATTGTTGCGAAGTTCGGAAGCCTAAAGGATCTTGACAAGTTTGAAAAAGTTGAGAAAATACCTGCTCCGACCCCTACGTCCATCTTGGAGCCGTCAGTGTAGATAGCGATGCTATACCCTCTGGTATCGTAGCCGGCTTTCCAGTCCTCCTGCGCCGGGGAGATGGATTTGAAACGCCGGTCTATAATGATTGCCGGAGTTATATAGTCTGTCCTAACCGCTGCCAAATGCTGAGGTAGCGAGTTTAGGATAGAGCAATGTCCGTATGGTCTGCTTTTCCATACGCCAGCCTCCCTGAACCTGAGAGCAGCACATGATGCTTCAGCTTTGATTTGAAGATCAATGGGCAGGATATGCAGTATAGTGTTAAGCGCGGCTGTGGCCGTTGAGCGCATTGCTCCTGTTGCACATAAGCATGCCGTTCTTTGAATTTTACTAGTTTTTATGGGGAGACAGTCAAAATCCCGAATTACAAAATCCCGAAACGACAAAATCCCGAAAAATTTTAAAATCCCGAAACGACAAAATCCCGAAAAATTTTAATACCGAAATGAGAAATCCCGAAAATCACGAAATAAAATTTTAAATTAATGAAAAAATGACATTTAAGTCACAATTTTTTCCGAAGCGTAGTACGCGCCTACTTGCCTTTTTTTACAATGGCAGAAAAGCAAAGTTGTAATATCGAGAGAATTTTGTTGTCTGAAGGTTATAATCTACAATATGCAAAAAACTTCACATGACCGTGAGGATTCTGCTGATTGAGGGTTATGATCCCTGCCGCGGCCGAAGGCCGCCAATACGCGAAAAAACCTGTATGCAAAAAACTTCACATGACCGTGAGGATTCTGCTGATTGAGGATTATGATCCCTGCCGCAGCCGAAGGCTGCCAATACGCGAAAAAACCTGTATGCAAAAAACCTCACATTATCGAGAGGGCTCTGCTAAAATTTTTTTAATAATGTTTTTTTTAATTTTTTAATAATAATTTTAGAGAAGTAAAATAAGAGTAATTTTTTATTATTTTCTTGGAATTGTTTGCTAGTGGTTTTAAAATGTTCAAGAAGATGGAGAATACCGAAAAACTAGTTTTGTAGTTTCGGGATTTTGTTATTTCGGAATTTTGTCGTTTCGGGATTTTGTCATTTCGGGATTTTGTCGTTCGGGATTTTGTCTTTCGGGATTTCGTTACCAACCCGTTTTTATGACGTTGTATTGCTTGGATAGCGCCGGCCACCACACAATGGCGCCGTAACTGAGGATTGGTCGTACGACCAGTTTATACCAGCGCAGTATAATATCAGGCCGTGGTCCCCATTTGTTTCCAAGCATTTTGTTGCAGGTGTAAAGGGCAATACTTGCTTTTTTCACCCTAAGGTCAATGTTTTCTCTCCAGTTGAGCTTGGAGTCTAAAATGAGGCCTAAATATTTGGCCTTGGAAGAGAGGCGAAGACGCTTTCCATTCAATTTTGGCAGATCGAACGAGGTAATTTTTGTCTTAGTGGTGAACAGCACGAGCTCTGTTTTATCAGGGTTAACTGATAGACCGCAGCTGCGCGCCCAGGTAGCCAGCTTGGCTAAAGCCCTTTCCAGTATAAAACTTATAATGGAGAGGAATAATCCTGATACTAGTATCACCACATCGTCCGCGTAGGCAACAACCTTAACTCCTTCTAGGTTAAGGATCTTGAGAAGTTCATTCACTGCGATCACCCAGAGTAGGGGGGACAAGACGCCGCCTTGCGGAGTCCCTCTTCTGACTGATCGACTGATATGGACATTACCCAGACTAGCTTGTGTGCTCCTTGTTCTCAACATAGTTTCAATCCATGAGACAAGTTTTTGATCAACTCCTATTCGGAGTAGGGAGTTAACAATTGCATCCGAGTGAATATTGTTGAAAGCTCCTTCAATATCAAGGAATGCCCCCAGCGTAAATTGCTTGTAGTATAAGGATCGGTCTATCTGCGCAACTACCTCGTGTAGTGCCGTTTCCACGGACTTTCCTTTGAGGTAAGCATGTTGTGATTCAGATATTTTGTCCTTAGTATAATTCTTTCGAAGATGAAGATCTATAATTCTTTCTAGAGTCTTGATAACAAAGGAGGATAAACTGATTGGTCGAAAATCCTTGGCAGTTGAATGTCCTCTTCTTCCGACTTTTGGTATGAAAACCACTCTCGCTTGTCTCCAGTTCTTGGGTATATAACTGAGAGCGATACTTTTATTGCACAGTATATTTAGCCATGGAATCGCAGTGTCTCTGAGATTCCAAAGCATAATCGGCAAGATTCCATCCGGACCTGGGGACTTGTAAGCGTCAAAGCTTCTAAGTGCACAGCAGATTTTTTCGTGTGTGATAAGAGAGTCTAACACATGTTCTGATACATTGTCCTGTGTATCCTGCCTATTCTGTGCAGCATTGATATCCTGTTCTTGATTATCCGGGAAATGCTCATTCACGAGTACCTCCAGTGATTTTTTCACATTATCCGTCCAAGACTCATCACTCTTCCTGATAAAGTTTGGACAGGAATGTTCTTTGGTAAGGACCTTACTGAGCCTGGACATTGCATTAACGTCCTCTAGGCCTCCACAGTATTCCTTCCAGGAGATCTTTTTGGCTTCCCGTATTTCCTTCTTATAGTGTCGAAGGCAGTCCTTATACGGTTGCCAGAAGTTGTGTCTATGGCATATATTAAAGATACTACGTGTCATCTTTCTGAGATGCGATAGCTCTTCTGTCCACCATGGTGGGAATTTCTTTTTACTACGACTGACTGGACATGCGACCTTGAAGGCTTTCCCGAAAGCCTCCTCAAATATCACACTGTACTTGTCTAGTTCGTCGCAGCTTAGGGATTCTTGTGGAGTATATCGATTTAACCTATCGCGAACAGAAGTGCTGAATCTACTCCAGTCAATCCTCTTTGGATTTCTATAGGGGGGGCATGGGTACAAACTGAACTCTACGTTAAAGAGAATCAGTGCATGATCTGAGAAGCATCTATCTGATACTCTCCAACGATCAACAGTCACCCCAGAATTCCGACTGATCAGGGTGAGATCCAGCACTTCTTCCCACCCATTAAATCTATCAGATCTTGGAAAAATGAAGGTGGGCGTGTTGCCCCGGTTGCAAATTTCAAAGTTATGTTCTATAATAAAATCAAAAAGAGGCTCACCTCTTTGGTTCACCTCGCTGCTTCCCCACACTGTGTGTCTGGCATTGGCATCACAGCCCAGGAGCAGGGTATCCTTTCCGCCGATGTCCAAGGCTTGCGCCAGTCGATGTACTTCAGGCGGTGGTGATGGTTCGTCGCGCGCCATGTACCCAGAAGCTAGATACAGGCTGCGACCTCCGGAGTCTTCGACACGGATTACCGTTAGGTCAGCGCTGCTAAAATTGCTACACAGAAAAGCGTTAATGTGTTTCTTAACAATAATGCAAGATCTTGGCTTACCTGGAGTTTTATGATAGTACAGGTGGAATCCTCTGTCGTGGAGTCCTCTAACTACTTGATTCCTTACCCAAGGCTCCTGGATAAGCACAACGTCTGGGTCTTCCTTAGCTATGAAGACCCTAAGGTCGTCTGTAGCACATTTCGCGTGCTGCAGATTTATCTGTGCGACCTTCAACGTTGGGGGATTTTAAGGACTCTCCTTCCTCCAGCGACATTTCCACAAGCAGCTCGCTGGGATCTACGACCTTGTCGACTTCCTCTTCTCGACTTGTCGAAGTGAAGACCTTCAGTTTGGCCTGCCTGATGCCAAACTTTAGTTTGTACTCCTTCCTTTCGAGTACCCCAAGGCCTCCTCATTAATGGATAGGAGGAACGAAGTGCTGAATTTTTGGGGCTCTTTAGCACGGATGATGTGCCAGTCATCCATGGGTACATCGGAATTATGAAGCCGTAGATATTCCAGCAGCTTCGCTCCCTCCAACTTCATTTTAGGCAACCAAATGCGAGCCCGAGGTCTCCTTGGAATGTCCTTGGCTGGAATAAGCTTGAGCTTCAAGCCTTTCCAGTCGTCGCCAAACTTGGCGATGACCTTGCCAAGGAAATCCTTGGAGAACTCGTCCTCGCATTTGATGACCCTGCAGCCTCTGACGATTTCCGAGGAGTCAAAGCTCGGCAGGGGGCCCTTGTTACTGAGCACGTACTCCATGACATGCTCAGACAGTTTGGCCTCCACCTCACTCCACTCCTCGCAGACACGCCGACCGCTGTTGGAGCGGGCGTCCAGAACGGCAACCTGTAGGTGATCCCTAATCACCTCGCTTAACAACCGCTGGTTGCCTGTTAAGTTTTTGGGGGCAGATGGTGGTGCCATTGAGACCCTAGCCTGCTCGGTTTCCGCCTGGGATCGGTTTCTCTTTCCCTGGCTTGCGGTTCCGGGTACTCTGGCAGTGAGAAGCTTCTCATACTCCTCTACCACCGCTGTATATTTCACCCTGTCAGATGCATCTCGCCCGTCCGATATACCAGCCTCTGCATTCTTGGCAATCCTGTCAAGAATGAATTTGGCCTTCTGGTATCTCGTCTTCGCGAGGACACCTGAGGATTTACGTCTGCTGGAAGATTTTGCGACGGCCTGTCTTTCGTCTGCCTTTTTCCCTACAGACGGGAAAATGTTTGAGGTCTGGGCCTTTGAGCCGGAAGGGGTATTATGGCTGGTACCCACAACCGACTCGGAGCCCACGATAGTTTCCTGGCGTGAGGCCAGGAGCTCATCCTCTGACATCGTGTCAGAAGCTCCTACTATAACGTCCGTTTTTGTTGTTTTTGTGGTTTTTGTTGTTTGTGTTGTCATCATCTGTTTCTTACGACCGCTTCACCGGTCCTAGGGCCAAGCTCGGCGGTCTATGGGATATTAAGGGGAAAAAAGGTCCGCCATGGCAGCGCCCCATACCATGGTAAGGTCACCGTTACGTCTCGATTCGACCTGGTGTCGAGAAGGCTCCGTTCGAATACAGCCGATTACCCCTGGCTGCAAACCCTCCAATGGGCACGGGTCGCATAACACCCTTGTTTTGGGGGGAAATTTATTGACCTCCCAGTCTAGATCCGTAGTATTCAGCGAAAAAGCAGTGGCACCTCGAGCAGGATGTGGTTCCGCACCACGTACTACGATCTTGATAAGATAGAGGCTAGCGGTCCCGCCCCTAGAGAAAGGACTGTAATCGCATATTCTTATCCTGCACTTTTTATCGATGCTTACCACCAGTGAGAGGAGACTCTTGAAAATTTTTAGATGGAACTGAGGCCATATCTGCCTTGCAATACTGCAGATTGACCCCTCTTCCCATCTTTTATTGGCTTGTTTTACTGCGTCTTTAAAGAGCATGTGTTGACCAGTAGATAAAGGCATACCCACATTTGCCCTACGGGGTGTAATAATCATATCAGTTCCCAGACGAGCAAGCTTATCCGCGCGGCAGTTTCCTGGAATATCTCTGTGGCCTGGTACCCAGCACAGATTTATTTGAAGCTGCTCTGCCATCTCGTTAAGAGATCGGTGACAGCTTTTTACAACCAGAGATGTGGTAAAGGTTGATTCCAGGGACTTAATCGCTGCCTAACTGTCGGTAAAGATATAGATATCATTTCCAGATACCCTATTTTCCTTCAGCCATGACAGTGCCTCGCGGATTGTTATAACCTTCGCCTGAAACACGCTACAGTGGTCGGGAAGACAAAATTTTTCTGCTATGCCGCAGATTTCGGAGAAAATGCCACTACCTACTCAGGTAGAAACAGAATTAAATAACGAAAAATATTTGTAAAAATTTTTTAAAGACCTAAAAAGGAAACCGATGTCTTCAAATGTGAAACTTAATTAAATAGCGACAATATTTGTACATATTTGTAAAAAGAAAGTTCTATTAATTGAACTGAATAAATATTCAATTTTTAATTGAAAGAGAGTAATACGAGTATTATTAAAATTTACATAAGTTTTGTAAAGAAATACCTGAAAAGGTAAAAACGAAGCAAACATAAGTGAAATAAATTTGTACTAAAACCTAAAAAGCATAAGTTTTTAAAATATTTATGAAATAAAAGATCTGAAAAAAGAAATGAGGTAAAAAAGAGAAAAAGGTAAACAAGACATCAATGAAATATAAACCTGAAAAGAAAAGAAAATTTATGAAAGAAAGACCTGAGAAGGAAGACGAAAACGAAGTCAGCTGTTCAAAATTAACAAATAACACAGGCTCTTATAGGAAACGAGAAAAAATAAAATGTCTGTGTTGCCGACGCATCGGCAAAATCAAGGACAGCTAAATTTACTTCGTATAAAATCTCCCTTGAATACTCAACCAGTGCTGCAGGCCAAAGGAATGCAGATCATGAGACAAGTGCCGACCCCGCAGTATTAAATGGTTTCTTTATACATATTTTAAAAATCTGGTAATTTTAAAGCTGATTTTTTGAGTACTTCAAATTGAAAAATAAAAATATTAGAGAGAAAAACGGATATTTCGAAATTCGATCCCTAAGGTGGTGAAAAGGGGTTGCAAAGTTTGTATGATAAATATTTTATTTGTAGTCAGATTTGCTTAAAACTTTGTCTTAATGCTCTTTGGTATAATTAATCAAATACATATTTCGGCATTTTCCAAAATCCAACCCCTGAAGGGATAAAAACGGGATCCAAACGTTACGGGAGACGGACAAAATCCCGAACGACAAAGTCCCGACCGTTTTTAACAATCCCGAACGACAAAATCCCGACGCGACAAAATCCCGAAGCGACAAAATCCCGAACGACAAAATCCCAAAAAAATAGCATTGCATAGCGTTTTTTATTGCTTTTCGTAAAATAAGCGCTATATCCGCAATTTTTCGGGGAGTTCTATTGGCTGAGAGTAAACTTAACAGCAAACACAGCGGTTTGTTTACCCAGGGTTACAACTCATGCCAGGGTTACAACATCATGGATAGAGGAAGACTTTTCAGCAAAGAAGATGGTTTTGTTGGCTGAGGGTTTTAATCCCTGTCACGGACAAAGACCGGCACGCAGAAGGGCACTGTATAGAGGAAGACTTTTCAGCAAAGAAGATGGTTTTGTTGGTAGAGGGTTTTAATACCTGCCGAAGGCCGGCTCGCAGAAGGACCTTGGATAGAGGAAGACTTTTCAGCAAAGAAGAGGGTTTTGTTGGCTGAGGGTTTTAATCCCTGCCTCGGCCGAAGGCCGGCATGTAGAAAAACACTTTTTGCCTGCGCAGAAGGACCCTGGATAGAGGAAGACTTTTCAGCAAAGATGGTTTTGTTGGCTGAGGGTTGAAGTCTCTGCCCCGGCCCAAGGCCGGCACGCAGAAGGACCTTGGATAGAGGCAGACTTTTCAGCAAAGCAGAGGGTTTTGTTGACTGAGTGTTTTAATCCCTGCCACGGCCGAAGGCCGGCATGCAGAAAAACACTTTTTGCCTGCGCAGAAGGACCCTGGATAGAGGAAGACTTTTCAGCAAAGATGGTTTTGTTGGCTGAGGGTTGAAGTCTCTGCCCCGGCCCAAGGCCGGCACGCAGAAGGACCTTGGATAGAGGCAGACTTTTCAGCAAAGCAGAGGGTTTTGTTGACTGAGTGTTTTAATCCCTGCCACGGCCGAAGGCCGGCATGCAGAAAAACACTTTTTGCCTGCGCAGAAGGACCCTGGATAGAGGAAGGCTTTTCAGCAAGTAGATAGTTTTTTCGGCCAAGGGGTTTTAATCCCTGCCACGGCCGAAGGCCGGCGCGCAAAACGACCCTGGATAGAGGAAGACTTTTCAGCAAAGAAGATGGTTTTGTCGGCCGAGGGTTTTAATACCTGCCACGGCCGAAGGCCGGCACGCTAAACGACCCTGGATAGAGAAAGACTTTTCAGCAAAGAAGATGGTTTTGTTGGCTGAGGGGCACCCAGAAGGACCCTGGATAGAGAAAGACTTTTCAGCAAAGAAGATGGTTTTGTTGGCTGAGGGTTTTAATCCCTGCCACGGCCGAAGGCCGGCATGCAGAAAGATTTTCAATGCAAGAATTTCGGGATTTTTCCGGATTTAGTCGTTCGGGATTCTGTCGTTTCGGAATTTTGTCGTTTCGGGATTTTGTCTTTAGGGATTTTTTCGTTCGGGATTTTGTCGTTCGGGATTGTGACCACTTTTGGGGGTCGCCACGCACTACACACTATGCTCAAAATTCATTTCGCCCCATCTGCTATCTATACGTATTGGCGCAATAAAATTCTTTTTGTTAAAACTTACTTCATTACTCAGTTAACTTTCAACGAGAGGAAAGTAACGCGTTACTCAAACGCGAACAAAATAAACTTCGTTACTTTCAGTTAACGTTGTTACTACTTCATTAATTCGTTAGTCAGTTAACTTTCAACAATAGATAACAAGTTACAAATAAAAAACGATAACAAGTTACAAATTTAACTAGTTAATGCCCAACTCTGCCCCATAGTGCGGCGGGTACACTTGCAAGGCAAAAAATTATTTGACTAAGACTAAGAAAATTACGAATTAAAAGATCTTTTTTTTTAATTTAAGAGTTTATGTTTTTACCGGGATTGTTACCAACCGACCCTTAGATCGTATACGCAGGCAGGACTGGAGAAATGCTGACAGGAACAGTGTAAGACAGACAGGACAGGCCAGAATTTGGTATGTTGTAAGCTTCCTGGTTTCAACAGCCTGTGATCGTAACGATTTACCCTATTTACATTTCTATGAATTTTTGTACTGCAATTTTGTCTCTTTTTTTCGCGTCGATTTATAGACAAAAGTTCTGCAGAATGAAATTGCACATGAAGTTTCTTTTCAACGCATTGATTTTTCTGCTGATCAGCGTTACCATGTATAAAGTATTTTAAGTATGTATTATTAAATGAAATTTTTGAAAATGCAAAGATTTTTGGCATAGGATTAATTTATGCATGTACCAATATTCCCTCCATAATTTTATATATAATGATAAAAAAAATTTTGTTAACAGAGAGAATTTTACTTTAACAGTTAACCAATATGTTTCCGGTAAAAAAATAGAATAATGTAAAAATTTACATTTGATAGTAAACAAAAAATTTAATGGTTCACTCTCACAAAAATATATACCGTCAATTCTATTTTTTACTGGACGGAAGTACCCTGCAAAAAATAGCATAAAGAGAAAGTAATTTTCCTTTTAACTTACTAAATTTTTTTCAGTCATCTAGTAATAAATAGTAAAAGTTTGCGTTTTCTAGTACTAGCAAGCACGTTGTCGAACAAACCTATTATCTTTATTTTATGTTGTAACGTGTTTTTACGAAAAATTTGTAGGTTTCCAAATATGATTTTTTTGGATAAATTTTAAAAAATTTCTTTTTTTTTTTAAATTTTTTCCATTTAACATATATTATTCAAATATCAGTACAATAAGAATTAATGATTCTTTTATAGTACAAAGTTTCTTTGGAATTTAATGTTAAGTACAATATGTATTTGCTTATGAATATTATATAAGCTAATAAAGATTATAGAGAGACAGTTTAAGAAGAGGAAAAAGGCAAGAAAGATAGATAGATAAAATTTTCCCGAAAACTAGAAAAACCAGAGACTCAGAAATGTATCCTTTTAGAAGTATAAAGAGAGAAAGAAAGAAAGCTTCTATTAAAATTGGTTGGTAAAAAACTCTAGTACTGCACGCTTAAAGATCGCCAACGAAGGTTTAGCCTTAATACTTGCTGGTAAAGTGTTCCACAAGCACACAGCATATGTAAAGAATAGCCTTGAGGAGTACAGATACTTAACCCTTGGAACTATGAGCATATTGTTTCTAAGCGACTGAGCAAACTGCAATTTCTCAAACAGATAATGAGGAGTTTTCGTATGTATGAGCTTGTATACAAAAATACAATTCCTAGCATCTAGGTAATTAAATAGATCGCATCCAAGTATTAAGCTCTTGTATTGGGTAATATGCTCAAATCTCCTTAGTCCAGCAACATACCTAGTGGCATGATTGAAAGCTACCTGTAACCGAAGCTTAGAGCGAGAGTCAAGTTTACAATATACAAGTTCAGAATAAGTTATTAGAGGCATAATAAGTTGAAGAATTAATTGCTTTCTAATTGCAGGAGGAGTATAAACGGCACACATCTTAAGGCTTCGCAGACTATAATAAATTTTACTTACTACCCAGTTAATCAGAAATCCTAAATTAGTTACTTTATTAACCAGTTTAATTACATCATTGCCTAAGATTATATTGGGTATATCACTGGCGTAAATTTTATTTTTGGCAATGGGCAAGGCATATGACTTATTTACATTAATCATTAACCCATTTGAAGCAGCCCAATTTAATATTCTTTGTAGATCCTCGTTCAGTCTAGCAATTAGATCATCTTTCAAGTTATTTTTGCCCGACAAATACAACTGAATATCGTCCGCGTATGCATGCAAGAGTGCGTATTTGCAGACATAAAAAAAATCATTCAAAAAAAATGCTAAATAACAATGGCCCAAGTATTGATCCTTGTGGAACTCCACTAAGGACTTCTCCATAACTAGAAAATAAATTCCTAATTTTAACTCTTTGTTTACGACCTGATAAGTAGCTTTTTAAAAGATTTACTGCGCTATCACAAAGACCAAACATATATTTTAACTTATCACACAATAGACCGTGATTTACACTGTCGAAAGCTTTTGAAAAATCTATTAGACATAATAATGTTATGTAGTCTTTGTCGTACGCAGCTCTAATGTCATCCAGAATTTTCAGAATTGTTGTAGAGCAACTATGCCGACTACGAAATCCCGACTGAAATGGGAATAATAGGCGGTTTAGAGTAATAAATTTTAGTAATTGATCAGTCATGAGAGACTCTAAAAGCTTTGAAAGGGGTGACAATATACTGATAGGCCGAAAATCAGATGGCTCTGCAGTTGCTGATTTTTTTGACAAGGGTAGTACTATAGCCATTTTCCATGATGAGGGAAAGATAGATGTGGTAAAGCAGTGATTGATGATATGAGTCAATGAGTCATTAATTATGTGACAAAGAATTAGCTTAATAAATTTTAATGATATTCCATCCTCACTAATAGCATTGGATTTAATCTTTAGTAAACCCCTAATAACATCTTCTTCGTTAACCGCGTGAAACTCAAAACTTTGAGGGAAAGAAGACACGAAAGAATGCGAAATCCCATTATTAGCTGCAGCAGAAGAGTGCGAAAGGAAGTACTGATTAAGAATTTCGGGATGTATCTCGCAATTAACTTTTTCACCAGCACCAATAATAAGATTCTTAATATTCCTCCATAATAATTTGGATGGTAATGAGATTTTGAGCTTACTTAAAAAGTATAATTTTTTTGAGTGCCTCAGAACAGAAATACATAAATTTCTGGAGCATCGATAGAGCTCCCAATTATGTGCCGTCACATTTCTCTTCCATTTGCTGCGACAAATGTTTTTACGTTTTATGGCTAATAAAACCCGATTGGTAAACCATGGACAGGAATTGTTCTTCACGACTACATTCTTACAGGGAACGTGCACAGTGAATAAATGTTTAACAGCATCTGTAAAAATTGAAAGTTTTTGATCTACTGAAGAACAAGACCATATTTCATTAACAGGAAATATAGACAAATCACGATGAAGAGCAAGGCTATCTACGGAGTTAAAATCGTGATTCATGATTTAAAATTCATGATTTTTTGGCTTTCTTTTGATATATGTGCATAACTATATAATGAACTTTTTGCTGTAAGCAGTATAACCCATTTATTAAAGCAACCCTGTAAGTATGAAATTCAATTCAATTACATATGTAAAAAAATTTCAATTTTGAACGAACGAATACTTGTACTTATTAAACGAGCTAAAATTGTATATTGTAGCTTTTTTGACGTCGAAAACGGCTCTTAGATATTCGGATTTCTTAGATATTCACATATTAGGGAGATTGAGAGATTGCAAATCGATCTGTCGAGGTGTTTTTTCTAAAAAATTCATTTTTGGTGGTTTTTTCTCTATTAAAGTGGTTGATCAACAAGTGTGTTAATATAGTAGTATATTTCAATTGAAAACTGTACTTTTCAATAACTCTAGTAAAAGGATACTTTTGATAAACTTATTTTAATAAAAACAAGCTTTTTTGGCCGCAGAATTGACTTTTTCCAGAATTTTTAGGTGAATATTCACTGTGGTTGTATTTGGCAACTATAATCTGCTGACGTCCTATATGTAGAAAAGAGACTTTATAGGCACCTTCTCTTTGCAGTGTTTATACGAGGATTGCCTTTTATGTTTCGGGATTTGGCAACCCTAGTGTTGCAATCTGGCAACTGACAGCCCTATCATAAAGTTGGACATTTTTGAGGTTATACGTACTCAGAACGTTTTGACATACGAGCGCTATTTGTGTTGTTTACAGTAACTTAAAAGATTCATCTCGGGCCGCTTCTTCAGGTGTCGAAAAACGTTGGCCTCTCAGTTTGTTTTTTACGTACGGGAATAAAAAGAAGTCATTCGGTGCCAAGTCAGGACTCTACGGCGGATGACTCATCAAATCGATGTTTTGGGTGCTCAAAAATGCAGTTTTTTGAGCCGATCCGTGAGAGCTCGCATTGTCGTGGTGAAGAGTGATCCGTCTTCGGCGGTTGGTTTTCCTGATTTATTGGTGAAATGTTTATGCAATATTGAATGTATGCTGGTCCCACTAATGCCTAAGGTTTTCTCAATCTCACGATAGGTCACATGACGATCCTGCAATATCAGTTCGCGCACAGCATCAATGGTTTTCGGAACAACAACTGATTTTGGACGACCTTCACGAAATTCGTCTTGGAGTGAACTACGACCACGATTGAATTCATCATACCATCGATAAACACTGGTCCTTGATGAAGCTTCATCGCCAAAAATTGAATTAAGTTCATCCATGCACTGCTGCTGAATTAATCCACGTCGAAAGTTGTAAAAAATAATCGCACGAAAATGTTCACGATTTAATTCCATTTTTAGGCCGAGATAAATCTTTTAAGTTACTGCAAACAACACAAATAGCGCTCGTATGTCAAAACGTTCTGAGTACGTATAACCTCAAAAATGACCTCGTATAACCTCGTCCAACTTTACGATTCAAATTCAAAAGCCGCCTGTAAATTAAATAATGTTCAGAAGTTATATTTGTTTGCATGAATTTCGCGAAATTCAGGTTACAAATTTTCGGAAATATTTTATGCTTATATTGCAAAATATATCAGTTGTATATCTAAAGTGAAGTAATATAATCGATCTGAATTTGTATTTTTGTGTTTTTATATTAATAAGGCATAAATTCCTTGCTTTTTGTATGAACATAGTTGCTTTCTAGTCCCCGAGTCCTACATATGACAGCTTGGACCCGAGAAACTGTGTCGATTTAAGCTTATGGTATACCCCGTCTCAGACAGGCTTGACCGAAAAGCCTGCAAAAATAGCAACAACTTGCGCTTTTTCTTATGAGGCTCCTGTCTTGTGTTTAATGTATACATAATCTTAAAACCTACGGAAAAAACAAATCAGAGACAGAAAGAACTCTCCTGTCAGAGTGTACGATATATCCCCCTTAATTACTTTCCCTTAAAAGACCATCAAGTGTGTTAGTTGTTTAAAGTTTTTAGAGAGGGTCAAGGATTCCTCTCAGCAAGTCTTATGACATCAACGTGTACAGAAGAAGATACGGTTTTAAAAATAAATTTAAAGATAATGGCCCTTAGTAACAGTAATTTAAAAAGTTGACTCTAAAGTCAAATTTATCTACGAAACTCTGTGTTACTTTTAAAGTTTCATAGTAATAAAACGAATTTATAAATACTCGACTTTAGAGGCGTTATTGTTAACTTGTCTTAAGATTTCTGTTGTGAACTTGCTCTGTATGATTTTTTGACAGATTTCATAATTTATTTTAAATTCAAACTTCCAAATTTTTTAAATATACAATGTTTTTGTCACTTTAAAATCGGCTTTTTACATATATAAGGGGGACTCAAAACTGAGAAATTTTATTTTTAGAAGTGACATGCAACAATTTTTTTAACCCTTCTGTCAATGGCTATTTTAAAACCTTCATATCAATGGAATAGGTCTGGCTGGACCTACGATTTGTATGAAAATAACCGGAATTTAGTGAAATAATTGAAGTTTTTTGATTATTTTAAAAATGTTTTTAAGCCTTTTTTATTTTTAATAATTGTTTTACATAAATGCTATTATATAGTAAGTTATTGACTAAAACATATACTACATTTAAATATCTTAGTGCTATGATGCAAACAACAGGATATCCGCAAACATTGCAGGGAAAATCTGGTTATTCTTTGAATTTTGTCATTCGTTCTACATATTCTACACGAGATTTTCGAGACCGTAGTTCTTTTACAGCTACTCGGTTGTGGTATTCTACTTCCTATTGGTGCTCCGAAGAAGGATTCGATACCATTTCTAACGGCGAACACCACTTTATCCTTGGATTGTTCATCCTTACTTCGATCTGAAGTGTCACCAGATCAGAGAATACAGAAATTTTGGACGAAAATCAATTTTGTTATCTGCGTTGCTGTCATTCACGTTTTTATAAATCATGTATGATGCCAATGCTGCAACGTCTAACATGTCGAAAAACGCCAGCGGTCATCTCTTCGCTTGTCAAGTGTATGTTCTTAACATCTGGTCCATGACGTCAACTCCTCCTTTATATTTATTATAAAAAAGAATAGGTTGTGGTATTTTTTTCTTCAACTACTTCCGTGTCGTAATGAATCGTCGACATCAAAACTCGATCGTTTGCAACTTCTTCAGAATATCGTTATTGGTTTTCTCAATTTCAACCGATCCTCACTAACAGTTCTCACTAAACTCGTCCAAGTGAGAAGTCTCTACTGCTACTTCTACAAATTTTCTAAGATATTTCTCTCTTTCTTCTTCGTTCATTCGCCGTTCATTCAATTGAATAGCTGTAGATCTTCAGCCATTATAAACAGGTAAAAAGATATTGATTCTAACAGTTTCAACTAACTTTTACTCAATGACAATAATAATGTTTTCACCTTCATTATATAATATTTTGAACTAAAAAGCTATTACCCAGATTTTCACAAATTTTTTGCCAGTTTATAAAAAATTTGCAAGTAGCCTAATGACGTGCAAGCGCTATAAAGCAATCAGCGAGAAACTGCAGTTAGTAAGTTCGTGAATGTTCGATAAAGCCCTAAAAAATGTAATATTTTTAACGGTGCTATAAAAAATTAATAATTATCTGAGTGGCGAAGCTGATTATGATAAAAAATATTGTTTTCAATGAATTATAAAACTTTTTTTTCATATGATATGTAGGAAAATGTCGCAAGGTCTGGCCAGACCTATTCTATTGATTCTAGGGGTTGCTGTAGAAAAAACGTGTTTTCTCCCTAAAAACTTGTTTCTTAAATTTTTTGTCCGCATCGAACTACAGAAAAAATGTACGCCGACAAAGTCAGAAAGTTTCGTCAACGTAGCTACGATACTAATATTAAAAAAACCTTCTTGAAAATGGAAAAGGGCTGGCCAGACCTAGTTATTGACAGAAGGGTTAAATGAAAACTACCACTTAAAAATTAAACTCGACTTTAAATTTTTTTATTACTAAGGCTAAATGAGTAGTAAGCAGTCATGAATGAAGTCCTTTTATAGCTTCATTTGAAATACAATTCTATGCATAAACAATATTTGTTATTTCTAGTGGGTGAGTCAAGAAGTAGAAGCTCGTCAAAAGTTTAACGAGTGCCAGAATATTGGTTTCCATTCGTTTCAAAAGCCTATATGAAAACTTCCCTCACAAGTCTTTTTTCACTTATCTCAATTCCTTCTCACTCTCTTATCTTCCTCACTCTTAATTTCCTTTCTCACGTTAAATGTTCTCCATTGAGAACATCTGGTCAAAAAATGCTATACTGTTACCGATCTTCTGTTTAAAAATTATTAATTCGTATACGGCTTTTCGCTTTACGGCCAACTGTTCCGGAACGTATCTAGGCCGTAAAGCGAGGTATGAGTGTACAGTAAATCCTCCTACAACGCGTTTTCGCTGCAACGCGATTCATAATTTGAGGCAATTTTTCCCACAACGCGATTTTTTTCCTACAACGCGATTCAAAAAAATTACTTTTTTAAAAAAATCACTTTTCTCGGAATTTTTAAAATTTTACATTGGTTGTTTTGTATAAAATTGTAAGTAAAAAATTAACTTTTTTAATAAAATAACTTTGTTCATTTACGAACCTATCCCTTATTCCAATAGTTCAGATTCGGATATAGCACCAGCAAAACTTTCGCGGCATAATCCGCTTAGCAGTGATGACGAAGAATTTACATAAATAATATGCATCAACATTTCTTTTTATATTTTAATTTTTATAAATTTGAATTTTTATTTAGTTCTTAATTTTTCAAAACGTGAATTATTCTGTTTTGTTTTATTAATTTATTATAATTTTATTGTAGGATTTCTTATAAAATCTTGAATATTAACTTAATAAAGTTTTATTTTATTAATTTCAATGCAGTTTTTTATACTTTGAACCTAACCGCTTTTTTTCTATAAAGTTCATGTCTCTTACAACGCGATTTCCTACTACGCGACGTTTTCTGAGAACGTATCTGTCGCGTTGTAGGAGGGTTGACTGTATTATGAATTCTAAAAGTAGCGCAGTCAAATAGCGGGCAATCTAGGTGCAACGAATAAATAAGTTATAGTTGTTATAGAACTAAACTAATGAAGACAGAGGTTGTTACAGCCCTAAATTGATCATCTTTTCCATCATAACTACTCGACTAATCATATTCAAAATCCAGAATTAATTACCTTAACATATACATATTTCAGTTGCACCCAAAATAGCTCATTTTGATTTTGGTTCAGAACCTGCCAATTTCGAAGACTCTGTCTCGGTCAATTGTTTGGTATCCAGCGGCGATTTACCACTTGACATCGAATGGTTATTCAATGGTTATCCTTTAAATTCCTATTCGGGCATCTCAACATCGAAAATGGGAAAACGTTTGAGTGTTTTAATAATTGATTCAGTGCATGCGCGTCATGTCGGTAATTACAGCTGTAAGGCGCGAAATTTATGGGCTGCTACTGAGTACACAGCCCAGTTAGTTGTTAATGGTATTTATATAACTTCATCATCTTTTTCTTCACGAGTATTCAATTTTTGAATAATTTATTACTCTTCAATATTTCCCCCTTTTTAATTATTTTATTTACGTTTACGTGTTGGTTCTTTACATCCATATCTTTTCCGTTGTTGTTGTTTTTGTGCATGTGGTAGGTGCTGTGCAGTGAATATATATGCTTTTGGTTGAAAAAATTTACCCACAAATGTTCTTATGGCTCATGCCCAGTGCTGGCATCGTGAAGCGCCGCAAATTACCCTCAATTACGCTTTTCTTTGTTTCTACTCCAAACAGAGACACATGCTTGTATTTTTAATTAAATATACAATTTTGTAGCTATACTGGCGAAAAAAGGGCGAAAAATTATTATAAGGACGTGAGTGAGGTAGAAGTTCAAAAGTAGAAGTTTAAAATAAAAACTTGAAAAATATCAATTCTTTCAAGTAAAAAGCAATAAAGAAAAATTATTATAAGGACGTGAGTGTGGTAGAAGTTCCAAAGTAAGAGTTTAAAATAAAAATTTGATATGAATTTATTATGAATAAAAAATATCAATTCTTTTAAGTAAAAAGCATCCTTATACTAATTTATATATAGGGAGGGACCCGAAATCTCCAAAGACAAAATCTCCACCATATACAAAATCTCCATGGTACAAAAACTCAAAATACAAAATCTCCAGGGACAAAATCTCCAAAACCAAAATCTCCAAACTAAAAAAATCTCAAAAATTTTTTGTGGATTTGATTAATCCGGTAATTATTCATAATTACTGGTTCTTATGCATAATCACTGCTCGGTTCCTTTCGTTACACAGGAAGGCCCTGAATGCAAAAGGACTTTACATTTCCGAGAGGATTCTGTTGATTAAGGGTTATAATCCTTGCCCCGGCCGAAGGCCGTCACGCAGGAAGGCCCTGAATGCAAAAAGACTTTACATTTCCGAGAGGATTCTGTTGATTAAGGGTTATAATCCTTGCTTCGGCCGAAGGCCGGTAAGTAGGAAAGCCCTGAATGCAAAAAGACTTTAGAACACGGCGAGGATTCTGTTGATTCCTCGGATTGAAAATCCTTGCCACGGCCGAATGCCGTCACGCAGGAAGGCCCTGAATGCAAAAAGACTACATTTCCGAGAGGATTCTGTTGATTAAGGGTTATAATCCCTGCCTCGGCCGAAGACCGTCACGCAGGAAGGCCATGAATGCAAAAAGACTACATTACCCCGAGGATTCTAGGCTTAAGGAGCTTTTTATAGCTTTTCTAAGTTTCTAGCACTTAATTATTACGAGTATTATTGTTTTTTGGTTGGAGATTTCGTCTTTAGAGATTTTGTCTTGGAGATTTTGTCTTTGGAGATTTTGGGTTTGGAGATTTTGTCATGGAGATTTTGGTTTGGAGATTTTGACTTGGAGATTTCGTACCCAACCCTTATATATATGTAGTTATCCGTTATCAGTTAAATCATTAAATCATTAAACTGAAATTTATCAGTTTTTTATTAAATAATTATAAATCCTGTTTTATCTGCTTTTTCTGAACTCAAATTAAAAAAGATTTTGGAACAAGTTAAGAATAGGTGCCTAGCTCATATTTTTTTTATAGAGCATTTTTATTATAACCCTAAACAGTGTTTTTTTTTCATAGAACACACTCTAATTTGCTCAAAACACGAAATAGACCTAAACATATTATATACCGTTTGAAAGGTAATATTATCGGCTATAAAAAGGTGATTCCATTTTATACCTTAATTGTCATTTAAGGGAGAAAAATAATATTTTTTTTTTAACGAAGTAAGAATTTTTTTTAAAGTTGAATTATCTCCGTAATTATGGCAGTTATCACAAAAGTTGTTATTAAATAAAAGAAAGGCCTTAATATTTCAAGGCCTTTTGAACGACCAATGTTACGTTGATATCTCAACTCGTTTTAAAGATATACATATGTAGCTCTTGCATTTTTGGCATTCCAAGGCCTATAACTCCTACACTACACAAGAGCGGCAAAGATTTTCATAACTTTCGGACTAGGGGCGGTGAGGGTTATACCTCAAAAATTTTAATTTTTTAAAAAAATCGGAGCCAGAGAAATCGGAAAATTTTTGACTTCTCTGCCGGCTGCTCTGCCCGTGCTGCCTGTGCCTCTGGAGCAGCAAAGCAGCATAGCTCCTCTCATTTTTCCCATAAGCAATACAAATACCCTGTTTTTTTTTTTTGGTTTCTCTGAAGCGCTTCATGCCAGCACTGCGCGTGAGCCATTACTGTTACGAGTTCTTACAATAATAGCCAATAAACGAGAAATGCAGCAGCAATGAGTACAAAATAGAGGCATGAGACGTCTCGAGACGTCACTGCATGAGACGTCTCGAAAACTTGTTTAAGACATCTTACAAGTTTCAGGGGTTGTCAGAAATGCTTTAATTTTCTGGTGACCTTTGGAAGTGCTGCTGACCTTTGGTCAAGCGGTAACCTTTGGAAGGTCACCGCTGCTGAAAACATTGCCACATATGCTTCCGATAGTCACGGCTTGATTCGAAATCAAATGGAAGTACTGCATTGACGCAAAAATGTTGCTATGTCAGTTTCGAATCATTCGAGACAACTTATGAAGCTCTCTAGTACAAAAGTAATAGTCGATTCCAAAACCAATTTGAAATAGCGAATAGGTTCCTTGGGTCGATTGAATTTTTTTAAATTAAAAGAGGTGTTTAATAATATTTGATGAAAAGAGGTATTACATACGTATAACCGGCTAACTACCAGCTGTCCACTAGGCTCCTAACCTTTCCATTACTTCAAGCAACCCAAGGTTCGGTCCCGCAAAAATCAAGGCGGCCCCCGAATCCTTTAGTATGGGATTTCACTATTTGGTTTTACTCTGCGCCGACGAGTCTTCTAATCTAAGAACTGTTGCCTTGTTCAGTTGGGCACACTTGTTGAGCTTGAGAACATCAATTTGAAATTGACATTAATCCGCCCCATACAATTTACACCATGGGATCCCGAAATATGAATTTATCCCTCGCCTTCACTTCTATATTATATATATAACCCATATAACCCAGCGTCAACGGTAATCTTCCAGAGAATAGGTGATATTACCCCTGGGGACATTTCCTCGTAAATATAACTCTAAGACTGTGGTTTTCGCATTGCAGATCTATAGCTCTAACCGACCTGGAAAATGTGCAATAAATAAGATCCTCTATAGATGGTCCGCCACCACTCACTTCAATGTCTTTAAAACAAAGGATGAAAGGCAAATTGGTCTAAAAGATGTTGCCACTGTAGTCCTGCTTTCTTGGTTTCGGTAAAAACACAATATATCTTTCTCTCCAAATATGATCGCAGGTAATATCTTGTCCAATTCAGAAGTTTTAAACGGGGAAACGTTATCAATGGCCGTCTTACCACGTTTAATGTCATTATGCTCTCAAAGCCTCGATCCTCCCTATTCTGTGAGTCTATTTATACAATGGAACCCAGGGTGCGCCGGATCTGAAGCTGCCAGGAAAGTGTCTGGCTACCATTTCTTAAGCGGATTCCACCAGTGTCTCAGGAATGGTTTGTTTCCTATTTAGGATAAGCCCCATTCTGGACACTTGATCTTTTTAATTTAATGTGATCTGATATAAATTTTCGGAATTTACATACACCGGAAATATCCTTTGTGTTGTATTTTCTTTCCGGAGGGTCTTGTTAAACCGTTTTGTCTTTTTCTTATAATCAGCCCATGTCACAGAGTCTTTGTGTCTCATGTACTCGTAACGTGTGTCTCTTGTCCGATTTCTAATTCTCTCTAGTGGAATGAACAGAGTCTTCTTCCTCCACTGCTGCTTTCCTACGTATTTTAAACGGTGTAGACGTCGATCGGTGTTCCTTGGAATTCTAAATACCTACACCCACGCCTCAGCCCATAGGCAACATCAAACCGTATAGTCCTACGGTTAGTCATGGTAATTAGTCATGGTAAGCGTGTCTTGGAGCCTCCAGTATGAAGTTCTACCCAGCAGGCCAAGACTTGTAGGGTTAGGACCAATAGCCTGACTTCTGATTGCATTAAGAAAAGTAGGTTCTGACCCTCTTTTTAAGATATGCAAGTTAAATTTTCACACAAATTTAAGAATATCCTCTTCTCTGCGGTTGTCGTCGGAGCCCCAGACCCCATGTCTCTTTTAGTACTATTTCGAAGTGTCAAGGTTTGCTGCACTACTACGATGTCGAGCTTATGCTCCATAAAGTTCCGCAGCATCATAGTTGACGCCGATCACTGGGGTGGATGTTTAGCTAACGCACACGCAATGTTTGTCCGTGCAATGCTCTGTCTCCGTTAATTGCGTCGTTTCGTCGGGTGAATAACATCGGTGCCGATTGACATCAAATGACGATTGAATCACGTGATGATGACCGAGTACGTCGGTAGCGGCGGAACAATCCTAAAGAGTGGTAAACGGGACAGCGTTCTCACCATTGATGCCGGCCATGTTGGAAATTATACTTTCCTGGCATACATTATACCAAGGCTTGATTATCATACGGCTTTGTTGGTAAATTGTTTAAAAGCGATGGTTTTTGTTTTTGCTTTCGTGTGCTTTAAGAGCTCTATACGAGACTCTGTAAAATGTAGTATCTGTTTTGGTCTTATTTTTTTCATTTTCTTTCATAAAATCCCATTAAATCTACATATTTTTAAAATCCCTCTGCGTCCTTATTTAGTTCCACCCAAAATCACACATTTCGACTTTGGCGATGAACCAGCAAACTTTGGCGATTCGGTGACCGTTCAGTGCACCATCTCTAAAGGTGACTTGCCTGTCGATATAACTTGGTTGTTTAACGATTATGCCATTAATGAGTATCTGGGAGTGACCACATCGAAAATCGGCAAGAAAGTGAGCGTACTGACAATCGATTCGGTAAATGGTAATAACGCTGGCAACTACACGTGCCGCGCCAGAAACCGGGCCCTAACCGTGAAATACTCGGAAACTCTAATTGTCAACGGTTAAGATTTTTTAAAATCTGCGTAAAATTCAGACATAAAGTTAAATAAATTGTTTTGTTGTTATTTTTTTTTCGGGTCGGTTTTATTTGTTGCACCTTCCGTGACCCATTTGTTAATCCTGTCTGCTCAACCCGTACATTTTAATCATCAATTATTAGTCGTTTTGATTCGAATTCTATTTCCATTGTTTTTCCTCTTCCCGCTCTACCGTCCTCTACTTCCTCTCTTTATCGCGTCTACGTTTTCACAGTGCCACCGCAAATAACACCCTTCTCCAGCGGTAGTCAACCGGTGTACCTCGGACAATACATCACTTATCAATGCACGATCACAAGAGGTAATCCGCCCCTGAGTATTTTGTGGACTTTTAAAAATGAACTCATGACCAACGCAGACGATCACGGTGTCGATCTTGGATGTGATCTCCAAGTTGGGCCGACGCAGCAGTGTTCTCTATATCGAGAATGTCACTGCTACAAATGCCAACTATTCCTGCCAGGGCACGAAAGCTTCGGGCAGGGCCAATTGAGACTACACCACGCAGTTGAGTCCAATAGGTTTACGCACAAACGAGCCTTCGAAATATTCTATAGTATATCTTTGTCTTTACGAGGTCTGTTCAAAAAGTATCGCGAATTTTGAATTCCCGCGGGTTACGTATATTCGATTTTAAATTTTTTTGTGGCGTTATGTTGGCACTCATGTCCCTCACTTATGCTGACAAAATCAGCCACTTTGAATGTTCAGTAATTTTTGGCTCGTCTTCGATTTTTGCCAATCATGCCGGTTGGGATGATTGAACTTTGGTTTCCACGTCATAACCATAAACCCGTGATTCGTCACCAGTTATGACCCTCTGGAGCAAATTTGGGTCGTCGCGGACAGAGTTCAACATCTCCTTAGCAATTTAATACGATGCTGTTTTTGGTCGAAATTGAGCAATTTTGGTACGAATTTCGCGGCGACCCGTCTCATGCCAAATTATTGGTAAAAATCGAATGGCACGAGGCAGTCGATATGTTTAGGTCCCCAGCAACTTCTCTAACGGTGATTCGACTATTGGCCAATACTATTTTCTTCACTTCATCAATGTTTTTGTCCGTTTTTGACGTGCTCGCTCTTCGGCACGCTCTTCGTCGTTCACATCTTCTCGGTTTACATCATCTCTTGTGTAAAAAAAAATTTTGTTTTTTACACAAAATTTTATACAGATTCTTTGATCCATTTATGGAATAGGCAAAAATCGAAGACGAGCCAAAAACCGTCCAAGCAAAATAGCTGTAAAAAATTAACTCAATATTCAAGGTGGCCGATTTTGTCAGCATAAGGGAGGGACATGAGTATCAACATAGCGCCACAAAAAATTTAAAATCGAATATACGTAACCCGCGGGGATTCAAAATTCGCGATACTTTTTGAACAGACCTCGCATATGCCTTTTATTGACTTCCTTTTATTTTACATGATTCATTTTCTCATGTTATCAAACCTTGGCTTATAATACCTTTCATACCGAATCCGCCCGCCGTTTAATGATATCTTCAATCAATCGCTGCAGTATTGCCGCGCATCGTTCCATTCGCATTCGAGGAAGGCCCCGCTCAGACAGGCCAATACCTTACCCTACACTGTACTGTACCCACGGGGGACCTACCCCTCTCCATCGAATGGACTCTAAATGGACAGCGTTTGGTTGGTAGAACTGATTTGGCCATTAGCACCTTTATGGTGGGCAAACGTAGCATTGTGTTAACGATCGATGCAGTTGAGCACCACCATGCGGGCAATTTCACATGCCACGCTCGAAATCCGGCTGGTATTCAAAGCTTTACGACGGAGTTAAATGTCTACGGTTAGCATGTAAACACTTAGGATTAATTCTGTTTCGTCTTCTTATTGCTCTTAATTTTACTTTTGCATTATAAAATAATGGATATCTTCTTCCTCAAGTAGTTACATATAGTATATAAGAGAGCTTTTTAAACATCACTGCCATCACGCCTTTTTGTAAATTGTGTACTAAAAAGTGTCTGTCTGCATCCCGGTGCTATTAAAGGTGTGCTTACGAGTATATATTTTGTAGACCCTGACCATGAGCGAGCTTGCAGCTCTGCAAATGCAGCCTGCATTTTTTAGTTCAGAGGCATAAAAATGCATGGTAAAAACATATGCACAAGCTATTCTTATTAAATAATGTCTTTTGTAAATTAATTTAAAGCAAGCAAGGGAACCATACATTTTTAGAAATTAGATAATTCGATAATTAAGTTTGATTTGAAATTAACATCATCTGTGTAACTTGAGATCACGCTGTGAGGTTTTTGTTTTATATTTAATTAAGCTGATATCTCGAAATGATAGTAGATTTTGTTGCTTGATGATATCCAAAACCTTCCTTACTTTGGAGACCAATTGCTCCGGAGACGCCTTCGTTTTGGTCGATTAGGACCATGATTTATTTTGAGAGGAAAGGAGTGGGTTGGTTTTTGCTTTAGGGATCACTCTGATCAAGAAGTAGATTTATCCTTCGCTTTCGTCTAAAGCTTAACCCCTTTCAACAAAGTTGTATTTTCACTACAAATAAATATTTTTTTTCCTCCCAATAGTATTACCCAAGATTGCACCCTTCTCACCGGGTCCCGATGCCTTCTATCCCGGTGATTATTTAACTTTGCAGTGCTCTATAATACACGGTGACCATCCGCTTTTGATCTACTGGCATTACAATGAACAGCCACTCAACGAAACTCAGGCCGCAAACATTGGCGTGTCAGTAGCTAAGATGGGTACACGTAGCTCGGTTTTGACCATTGAATCGGTGCTGGGCACCCACGCGGGCAACTACACGTGCCTTGGTAAAAATGCAGCCGGAGTGACAAGCTATACAACGCAACTGATAGTGAATGGTATATAAACTCTTCAGGGTCGTGCTCTTTGTGTCGCTCTTTTATTTTAGATTATATTTTTATTTAGTTTCTATTTTGATTAATTAAATACTAAATGTTTTTATTTTTTTAATGTTTTCTCTTTTATGTTCTCTCTTTCATTTATTTTTGGTTTATTTTCATAAAAATGTAAAACACATCTACACATACACAGAACTTACACATCTACATACACAGATCTACATTCTTGTTTATATACCCCCCCCCCCCCTCCTCCGCCCCAGCACCACTGAAATTAGCTTCTCTCCCCACGGGTCTTAATTCGCCACTTTTCCAACTTAACTACGCGGTACAAGGGTTGTCCCCTTTAACATTACCTGGTACTACACTCGCGAACAACTGAATCGACTCAACCCCAAGTGCGCATATAAAGTAGTTTTTTCCAAAAATGGCTAAGCCGATATATACTCGTAGAACACATTCAACATTCATTCATTCTTTCCGTTTTTGAAAGCTTAGTTATTTAGTTTTTAATTGATACCAACATGATTAAAATTTGTTCAGCACTTTTTTAAATTATGTGATTTCAATGGCAGAACTAGAAAACATGCTCTTCTAAGCTACCGCTAGTTATGAGATGCAAGTACCTATAAAAACCCATGTAGCTTGGTGATTCTTATCAGTTGCTTTTTGGCATTTGACCTGAACCCATTTCCGCAAATTTCATTTTCATTTATTAAAAGCAATAATAACACTATGCCCTAAGAGTCAATCTCTTTTATAGCACATTATAATGTAGGCGTACAAAGCAAGAGAAAATAAGATTATACAAAATTATCCTAAATTTTACACTTATTCAAACTTATTGTCTAAATCGAGATGAAGAAAAGCAGAAGAAAAAATAACAAAAACAAAAGATGAGAAAAAGAATAGGATAGCTAAGCTTCTCCCATAGCTAAGTTAAGTGAGAGAGTTTGTATTGACTGCAAGGACTACATCAAAGCGGAAAATATTCCATAGCTGGATTCCTAAACAGACCTTCTTACTGAAAATTCCTTAAAGTACTGTACTGTATTTAGAGTACAAATTGAAGTTTTTGAAATACATAGATATTAGGGGAACCGGAGTACATAAGCCTATGCAGAAAGACATAGTTTCGATAATTCAAGAAAGTCTTAAAATCACAGCCAAATAAAGAATATCTAAGCGTGGACAGCCTATCGTATCGCTTTAATCCCCAATCAATACGAAATCGACTATTTCCACATTACTTTGGATTGCCGGTGCACCCATATCTCCATACCAAACCTCGCTTATTTTTACACACTATACGCGAGCACCTCTGCGTACCGCCTGCTTACCTTCTGAAACAGAGATGTGATACAATTAATCTAGTTCTAATGTTCACTGCCTTTGTAATCTATATGGAAGGAGCCCGCTTGCAAAAAGCATCAATACGGCGTCGACTATTTTCAAATTACTTTGGATTGCCAGTGCACGAATGGCGATTTTCATTATTTGAATTTACAGAACCGAGCAAAGCTTCTCTTTTTGCTAATCTTCTAATGTTTCTTTCTGAAAAGCCTTGCATTTTACCGTATTTTATAAATCAAAAATCATATGGCATATATTGACTTGCCCTAATACTATCACTTTACGAACTGATTTGTGAACATTCAAATGGAAGCGACGCATAAAGCACACGCTTCTTTTGTTGGTATTTCCAAAAATTGTTTGAAGAAGGCGCAATCAACCGCAGCTCCGTGTACACTATTATTACGGACTATATACGAGTATTTTGTTTACGAATGTCATCCCTGCATTCCGCGTTGATGAAATTGTAAGCGAAGTTCAGAGGCAGTCGACTTTTTACATAAAAACACGACTAGCAAAACCCGAGTACGTGTCCCAAACCCATTCTAGTTTTGTTTTACGGACAGATTACTTCTGGATGACATTCGTTTTTGTATGAAAAGTAATCTATGAAAAGTAATCTAGATTAATTTTCGAGTCATTACGATAATTTCCAAGCGGGGAGTTAAACTATTAATAAGATTATTAAGCTTATGAAGTGAAACAGAATAAATTTGCTATAAATCAGCTGCGAATACATCATAATAGGAAGTACGAGTATTAGTTGCAAGACTTAAGGCTCGTTTACACAGTGCAAGCTGCTGCCCGGCCAGTAGACCGCTACTAGGCTTGTCAAATTCCTAGGCAGCAGCTCGGCTCGGCTTTGCTGTCTACACGACACCTAGCTACTGCCCAGTCCTAGTCGAGTCGCGATGTCGAGTGAACTTGTTTTAATAAAAAAAACGTTGATACGCTCTATGACAACAATATTGTCAGGAATTGGAAAATATCTATAACCATAGCCAATATCAATAAATTAATATTGTTATTAAATTAATTAATAACAATTTAAATTAATTGTTTTCATTATATAATCCTAATGGATTTATGGATGGTTTTATGTAATTAAAACCATTTTATGGATGGTTTTTACACCTCGTCTGCGCTAGCGCCACTCTTCTTGCTTTTTTCGATTTTATTCACTTCTTGATTGTAGGTGGATCGTAAATTTTTTATTTTCTTGGTTACCTCAATGGTGTTACCTAGGTGCATTCCTTTTGCTATATGTTCCAAAGATGCTTTTCTCATATCTCTATTTCGATAGTTTTAATCGAAACAATTCCACAGGTTTTCTTGGTCTGTGTAGAGTTTCATTAATGAAATATTATTGTCAGAAAACCATCTATCCGCAGCCATTTCGATCGATTCGGCATAGTACAAAAAAAAAACAGCTGTTTCACGAACAGCTGTCCGGCGAGCAGGCGAGTGAAAACAAAAAATGTTGAAGTAACTCGGATACGAGCTACTAACCAACTCACACGTACGAGTTACTCGTAAGTTACGTCCAAACGTTGCGAGTTACTGCAGTGCAGCTACTCGGTAGGCTGACTGGTACGCTAGCTCGCACTGTGTAAACCAGGCATTATTTGCGACGAATGAATGAAGGAACGGAATCGGCAGAGTAACGTAGATAGCAACATGAAGTGCGCAATAGGACTTGCTTATTCCGTAATTGACATGATCAGAGCATGTAAGGTTGGAATTAAGACAAATGCCGTGGCTTAAAACTTATCCCAGGGTACAAATTGAAGCTTAGTGCTATTCAAGAATATAGAGGGAAGTAGAAAGAAGTCTAAAAGGTTTCTAAATACAGTGCACGAGCAGTAATGTGAACACCGTAAAATATGAACACCCCAAAATATGACACTTTTTTTAGACTTGAAAGCTCTAAAAGATGAACAATATGAAACAATTTATATGAATGCTTACATATTGAAAACAGAGTTGGGCATTAACTAGTTAAATGCGTAAATCGTTGAAGTTACTTTAACTTCGTTACTCCAAAGTAACTAGTTACTTTGCTATCGTTAAAAGTTACTTTGAGGCGGTTATTCCTGAACGCCCGGGCCTTGAAGGCCCGGGAGTGACTGGCGCGTCCCATCAGTCAAAACATACATATTTCGAGCGTATGGGATGATTCTACGTAAGGATTTTTGTTTATTTTTCTTTGGCTTTCATTTGTTGTATTTCACTATACCAACTCAGACAAAACATTGTTACCAAGCTTGAAGTATTTTACATATTCCTTTAAGTAATTTTTAAAAATGTAAAGATTTTGCAGCGAAAATTCGCTTTAGTGGTATCTGGTAACATCGGTTTGCTGACATGTCTTATCAGCTATGTGAGCTGGTATACAGAAACGGCTCCGGGAAATAACGCCCAAATGAAATAAGGCCCAATGCGGGCCTTATTTCATTTTGCCAAATTGGGCGTTATTTCATAAAAAAATGAAATAAGGCCCAACGTGGGCCTTATTTCATTTTAAGAAATTTTGAAATTTTTATCAAAAAATGAAATAAAGCCCAAAAAAAATGAAATAAGGCCCAATTTTGCGATAAATGCTGAAATGGGTTAGCTACGAAGCAGCTGTTGGACTTACTGGACTGGTTAATATACAAATACTATTCAGCAAGGGAACGGTTTTTCTGGCTGAGGGTTTTAATCCCTGCCACGGCCGAAGGCCGTCACGCAGAAGGACCCTGGATAGAGGAAAACTTTTCAGCAAAGATGGTTTTTTTGGCTGACGGTTTTAATCCCTGCCACGGCCGATAGCCGGCATGCAGAAGGACTCTTTGCCTGCGCAGAATGACCCTGGATAGAGGAAGGCTTTTCAACAAGGAGATGGTTTTGTTGGCTGAGGGTTTTAATCCCTGCCACGGCCGAAGGCCGTCACGCAGAAGGACCCTGGATAGAGGAAGGCTTTTCAACGAGGATATGGTTTTGTTGGCTTAGGGTTTTAATCCCTGCCACGGCCGAAGGCCGTCACGCAGAAGGACCCTGGATAGAGGAAAACTTTTCAGCAAAGATGGTTTTTTTGGCTGACGGTTTTAATCCCTGCCACGGCCGAAGGCCGGCATGCAGAAGGACAGTTTGCCTGCGCAGAAGGACCCTGGATAGAGGAAGGCTTTTCAACAAGGAGATGGTTTTGTTGGCTGAGGGTTTTAATCCCTGCCACGGCCGAAGGCCGTCACGCAGAAGGACCCTGGATAGAGGAAAACTTTTCAGCAAAGATGGTTTTTTTGGCTGACGGTTTTAATCCCTGCCACGGCCGAAGGCCGGCATGCAGAAGGACAGTTTGCCTGCGCAGAAGGACCCTGGATAGAGGAAGGCTTTTCAACAAGGAGATGGTTTTGTTGGCAAAGTGTTCTTCTGCGTGACGGCCTTCGGCCGTGGCAGGGATTAAAACCCTCAGCCAGAAAAACCGTCCCCTTGTTGAAAAGTCTTCCTCTATCCAGGGTCATTCTGCGCAGGCAAAGTGTCCTTCTGCATGCCGGCCTTCGGCCGTGGCAGGGATTAAAACCCTCAGCCAACAAAACCATCTCCTTGTTGAAAAGCCTTCCTCTATTCAGGGTCTTTCTGCATGCATTAAAGTTCTGCATTTCTGCATTAAAGTTCAGTCGACGCCGTAATTTTGGGCGTTATTTCATTTTCAGAAATTTTAAAATTTTTACAAAAAAATGAAATAAAGCCCACAGAAAATGAAATAAGGCCCAACGTTGGGCCTTATTTCATTTTCAGTTTTTGTTGAAAATGAAATAAAGCCCAAAAAAAATGAAATAAGGCCCAAATTTTACGATTTCAAATCTTCATATAAAAAAAAAATTGGGCCTTATTTCATTTGGGCGTTATTTCCCGGAGCCTACAGAAACCTAGGTGTAGAAAAGAGACTTCAATGGAACTTTGTTTCGGCTGTGTTCATGGGTATAAATAAACGCGTGGAAAAGAGATAAAGTGATCAGAGCAAATGTCGAAGATTGTTGTTGGTTAAAAAATGGCCGCCTGTAAACAAAAACGTGCCTTCAAGTATTTTTTTTGGTGGTGCGCAATTTGGGTTAATTCTTTTTTCACAATATTTTGTGCATATTTTGCAAAATACATTAGATAGAAATGCAAATTGAAGTAATAAAGTGTATCTAAATGTGTTTTTATAAGAATTTATAAAAATAATGCACAAATTTTTGCATAGTTGTGTGCAGACGCATGGTTTTGCGATGGGCCTTGTATGACTTGTGAAAGACGTATCACATCAGGTTCTAAAAGTGGTTGAAATTCGTATGTTTTCATCTACAGACCTGAAAAGCATGTAAGAAAACCAACAACATACGTAAAATCGGGACTCGCTTGCTTGTTCTTCTTTTTCAGAAAGCAAAGCATCTGTTCAGCGAAAATAACAAAGCATAATTGAGAAGAATTCATGGGAGTTAAAGGCCCGGGCGTTCAGGAATAACCCCCTGAGTAACGAAGTAACGTAGAAGTAACGACGTTAACTGAAAGTAACGAAGTTACTTCTCGTTACTTTTGCTCGTGTTAAAACAACGCGTTACTTTGCTATCGTTAAAAGTTAAGGCAGAACCAAGCAATGCATAGGAATAGAAAAGTGGTGAAGAGCGAAACTACGAATACACAGGTTTTAATGTACGCACCCATACAGTGCACTTTCATGGTTTCGTCAAGTTCGTACTCTCTTTCCATGCATACCTTGCATAAAAATGTGCGCTCTGGATCGCATTTTCCGTAACAAACAACGAAAAAAGAGTTGCCAACCACACGCTGATTTGCAACTTCAATTTTTGCAACGTAAAATCTTATTATTTTTAGTTAGTGTTTTCCTATTGAAAAGTCCCAGAAAAGTACTACAAATTATTAAAAATAATACTACATGACGCGTTTTAAAGTTTCTAATTAATTTAATGCAATGTTGAATGATTTTTTCAGTTTCTAAAAAGCATACACAGCGATTCGTAACTTTATTTGTGATTGGCCACCCTTACAAGTAAAAGAATTTTTTTCTCATAATGCTATAAACAGCTGTTTTGATTGATTTCAATTCCATGCATTGCTTGGTCGTCGTACTGATGCATGAAATGAATAGCTTGAATTTCGTTTAGTTCTCTCTCGAAACTTAACATGAATATGCATTGCGTGGTTCAGCCTTTACTCTGAGTAACGAAGTAACGAAGAAGTAAGGACGTTAACTAAAAGTAACGAAGAGTAACGAAGAAGTAACGACGTTAACTGAGAGTAATAGCCTGAACACAGTCATTTCGTCGACGATGAGCGATGATAGTTGTCAAACAAAGAAGAAAAGAAGAACAAGACGTACTATGTGGCTAAGGAATTAGAACACGAGCGACTACCGACGTTGCTTTCGTCGACGAATGCAACGAAATTTTATTTTTTTCTCGTTTCCGATAAGAGCCAATGTAATTTTGACACTAGCGACGTCATTTGTAGTCAACGAAATTTGACTGTGTTCAGGCTATAACGTCGCGACGTTACTTTCTTCGTTACTTTTGCTCACGTTAATTTAACAACGTTACTTTTCAGTTAAAGTTACTCAAGTAACGCCACGCAAAGTAACGCGTTACTTTTTTCGAATTTAGTTACTTTTTGTAGTGTCACCCAAAGGAGTGAAAATGTGGGTGAAAAATTTTTTGTTTACACCAAAAAAATTTTATCGCGCCAATCGATAGGAAATATCATGAAACGGATTTTGGACATGGTGGGCGGTGGGTAGTGACCCCCCAAAGTGGTCACACGGCGGTGTTTTGACCCAAAAATTTTTATTGCACAAATCTATAGGAAAGATGAAACGGATTTTAGACATGGTGGGCGGTGGGTGGGGCCACCCCAAGGGGTCACACGGGGTTTTTTTTACCAAAAAATTTTTATTACGCAAATCGATAGCAAATATCGTGAAACGGATTTTGGACACAGTGGGCAATGGGTGGGGCCACCACCCCAAGGGGGTCACACGGGGGTTTTTTGACCAAAAAATTTTTATTACGCAAAGCGATAGCAAATATCGTGAAACGGATTTTGGACATAGTGGGCGGTGGGTGGGGCCACCCCAAAAGGGTTTCACGGGGTTTTTTTTACCAAAAAATTTTTATTACGCAGAGCGATAGCAAATATCGTGAAACGGATTTTGGACATAGTGGGCGGTGGGTGGGGCCACCCCAAAAGGGTTACATGGGGGTTTTTTTACCCCAACATTTTTATTGCACAAATGGATAAGAAACATCACGAAACGGATTGTGGGCAGGGTCCGAACGGTGTCGGGTGGTTACACGGGGGTAAATTGACCCCAAAATTTTTATTGCACATATAGATAGGAAATTCCACGAAACGGATTTTGGACTTGGTCCGTGGGCCCAATAAAAATGTTGGGATAAAAAAACCCCCATGTAACCCTTTTGGGGTGGCCCCACCCACCGCCCACTATGTCCAAAATCCGTTTCACGATATTTGCTATCGCTTTGCGTAATAAAAATTTTTTGGTCAAAAAACCCCTGTGTGACCC
Source organism: Conops quadrifasciatus (assembly GCA_949752815.1). Classification (NCBI taxonomy): domain Eukaryota; kingdom Metazoa; phylum Arthropoda; class Insecta; order Diptera; family Conopidae; genus Conops; species Conops quadrifasciatus. The sequence goes on along the minus strand of OX457077.1, from coordinate 22,509,165 downwards.
CCTTGGGGTGGCCCCACCCATTGCCCACTGTGTCCAAAATCCGTTTCACGATATTTGCTATCGATTTGCGTAATAAAAATGTTTCGGTAAAAAAAACACCGTGTGACCCCCTTGCGGTGGCACCACCCACCGCCCACCATGTCCAAAATCCGTTTCATGATATTTCCTATCGATTGGCGCGATAAAATTTTTTTGGTGTAAACAAAAAATTTTTCACCCACATTTTCACTCCTTTGGGTGAAAAAACTACAAAAAGTAACTAAATTCGAAAAAAGTTATGCGTTACTTGAGTAACTTTAACTGAAAAGTAACGCCGTTAAATTAACGTGAGCAAAAGTAATGAAGAAAGTAACGTCGTTACTCTCAGTTAACGTCGTTACTCTCAGTTAACGTCGTTACTTCTTCGTTACTTTCAGTTAACGTCGTTACTTCTTCGTTACTCAAAGTAACTTTTAACGATAGCAAAGTAACTAGTTACTTTAGAGTAACGAGGAATTCGTTAAAAGTAACGAAGTTAAAGTAACTTTAACGAGGATGTAACGAATAAAAATTTTGCCCAACTCTGATTGAAAATACATAAATACATGAAATTTTCGAATTTTTTAATTCGGGGAATTCCGTATTATTGCGAAATGTGCGTGTTTGGCTTAAAAATTACAAGTTCACGCGTGTTCAGGTCATACGATCTAATTCATACGCACTTAGTTCGGGCACCGGACGGTTTGGTTTTTGCTATAAGCTCCAAAAAGTTTTTGTTAATAAAAGAAAAAGCCTTAGATAGTCCATAGATAATACTTAGATAGTCTGAAAAAAGGAACAAGTGTAACCAGCTTAGCAAAAAAATATAATGTCGCTAAGTCAACCATATGCGGCATTAAAAAGAAAAAAGATTCCATTGTCAAAGGTGTAAACAACACATTTTCGGGACCAGGAAACAGAAAAACTTTGAGTTTATAGTTGGTTCCTTAGAATGCGACGTAAAAACTGGCCTGTAAGTGGAATAATGTTGAAGGAAAAAGCTAAAGAACTGCATTCTCAAATTAAAAAAAGAAAGAAAGAAAGAAAGAAAAAGAAAGTGTCGATCAAAGCGACATGAATGTACTTAGACGCCTAAGGGAGAGAGCGGTGTTTCAATCTTTTGAAATAAAGAAAAAGCAGAAAACAATTACTGTGTTTTTTAAGTAGGTACACTACGCGTTTCATTCTTGTGAAATTAATACTTAAACATTTTTTTAATAAATATATTTTTGTACTTGGTTCTTTTTTTAATAAAATTAAATTTGGTTTCATAAATGTAAATTTCCATTTTAAAATGCATAATTAGGATAAAATGGGGATATGTTTTGCCTTAAATTTTGACATTCGCAAAAGTGAACAAATTCGAAACTGTGAGCCCGCTTGGTTTTAATAAGTTCACATTACTGCGCGTGCACTGTATAGGCAACACGAATTAGAGACATTTAGTTGAAGATGGTTTTTTGAAGCAGGCCAATCCACAACGGCCTTAAGGTCAATTGATTTCGTAGCACAAGATGTGTAAGAGTTCCACACAGAGAAAAATAGTACCACATAAAAATAATAAGATCTCCTTATTGAGCGATTTTGCTATGAAATCTTATTAAAACATACAAATAATATGCTTTTTTCATAGAGAAATCTTATTAATTTTATAAAGAAAATCGTATTGTCTTGAAACAAAAAATTAATCTTATAAATTCGTGATTTAATTAAGAAATTCATCTTTTTCAAAACTTCAAAACGTCAAAAACTCATGAAATTAACAAGTCTGTATGAAAGTATGAGGAATTCTTATTATTTACTTCTTTGAATAAGAAACACTTTTTATATATAATATCGTCGGTCTGGCCAGAATTGGATAGTTATATTTTTGCTGTCAGGCTTACTTCAGATCTATAATTCGTATTGATTTTTTTACATTGGCGTTTTTTATAATGTACGATCTTTGCTTCTCACTTGTGAGTACTTTCCGTCTTTATAAATACAATATACTTTGCAAATAAATAACAAATAATGGCATGTTACTTTTCAGCAGGGACCGTAATCATTATAAGCAAAATAAAAAAATCACAATTTAATAATTATTTTGTGATTTTAATTTTATCGATCAGCGATAAAAATTATTGTTTGATTTTTATTTTTTTGCTCGATCGAAAAAATCAGCTTATGATTTTTATTTTAGTTTTCGAAAATAAAAATTATAGTCTGAGTAAAATTTTTTTGCTCAAGAATAAAAACTATTTTTTGAGTTTTATTTTTCTGCTCAGGAATAAAAATTATTTTTTGAGTATTATTTTTCTGCTCAGGAATAAAAATTATTGCTTGAGTTTTATTTTTATTTTTCGAAATAAAAAACTCAAAATGCATGTGCGTCTTTGTACCTGCCTGTCCTACAACTTTGTTATTGTGAGTACAGTGATAAATTTTTGGTTGCCTCAAAAATTTCCATTTGAAGCAAATAATTCGCAAGATATTAAGTTTGAAAGCCAAGGTAAAAACTAGTTACTCTTACGCTGGAATGCAATTATTAATAAATAGTTAATATTTCATTACAAAGATTAATGGAGCGGATGAATGTGAAGCAAACACATCTCAGGAAGTGTAATTACTGAAGCCAACCGATCAAGCTTCAAACACAATACACGATACCCAATCCCAAAGGTCAACTTCCCGGTCTCTTCATCAGATGAAGAATCCGGAATATCGATAACATATTGACTGACTAAGGTTTCGGAAGTTTGAAAGTAATTTTGAGTTTTTGATTTCGAAAAATAAAAATTAAACTCAAGCAATAATTTTTATTCCTAAGCAGAAAAATAAAACTCAAAGAATAATTTTTATTCCTGAGCAAAAAAATTTAACTCAGAGTATAATTTTTATTTTCGAAAAATAAAATAAAAATCATAAGTTGATTTTTTCAAACGAGCAAAAAAATAAAAATCAAACAATAATTTTTAAACCTGAGCGAAAAAATAAAAATCAATCAATAATAATTATTTTTAATTTTTATGGGTAACGCTCAAAAAATAAAAATCTTTACTGGTTCCAATAAAGCATGTCATTTTGGTGTACTTCACTCTGCTCTCCGGCATTTAGAACATGTCGATTTTTTTCATTGAATTTTGTAAAATAATGATTATTTTCGGTCCCTGCTTTTCAGGCTTAAACCATGAAATTTTGTGAGTAATTTTGTGATTAATATTCTTGAAATCTTGGATGAATAAAATGAAATAAAAAAACATGAAAAAATATTATTATTGAAAATATTATTTATTATTGAATATGTATTTTAATAAGATCGTCTCTATGAAAACAATAAGATATTCTTATTGAATATGTATTTTAATAAGATCGCCTCTATGAAAACAATGTATTCTAATAATATTGTCTTTGAAAAACAATAAGATTTTCTTATCTAGTATTTTAATATGACTGTCTTTTTAAATTTTAATCAGATTTTCTCTATGGTTTTAGTAAGGCTTTCTTCTTGGATGAAAAGCATAGAGAAATCTGATTGTTTTTGTTCTGTTTTATGTGGTGTTTTGTCTCTGTGCATAGGGCTTGCCAAATATAACTGAATATGATTAGCATAAGCATTAATGCGAACAAAACTTGCAACAAAAAAGATGTCATTGATTAATAAAGAAAATAAAAAGGGCCTTGTACAGAACCCTGGAGAACACCACATACCTTATATTTACAAAAAGTGCTTCCAACCTTCACCCTTTGAAAGCAGTCACTCAGATAATTCAAAATGAGCTTAGAAGGAAAAAGAGTTTTGTAACTTTTTGAGCAAGAGCTGATGGTTAACATTGTCGAAAGCTTTAGAAAAGTCTTGAAGCCATAGCAGGGAAACGAACATGTTGTCGACGAACTTCAGTTTGATGAGGATGTCAGAGATTAGGTTGGGAAATACAACTGTTGACTTGATTAAACATAAAAAACTTACAAACTTTTGAAAATGAAGACAGGAAAATGAAGACTAATAGGACGAAAATCAGTAGGAGCACTGGGTGCGGTTTTTTTGGCAATAGGGGTAACAGTAGCTAGCAACCACAGACTACGAAAGGAGGAAGTGGTAATGATGGTATTAATAATAGAAGTCATCTGAGATAATACAAACGGTAAAATGAATTTGACGAATTTGATGGAAACACCATCTTCACCAATTGCGATTGATTTGACAGAATTAACCTGACGAAGGACTTTCGATTCTGTAACATCTCTAAATTGGAAATAGTTTTGATCGTGTAGAACTTTATTATTTGAGGTGAAAAACTGATTCGAACAAAAAACCCGTTTAATGCCTCCGGACAAAGTTTACAGCCCATCGGTTTTTTGGATACAATACCAATGAGGGATTAAGAATATTAATTATTTTGTTCGGAACGAAACAAAAGATCGAAAAGACGTTTATAAGATTAACGAAAAGGCTAAGTTTAAGGATGACAGGTCCATAATTGTGACTGGATCTATTTATCCGAAAGGCATCACGAATATTATCGGAGGGAATATTATCATTAATATTATCATTAAGGGAATATTATCATTAAACGAGGGCGGTCCGATAAGTACTTAGCCTCACCACCCGATGGTCGCCACGATCGCAAGAGAAATGCTATCGTGTAGTACATTCTTGTAGACAGCTACCGTCAATTTCAGCCAAATCGGACTCGTAGTTTTGTTTTGACCGCGTGTGGAAGCGGATGTGTCCGCGTATTTTAGAAAAATGGAAAAAAAGCAATATCGGTCGTTGATTCGTTTCTTGTTTTTGGAAGGAAAATCGCTCAGCGAAATCAAAGAGCGCTTGGATGCTGTGTACGGTGGCTCTTCTCCTTCGATAGCGACCGTTAAAAATTGCTTTAAAGAGTTTCAACGTGGTCGCACGTCGGTTTTTGATAAGCCACGCCCAGGTGCCCCGAAAACGGCTCCAATGGAGGATAACGTGAAAAGAATTCACGATCTCGTATTGGCAGACCACCGATTGAAGGTGCGCGAAATAGCTGAGACATTAGGCATCTCAAAAGATCGCGTGGGTCATATCCTGCATGAAATATTGGGCATCAGAAAGCTGTCGGGGCGTTGGATGCCGCGTTTACTTACTGCGGACAATAAGCGCAACCGTGAGACAACTTCAGACCAGTGTTTGATGCTGTTTAGGCGCAATCCGAAGAAGTTTCTGCGTCGTTTCGTGACCGTTATTGATCCACTGGTACACACCAGAGACCAAGGAACAGTCGAAACAGTGGACTTCCCCCGGCGAACGTGCTCCAAAGAAGGCGGAGACTGTCCTATCGGCCGGAAAGGTGATAAACACCGTTTTTTGGGATTCAAAAGGTGTGATCTACATCGACTACCTGGAAAAGGGCAAAACGATGACACGGCTCTACTATGCCGAATTATTGGGCAGATTTGACGCCGAATTGCAAAAAAAACGGCCCCATTTGCCAAAGAAAAAAGTGCTCTTCCACCATGACAACGCACCGGCTCACACCTCCGCCGTCGCCACGGCCAAATTGGTCGAATTAGGCTACGAACTGTTGCCATATCCACCGTATTCTCCAGATTTAGCCCCGAGCGACTTTTTTTTGTTTCTAAACTTGAAAAGTCACTCGCCGTGCAGAAATTTCAGTCGAATGAGGAGGTTATCGCCGCCAAGGAGTACCTCTTGGCAGACCTCCAGAAAACATATTTTTCAGACGGGTTAAAGCTACAGCTACACGAGAAATAATAGTCCTAACATGGAGCTTAATATTCGATATTACTGCGGAGAGTTCGCTTTGAATTTAAGAGTCGTGATAGAGGACTCGTTCGTCTTCGGAGAGGACATATGATCAGCAGAAGTAACGGGAACGGGAGAGTGAGGTGTGTTCAAATTGACGAGATTATTGCCGGTCTTTTATTAAAACTTTTATTTGTTTTAGTTGTTCAAATTTATGACTTCTATTAAACTCAATAGTTGCATACAAATCAAAACGAGCAACCACGAACGAAGCTAAAATTTTGTAAACAGACAAAAACCAGAAAATATTGAGTACTTCGATAAAAAATATCGCGATCAATCACATACGTGAAAAAATACGTCTATTCACTTTTCATATTCACTTTCTTGCTTTTAGTGCAATTGAGATGCTCTCGGGCAAATTGAAGGCGTGCTTATCGGTAACGTGTGGTCAATATCGGACCAGTGACAGACCACCTTGGAATAAGGTTAGTTTCCTTCAAGCGTGTTCTGACTGTTCACTGGCTGACAGCCACACCTCGAACTTCTGCCAACTCCTGCTGTCCAGCGACACAAGTGAGGTACCGGTTTCGGAAAAAGGATGTGCCAATAAAAAAAAAGTGCTGAACCAATTTTAATGCTGTTAGTATCAATTCATAGCTAAATAACTAGGCTTTTAAAACGGGGATGTTTTATATGCACCAGCTCAGCCATTTTCAATAAAAACTACTTTATATGCGCACTTGGGAGTTAAGTCGATTCGGTTGCTCGCGAGTGTATAACGACGAGCCCATCTTCACGGAATCAGGATTTTGATGCACAGCAAACGCAGCAGCTCGATGAACGTTGAGAATGTCCGCAGTGATCACTATGGAAAGTTATTGTGCATAGGTTCTAATCGGGCAGGCTCTGCGCTAGTATGGACCAACCTCAGTGTCAAGGGTATTTAGTTCCTTCCTCACCTCAATTTGTATGTTGACAAAAATCCGTTACAAAGCGCTTGAGAATAATTTAATGGTTTAAAACATTGAATTTTTATTTTTTGTCATATATGCTTGAAATGTGCCAGTGTATTTGAATTTAGATTAATCTTGTTACATTGATACACTTTTAGCCCATTTCTGGTAATCAATTGGTTTAAAGGTTTTAGTTATCTAACTTTCTTTTAAATGGTTTTGACTTGTTCTTACCTGGTTTTCACTATCGTCTTACCATCTTCATCATGTTCTTGCGTCACCAACGGTAAAAACGTCTCTTTCGCCAGGTTATAAAAAACTCTCCCCACGTGCTTGAAACTTTTCAATTTTCAACTAGTTCTCACCTCTTTTACCATATTCTTATAACTCTCACCACATTCCTTTAACTTTGACCACATTTTTATCCTCCTTTTGTCATTGTTCTTATCATTTTCATCTCGTTATCATTAATTGATCTCAAAATACCTACTGAATCCATAAAAATATTTACCATTCATTATTCTGCATCTTCAGAACTTCCCCAAATCGATTCATTTCATTTTAATCCGAATGGTGTCAATGGCGGTCAATCGGTGCGCGTCATGTGTATGATCACTGCTGGTGATTTGCCCATCAATATCTACTGGTTAAAAAATGGGAAACCTCTTTTACGGTCCATTTATCACAAAATCGATGAGTACACGTTGATGTTGTCCCTACGTCAAGCTACTATCAGTGACTCTGGCAACTATACATGCGTGGCGCATAATGCAGCGGGGGAAGGCAGGAGGTGGGCGTTGCTCAAGGTTAAGGGTAGGGAGGTTTGGCGAATAAATAAGCTTTTTGAATTAAATTAGTTTTTGATTTTGTTGTTTTTTGTCATTATCTTGTCAATATTTTCTTTTAGTTAACTTTAGTTGCGGTTGGTAATGATTCAGAGAGTGTCGGTGTCCGTTAAAAGTTTACGTTTCAGACATTCCTTTACATTAAATGAAATTTGTGAGAAATATTTCAATCCTGATTCCTAAATTAATTAAAGATTAAGGAAACAAAATCGTGAATAGAAAAAGTCTTATAGTCTTGAGAAATAATCCATTATAAATAAAACATATAGACATGAGCTTGATAAAATTATTTCATTAAAAAAATTTCGCTACAAGAGACTTAGAAACCACACTAAAAAATGGAAAAGGTATACCCTAGAGATGCCGTTACCCATTACCCCGCATGGGTATTATTTAATGGCTAAGAAATTCCGTCATGAAGATTGTTTGCAGGCAAAGTGACAAATTAATCTGGGCATGTACCAAATGCATATTCTTCTTATTTGAAATTTACTCTGAATTTGTAATTTCTGATTTTCAAATCATTTTGTGTATATACATTTAAAGAGTGCTTTCGTAGCTTATGTGAAAGTCAGCAGTAACCAAACTAAAACATGTTTTATACAACCTAAATCATATTTTGTAGATGGCGTAACAGCTCCAGCTCCATACATTATCACTGTCGTTCAATAAAAGCATTATTTACACACACCCACACACATGCAAACTCTCCGACAGTTTTATTCGTACTAACAAATGTACACTAGGCTGGTCCTTATTTTTTAACTTCCGATTTTTTTTGGTCTTACCCTTTTAAATTATGACACGTAATGAAAAAATTATAAGTACCAATTTTTAGGGAAATCGGATAACGGGAACCCGTGCCGCATTTAAGGCAAAGTTTAAAAATTTACCACGGCATAAGTGTACCGTAACTGTAATTACACTCACTGCCATTGACAACAGCAAGTGTTTCTACTTTAGCTCTTGCTGAGAGTTCAAAAAAATAATAAACATTTAATTTTTCATGTACTAGAAGATTATCGGCGGTGTTATCCCGATGCGACTAAAATCAACCTTAATAAAAGTCGGCATGTATTGACATACATATATCCAGGGCGTTCCGTATAAGATGTATCAAAAGTTTAGGACGTGTAGGCTGAGTCACGACAAGGAAAAAGTCATATTAGGGGGAGGGGCAATTTTCCCCAATTTAGGCGCAGGAGGGGTTTTTCTAAAAACGCGACTTTAAATCATAAAAAAATCTCAACAACAGGAACACTTTTATCATTCCTGTTTCCTGTTTTTAAAAACTATATATGCAACCTTTAAAATACTTTTAAAATTAGACTTCTAGGTCAAATAGTTTTTGAAAAAATTAATGTCAAATTTAAAATTTTCAAAACAAATTTCGAAAAAAAATTTTTGGTCGCAATTTTTTACAAAAATTACATGAAATAAGTATTACTATACTTTTTTTCTGATTCCGTAGTTTTCTGAAAAATTCTACTAAAATGTTTCAAACAGAACGGATCTATGTCTTATGCCCGGTTTTTCAGTGCAAGCTTAAGTTAAGCTCCACCTGAGGCTTAAACTCCAGTTTATCTTTTTTAGGCGTTTTACAGTGTGAGTTTAAGATATAAGCTTAACTTAAAGTGACGCTTAACTTAAGCGGTAGATTTCCTTGGCTTAAGCTTTAGATGTCAATTTTTGAAACAACAAATTGGGAATATGTCGCTTTTATTTAATAAAATAATTTTTATACGTCAAATGTGCTTTTGAACAATTCGTGTGTTGGGGTGAAACATATATTTCGCTCTTTTATTAAATTAAAATAAAATTTAAATAATTTAAAAAAGCCTAAATTGCATTTTACAACATATGTAAATATAATAATTTTTTCATTCATAATTTTAAAGTTCATAATAATTCTTTACATATACCGACTGCGAAAATAGCACCACAAATACGGCTTAGCTAAGCCTACGACATAAAACGCACTGTGAAACCCGACAGGCTTAAGAGTGAAGCTTAAGCTTCGGAGGTGGTTTAGCTTAACTTGAGTTTAAGCTAGCACTGAAAAACCGGGCATTATAGTTCTTGCGAAAATTGAAAATTACGACATATACTTCCCTCAAAAAAAAACACTTTTTGCCTGCAAAGTGCAAAAACTGCGATGCGGTGTACGCAGTTTTCTGCGGCACGACTTGCCGATATCCGATCTCGCTGAAAGCTTGGATATATAGTTTTCGTATCACATGTAAAAATTTGGGGGGGTAAGAAAAAAAAATCTCACAAAATTTTTTTACCCATATAGCTAAGGACCACCCTAATGTACACGTACCACCGTAAAGGGCTTGCTAGTGCGCAGTAAAAACCCACAAGCTGGCACACTTTCAATATTTTGAAACTAACCCTAGTGTGAAAGCACAACAATTTTACCGTGGACTGCACTGAAAACAACTATGTACTAGCATCTAACAAAGTTGTCTTTTTTTTGGCCTATGCATGTAAAATGCATTTTGTGAAATCATAATATTTACCGTATAAAAAAGCATTTGGCAGAAAAATCCCTATTATCGGAGACAAAAATAATTATGTTCCTTCTTTCGCGTCAGTACATCTACAAACCATCGTATACAAAAACGAACATCACCACGACCAAGGGATTGTATAGCGAACGCTTCAGAGAAAACAGCTAACAAATAACTTACCTGCCTTCCTTTCTCTCTCTCACTCCATCCATCCTTGGGCTCTACCTTCCTTCCAGCTTCTCCTTTCATTTATTATTAAATTTCATTAATTTAGAAGAATTTAGTTCTCATTTCTTTTTTATATAAAAACGAAGCTATGAGTTCGCGAATGTTGACACAATAATTATTGATAAATAAATTATTTAAAATTTTTAGTATTAATTATTCCTCCTACAGTTGATCTTCTATAAATTGTAAATCATCAGCTGCAATGCTTCGCTGGCTTCGTTTACGCATGTTTAAATTATGTTATTAACACTTTGGTAATTTTCTTAACATTCTTTGATTTTATTTTTTTAACATTTCTTTTTTATTGCTCGACACTTTATGTTGTCCCTTTTTTTAGTTCTTTATTTAAGTTTCTTCCTGGATTTTTGGTTTTTCTTCTATACTGTATTTAAGAAAAAATTTACAAAAATATTGATGTTGCTGCTGCGTGCGTAATTGTTTAAGGAGTTTATTGTCTTTATGTTCAAATCGAAAAATGGAATAAAGACCTAACAACCATAACAAACAACACAACAATATATATGTATGTTAAATATAATAAAATTCATTATATTTTCAAATTTTTTTTAAACATAATGCATACACATTGTATATACAATAGTTATGTGATAAAGTTGACAGCTTATGGACAAACCTTCTCGATTAGTAGTACAGAAATCGTCAAATATAGTTCAGAAATCGTCAATTGTAGTTCAGAAAATGTGAACTGTAGACGATGGGTTTTGATTGATGAGTTTTCTCTTAAAACTGCTATTTGGAAAGAAGAAGAACTTACCATTTTCAGAAAAACCTTTAAATTTCCCATACGTTGGATATTATACAGGATGTTCTGCATAAAATGCGACAAAAGATCAGGAGGAATAGGTTGCGTCGAGACAAGAAAAAAAATCGTATGGGATGGGCGATTCTCTCGAGGAATTTCTCGGGAAGAATTTCACCGTTGGCGTAAGGCGCACTTACAATTTACAATGCAACTTGCATTATGATTACTTGAAAATTTTTGTATGCTAGGTTTATAATCATTACAAACTAAGTAATCTGTCATTTCGTGCAGCCGCCAAGCAAATGGCAGCCATAATTGGATTTCATAACATCGCCGCATTGGTTCGATTTATAGCAATAAGCGTAGAAATACAATCACGGCCAGAGTTGGGCATTAACTAGTTAAATCTGTAACTAGTTATCGTTAACGTTAAAGTTACTTTAACTTCGTTACATTTAACGAAGTCCTCGTTACTCTACAGCAGAGATTATGAGATGAGACACCCGTTACTACCACATGCATTTTTCTCGACACAATCGCAAAATCGGCCAAAATTAGTCGGAATTTAGTGCAGATTTCCTAGGAAACCTGCATCGGCGTCTTTTGCATTGGTATCGATTCTAGGGGGTGTTTCTAATTCAAAACGTCAAAAACTGTGGTCAATTTTCTCGTTGTTTTAAATAATTGTTAATGACTTTTCTCCCTAGTTTTGTTTCCTTGCAAATAAAAAAGACTTAAATAGTAAATAGAAACCTGAAACTTATGCAGTCGCAGTTTATTTGACTAATAATAATAAAAAATATATGTATCTCTTATATGACTCTTCTGTTGTATAAGAAAAAATTGGTAAATAAAAGTATTTTACTACAACAAATTGAATGACCCCATATTGTATATAAATTAGATATTTTATCTATAAACTTTTGAAAATAAAAAATTTGGGGGACATCCTACTCCATCGCACCCGCTTATATTGACTGCAAAAATTTTACCTCTTTTGTTTATGTGTAGTGAAAATGATAATTGTCAAAACACGGTACAAAAATTTGCTACATTTGCAAAAGTTTGTCTGCAATCGTAAGTAAAAACATCATATTATAGCTTATGGTCTCTCTTTTGATATTCTTTCTTTTCTTCTAGATTGCGGCGCTTATTCAATAATTTGGATACCACATCGCCTCAACGTTATCATGTTTTTATCATCTTGTGCAAGTTGCCAAACGATGCGACCAAGTTTTGGAAGTCTTCTTTGAAGTAGATCATCCATCTTAAAGCCCAGTTTTCCAACTGTCCTCCGTCCGGCGAACAAAAGCAAAAACTTTAACGTCTTCTGCATGATGTTACTAAGGATACAAATCTTGACTTTTACGCCAAAGTAATGTTTAAATTACCAGAAACATGTACTGCAGAAACGGCTTGTGTTTCTCGCGAAGATAGTATGAAATGTGTTGTCACTGCCTTGGCCGATCCCAAAAAATTTTTATTGAATCCATTGCTGGCATTTAAGCCAGTGTTTCCTAGAAGGGGACATAATACACGATCTAATCAATTTTTGTGTCGGATAAATTGCCATCTTATATAGAATTTTATGAGGATCACAAGGAGTTCGTAATGTCCCAGGGCCTCAATCATGAGCAAACAATGAAGAAAATGCTTTTGCTGAAATTCATGCTGTTGGTTAAGAGTAGTCCGGAGATGTGTTTTGAAACGCTTACCAAGGAGTTGCAAATCGGTGAAGCAGAGGTTGAACCCTGTTCGTGAGGGCCTAACTTACGTGTCTGCAGCCCAATTTGGTGCACAGCTAAATATATTAGTTTATTAAATATTGTTATAATCTTAAATGCTCTTATGCCAGATTCCTTTTCCTTTGAACACATTATTTGATCCGTTCCAAAACAAGCGATTTTTAAAGATTGAAGTATGTACAGTTCATTATATGTATGTATATCTAAAGTAAAGCATATAAATATAAAAAAATAAGAAAGTTAAATTTTTCTTAATATAAATCGATTTTATTTGCAAAATTCTACACTTTAATTTTATCGGAATTGTCTAGCTAGCAGGCAAAGTAACGTTCCTTTTCTTTTGGATAGGCCTAAAAATAACTTCAAATATTCTCTGCTAATGCCTTCGAAAATACTTTCAAAGCAACCACGAATTTTCCCACAGCATATTGCTCCAATCCGGGGAGTGTATCAGCGTATGCCGCCATATGGGTGGCAAGTTCAATTCCAGTGGCCCGACCACTAGGCACATAGCGGCCATCACGAAAAAGTTCGCTCAAATTATTAACGTTATCATCGATGGCTCGTTCAATGTCACTGATGAAATTATCGGCAGCGCCGCGTACGACAATTGTAGAAATACGTGAGTCGACGTCTTCGTTTCTGCAAAGTCATAAGTATATTAATTTAAAACTCTATAATGTTTTATTATTACTGGCCATTACCTGAAAACAGCAACTGTTGTTTCACCTAATTCCTCAATGCCAACTTTATCGCAATAACCCAGTAATTCGGGATAATATAATAGCATTGACAGCGCGTGTCACACGAGGCAAGTCGAATTTGGAAGTCAAGCAGTCAGACATAATATCAATTCGTAAGGAATTCTTTTTGTCCATATTATTTGACTTTTGAAATGTCGCGGAAAGCTTGGATTTCATGACACACCAGTTTCTGTAGTATCTCTGACTTATCCAATGCTATGGAAAATCCGATGTGGTTATACCCAGATATAGAAATTCTTCTGCAGCCTGTAACAGTGCCACAGAAATATAACCACAAAATTATTCCATCTCCCACTTCAGCGTCTTGCATCTGGCTGGCCATTACCATCAATTTGGCTACGGGATGTTCAACATAAAATTCTCGCATTATATTTATTACTCGCTTCACTTGTAGCTTTGATACATTTGGTGCAGATAGACATTTTTATTCACAGATTTTCAGTAATAAATTTTCGTGCTAGAAAATTTGTAATTTTTCTGCCCAACTAAAAGATTTTAATTTCACAAATTGTATGTGACGTCTACTTTTCCGGTTGTTGTTGCACAATGTTGTTGTAAACAATGGTGAACAAAATTTGTTCAACATACTCGATACACATTTCAACGATTTGCTATGAAATTGGCAATAAGCAAAAACAACAACAGCGCAAGCTTTCATATATTGTGTACGTGAATTCAACAGAGCATAAAAAATACGCGTTAAACGAAATTTTTTGAGATGAGTCATCGAGTGTCGTATCTCCTTATATCTGCTTTCAGTTAACGTCGTTACTTCTTCGTTACTTCGTTATTCAAAGTAACTTTAAACGATAGCAAAGTAACTAGAATATTTCGTTTGACGCGTATTTTTTATGCTCTGTTGAATTCACGTACACAATATACATATGAAAGCTTGCCCTCTTATTGTTTTTGCTTATTGCCAATTTTATAGCGAATCGTTGAAATGTGTATCGAGTATGTTGAACAAATTTTGTTCACCATTGTTTACAACAACATTGTGCAACAACAACCGCAAAAGTAGACGTCACATACAATTTGTGAAATTAAAATCTTTTAGGTTGTAGTGACCTTCTTTTTGTGTAGGTGGTTAAAATCTTTTAGTTGGGCAGAAGAATTACAAATTTTCTAGCACGAAAATTTATTACTGAAAATCTGTGAATAAAAATTTCTATCTGCACCAAATGTATCAAAGCTACAAGTGAAGCGGGTAATAAATATAATACGAGAATTTTATGTTGAACATCCCGTAGCCAAATTGATGGTAATGGCCAGCCAGATGCAAGACGCTGAAGTGGGAGATGGAATAATTTTGTGGTTATATTTCTGTGGCACTGTTACAGGCTGCAGAAGAATTTCTATATCTGGGTATAACCACATCGGATTTTTCATAGCATTGGATAAGTCAGAGATACTACAGAAACTGGTGTGTCATGAAATCAAAGCTTTCCGCGACATTTCAAAAGTCAAATAATATGGACAAAAAGAATTCCTTACGAATTGATATTATGTCTGACTGCTTGACTTCCAAATTCGACTTGCCTCGTGTGACACGCGCTGTCAATGCTATTATATTATCCCGAATTACTGGGTTATTGCGATAAAGTTGGCATTGAGGAATTAGGTGAAACAACAGTTGCTGTTTTCAGGTAATGGCCAGTAATAATAAAACATTATAGAGTTTTAAATTAATATACTTATTACTTTGCAGAAACGAAGACGTCGACTCACGTATTTCTACAATTGTCGTACGCGGCGCTGCCGATAATTTCATCGGTGACATTGAACGAGCCATCGATGATAACGTTAATAATTTGAGCGAACTTTTTCGTGATGGCCGCTATGTGCCTGGTGCTCGGGCCACTGGAATTGAACTTGCCACCCATCTGGCGGCATACGCTGATACACTCCCCGGATTGGAGCAATATGCTGTGGGAAAATTTGCGGTTGCTTTGAAAGTATTTTCGAAGGCATTAGCAGAGAATATTTGAAGTTATTTTTAGGCTTATCCAAAAGAAAAGGAACGTTACTTTGCCTGCTAGCTAGACAATTCCGATAAAATTAAAGTGTAGAATTTTGAAAATAAAATCGATTTATATTAAAAAAAATTTGACTTTCTTATTTTTTTATATTTATATGCTTTACTTTAGATATACATACATATAATGAACTGTACATACTTCAATCTTGAAAAATCGATTGTTTTGGAACGGATCAAATAATGTGTTCAAAGGAAAAGGAATCTGGGGCGCTATGAATTAACTCCCAATGAATTAACTCCCAAATCAAAAATGAATTAAGTCCCAAAATTCTTCCATACAAATTTGGGAGTTAAAATTTGGGAGTTAATTCATTTTTTTTGGGAGTTAATTAATTTTCATTGGGAGTTAATTCATAATCGAAAAAAGTTGGGACTTAATTCATATTTTCATTGGGAGTTAATTCATTTTTTTTTGGGAGTTAATTCATACTTGGAAAAAGTTGGGAGTTAATTCATATTTTCATTGGGAGTTAATTCATATTTTTTTGGGAGTTAATTCATACTTGGAAAAAGTTGGGAGTTAATTCATATTTCCATTGGGAGTTAATTCATTTTTTTTTGGGAGTTAATTCATACTTGGAAAAAGTTGGGAGTTAATTCATATTTTCATTGGGAGTTAATTCATTTTTTTTTTGGGAGTTAATTCATACTTGGAAAAAGTTGGGAGTTAATTCATATTTTCATTGGGAGTTAATTCATTTTTTTTTGGGAGTTAATTCATACTTGGAAAAAGTTGGGAGTTAATTCATATTTTCATTGGGAGTTAATTCATTTTTTTTTGGGAGTTAATTCATACTTGGAAAAAGTTGGGAGTTAATTCATATTTTCATTGGGAGTTATTTCATTTTTTTTGGAGTTTATCATAACCGTGATGATTTTTCTGATTGAGGGTTATGATCCCTGCCGCGGCCGAAGGCCGCCACACGAAAAAGCCTGTATGCAAAAAACCTCACATGACCGTGAGGATTCTACTGATTGAGGGTTAAGATCCCTGCCGCGGCCGAAGGCTGCCACACGAAAAAGCCTGTATGCAAAAAACCTCACATGACCGTGAGGATTTTGCTGATTGCGGGTTATGATCCCTGCCGCGGCCCAAGGCCGCCACACGTAAAAGCTTGTATGCAAAAAAAACTCACATTACCGTGAGTATTTTGCTGATTGAGGGTTATGATCCCTGCCGCGGCCGAAGGCCGCCACACGAAAAAGCCTGTATGCAAAAAACCTCACATGACCGTGAGGATTCTGCTGATTGAGGGTTATGATCCCTGCCGCGGTCGGGCATACAGCTTTTAACTCCCAATTTCATTTTTTTAAGTGGGAGCTTTATTGCATACAGGCTTTTCCGTGTGGCGGCCTTCGGCCGCGGCAGGGATCTTAACCCTCAATCAGTAGAATCCTCACGGTCATGTGAGGTTTTTTGAATACAGGCTTTTTCGTGTGGCGGCCTTCGGCCGCGGCAGGGATCATAACCCTCAATCAGCAGAATCCTCACGGTCATGTGAGGTTTTTTGCATACAGGCTTTTTCGTGTGGCGGCCTTCGGCCGCGGCAAGGATCTTAACCCTCAATCAGCAGAATCCTCACTGTCAATTGAGGTTTCTTGCATACAGGCTTTTACGTGTGGCGGCCTTCGGCCGCGGCAGGGATCATAACCCTTAATCAGCAAAATTCTCACGGTCATGTGAGGTTTTTTTGCATACAGGGTTTCCGTGTGGCGGCCTTCGGCCGCGGCAAGGATTGCAACTCCCAGTAGACAAAACCCCGGCTTCGGTTGAAACAGCATTCTTTTTGGGAGTAATTTCATTTCCCTGGAAGTATATTATATTTCAAAAAAAGTTGGGTGTTAATTCATATTTTCATTAGGAGTTAATTCATATTTTTTTGGGAGTTAATTCATACTTGGAAAAAGTTGGGAGTTAATTCATATTTTCGTTGGGAGTTAATTCATATTTTTTTGGGAGTTAATTCATACTTGGAAAAAGTTGGGAGTTAATTCATATTTTCATTGGGAGTTAATTCATTTTTTTTTGGGAGTTAATTCATACTTGGAAAAAGTTGGGAGTTAATTCATATTTTCATTGGGAGTTAATTCATATTTTTTTGGGAGTTAATTCATACTTGGAAAAAGTTGGGAGTTAATTCATATTTTCATTGGGAGTTAATTCATTTTTTTTTGGGAGTTAATTCATACTTGGAAAAAGTTGGGAGTTAATTCATATTTTCATTGGGAGTTAATTCATTTTTTTTTGGGAGTTAATTCATACTTGGAAAAAGTTGGGAGTTAATTCATATTTTCATTGGGAGTTAATTCATTTTTTTTGGGAGTTAATTCATACTTGGAAAAAGTTGGGAGTTAATTCATATTTTCAGTGGGAGTTAATTCATTTTTTTTTGGGAGTTAATTCATACTTGGAAAAAGTTGGGAGTTAATTCATATTTTCATTGGGAGTTAATTCCTTTTTTTTGGGAGTTAATTCATTTTTTGGGAGTTAATTCATTGGGAGTTAATTCATTGGGAGTTAATTCATTGGGAGTTAATTAATTTTTTGATTTGGGAGTTAATTCATAGCGCCGAATCTGGCATAAGAGCATTTTAGATTATAACAGTATTTAATAAACTAATTTATTTGGCTGTGCACCAAATTGGGCTGCAGACACGTAAGTTAGGCCCTCACGAACAGGGTTCAACCTCTGCTTCACCGATTTGCAACTCCTTGGTAAGCGTTTCAAAACACATCTACGGATTACTCTTAGCCAACAGCATGAATTTCAGCAAACGCATTTTCTTCATTGTTTGCTCATGATTGAGGCCCTGGGACATTACGAACTCCTTGTGATCCTCATAGAATTCTATATAAGATGGCAATTTATCCGACACAAAAATCGATTAGATCGTGTATTATGTCCCCTTCTAGGAAACACACTGGCTTAAATGCCAGCAATGGATTCAATAAAAATTTTTTGGGATCGGCCAAGGCAGTGACAACACATTTCATACTATCTTCGCGAGAAACACAAGCCGTTTCTGCAGTACATGTTTCTGGTAATTTAAACATTACTTTGGCGTAAAAGTCAAGATTTGTATCCTTAGTAACATCATGCAGAAGACGTTAAAGTTTTTACTTTTGTTCGCCGGACGGAGGACAGTTGGAAAACTGGGCTTTAAGATGGATGATCTACTTTAAAGAAGACTTCCAAAACTTTGTCGCATTGTTTGGCAACTTGCACAAGATGATAAAAACATGATAACGTTGAGGCGATGTGGTATCCAAATTATTGAATAAGCGCCGCAATGTAGAAGAAAAGAAAGAATATCAAAAGAGAGACCATAAGCTATAATATGATGTTTTTACTTACGATTGCAGACAAACTTTTGCAAATGTAGCAAACTTTTGTACCGTGTTTTGACAATTATCATTTTCACCACACATAAACAAAAGAGGTAAAATTTTTGCAGTCAATATAAGCGGGTGCGATGGAGTAGGATGTCCCCCAAATTTTTTATTTTCAAAAGTTTATATATAAAATATCTAATTTATAGTATACATTATGGGGTCATTCAATTTGTTGCAGTGAAACACTTTTATTTACCAATTTTTTCTTATACAACAGAAGCGTCATATAAAAGACACGTATATTTTTTATTATTATTTTTAGTCAAATAAACTGCGACTACATAAGTTTCAAGTTTCTATTTACTATTTAATTCTTTTTTATTTGCATGGAAACAAAACTAGGGAGAAAAGTCATTAACAATTATTTAAAAACACGAGAAAATTGACCACAGTTTTTGACGTTTTGAATTAGAAACACCCCCTAGAATCGATACCATTGCAAAAGACGCCGATGCAGGTTTCCTAGGAAATCTGCACTAAATTCCGACTTATTTTGGCCGATTTTGCGATTGTATCGAGAAAAATGCATGTGGTAGTAACGAGTGTCTCATCTCATAATCTCTGCTTTTAACGATAGCAAAGTAACTAGTTACTTTGGAGTAACGAGGACTTCGTTAAAAGTAACGAAGTTAAAGTAACTTTAACAAAAATGTAACGAATAAAAATTTTGCCCAACTCTGATCACGGCAGCTGTGTAACTCTCTGGCTTCACAATGACACAAATTAAGCTGCATAGCTCTTCATTGCTTTATAATCATTTCGTTTACTTGTACATGTTTACATTTCGTTTATAGAAATCTTTCTGGTATAATACTTTTCGTTTTGTTGGTATATCAGCCAAAACACATTGCGGCAGCGGCAGCAACATCAAACAGAAATTATATAGAGGCTTATGGGTGCTGTCGCTGCCCTGAAAAATAGATTCTATTACGGCAGCAAGCAAAACTCTCTTTTTTCCACTCTCTTTTTCACTCAGTGTTGCCAATTTTCATTGAAAATCCGACAAATTGTATTGAAAAATATACGGAGAGTAAGCTCTCTTTCAAGACGAGAGAATGGGATACAGAATACAAAAACAAATAGCCGACTTGCTGTCGCTGCTCTAATGTACTTTGCTGAGCAGCGAGAGAGAGTTGCTGTTGCTGCCGCTGCCGCAATGTGTTTTGGCTGTATTTTGTGGAAAACATTAGTCTTTTGTTTACATTTGCTATAAAAATTTGGCAGCACTTAATGAATGTTATGGAATTTTCAGTAAAAAGGAGGCAACATTGTTATCATAGAAAGAGCGTAAGTACTGCAACTGAGTAAAAAATTGAATAGATTAAATGTTATATGTGCAGCTGGTGCAGCTGTGAAGTCCCATAAACTTGTGTATAAATGAGGAGCTGATTGTGTTTCTACTGTAAATCGGGCTCTGCGTTTAGTTGTTTTTTTACAGCTGCCACAAATTGGGCAAGAACAAAAAAAGTGGCATTAAATCTTTTATGGCAAATTTCCAATTCAATCTGTGGCTTATATTTACTTTACGCAAGTGGCTCCAATATTTTTTTTTTGTTTTTTTTTTATTAGTGCTCTTGGTCCTGACCCCAACAAGCCAAAAAAAAAATGTCGCTCTCTCTTGGGGGCGGGGCTGGAGCCCCTTGAAATTTGAAATAAAATCGTCTGTATCTCCGAAACTATGTAAGCTGTTTGGGTGATATTGGTTCCGTTATAAAGCTTATTAAATGTCATTCATTTATGTAAAATAACTTTTTATCGAAATATTTCTAGTTTTATAAATAAACGCAACCTTAGGTTTTTAGTACTATTTTTTTTGATAAAATAATTTTTTCCAAAGAAAAATGTGTAATTAACCCAAGGAAATATACTAAAAATAAGATAACATATATTTTAAGCTTTCTGAAGAAATTTATTTCGTTAAAATCGGTGCAGTATTTATAAAGAAAACTAGTTTTTAAATTGATAAGAAACTACTTTCTGAAATTATCTTATTATACCTTTTTACAATAATGCGTCTTTGGTACTATGCATTATGTTTGCCGTAATAGTTGTGGTGGTGTTAGTAACAAAGTGACATTAGACGGCGCTATTTCTTTAGATTTTCATATGAATTAAAAATGAAAAATTTTGAAGAAAAATCGCGCGATTTTTATTCAAAATTTTTCGCCTGCGGCGCTAATATGAAATTGAAAAATTTTTAAGAAAAATCGCGCGATTTTTCTTAAAAATTTTTCGCCTGCGGCGCTTAATTTACATTGCAAAATTTTAAATATTTCATTTATATTTGTTTTATATATAATGCTTAATAACCATACAAACAAATCGCAAATTGAATATTGTTTCCAGTTTACAACAACAATTCCAAGAAAAACGATAACTGGCGTCATAGCTTAAAAGACCCAACGGTGCAAACTCAGTACATTCGCATTATTAAAAATATGTATAGTAGTAAAATTCTAAATTGGTAGTTTATACTTACGTTTAAAAATGCGTTTTCTCCGTAAGTACTGCACCGATTTGTATGAAATAAATTTCCTCAGAAAGCTTAAAATATATGTTATCTTATTTTTAGTATACGTCCTTGGGTTAATTACACATTTTTCTTTGGAAAAAATTATTTTATCAAAAAAAATAGTATTAAAAACCTTAAGTTGCGTTTATTTATAAAACTAAAAATATGTCGATAAAAAGTTATTTACATAAATTATCAACATTTTTATTAGCTTTCTAACGGTACTAATAACATCTAAATATCTTCTACAGTTTTAGAGATATTAAGGGTTTTTTTTCAAATTTCAAAGGGCTCTAGCCCCGCCCCCAAGGGAGAGCGACATTTTTTTTTTGGCTTGTTGGGGTCAGGAAAAGGAGCACTAACAACAAAAAATTAAAAAAAAAAAATTGGAGTCACTTGTCTAAAGTAAATATGTTCCCTTACACCCGAAGGAATGAAGGTATCCTCCAATCACTTGGTTCTTCAATTTGTGACGCATTAAAGGATGCGTGGAAGGTATAGAAAATTATATATATTCTTTCTCACCTTCTGAGTCGATATAGCCATGTCCGTCCATCTGGCTGTCTGTGGAAATCACGATTATGGAATAACGAATAAAGTTATCGCTATGAAATTTAGCACGAATATTCTCCTCATCGTAGGCTGTTTGTAATTGAAACTGGTAAAATCTGGCCTGTGCCACGCCTTATCTTAATAGTAAACATAAAATCATCCGTTTTTAGAGCTACATACCTAAGCTAGTAGGACAGATCTGGGAAAAAAGTTCACGTTTACACAGAAACGAATTCTATAAACATTTTATTCTATTAACATTCGATTTGTTTTTCAATTTAAGTGCTCTCACAACACTTCAGAATCAATCTCTTCCCTCGTCAAAAATAAAAAATGGGAGCCTCCTATCACAAAATTATACGATAAATACCCACACAATGTGAAAGTTTATACAATGTTCCCTTACTATTCTGTTACTATTCCCTTAATATTCCTTTCGGGTGTAGGGTATAAAAAGTTGGACCATTCGTTTGTAAATGGTTTGTTTATGTCCGTATGTGTGTATACTTTTATGCTTATTCTTGGTTTTGTACTACAAAGCGTAAAACAGTGCTGTCGTTGTTAATTCTTTTTAAAATTTGTATTTGAGCGCATATTTGTAATGTGAAAATTAACTATTTAAAAGAATTAATGCTTGTCCGTACCGAGGTTCAAACCCGGGCCTGGTTGCAAGTCCATCATCCTAGATACTATGCTATGAGACCTTCTGAGAGCAAGCCGGGTAATTATAAAGAAGTAACTTATAACAAATGTGATCGTTGCAATATTTTTTTTTTGAAAATTTGGGTGCCGTAAGTGACAAATATAGGGAAATATGGTTTCACCAGGAGTTGCTAAAAACTGCTGGACAGCGTAAAACATTCGCAACAACATTTTTGGGTAACTGAAACATTAACATACATGAACATTGCGATATTGACGTATCGTATTATAGTGTACAACATTTGGTAGCAAAAAAAGTATGGATGATACAGAATATCCAAAGTCATTTTCTGCTTTCTAGTGTAATTTTGCATAACAAACACCCTGTTTTATTTATGAAACATACGAAAAGTTGTAAAAAATTTCATCAAATTTATTTTAGCTGCCTCTTTTTACAAATAATTCAACAAAGTTTTTTAAACGTTCAACTTCGAGTCCCCATAGCTCTGACACTAAAACCTCTATCGAGATATCGTTTGAAAGTTAAAGACTTTTGACCAATGAATTCCGTTTCTGAGCCACGGTGCGACACGGGTAACTATCGTCTAGCGTAATCCTCCTTCAAGACAACGCGCTGCGTAATCCTCTAACCGCTGCGTTTATGTAACTAAGAGAAGTTTAAAAGAAGTTTACTTATATACATACATTAATTTAGGGTGGAAAGTAGAGCTGTGCTGAATCATATTAGATAGTATATTACAATTGATGTTTTCTGACATACAGTTGACGATTTCTGAAATATAAATGATGTTTTCTGAAGTACATTTGACAATTTCTGAACTACGAATGACGATTTTTTAAACTAAAGGGTGTTTTTTTTAGCTTAGATAGAACTTTCGATAGACACAACTGTCAATACAAGCTGTCCTTCTGACTGCTCTAGTTGTTATTTATGTTCGGTATAGTCTGGCAAATCATCATGAATAGACGCTTGAACAACGCTACCAAATTATCCAAATTTACTTTGAAAATCAGTCGTCGGTCGATTCGAGCAACTTATAGACGACTTCGTGAATTTTATGGCGCACATAATTTTATGGCGGGTTTGTTAATAAGCAAAATTGCCGCATATGGAGTGAGACGAATCCACAAGAGACTCTACAGAGTCTCTCTATTGCATCCAGAAAAATGCACCGTTTGGTGCAGTTTACATGCTGGTGGTATCATTGGACCGTATTTCTTCAAAAATGAGGCTGGAGCTCGCGTTACAGTCAATGGAGATCGTTACCGCACCACGATCACTTTTTTTTTTGTTGGAAAATATGGATGACATTGATCCAGACGAAATGTGGTTCAATGTGGTGACTTATTGAACTCAAAATTCGGCGAAAAGTTGATTTTGAGAAATGCACCTGTAAATTGGCTTCCAAGGTCGTGCGATTTGACACCTCGCGATTATTTCCTGTGGGGTCACGTGAAGTCACTGGTTTATGGTGATAAACCAGCAACAATTGACGCCTTGGAGGCCAACATTATTCGTGTTATTTGTGACATACGGCCAGCAGTATTTGAAAAAGTGACTCAAAATTGGACGTCCAGAATGCACTACGTCAAGAACAGCCGCGGTGACCATATGCCCGAAATAATTTTTAAATGTTAATGCCATGTCTTGATCTTTCGAGTGAATAAAACAATTTTATTAAAATTAAATTTTTTGTGTTATTTTTTACCATTCGAAGTTCTATCGGGCTTAAAAAAACACCCTTTACTGTGTGTCTGTCGATTTTTTAAATAAAATTGACGACTTCTAAAATACTCGTACATTTTACAATTTCTAAACTATGTTTGACGATTTCTTAACTACAACTGGAAGTAGACAACTGGAAGTAGACAACTGGTGTAGAGTATATTCGAAAAGTCCCCTATACCTTGGTCTTCAGTTACCTGACCAAATTCTCGAAATAATTTAGTATTTCACGAGTTTTATAATGAATTTTTGTTATCTTGTGATTGAGGACAGGACATACGAGCTCCGGCGATGTGCAATCTTCAGTGTCCCTTTTCGTACCTAGTATCTTAATAAACAGAAATAAATTTAAAGACCTAACAATTATTGTAAGATTATCCATAAATAATGATAGTTCAAATTAAATATCCATAAATAGTTGTAATAGAAATTATAAGAAAACGTGGTTTAGGTGATCATTTCAACCCATGTCATCCCATTTTCAGTTTTCTTGAATGACTTAAGACATTGTCTTGAATCGTCTTTTAAGCTAATACTCACTATCAAAACCTATCTTTCCAATTTTCTCTAACAAAATTATAAAACAAAAATTTCCCAGAATTTTTTGATATAAATTAGTAATGTTACGATAATGTAATAAAAAAGGCATTTATTCTAAATGTCATAACAAATAATAGTCGCCATAATGTCAACAACATCAATATTCATGTAAGTAGGTACAAAGAGCTTTAAATGGTTTTTTCGTAACAATTTTTTTTTGCTTCTATTGGTGTAATATTTTTAACCAGTAATCATTTAAAATTAACTACTTTTAAAGTATTGTAAAAACCATTTAAATTTCTAGCTTAATAAATTGTCAGTGTGTCTGTCTGTCTCTATGTGCATATAAAAAGTTGTTATGCTTTTCATTAAGACTTTGCCGCATGCTCTTTTAATAATAAATGTTATTCTATTCAAGGAATATTATACTAAAATGCCATTTTTTCTCTTTACTAAAATCGTAACCACAATAAACAGTACCACCAAGATGGATTTTGGAGCCTACTGACAAAGCTTTCGCTCAAAGCTCAGATGCTAAGGTAGAATGTAAGGCCGATGGATTCCCCAAACCTCAAGTGACATGGAAGAAGGCCGTTGGTAAGTTATCGACTCTTACCGCTGGCATCCAAACACATTGCTGGCATAGCTAAAGATCTCGCGCTTTCTCTTTTTTTCTTCCTCTGTCCCTTTCTTTCTTCTCATCTTGATCAGGCGATAGCCCCGGCGAGTACAAGGATCTAAAGAAAAATGATAACATTCGCGTCGAGGAAGGTACCCTGCATATCGATAATATTCAGAAGAACAATGAAGGCTATTATCTGTGTGAAGCTATTAATGGTATCGGCTCAGGATTGTCAGCGGTTATCATGATTAGTGTACAAGCACCACCAGAATTCGCTGAGAAGTTACGCAATCAGACAGCACGACGTGGCGAACCTGCCGTTCTACAATGTGAAGCGAAAGGTGAAAAACCCATTGGCATTTTATGGAACATGAACAACATGCGCCTTGATCCCAAGACTGACAATCGTTATACTATTCGCGAAGAGATACTCTCGACCGGCGTTATGTCCAGTCTTTCCATTAAACGTACTGAACGTTCAGACTCGGCTCTTTTTACGTGCGTCGCTACAAATGCGTTCGGCTCTGATGATGCGAGCATTAATATGATCATCCAAGAGGTTCCTGAAATGCCTTATGCCCTAAAGGTACTCGATAAGTCAGGCCGTTCGGTACAGCTCAGCTGGGCTCAACCGTACGATGGAAATTCCCCTTTGGTGCGTTACATAATTGAATTCAAACGTTCTCGAGCCTCGTGGGATGAAATCGATCGCGTTATTGTACCCGGACATACTACAGAAGCTCAAGTTCAAAAACTCAGTCCTGCAACTACTTACAATATTCGCATTGTTGCCGAGAACATAATCGGAGCGTCCCAGTCTTCTGAAGCGGTCACTATTATTACTGCAGAAGAAGCGCCCTCTGGCAAGCCGCAAAACACTAAGGTTGAACCCGTTAATCAGACCACCCTTCGCGTTACCTGGAAACCACCACCACGCACTGAATGGAATGGTGAAATCTTGGGTTACTACGTGGGCTATAAATTATCGAATACAAATACGTCATATATCTTTGAGACCGTTAACTTTTTGACCGAAGAGGGCAAAGAACACAGTCTGGAATTGAATAATTTGCGCGTCTATACTCAGTACTCGGTGGTCATCCAAGCATTCAACAAGATCGGTGCTGGTCCCTTGGGCGAAGAAGAGAAACAATTTACTGCTGAGGGTACCCCCAGCCAGCCTCCCAGTGATACCGCCTGCACCACTTTAACTTCACAAACAATTCGTGTCAGCTGGGTGAGCCCACCACTGGAGTCGGCCAATGGAGTAATCAAGACATATAAAGTAGTTTACGCGTCTAGTGATGAGTGGTATGGTGAGTATGGAAACAAACATTACGGTCTACGGTAAAGTTAAATGCGACAAATATTACAAAACAATCTCCAAACATTTACAGAGGAAACTAAGCGTCATTACAAAAAAACTGCCTCTTCAGACACCGTCCTCCATGGCCTGAGAAAATATACCAATTACACCATGCAAGTTTTAGCTACAACCGCTGGTGGCGATGGTGTACGTAGTGCCCCCATACACTGCCAAACCGAACCTGATGGTATGTAAAAATATACACTCAATACACACGCATTTTTTTGTTTAGAAAGTATGCTCACTCTCTTTTTTGTTTTTCAGTTCCTGAAGCACCAACCGATGTGAAAGCTCTTGTCATGAGTAATGCGGCTATTTTGGTCTCTTGGCGTCCACCAGCACAACCCAACGGTATCATTCAACAGTATGCTGTATACTCGAAAATCGAAGGTACCGAGGGTGAACCCAAATCACAAAAGATACCACACTATCAAATGAGTTATGAGGCGGCCGAATTGGAAAAAAACAAACCTTACGAATTCTGGGTAACTGCTAGTACCAACATTGGCGAAGGTCAACCTTCGAAGAGCACCGTAGCCATGCCAAGCGACCAAGTGCCTGCCAAGATAGCCTCATTCGACGACACTTTCACAGCTACTTTTAAGGAGGACGCCAAAATGCCGTGCCTAGCTGTTGGTTCACCCACTCCCTCCATTACATGGAAGATTAAAGGTATTGAATTCATTGGTAATGATCGTATGCGGGTGTTGCCCGATGGTTCGCTGTTGATAAAATCGGTGACACGTCAGGATGCCGGTGAATATTCATGTCATGCTGAGAACTCAATTGCCAAGGATTCGATAACACACAAATTGATTGTTCTGGCACCACCGCAATCTCCACAAGTCGCACTCTCGGCTGCGACTACCGATGCTTTAACCGTTAAAATTAGGCCTCATGAGGGTGATACTGCACCATTGCATGGTTATACAGTCCATTATAAGCCAGGTAAGCTTTAGTGAACTATGAAGAATGAATAATCTTTTTTGGATTAATTAAAGAATTTGGCGAATGGGAGACCGCTGAAGTATCTGTTGATTCTCAAAAGTTCACTATCGAAAATTTGTTTTGCGGCTCACGATATCAGGTCTATGCCACGGGATTCAATAAGTAAGGGATCTAAGGAGTCGATGGAAATATTTAAAATTTCTATTTTTTAGTGATAACTTTTTCTTCTTAGTATTGGTGCTGGCGAAGCTTCTGATATTCTAAATACTCGAACCAAGGGCTACAAGCCAAAACTGCCAGAAAAGACACGTTTCATTGAGGTTTCTTCGAACTCGGTATCGTTGCACTTTATGGCTTGGAAGGATGGCGGTTGCCCTATGTCACATTTTGTAGTTGAAAACAAGAAACGGTAAGAGTGAAAAAAGCAATTTGTGTTCTTAATACACCTTAAAAATACACCTCTCTTTTAATACACTCCGCTCTGTCTATCTCTCTCATACACTAGCGATCAAGTTGAATGGAATCAAATCTCGAACAATGTTAAGCCTGATAACAACTACGTAGTGCTCGACCTAGAACCAGCGATGTGGTATAATTTGCGTATTACAGCTCACAATTCGGCTGGCTTCACTGTAGCTGAATATGACTTCGCCACCTTGACAGTGACTGGAGGTATTTATGTTCAGTTTTCCGATTTTAATATTATATGTAAAAATTGTAAACGCATTTTTTCACATTGCTTTTGTACATACAAACTACGTATTAAGTGAGTATCGTTGGTGGGGGTTCGGAAATGCGATAAATACATCTCCGGGACACCTGCCCCACCAAGGAATCACATATACAAATAACAAGAAGAAAAAAAAACAACTGATTTTTTACCAAAATCGTCATAAACTTGTCAATTATAGCTGTTTTGTTTTTTAAGGTTTGATGATCACCCTATAGATATTTTTTTTTTTGTATTCTCCAATTTTAAGCTTTTATGTATTTAAGTTTTTTTTTTTTCTTTTAATTTCATAACATTAGAATAACTCTAAGCACTTTTTATGAATAGTGAAGGCTATTATTTTTAGTATTATATTATTATAATTATATTATTATAGTATTTTCTTAGGAAACTACTATATTTTTATGTGTTGAATTGAATCACAGTTAAAAAAACAGTTACTTTTATTATTGCAATGTATTTTTTAATTGCAAAAATGCAATTTGTTTTTTACCGCTCCTCCTTACACTAAATTTATGTAAGTAGTAGCAGAAAATAGCATTTCATAGTTCAAACAACCTACAAAGTTTAAATTTAAAACCTACAAATTAAAATCATCAATAATTTTTTTTACCATTTTTGTATTATTTTTAAGGTTGTTTAAAAATCAATTTTTTAAAATTTTATCACGATATTTTGTTAGTTACGAATAAATACCAACAAACCAAATGTGTCTTTTTTGTCAATGATGTCCAAAGAAACAACTTCACATTTTAAAACTTGCATACGAAATAACATTAAATATATTTATACAAAAAAATTATAATTATGTTTGTCTACTTCAAAAACCATAGTATCAGGTCGATTTAACCCCTTAAGGTTTAATCACGAGAATATCTTTTTTAAAATCTATTGGAAGCCCCTAAAATAACTAGTAGCCTTACATGTTCCTTAGTCTTCCGAAAAATACCACACACAGGACGAATATTAGTTTTTTTTTGTATTTCACTGTAAATTTTTATGAATAATTTGTTAAGTTTTGTTCCACAAGTTATTATAATTTGAAAAATTCCCAATACAGAAATTTTCTAAATAAATAAATCCTTAGGGGGTTCTGTACAGCTCAGTACTTAATTGTCTAAAATACAATTTGCATACCAATTTTTAGAACTTAATTTAGCATGAAGCCCAGAAAAAGAGAATAATATTATTTAAGATCCCGGTAACTCTTGTTACCATAATTTTTTTTTAGATGTAAAAAATGTTTCAGTGTATGCTTATAACAGCTTATTTCGACCAGCACCTTACAAAAACCTTAAGCCACTATAATACCTAAACTTAAAAAGATATCAAAATTATACAAAAAATACAGGTTAAATGTAGTCTAATGTATAAACTAATCAGATTTCATTTATTTTGTTATATTTTATTAAATAATTTATAAAAATTAAAAAAGAAACAAGTACGAGCGTTAACTTCGGCCTGACTGAAGCTTATATACCCTACGCCCGCAACTGTCGAAGTGATGACAAAAAGTGGGCGGATGACACCTACTTTTATTTTATTTACAGGTAGTAAATTTTGATCTATTAACTCGTATACAAACAACACCGGCTTTCTTAACAAGCACTTCATTATATGATATGGTATACCAGTGGGCGGACCACGCCCATTTTTGAGAGTATATTTTGGTCTAAGATGGTGGAGTCGGATATAAAATTTTAGCTTAAAATCCCCTCTACAAGCTGAGAAATTGAGCTATAAGCACGGATGAATCCATATTCGCTATAAAGAGTAGGCGTGGCACTGGTCCGATTTTTTCCAATACCAGAATATTCGTAAGAAATTTCATAAAGATACGCCTATTTGTTCTTCTCTAATCGTGATTTCCGCCGACGAACGGACGGACGGACAGCACTAACTCGACTCAGAAGGTAATTTTGAACAATTATACTTTTATATACCTGCCACGCCTCCTTTACTGCGTTACGTAAACGGAAGTTAATATACCGTCCTCCCGTCGGGTGTAGGGTATAAAAAGGAACCTAAAACAATGTCACAGTTTATTTTAACCATGGTTCGGAATATATCGCTCAATCAATGGCACCAACAACGAAGCAAGCGAACAGAAACCGCCGGCGTACAATTTTTCCGCTCTTTTCTTACACTTCTTTGACTCATTTTCGGCTCACTTACAAAATCTCCAAAACCCGAAGTTTTTCATCCCTCGCGTTCGTTATTTTTCAAAAAACCAAGTTTTTTCATCTTCTACGATTGAAACGTTGAGAAGATGAGATTTTTTTTCATCCCGAGTAATATTTATTATTGAAGATGAAAATTATTTTAAACGTGAGCGATATTTTTTTTTTGAACGTAGATGGGTAAAGATATTTATCGTTGAGGATCGAAAAATTGTTATCTTTGGTGAGGGATATGAATTGAGCGATATAAAAAAAAAACGCTTTCCAAACCCTGATTTTAACCAAATACTTCGCAGCTGTGTAATGATCTGTAATCTTCCAATATAACGCTTTTTTCTTTTTCTATGTTTTACTTATTATATTCGCATTACGTTCGAGTTAAGTTTTTGTGATAAATTTGCCGCCACCCCTATTTTCGCAATTAACCAAAAAACACTTTGAAAAAATCTGTGATACTGTCACTATTTTAAACGGATTTAAAATAAAAAACTTTGAAAAAATCTGTGATACTGTCACTATTTCAAACAGATTTAAAATAAAACGATTTTTTTAAATTAACCCTTAAAAGGTGGCGTCTGAAAGACTACGCGCTTTACATTATACCTTAAATTTTACCCCAGGAGTATAACACACCATTTAATCCCCCTATTAGAAAAACCATCCCCAACTCCAGTTTAAGAGCAATACTCCCTTTTGTACAAAAATTATTAAATTGTCGTAAGTTTACATAGTCTGTGGGACTCCATGTGTATCCTTGGAGGTCCTTCTAAACAAGTGGGTTCTAATGATCCGAACTTTTAAAGAACAGGGCTCGTTTTTCTAACACTCGTCTGAGCTAAATTGTCGCAAGAGAATTCACCTCCGGTCAATCGCGAGTAATTCGGTTGTCGAGTGGGCTCTGTGGTGGATTGAGGGTTGGCGTGGCTCCTTTAACATGGACCCTGGTGCGGCTGTGGATACCCCAACCAGAAACAAAAACACGTTACATAGTATAGTAAAATATAATAGTTTCATAGTGTAAAAAACCACTCGAATTAATTAACGTTTGTCAATATTTTTTAATTGATTCAAACGCAAACCTTTAAATAAATCAGTATAGGAAAATGTGGGCTAATGCACATTATATGTGTTATAAGGACTAAATTTTTTATTAAATATAAACAAATAAATGAAGTCATATCTGATTAGTTTAAACATTTAAATTATTTACATTTAGTTTACATTAGACTACCAACCTACATTTTAGTAATTTGATATCTTTTTTAGTTTAGCTATTATATCGGCTTAAAGTTTTTGTAAGGTGCTGGTCAAAAATAGATGTTAGCCACTAAGAGTGGTTTTTAGCATGTATGGGGAAATTCGAAATATGTGGAAATCAACGGAACAACCCAGAAACGTTTTCGTATAAAATAAAAAATTAAAACTATTAATTTTTAGCCAAATCGAACATCGTGTAACCGAGCTCTAGCCCTCTAAGACTTAAAAAAGTCGGTTATTCCATTCTTTTTAATTATGGTCCACCCTAATATTAAACGTTCCACCCAGTATATGTTATTATACGAATACTATAGTCCATACATACATATAACTTAACATAAAAATTCAGAGCTCTGTTAATTTTAGTCCAATTTTTAACAAATAAGCACGTTTTGGATTTGTATTAACGGGGTTGGGTACGAAATCTCCAATTCAAAATCTCCAAACCAAAATCTCCATGACAAAATCTCCAAACCCAAAATCTCCAAAGACAAAATCTCCAAGACAAAATCTCTAAAGACGAAATCTCCAACCAAAAAACAATAATACTCGTAATAATTAAGTGCTAGAAATTCAGAAAAGTTATAAAAAGCTCCTTAAGCCTAGAATCCTCGGGGTAATGTAGTCTTTTTGCATTCATGGCCTTCCTGCGTGACGGTCTTCGGCCGAGGCAGGGATTATAACCCTTAATCAACAGAATCCTCTCGGAAATGTAGTCTTTTTGCATTCAGGGCCTTCCTGCGTGACGGCATTCGGCCGGGGCAAGGATTATAACCCTTAATCAACAGAATCCTCTCGGAAATGTAAAGTCTTTTTGCATTCAGGGCCTTCCTGCGTGACGGCCTTCGGCCGGAGCAAGGATTATAACCCTTAATCAACAGAATCCTCTCGGAAATGTAAAGTATTTTTGCATTCAGGGCTTTCCTGCGTGACGGCCTTCGGCCGAGGCAAGGATTATAACCCATAATCAACAGAATCCTCTCGAAAATGTAAAGTCTTTTTGCATTCAGGGCCTTCCTGCGTGACGGCCTTCGGCCGGGGCAAGGATTATAACCCTTAATCAACAGAATCCTCTCGGAAATGTAAAGTCTTTTTGCATTCAGGGCCTTCCTGCGTGACGGCCTTCGGCCGAGGCAAGAATTATAACCCATAATCAACAGAATCCTCTCGGAAATGTAAAGTCTTTTTGCATTCAGGGCCTTCCTGCGTGACGGCCTTCGGCCGGGGCAAGGATTATAACCCTTAATCCACAGAATCCTCTCGGAAATGTAAAGTCTTTTTGCATTCAGGGCCTTCCTGCGTGACGGCCTTCGGCCGAGGCAAGGATTATAACCCATAATCAACAGAATCCTCTCGGAAATGTAAAGTCTTTTTGCATTCAGGGCCTTCCTGCGTGACGGCCTTCGGCCGGGGCAAGGATTATAGCCCTTAATCAACAGAATCCTCTCGGAAATGTAAAGTCTTTTTGCATTCAGGGCCTTCCTGTGTAAGGAAAGGAACCGAGCAGTGATTATGCATAAGAAACAGTAATTATGAATAATTACCGGATTAATCAAATCCACCGTAACATAGATATACCCGTATAAAAAAAAATTTTTGAGATTTTTTTAGTTTGGAGATTTTGGTTTTGAAAATTTTGTCCCTGGAGATTTTGTATTTTGAGTTTTTGTACCATGGAGATTTTGTATATGGTGGAGATTTTGTCTTTGGAGATTTCGGGTCCCTCCCGTATTAACGTCCTTTATCGGCATAAAATATAATTAGACCATTAGGGTAAACTGTTTATTAGAGTTAGAGTATACCAAAATGAACAAGTAAGAGCGTTATCTTCGGCCTGGCCGAAGCTCATATACCCTACACCCGCATCTGTCGAAGTGATAAATAGTGGGCGTGTGACACCTACTTTTTTTAAATTTACAGGGAGTAAATTTTTTTCTATTAACTCATCTACAACACCGTTTTTCGTACTAAACACCTCATTATATGGTATAGTATATAAGTGGGGGTGTTACGCCCATTTTTTAGTATATATTTTAGTCTAAGATGGTGGACTCGGAAATAAAATTTTAGCTGAAAATTCGGTCTACAAGCTAAGAAATTCAGCTTTAAGCACGGATGAGTGCATATTTTCTATAAAAAGTAGGCGTGGCACTGGTCCGATTTTCCCCATTTTCAATACCAAACAGCGTAGGATAACAAAGAATGTTCGTACCAAATTTCATGATGATACCTCCATTTGTTCTCCTGTAATCGTGATTTTTACAGACAGACAGACAGACAGACAGACAGACGGACGGACAGGGCTAAATCGACTTAGGAGGTGATTCTGAGCAGGAATATATATACTTTTCTATACCTGCCACGCCTCCTTTAATGCGTTACAAACGGAAGCACAAAGTGAATATACCCTCATCCCTTCGGGTGTAGGGTATAAAAAGAAGGGAATAAAACTAGACCGACTGTTTCAAATTTTAAAGGGATATGGCTCGGTCACGCGATTTTTGATATGGCTCAAAATTACAGTTATTAGTTTTTTTAGCTATACTAACAAATTTCTGGGTTGCTCCGTTGATTGTATTATATATGTATGTACATATGTATGTATGTATTTTATATGTTAAAGGTTTTATTTTGGGTTAGAAATGCTATGAATACCGACGACTCGTGACTATGGTACATACAAAAATTTGTTTAGAGAATGAAGGATTTATACCCCTTAGTGTCAGTACATATAAAAAAGTAAATAAAAACTGACTCTGGAGAAAATTCTGTACAGATGGCCTTTGTGATACTCTGGAAGGATGATGTACATAGAGAGTTTCGAGATATTTTATAGATTCTAAAGGGTTTTCTAGAACTTTATGCCTCAAGTAAAGACTTAAATACACTGGCATAATTATGACTGAGAGTGACTGTCATAAGTATTGCATGAATATTACATTTCTTTTTTTTGAAAAATCTATTTCTACCTGTCTCTCTTCGCGGCATCTTTGCTTATACAATGTGGGCCTGAATTTTTATCTTTTCTTATTCGCCCTGAATGCTGCGATCAGAGCGGTGATAATAAGACCTTAATTAATATCGTTTGCAATCGGCACTCTGGTCTCAAAATAGTTTGTTTTAATTCAAGAAACTTGATAGTCTTAAATTTTGCTTTTTTAAATAAGTGCTTGAGGACTCTTCCGAGGATATTATTTGTGTTTCGCAGACTTGGTTTTGTAAAGATGTTCACGATCCTCGTTATTTTATGAACAACTTTAATGTTTATAGAAATGATAGGTTCTCCAGAAAAGGTGGAGGTGTTGCTATTTATGTGCGTAATAATTTAAAAGCAAATTAATTAATAAGTCTTTTAACAGCGTCGAGTACTTAAATCTTTGTATTTATGGTTGCTATACAAAGATTTTTCATCCCTGTGTATTCACGTCTAGATCGTTGCGTGTGACTTCTTACTTTTTTGAAATTTCTTATAGACTAACCATTTCCTTCTGTGTGGTGATTTTAACATTAATCTTCGGTACGACGATTCTATTTGAGATTCGCTTCGCAATTGTGTGTTTTCTGTGGTATGTCCATTGTTAACACTTCTATGCCATCCCGATTTCCTCCTGTGATTCTCCTAGTCTATTGGATTACTCTATAGTTTCTAATATATCTCTTATTTTAGATCAGACTTGAGTTCTTTCAGACCATGATCTTCTGTTTTGTACCTTCGATATTCACCTTAGTCGTAACTTCCCTACTACTTCTATAGTTTTCCGCGACTTTAAAAGAGTAAATTATGATTACCTTTTTATGATTTCTGTTTGACATATGGTATCGTCATACTGTTTATAACAAGCTAGCCCTGTTTTTGTACTTTGTGAATAATTTATTCAATAAGCATGTTCCCTGTAGTCTTGTTTCTATTAGAAATCTAAATTGTCTGTTTACCATCAGAGTTAAAGCTACTCTGCGTGAGCGAAATCGACTGCGTACATCGTGGAAAAAGAACCCCTCCCTTGAAACGTGGAACTGGTATAGACACACAAGAAATCTGTCTGTCCGCGTCTTGCGTCAATCAAAATATATATATTATTCGTCCAAATTAAAGACTTCCCTGCTGTCTAAAGTCCTATGGGCTAATATCAGAAAATTATATTTCTTAATAATATTTCTCCCGCTCGTAAGCCGTGATTCGGAAGTGCTTGGCTCGCTCACGAGCGAGCGTGAGACGAAATGAGCCGCTCACTCGTGAGCCATTCCGCCCCTCTGTCTTCCGCTGATTGCAATCGTTCCTAAACAATCTCATTTTAGTAACTAAATCCCTGCTTGGTATTAAGTCATGCGCTGTCGCTGCTGATAGTGTTCATTTAAAGTTAATCAAATTTATTCTCCCTTGGATTATGTTCTTTGGCCCTTTCACACATACATATTTTAAACCCTTGTTTTACTATTTTCAATTTTCTCCCTCAATGGGAAAATGCCATTGTTACCCGTTTAGCCAAAAATTCTGATGCGAACACCCCGTCTGACTTTAGCCTATCAGTATCTTATCGCCACCAGATATCCTCTGATCTTGATGTTAAGAAACTCTGAAGCTTTTCGCAGTCTGGTTTTCGTGCTAAGCATAGTTGCACCACTGCTGTTTTAAAGGTTCATGTGTATATACGACCACACTTTGACCATTGTATGTTAACACTTCTTTGCCTCCTTTATTTGTCCAAAGTATTTGACATGGCTAATCACAATTTATTGTGCTACAAATAAAAGCACTTTTTTGGCTTTTCCGTTGATGCTGTTTGTCTTTTCCGTACTTGTCAAATAAAATAAAAAGTTTGTAAGGACTAGGACTTCTGCGACCCCAGCCCTACAAACGCCAGTGTACCATCGCCGAAGCAAACCAGCTGTTCGACGACATGTCACAGTTGGTACACTGGCAAAACCGGT
Organism: Conops quadrifasciatus; assembly: GCA_949752815.1. NCBI lineage: Eukaryota > Metazoa > Arthropoda > Insecta > Diptera > Conopidae > Conops > Conops quadrifasciatus. The sequence goes on along the minus strand of OX457077.1, from coordinate 22,472,154 downwards.
GGTAAAAAAGAAGAAGAGAGAAGCACAGATGCGGTGATTTTTGAATCGCGACAGTCGTAGCATTAGAAAGGATAACCCACGGAGTATACCTTAAAATTCTAATCAGAGATCGTCAGGTAAGTACGTGGAATTCTCGCGATTAGATATAACACCAAAAATTGTTTCGGTTCCATCGGAGGCCGTGCGACCTGAGTGCTGATACGGCTGACGGTCACTTCAGACTCCGCCCGGAATAAATGTGCCATGGTCTGAGTGCTTATACGGCTGACGACCACGTGTTCGCGTCGTAGTGCTAACCGTGTAACACCGATTACTCGTGTCTTTAGAATTTCGTTTCGATTCTGCCAGGAATAATAAGCGCCAGGTCTGAGTACTCATACGGCTGACGACCACGCGCTCGCGTCATAGTGCTAATCGTGCAACACCGGTTACTCGTGTCTTTAAAACATCCTTTCGATTCTATCCAGGATCGAAAGCGCCAGGTCCAAGTGCTCATATGGCTGACGACCACGCGCCCGCGAAATAGGGATATTCGTGCAAAAAACCCGGCTACTCGCGGTCGAGCAAGATTTCTGGTCTGTGTACGAACCCTGAAAACCGACGGCTTTAATCCCCGGCAACAATGGCTGGTCACAAGGTTAAATGTGGTAACCTTTATTCGCAGTACAAATTAGTATCTAGTGGTGTACCACAAGGTTCCGTGTTAGGTGCCCTCTTGTTTTCTATATGTACAATTAACATATTTTCAGTCTGCAAATATGCTACCACCCATGTTATACCGACGACATTCGTATTTATCTCTCGAACAAATTCAATCTTAAGAAGGACTTAGTTTGTAGCCTTAATGATGACTTATCTATTAAAATAACCTGGGCTAAAAATAACAATCTCATTTTAAATCCAAAAATGATATTATTGCTGGCGTAAATCTATCGTTATGCCTATATCCAACGATAAAATTCTTGTCTTAGGCGCGGAAAAGTAAAACATTGTTAATATGGTTGTAAATTTTGGATTTCGCACTAATTCATCCCTATCATGTATAGATCCTATTAACAGTTTGTACGTAATGTTTATCTTATTCTTCGTAATCTCCATCCTGTCTTTACGCCTCTTGTTATTTGACGTAAACTTGTTGTTCAACTTATTCGTCCTTTTATAACCTTCTCAGCAACTGTCTACAGCAAACTGGATTCGGGTTCTCAACTAAAACTTTCCCTAGCTTTCAATCATGCTACAAGATACGTATTTGGTCACCAGTTTGATAATTTTGGACGATTCAGATGTGGTATACTCGGTTGTGACATCCCCATAAGCTACCTTATGGCTAAAAATTTTCTTCATAAGCGTATCTATTTCAGGTCTCCTAGTTATCTATACGAGAAACTACAATTGGGTAATTCACGTAGAGGCCTCCTGCTCATATTTCCGGAGTTTAAATTTTTTATTACCTCTAGGCTATTTTTTATCAACGCCATTTGCTTATGAAATTCTTATCTATTTATTTAAATATAATTCTAACGAGGTCTGTTGTTTTTCGTGTTTTCATGTTTTCCCTGGCTATTACATAATATTAATAACAATAATAAATAATAACCAACATTGTTATTATTCGGTTTTTGTGATATATACATACTTGCTTGTATTAATGTTCTATAGCTGCTCTTTTCTAGTACTATAAAAGAAACTAATTTCTTATTGTACTCTCCATTTAATAAAACTAACTTTCTAATGAAGATTTAAAAGGTGATTTTAATGACAAATGGCGTTGTTCAATCCGAATAAGTCAGAATATAGAATTTCTTAGTGACCTTTTTCTAAGTGGCTTCAACAAAGATGGTGCTTCAATACATTCTTTATCATCCAAAGCCAGTTTCATAATAAGGATTTAAGAGATGACCAGTGAAGAATAGTGTCGTATCACCTTAATAAGAGTTAGCAGCTTTATAGTAAGCAATAACAAGATCACTCTAGTAAACAATTACGATTATCATCTAATTTACCGAAAATCAAATCTACACCTTTTTATTAAATTAATAAAAATGCTTGCAATGAAGGATCTAAAAAGATGGAGCTTTAATAATTTTGATTAAGTTTAAAATGAAATATTCACATACCATTTAAAACAAAAATGGTATAATATATGATACGTTGGTATAAAAATAACTAACAAAAGTAATATCGTTTGATGAATTTTAAAAATTATTTTTTAATGTATAATAATTTATAAATTATAATTATTTATTGCAGTTTATATTTGTACCCTACACCCGAAGGGATGAGGGTATTTGTGCTTCCGTTTGTCACATTTGACACATTTAAGGAGGCGTGGCAGGTACAAAGTATATATGTATATATATTCTGGCTCAGAATCACCTCCTAAGTGGATTTTATTATTTCCGTTCGTCTGTCTATCTGTTTGTCTGTCTGTCCGTCCGTCTGTATAAATCACGATTACAGGAGAACACATACAGGTATCATCATGAAATTTGGTACGAATATTTTTTTGGTCCGCACACCGGTGACAAAAGTGACGATTACAGGAGAACGAGTAGAAGCATCGTCATGAAAGCTGCCACAAATGTTCTCCTCCATGTAGGGCTCTTTTATATCAAAAATGGAAAAAACGAACCATTACCACATCTACTTTTTTAAATAATATTAATGCATAAAATTTGAGAACTTAATTTCTCAGCTCGTGGTCCAATCTAAAGCTAAAATTTTATTGCCGTATTGGTAACAGTAATTTCACAAAAAATTGGCGTGACACGCCCACTGGTATACCATATAATGTGGTGTTGGATATGGAAACGCGGTGTTGTAAATGAGGTAATTGATCAAAATTTACTATCTGTAAGTTATATTAAAATGGGCATCACCGACCCACTTTTTATCATCACTCCGACATATCCGGGTGTAGGGTATATGAGCTTTGGCCAAGACGAATTTAGTGCTCGCACTTGTTTCAGTTTAATTTTACATTGCTTTTTTTTCTCTTAATTGCAAGAGTCACTTTCTATCATGATCAGTCAACCAATAAATTCAATTACATATATGACAAAACCTTAAGCTATACCGCAAAGACAAAAAATCTTATTTAAAAACCACAAAAAATAATTTAAAAAATTGTTCCTGCAACAACCAAAGTTATCCTCCGTCATCATTCGTCATCCCAAAAGCAAAAAACAAAATAGAAAAGATTAAAATTTAGTATAATAAAATAGTTTTAAAAGTAAAAAAATCAATAATTATCTATCGGTTAATATCGGAAGTGGATTTATTTGTTTTATTTTTACATATTACAGGGGGAGAGCCTCTCTCAGTCTCTCTCACTCTTTCTTAATTAATTACCTTGAGTTCAGATTAAATTCAATTCGATTTAAATCAAATTCAACATTCGATTTAATTTTTTCATTTTAATGCAAACATTTTTCGCTCATCAAACACTCATATTACAAAAGTTCAACATTGTTAAATAACAATACATATTTATCTAGTACGTTTGTTAATAAAGCCTTTCATAAAAACAGTTTATTCAGCATTTCTTTAAAGCATTACAATAAAAAAATACGTGGTCTGTTCAAAAAGAATCGCGAGTTTTGAATTCCAACCGGTTACGTATATTCGATTTTCAATTTTTTTGTGGCGTTATGTTGGTACTCATGTCCCTCCCTTATGCTGACGAATTCGGCACTTCGAATGTTCAGTTAATTTTTTACAGCTATTTTGCTTGGACGTGCTTTGGCTCGCCTATTTCATAAAATGGATCAAAGAATCTTTATCAAATTTCCTGTGAAAAACAAAATTAAGTGCGCGGACCAATTCCGAATGTTGAATGTGGCATATGGTGAAGCTACCTTGGACCAAAGCAACGTTTATCGGTGGTACAACATGTTCTTAGAAGGCCGAGAAGCCAACGACAAAGAGCGTGTAGGACGCCCGAGCATGTCAACAGCAGACAAAAACATTGATAAAGTGAAATAGTATTGGCCAATCGTCGAATCACCGCTAGAGAAGTTTCTGGGGACCTAAACATATCGACTGCCTCGTGTCATTCGATTTTTACCAATAATTTGGCATGAGACGGGTCGCCGCGAAATTCGTACCAAAATTGCTCAATTCCGACCAAAAACAGCATCGCATTAAATTGCTAAGGAGATGTTGAACTCTGTCCGCGACGACCCAAATTTGCTCTAGAGGGTCATAACTGGTGACGAATCATGGGTTTAGGGTTATGATTTGGAAACCAAAGTTCAATCATCCCAATCGGCATGATAGGGAAAAATTGAAGATGAACCAAAACACGTCTAATACTTTTTGATTATTAGTTTTGATTAGTAGAATAGCTGTCAAAAATTAACTAATAATACTTTTTGAATAGACCTCGTAAATGAATTAATTACTCTGAAAAATTGTTAAGAAATGCTCTATTACGTTTTTCTAATTAATCACAATTTTTAAAATTAATGCCTTTAAACTGCTTCAAAATAAATTAAGAAAATAATCATTTTATTTAACTTAATATTATCAGCGTTATCTCAAGTAGCAATAAGATAAAAAGGAAAAAAAAAAAAAAACAAATTGCATTTAATAATTTTGTTAAGTAAATAGTAAATAGTCAACAATTATTTTTTGGCCAGGCCATATAAAACTAAAATTTTAAATTACTAATAAATAATAATAAATTACTAAAAAAAATATTATATTTGGATAAAATAATGTTGTTTTTTTAGTTCAACAAACAAACTTTTAAATTTTGTTTGATTAGATCAATCGAGGCTGCTGGAGATTAATTAAGGTTGCTTGGGAAAATTGCGAAAGTTGTGAGTGTTGATTGAGAAAATTATGACCGTTTGAGATCAATTGACAAATCTCGCTCAAATATTTAATAGAAATACTAATCTTCTGAAACAATAAGTTTTCGAATAAAATTGACTGTACATAAATACACATATGAACAGCTAGTGTCCACAGTATTGCTTTCTTTAACTAAAAAGTTCTAGAAAAGACGGATGTGTAACGGTGGTAAAGAAGTTTCGTAAAGTAGGACTTTCATTGGATTATGTCTTCCTATTATACGATATATCAGGTCATATAAAAATTTTTTAACAAAAATTTTCTTTATTGAAAATCAATTTTAGTAAAGTACATTTGACTATTATTATCTATGACCTTTTGCCATTTTTCGGGTAGCTTCATAATTCAATCGGTGTAGAGCTTCTGTGGTTTATGTCATGATAGAATACAACTCCCTTTCTGTTGGCCAATTGTGCACTCAGTCCAGGTTTTGAAGTCATTTGTGAAGGGTCCGCAGCCTTTGACCATTATGGCTTGCGTTTGATATTTTCGTATTTCACCCATTTTTCATCGCCGTAATGATTAGCTTCAAAAAAGGTTCGATTTCGTTGCGTTTCAGCAGCATTTCACTGATGGTAATTCGGTCAATCAATTTTCTTTGCGTTAATTCATGTGGCACCCAAACATCGAGCTTCTTTTTATAGCTTGCTCTTTACAAATAATTCCAAACTGTCATGTGGTTAATGTTTAGTGCCTCTGCTATTTCATTCATCGACTTTTGTTGAAAATTTTTTATTCGAAAATTATCGAATTACACAAAAAGTCAGCTGAAATGTCACCTTTTAAGCACATGTTCATTTGAGTTTGCTCGATATATAGGTATCAACACCATCTAGTCATAAGTCTCCTCCTAGTCGCGGAGATCTTTTATATGACCCAACATGTTATAGTAAATTTGATTAATCAATGATTACTCATAATTACCGGTTAGTATACGTAATCAACGCTCGGATTGGTAAATTTGATAAATATCTTGAATAGCCACACAATACTGCCGGTTTTGGCCTTACTGCGGGGGAAATTTCCAGGACGCGTTATTTCTCGATTTGGCGATGTTAATTAGCTACAAAGATTGTGCGATCTGACGGTTTTGGATTTCTTCTTGTGGGACTACGCGAAATACCGTTTTTATGGTAACAAAGAATGACTACTACTTTAAAGAATGACATACATACGTCAAGTTATGGTCGAATTATTGCCCGACTTGTATCAAAAAGTCATCGAAAATTACCTCAAAAGGATTGAGGCCTGCAAAAGGTTCCGTGGAAGACATTTGAGCGATATTGTTTTTCACGCATAATGGCAAAGTCCAAGTATCATATTGAAATAAAAATTCAATCGATATCTGAATATTGGTGTTTTTTTTACTGCACTTTCCGAAAAAGAAAATGGAAAACCCTGTATATACGAGTATTAGATACCTAGTATCTAGTTCAGCCGTCCGTTCTTAGGGTTTTAGTTAGAAAATGAGCATTGCGTAGTTTCCTTTCTGTTAAAAAAAAAAGGAAGAGTTTTTCGTTTTTTTTTCTATCGTTTTTCTCGATGCTTCTGCTACATTTTGTCATTGTTTTCAATCTTTGTGGCCCCAATGCAGACAATTTACAGAAAAACAAAGTAAGAAAAAACGATAATTGGAATAATGAATAAGTATGCAAATACTTTTCAGACCTTTTTGTTCTCAATGCTTCTTACCGTTTTCAATAAAGAAGGACACACATACGAATTGTACATACATACAAAGTGGATACACACATACGTTTGTCCGTCTTTCCTATTTTTAGTTAGAAAATTAACCCCAATTTTTTTATTTGAAATACGAGGAAACACAATGCCTCAACAGTAAAACTGCCACCGCAAATTTTCGAAAATGCAGTAAAAATTACTGTCGGTGGGGTAACTGCACGACAGCAGTTCTGTCATTTTGTGTCTAGCGGTCTTCAAAACGTTTTGTGGAGGCTCTAATGTACATTGCAAGAACCGGTTAAGCAGGTTCGAAGGTAAAAAAATTAGTTGCTAAGTGACGAGAATTTTCAGGGTCATTTATTTCAGCCCTGTTGTTGTAGAGATTCTCATGTATCATTTAGGAGCTGTTTAGACAGGGGACCACGACATACACAAAAAGGTTCCAGCATTGACTGCAGAGTATCTTTTGATTATTCGATTCGAATGAGACTGAACGAATACTCTGCTGAAAATTCTACACTAGACGAGTCGGAAGAAAACGATTATTCGTTGTTTATGAATGAATTTCACCAAATAAAGAAATATTCATATCTCGTTAATTTATTTTCGTTGGTAATGGAAATACGTTTTTTTTTACTTTACGCCTAGGGAAAAAATGAAAGTTTTTTGTTTCTTATTTATTTGCTGAAGTTTTTGTTAGTGGAATCGAAAGAGGTAGTCGCCGGTCTTTGGAGTTTGAGCAGTGAGAAGAGGGAGAGTTTTTTAATTTCTTTATTTGCCGATAATTTTCAGACGCTTCCACGGCGGTCTGCTGCCTGCCTACTAGGACGGCAAATATAGAGAGAAACATGCATTTGATATTTGCGGGGAGGAAAATAAGGGGAGTTTTTTCGTTTTTTTATTTGCACATTTTCAGGCCCTTAAGGCTGCCTGCCTTGCTCCGACGTTATCTGTTGTCCAACGCCTTTTCCCTCAATTCAGACAATGTCTAAAAATTACGTAGTTTCCTTTCTGTTATCTTATTTGCTATTGTATTTTTTTTTGGACGGACGGACGGACAAAATCCCAAACGACAAAATCCCGACCGTTTTTAGCAATCCCGTATGACAAAATTCCGACGCGACCAAAGCCCGAAGGACAAAATCCCAAAACGACAAAATCCCGAACGACAAAATCCCAAAAAAAATAGCATTGCACACCGTTTATTTTGCTTTTCGTAAAATAAGCGCTATATCCGCAATTTTCCGGGAAGTTTTATTGGCTGAGAGTAAACTTAACAGCAAACACAGCGGTTTGTTTACCCAGGGTTACAACTCATGCCAGGGTTACAACATCATGGATAGAGGAAGACTTTTCAGCAAAGAAGATGGTTTTGTTGGCTGAGGGTTTTAATCCCTGCCACGGACAAAGACCGGCACGCAGAAGGGCCCTGGATAGAGGAAGACTTTTCAGCAAAGAAGATGGTTTTGTTGGCTGAGGGTTTTAATCCCTGCCCCGGTCGAAGGCCGGCACGTAGAAGGACCCTGAGTAGAGGAAGACTTTTCAGCAAAGAAGGTAGTTTTGTTGGCTGAGGGTTCTTATCCCTGCCACACATTCAGTGCAAGAATTTCGAGATTTTTCGAGATTTTTCCGGATTTTGTCGTTCGGGATTCTGTCGTTTCGGGATTTTGACGTTTCGGGATTTTGTCTTTCGGGATTTTGTCGTTCGGGATTTTGTCTTTCGGAATTTCGTTGCCAACCCTCTAAATACAAATTTTTATGATACGAAATTAATAAAATAATAAATTTATTATTTAAAAATAAAGTTTCAATATGAAAATTTTCTTAGAGGTACATATTTAATTTTTAAAATTTGCCGCCCCCGAAATCGTGCCGCCCGGGCGGACCGCCCCCACCTCCCCCGTCTAGCTACGCCACTGATTGTGGGTCGTATTGACATGAATGGTTTTCCAACATGATTTTTATTACTTATTGCTACCATTAAATACCTATTTGCTGCCATTTTAGATTATTGTCAACTTATTTAATATAAATAAGAGCAATGTTATTGTTAACATTTGCTAGCGGTACGATGCAAACGCCGCCTTGGTACTGTTTCATACATTAGGCATATATTTCCCAGCATTTTAAGTGTCAAAGTACTCCAAAGACCACTAAATAATTAAATTTGTTCGGCCGTTGCGTATTGGTACATACATATTAGAGGGTTGCACAAGTCGACTTGAAAGCAGTATTAAAACACAGAAAACTTTCAAGCGTTGACTGCCGGGCTTCCTTTGTTTAAATAACAAGTCGTGACTGTCAACAAATTATAGCAAACACCAACAAAACATGCCGGGAGGCAAGAAAAAAGAATTTCATCGCGTTTTTTACTTGCACGACAACAAGTGAGGAGTGTCAACCTAAAACTTTCAAAACAAATTATTGAGGAATGCGATGACACACATTTGCTAATAACTCTTGCTGTAAGTCTAGTACTTCACATTGTACATAGTACTTTGTCGATTTTGTCCGCTTTTTGTTTAATGGAGTTAATGACTTCGGCAAGTGGGCGGCTCAATTGTTAAAACAAAAGACATTTATTTAATTAAACTCACCGATATATTTTTTGTACATGTTAATTTTGTATACACTTCCAAATATGATAAAAGTATGTGAATATGTACCTGATTTATATGTAGTAAAAAATATGATACCTGATTTGATCCAAAATATCTTTTCACTAGTACGACAACTCTGCTTTCTAATGTCCCCCGTAAAATCGGGTGACACAAAAGTCCCATAAGGGACAGATTTATTTTGTCAAACTCCACTCCAGTCCTAAAAAATCAGGACTGCTTGATCAATTCGGCTCCGGGAAATAACGCCCAAATGAAATAAGGCCCAATGCGGGCCCAATGCGGACCTTATTTCATTTTGCCAAATTGGGCGTTATTTCATAAAAAAATGAAATAAGGCCCACTTTGGGTCTTATTTCATTTTAAGAAATTTAAAAATTTTTCCGAAAAATGAAATAAAGCCCAAAAAAAATGAAATTTTGAGGGATTCAAACCGTCGGCCAACAAAACCATTTCCTTGTTGAAAAGTCTTCCTCTATCCAGGGTCCTTCTGCGCAGGCAAAGTGTCCTTCTGCGTGCCGACCTTCGGCCGTGGCAGGGATTAAAACCCTCAGCCAACAAAACCATCTCCTTGTTGAAAAGTCTTCCTCTATCCAGGGTTCTTCTGCGCAGGCAAAGTGTCCTTCTGCATGCCGGCCTTCGGCCGTGGCAGGGATTAAAACCCTCAGCCAACAAAACCATCTCCTTGTTGAAAAGTCTTCCTCTATCCAGGGTCCTTCTGCGCAGCCAAAGTGTCCTTCTGCATGCCGGCCTTCGGCCGTGGCAGGGATTAAAACCCTCAGCCAATAAAACCAACTCCTTGTTGAAAAGTCTTCCTCCTGAAAAATTTTTATTGAAAATGAAATAAAGCCAAAAAAAATGAAATAACGCCCAAATTTTACGATTTCAAATCTTCATATAAAAAAAAAATTGGGCCTTATTTCATTTGGGCGTTATTTCCCGGAGCCGATCAATTCAATGCTTCTTAAGAATATCAAAATATTTTACATTATAAAGTCTATTAAACCAAGTCAATTAATCAAGTCCACTTAAAAATATTTAATTTTTTTACTTGATGATCCACTTAAAAAGTATTAATTTTTTCAGGAGTAACTTTCAAACAGTTTTAATATTTTGAAGCGGTTTTTTTTGTAAATACTATACTATACTATACACAATTTACTATACTATATACAATTTTTCTCAATTTTAATTATACCACAATTTTTTTATTAAAATATATGACAAACAAAGGTTTGCGGGGAAAATTTGTCGCACAATGTTGAAGAAAGCGAAACAAGAACAATAGAACAAACAGAAATTTGACCTGCAGCTAGAACGTTTTAATACATCGTTTTAAAATATCATTTATTACATGGGTCAGTTATAATTTCTCTTCTCTATTAAAATCTTATTAACACATTGAATTTACCGTTTAATACAATATATGAGTCAATTATCCTTAAACCTCTCCCGCTTTTTTTTCCCCAAAGGAAAGTCGAACGACGAACGAACGACGAGATCAACTAATAGAACTATATAATTTATAGTGAAAATGCATTTTAATTGTGACTCTTTTTGGATCGAACCAAGTAACATAGTCGAACAAACAACATTTTCTTCCGAAGAAATTCCGCAACTTGACTTGCTTCGTTCGCCGCGCCACTGTGCGCCAACAGTCTAGACTTTTCCTTCGTCCGCAGCGACATTAACTCCGTCGCCAACTGCTTCCCGACTGGTACTGCCCTGCTGAAATCAAAAAAATACAAAACGGCAATGCAAAAAGCCACAGCAGGGAACAAAACAATTGTTGCAAAATAGATATAAGAGAAGGATACATATACGAGTTGTACATGTATATAACAACGTACGATTTCGTTGTTATTTTATATGCTTTTTACCGTGTTCAATGAAGAAGCATACACGTACCTCACAACCTCACAGTAAAACTGCCATTGCAAATTGCCGATTACGCTCCCAAAAATTCATATCGGCCGGGTAGCGGTCATGCAGTTTTGTTATTTGATGCAGTAACATTGATGTGATGTCCTACGACAGTCACAAAACAGCAGTACTGTCGTTTTGTGCCTAGCTGTCTTCAAATCTTTTGTGCAACGCTATAATACTAATTCACGAGTATTATAATTATATTATCATAATAATTTTATTTACAAGTGTGTGTAAGTGTGTGGGTTCAATTTGTGTACAGTTTGGAAATTACAATAACACTTCATTCATTCGCAATTTTTCAATAAGGTAAATAAATTATCTCTAAATAATCTAAATATCTTTAGCGATTTATTAGATACTACCTGTTGTTTTCATAAATTTAATCTTGAAAATTTTATCTCTCTTACCCTTTCTTGTTGTTTAAAAATTTTTTTAAGAACTTACGCGTATGTTTTCATTTCCATTTTAAAATATTACGAAATTAGCCCGAAGTTTAAAATTCGAAATTCGTATTAAGTTTTATTTTCTATTTTTGTATATGAGCTCATTTCATCGGTTTTCAAGGTACAAAGGTAATGTTCGAAAAAAATCGACGTCTAGAAAGAAAACAAAAAACTTTATCCACAAGAACACAGAAAAAATTACCTTTGGTTGGTTGTTACAGGAACAATCGCTCCCTCGCGAGACTTACCCGACCTAAGTGCCGAGGACACGATCCGCATCATCCTATCCAATTTAAATTTAGTCGTGCCGGTGGTCGCTGCACTACTTGTCATAATTATTGCCTTAATTGTTATTTGTATACTGCGTAGTAAAGGCAATCATCATAAAGGTATATACAAAAATTTTAGTAACAAAATATTGTTTTCTTCTCTTTTTCTCCCTCTCTCCCTCTTTTACGTACGTCGACTGATTTTTGGTTTGATTAAACTCGTTACGTTTTTCTACATCGTTTTAAATTCGTCGTATTCTATATAAAAATATATTTTGACTGAAAAATGCACGTACAAAAAAACAAAAAAAAATTTAAATGTTTGCTTGTGTTTAAATGTTTAATTCGAAAATTTGCATATTATCGAATGTCATGATACAATTTCATGAAAACGCGTTAAAATGTAATGTTTTAATATTCGAATATAAATTTCGAACTTCGTAATAATCATTACCGTAATTATTATGGTAATTCGTGCTAAACTTTCATAAATTTAAATTTTAACTTATCAAATTAACAACATTAAAAATATGCATGTTATTCATTTAATTTGTACTGAAAATTCTTAAAAACACAACGTATCAATTTTAACCATAAATTGTTATTTTTAAATTTCGAAAATTCATATCTCGCGAAATTATTTTCATAAAATTACGATTTTAATACAATGTGCTTAATGTTAAAAAATCGACCAATGTCTTGGATTGAATTTTTTAAACACAATTCTTTAAAAATATCGCGGTTCTTCTGGGAATGGCACGAAAAGGCACCGTCGCACCGCTCGATGATGGCCGCAGCTCAGGAACGCTGCACACACGCATTCGCGTTCCCGCATGGGTACCAGAATGGCTAGACTTGAACTTCATGGTGCCTTTAATTGCCACATGTATTGTTGTTGCGGTGGGTATACTTGTAGTTTGTGTAGCGCTATCCAGACGAAGAGCGGATGACTTGCGTGGCGGACAAAAGGATGTTTACTGTAGGTTTCGTTATATCGCTATTTTTGTCCATTCACTCATAATTTTAGTGGCGTCGTTAATTTCAGTAGAATCGTATTGTAAGAGTACCGATATAAATTTTAAGTTTTCATATTTTATTTCTGTTTTTGAAATGTTTGACACATGTAGTTGAAGATGACAATCTTCAGCAGTATGATGTAAAAGAAAACAATTCTTACCTTGTGGATAAACAATATCTTAGATCGTGTGCACATTTAGTTCAGTTACACACATCATCATAGTTTATGTATATTTATGGAAATAATTGATTGTCGCTAAAATAGAAATGTTCCACTGATTTGTACAAAAATATTTTATTATTACCTGCGTGTTATAATGATATATAGATAATTAAAATAGAAATGTTCCACTGATTTGTACAAAAATATTGTATAATTACCTGTGCGTTATAATGATATATAGATAATTATAATTACATACTTATTGATATGTTGATGAAAGATAATAGCTTTTTTTACTTTGCTTACTTATCAGCATGTGCTTCGATTGTTTAGAAAGAACATTGGAATTTAACATCCATCATCAACAATTTGATAAAACTATCATTAGCCGCTTTTTTTCATTTCTGTGTTGTGTAGCTTATACACAAAACAATAACAACGCTTGCACAAAAACGAAGTCTGGTGCAGAAAACTTGTGTAGAATACTTAACCACACAACTCTCAGTGTTGCTTACGTTTTCCCAAAAATTTGGCCTAAATTGGGCTAAACAGCTGATTTTGATTACAAAATCATTTACAATTTCTGAAAGAAGTTGGAGTTAGTCATCAGACAATAGACTCATTCTTAAAAATTGTACTCAAAGAACTAATTTATTATGATGTATTTCACTCAATAACTTGACACAAAAAGGAATCCTTATTAATCTTATTTTCTATTGAAATTTATATATATATATGTATGTATATTCACATATAAACATTGCCTGACGTTTCTTCCCAATTTTTTTTCAATTAAACTGACTGTATTATTTTTAGCAATTAGGTTAAAATTATAACTTCAAGCTTGATTGTTAAATATCAAAAAATAGTGTTACATTTTAAATCAAGACACTAGTTTGAATTTTGTGTTGTGTTATAGAGAGCATGTTGTTGTCTAAGGGTCAATCATGGCTATTATATTAGCAAGGCCATTAGATTAGAGATGAAATGCAATATCGGTTTTTGAACATTTCCAATTTAAACGAAAAACTCTCGTACTTTTACTAAAAAAGTAAGACCGTAAAAGGTTTCACAACTGCTCTAAGAAAGTCTGCTTATAAAAAGTTTAATACACTTTAAACTAGAATAAAAATATCACAATTTTTTTTTTTAAATACACCCACTTTTGCAATAAATATACATATATAATGTTAACAAAATATATTTTAACAGTGGTAATTCCATTATAAATTATAAAAAGTTTCCGCGTCCAATCATTCTGATTTATCGAAAAAATTGAGAGGTAGATTCCCATAAGATTAATATTAATTCAATTTATGTTGTATCTAGAGAATTTTATCAGCATAAATTTATTAATTTCTTGATGTCTCTACCAAAAATCCCAGCTCGTGTAAATAGTAAAACCTTTAAATTGATTTTATTTCGAATTTTACGTTCTAATATAACTGCTAAGGGTTCTTCATCTTCTTCCAGTTTTATTATAACCTAGCTTATTCTTTAAGCTGATTTATTTAATTTTTCTTAAAAATCGACTATTGTAATATTATTAATCTACTTCTGTAATTATCCATATCTGTACCTTCAATATTTTTTCCCTTCCCCCTTCACCATTTGTCTTCCAATCTTTGTTTCCTTCAAACAATACCAAAAACTAAGATGCTTTTCATTAACGCAAAAATATTTCATTTTATCTGAAATACTTGAAATTTGAAGCAAAAAACGGGAGACAGTCGAATTCCCGAAAATTTTCAAAAATCGAAAATCCCGAACAACAAAATCCAGATGCGATAAAATCCCGAAAAATTTTTAATCCCCAAATGAAAGCTCCCGAAAATTTTTTAATCACTAAAAAATTCAGTCACAATTTTTTCCGAAGCGAAATACGCGCCTACTTGCCCTTTTTTACAATGGCAGAAAAGCAACGTAATGTCGATAGAATTTTGTTGTCTGAGAATTATAATCCTTGCCACGGCCGAAGCCCGCCACGCATCAAGACTTTCAATGCAAAATACTTTTCACTATCGAGAGAATTTTTTTGTGTGAAGGCTATAATCCTTGCCACGGCCGAAGCCCGCCACGCATCAAGACTTTCAATGCAAAAATACTTTGCACTATCGAGAGAATTTTGTTGCCTGAAGGTTATAATCCTTGTCACGGCCGAAGGCCGCCACGCATCACGACAGCAACAGAAAAAAACTGAAATCAAATAAGAAAGTATGTAATTCTAAGCGCAATTGTTTCGACAAAAATACTTTGCATTATCAAGAATTTTGTTGTCTGAAGGTTATAATCCTTGCCACGGCCGAAGGCAGCCACGCAGCCAGACTTTTAATGAGAACATTTTTCGCATTATCGGGAGAATTTTGTTGTCTAAAGATTGTAATCCTTGCCTCCTGATAGTGATTAAATTGAACTTTGTTAATGGTTTTAATCTGTTCAAGAGGTTGGTGAATACCGAAAAACTGGTTTTGTAATTTCGGGATTTTGTCGTTTTGGGACTTTGTGATTTCGGGATTTTGTCGTTCGGGGCTTTGTCTTTTGGGATTTCGATACCAACCCCAAAAAACACCAAGCCAAATTAATTTGTTTATCGTGTATTCTTCATTCGTTTATTTAATCATTCATTGATCTCAGCATTGAAAAAAATAGCTGCACATTTCTTCAATTACCGTAAGTTTCGGTTTCATGAAATGGTAACGTTGACCCATCGCATTAGTTTATCCACAAAGTTGTTTTTATCTTTTTTGCGCCTCTGAAATCATTTTGAACTGAGAAAAGCACCTAAATGAACAATGGAAAATATACAGTCAGCTTTGCGTTGGTAACTTTGTGCACAAACAAAACACATTAAAATTGTATGCATCAAATACGCACGTACCGTATTGAAAATAAAAACCACAAGAACATTGATGATATGATCATTAATAATGAAGAGTAACAATAAAAGCAACAACAAAACAGAAATAAAATAAGAAAGTACATAATTCTAAGCGCAAAAGAGAATATTTGAAAGATTCGAATAATTTGTTTCGTACAAGTTGCGTAAAAGCATCTTCGGTGACTTTTTATTGTGTTCGATATCATGTATTAATTCTAGACGATGTAGTTTACAATCAGACAATGGGACCCAGTGCCACCTTGGACAAGCGTCGCCCCGATTTGCGTGACGAGCTCGGCTATATTGCGCCACCCAACCGCAAGCTACCCCCAGTACCCGGATCGAACTACAACACCTGCGACCGCATTAAGCGAGGTACAGTCATAAGTAAGCATTGCTAATTTGATTACAACATTTAATTATTTATATTTTTGCTTATATTTAAAAACAGAAAACGTTATAAAATTATTTAAGGTTCACAAAATAGACGCATGCAGAAATTTTGCATTACATTTTTTAAATGTGGTAGTGAGATTAGAGATTTCTTTTATATTATCAAATTTTTTCAGTGTATCAAATATGTATCACAAATATGTAACACAAGAAGAATCGATTTGGTAGAGAGAAAAAAATTACTGTCATTTTATACTGACGTTACGTTCATCAATTAAGTAAACTCGTATTGACAAACATATTTTAATATTTTTCCTGATTTGCATAGTGTAAAGCATAGGTATCCAAACTTTTTTGTCTCGTAGCCCACGTTGAAATTTTTGCTGCTTTGGATGGACTTTTGATGAAAAATATCTCAAGTTTTATATGTATAGAGTTATTAATTAAAATTTATTATTGTAAAATT
Organism: Conops quadrifasciatus; assembly: GCA_949752815.1. NCBI lineage: Eukaryota > Metazoa > Arthropoda > Insecta > Diptera > Conopidae > Conops > Conops quadrifasciatus. Next base: position 22,455,438 of record OX457077.1, on the reverse strand, counting down.
TGCATAAGTATAGGGTGTGCCATCTTTTATGTCGGTATGTGACTGTTTGGCCACATTCCAAGTGACGTAGATGGTCTGTCAGCAATATTCTTTAAGTCAATGGCACTTACGGAAACAACTCAAACTCACTCACATACGAAACAAAGGCAGATAATCTTTCTAAATGCGCCGCAAGTTGGTTGAACTGATTCTAAAATGCTGAGCGCGGTGACGATACGACACATGTGAGTTCTCGGCAACACTCTTTCTTACCGCTTTAACCAGTGTATTGTAACATCTTGGGCATTGATGAACGGCATGTCGACGATCTCCCACTGTCCCGTGCTCGACAAAATTCGACACCAAACGACTAGTGTGGTCAGACGGTGCTTCTTGGCCACGATATTTTCGACGATGTACAGCGTACAATGTACAGCCTTGGCGCGTTGTTTCGTTGTGAAGCGAAATTGTACTGAATTGACGTTTCAAAAACATGTTTACTCAAGTCAATCGGTTAATAAATGTTTAGGTTATTCAATGTTTACATACCGACATAAGACGGCGCACCTGTTATATGGAGCCCATTTACATTCTATGCACACGCAAGTCTTTTTTTCCCTGTCATGGACCACTTACAGGACAGAATCGACCCCTAGGGCTCCATATACGACAGACCATTTGAGAATAAAAGCCTTAATTCTTTTAAAATAGATACTTGTCAGTATTTATGTGGTAACCTTTGAAGTAGTCACCATCGAACATCGAACATGTACATATGTACATACATATGTATGTATTTAACATTTGTGCTCACGATTTCTATAATTTTTTCGAATAAATTGTTGGAAAAGTGATGAAAAGTCAGCACGATAATTATGACAAAAAACATTAATTGAGTTATTACACGATACGAGAAATTGTTAAAATATTGAAAATCCATCGTTCAATCGGGCACTTACAACACATATCATGAATACTGATAATGATAATGATAATTATAATAATAGTGATCAAATCTATGTATTTGTAGTCTTTGCCCAAGTGATTTATTATTTGTATGTACATATGTATGTACTCGTATATACAAACATACACTGACATTGCCTTTCCATATCCTATAAATTATGTATATATCTTTTCTCATATTTATTACTTTGAAAATTAAATTTTATTAACATTATCTTTCGCAAAAAATCTTTTTTTGTCACTTTTATTTGCTGTATTGTTGTTGTAAAATAATTGACAATCGAAAAAATCAATCAAAACCCATATAAAACCAACAAACACGCCCACGTACCCCAACACCAACCCACTCATCCAACACGATATCGGCCTTAGGCCGTGGTTTACGTTCAAATCACTCTACCTGGGATCCAAGACGACCAAACTTGTATGAAGAATTGAAGGCACCGCCGGTACCGTTACATGGTAATAACTATGGTCAAACACATGAGTGCCCCTACCGGCATCCAGGTAGGTCTCATTTTTATAATTTTTATTGTAGAGGTTGCCCAGTAGTTCATGTCTCGAAGACATCTTCGAAGACGCGTGCAAGACATATGGCCGTCGTCGAGGACACCTGGAAGACAAGCCTATGTTCGTCTTAGAGGACATTTTTCTCTAAGAGGAAATTTTCGACAGTGTCCTTAATATTGTCTTCGACGACAATTAAGAAAAAAATGTCGCCAATGTTGTTTTCGATGGCAATTAACGAAAATGTCGCCGCAGAAAATAAAAAAAAAATAGCCTAGAAACTACTATAGCACCCCCAGAATCGTCCCTTGGACTTTATTTTGTGATATTTTGCAAACAAATATTAATTTAAATTTTATTTATAAATTTTTGTAAATGACCGCTGCGGGATTCGAACCCTCACTCTCAATATTACTAGACGAGCACTTGCTCCACTAGGCTATTAAGAGCCGCTTGGTTTGTTATATTTTTTTTTATATCAATCACAATTTACAATCAACGAACGACTGAAAATTTGAAAAAAATTGAAGTATATTTGAAAAGTCATAATAACAAATGCTCGTTGCTATGCTTAATTTTCACTTTTTGGTTGCTAACAAGACAACCTGCAGGACGTGTCCCTCACAATGTCCGATTGGGGACAGCTTGCATTCCGTGTCCCTAAACATGTCGCCAATGAAAAATTTTGCCGACAAATAGGAATTTGTCTTGCAAGATGTTTTCGAGGACAATGTCTTCGACGAAGCTTTGAACTACTGGGTGGTTTTTACTTTTATTTTTATGGAATATTTTTTTGTTTCCTTTCCTTGTTGTTATAAAATATTTATTTTTTTTTATTTTTCCATTATAAATGTTTTTGAAGTATTTGTACTAACATATTGTTCTTCTTTTTCTACTAATTATAACACCATGGTTTTTTATAAGAATTTACTTTAATCTTAAAAAGGGGTGTAAAAGAGGAGACCGATTTTGATCTCGATTTTTTTAAAATCCTAATAGGAAACGGATATCTGACCCCTAATCTAAACTCTTAACCTGGGTCAGTACTTCGGGTCGCGTTCGGCCCCAAAGGCACTATTTTAGTTGAATAACTTCGCAATCCCAAGAACAACGATGCTGCAAACGATGGAATAAACTTTTTAATCGATTAAATTAAACTTTTTGACGAAGCGTACCAACGTACGTTATTATCCTCTTTAGAAGCTCTTGCGCTTACTGAAATGATGTAGAAAAATTATCTGCCGTAAAATTTTGCCATTCTTCTTTTCTACTGAAGGTCCTTCTGCTTTGCCAAGATAGGGTTGAAATCTTAGGACGTAGAACGATCTCGGCGACGACTTTTAGGGCCAGTTTCACAGTACGCACTTAAGCGCAAACTAAGTGCAGACTTTGAAAAAACTTAGCTAAGTAAACTGTGAGCTTTTCCCCATGCTAAAGCTTTTCTCTGTTTCACAGTGCACCCTTAAATTTTCCTCAATATGTTGAAAAAACATAAAAGCTTTCAGACTTTTTTTGTCAAAAAGCAAAAACAAAAATGTTTTTCTGTCAGTTTATTTTATGAAAATTTTTCAAAAAGAGTAACGTCCAAGAAATTTTTTGAATTTTAAGGAAAATCTAATGCCCGGTTTTTCAGTGCTAGCTTAAACTCAAGTTTAGCTAAACCATCTCCAAGGCTCAAGCTTCACTCTTAAGCCTGTCGGGTTTCACAGTGCGGTTTATGTCATAGGCTTAGCTAAGACACATTTGTGGTGCTATTGTGAGTTATTTTTGTAAATTATCTATTGTAAACGGGTCTCGCAGTCGGTATATGTCAAAAATTATTATGAACTTTAAAATTATGAACGAAAAAATTATTATATTCAAAAAGTCGTTATATGTCAAAAATTATTATAAACTTAAAAATTATGAATGAAAAAGTTATTATATTTATATTGTAAAATGCAATTTGGCTTTGTTAAATTATTTAAATTTAATTTTAATGTAATAAAAGAGTGAAACTTGTGTTTCACCCCAACACACGAATTGTTGAAAAGCACAATTGACGTATAAAAATTAATTTATTAAATAAAAGCGACATATGTATGTCAATTTGTTGTTTCAAAAATTGAAATCTAAAGCTTAAGCCCAGGAAATCTACCGCTTAAGTTAAGCGTCACTTTAAGTTAAGCTTATATCTTAAACTCGCACTGTAAAACGCCTCAAAAAGATAAACTGGAGTTTAAGCCTCAGGTGGAGCTTAAGCTTGCACTGAAAAACCGGGCATAAGTGTTCAAACTCGTGCACTTAAGTGTACTGTGAGTGTGGGACAACTGTGAAATACTTTTAGGGGCGCCCTAAACTTAAGTGCGTACTGTGAAACTGAGCCTTAATGTCATCAAACAAACCACAATTTCAAGAGTGTAACGGTAAATCCCGATTGCCTATCGTACATGTTCGTTGTCATATTCAGAAAAGTACACACACATACACAATACATACATATTTGCATTTATTATATAGTTCGAGAATGGTCTCTATTACAGAACTAAAATTATGTAAAAAAATATGTAGAATTTTTGGAAAAAGTAAGTTTTTTGTCTTGGGTGTGTTCGACCCCAAGGACTAATTAAGTTGTAAATTTGAAGGACTGAGTCGGGTTAAATGTAGACAGAATCTGCAACAGATATTCACTCACTCACTCTTCGACATTTTGAAAGCCAAAGTCACAGAAGTTTATGGACAGAAATTTAGGGACATTGTACATACGATATCTGCAGAGGCGGATTTGCAAATATTCCGCCTATAGGCTAAATAAAATCGCCGCCAATTGAGTTGAACAATTGAAATTCCGACTAGTGACCGGAACTGTCATCGATAAAAAAGGGACGAGGTCCTTAGTAGTATACTAAGGTCCTTAGTGTAGTATGTTAATATTTAATTGTATAAACCGTCCAAATATATGTAGACTTATGAAATATAAATATAAATATTAAAGCAAGAAAAGCAGATTTTTTAAATAATTCAAGCTTTATTTCGCACATTAAAAAAAAACTGTAAACATTATGTTGCTCCTTCGTCCTGGGGGTCGATTCTCGTTCTGTGAAATTGTAGTCCCTCACGAACACGGCTCAACCTCTGCTTCACTGATTTGCAACTTCTTGGTGAGCGTTTCAAAACACATTTCCGGATTACTCTCAGCCAACAGCATGAATGTCACCAAGCGCATTTTCTTCATTTTTTGCTTATGATTGAGGCCCTGGGACGTTACAAACTCCTTGTGATCCTCATAGAATTGTATATACGATGGCAATTTATCCGACACAAGAATCGGGTAGATCGTGTATTATGTCCCTTCTAGGAAACACACTGGCTTAAATGCCAGCAATGTATTCAATAAAAATTGTTTGGAATCAGCTAAGGCAGTGACAACACATTTCATACCATCTTCGCGAGAAACACAAGCCGTTTCTGCAGTACATGTTTCTGGTAATTTAAACATTACTTTGGCGTAAAGGTCAAGATTTGTATTCTTAGTAACATCATGCAGAAGACTTTAAAGTTTTTGCTTTTGTTCGCCGGACGGAGAACAATTGAAAAACGGGGCTATAAGATGATCTACTCCGAAGAAGACTTCCAAAACTTGGTCGCATTGTTTGGCAACTTGCGCAAGATGTTAAAAACATGATAACGTTGAGGCGATGTGGTATCCAAATTATTGAATAAGCGCCGCAATCTAGAAAATAAAGAATATCAAAAGAGATACCATAAGCTATAATATATGATTTTACTTACGATTGCAGACAAACTTTTGCAAATGTCGCAAATTTTTGTACCGTGTTTTGACAATTATCATTTTCACCACACATAAACAAAAAAGGTAAAATTTTTGCAGTCAATATAAGCGGGTGCGATGGAGTAGGATGTCCCCCAAATTTTTTATTTTCTAAAGTTTATAGAAAAAATATCTAATTTATATACATTATGGGGTCATTCAATTTGTTGCAGTAAAACACTTTTATTTACCAATTTTTTCTTATATAACAGAAGAGTCATATAAGAGATACATATATTTTGTATTGTTATTAGTCAAATAAACTGCGACTGCATAAGTTTCAAGTTTCAAGTTTCTATTTACTATTTATTCCTTTTTTATTTGCAAGGAAACAAAACTAGGGAGAAAAGTCATTAACAATTATTTAAAACAACGAAAAAATTGACCACAGTTTTTGACGTTTTGAATTAGAAACACCCCCTAGAATCGATACTATTGCAAAAGACGCCGATGCAGGTTTCCTAGGAAATCTGCACTAAATTCCGACTAATTTTGGCCGATTTTGCGATTGTATCGAGAAAAATGCATGTGGTAGTAACGAGTGTCTCATCTCATAATCTCTGCTTTGGAGTAACGAGGACTTCGTTAAAAGTAACGAAGTTAAAGTAACTTTAACGAGGATGTAACGAATAAAAATTTTGCCCAACTCTGGTTTGGGGTGGCTAATTGTTTAGTTAGCAACTGCAGAAAAAATCGTCGCTTGTCTGTTTTTATAATTGGCTTCATCTCGTCATATATAATAAAGGCAGCAATATCCATTATGTTGTATAATCAGGGTTCGGAAAACTTTTTTTTTTTATATCGCTCAATTCATATCCCTCACCAAAGATAACAATTTTTCGATCCGCACTGATAAATATCTTTTTTCATCTACGTTCGAAAAAATAAATATCCCTTACGTTTAAAATAATTTTCATCTTCAATAATAAATATCACTCGGGATGAAAAAAATTCTCATCTTCTCAACGTTTCGATCAGAGAAGATGAAAAAACTTCGTTTGTTGGCAAATAACAAACGCGAGGGATGAAAAAACTTCGGGTTTTGGCGAATAGCGATCACAAGATATGAAAAAAGACTTCGGTTCGCGTACAAAACGATCCCTGGTGATCGAAAAAACTTTGCGCAGGCAAAATTTTGATCTTTGAGCGGACAATTCGTATGCCGGCGGTTTCTGTTCGTTTGCTTCGTTGCTGATGCCACTGAATAGCTAGAAAAAGGAGAGTTTTTCTATGTGCTTTATATGAATTTGTTAATGCTGCGTTTTGTAAAGGATGAATAAGAGTATGTTAACTTGAAAAGCGTTGAAAGAAGTAATAGCTTCTCTAAGGAATACTTATTTATTAGATTTAAATTTTTATTTTTTTTTAAAGTTTTTGATATAAAATTCTGCATCCAATATAGGTACATATTTCAATTATAAAATTTTACTAGCAATTATTGGAAGTTATTAGCTATAAATTATCAATAAATTAGCATTTATTGAAAGCATTCGTTGTTCGGTTGCAAGCACAAATTCGGTCGCATTATAATTGCCGACTTAATTATCAAAGGACACTTCGAACAATTGATATATTCAATTCTTCTGGAAAACAATTGAACAATTTTTTCTGTATCTTCAGAGCTTACACATTTCTTTATAAAATATGCTACCTGCGGGCCCTCAAATAATCCTTTTTTAACAAATGTAATTACTGTACGTTGAGAAGTATTCAAGGCCAATTTCCGCCCTCGCCGATTTTTTTTTTGTTATTCTTGCGTATGCACATGTTTACCTGAAAAATTTATTTTCATATATTCATTCCAATCTGGGCCAAAGGATTAACATTTTTTAATAATTATTTTTGTTGCTCTATTTTTTACTCGAAATAAAAATCAGATATACGTATAAAAAATATAACGATAAGGTTTGCAAATGTTTGCTCGCATGTTGGCGAGTACATATATGTATAATGAAATGATTTTTTACGCTTTAGAAAATATAAGACAAAGATTTAATTTTGTATTCAATTTTAATTTAAGCTTATTTTATCTAATATGTCCTTATTAAGCTTGACTAGTAAAATACTTTTTAAGTTTTCCCGACTTCTAATCTATTCCTAAGATTAGTTAGCATCAGTGGGAGTGCGCTAAATGCTCGCTTAACTGAAACCTGCGTCGCAGGTACAGTGAATGCAATTTCAGCGATTTTCCCCAGCGCACTATGGGTTCGGAGACCTGGAAAAGTGGACAAAAGTCACATACGAAATAGGACAAAAATTATATGCCATCATTATCTAGACATATTAATGAACATATAAAATAACTTTACGCATAGTAATTAATTATTGCACCGTTGGTATCTATCCGAATACAAGAATAGCGATTAATTATTTATTAGAAAGCTTACTTTGTTGCACTTAGTTTTCAGTTTTATGAATTATTTTAGTAAGCATTTTTTATTATGTTTTACACATTGGTATAGGAGCCTTATCAGAAGCTAAAAAAAGTTAAAAAAAAACACACTAATTTACTAAATAAGGTGCTTTACTCGTGAATTACGTAAATTAGGTAAATTAGTAATGTTGGTTGGTACCGTTTGATTACTCCAGAAAACTCCACTTCAAAAAAGTATTTATTATACGCCAATTTACGGTATATGGAATATACTACAATCATAACCTGCCCAAACTTGCCCATTTTCAGATATGTGCCCTTAATTATGAAAATTGTCTAGGTCACACTTTTCGCGTTTAAAGGTTTGCATTTTATTAAATTAAAAAATATTTTTATACTATACCTCAAAATGTTTGAGGCAATATTTACTTCTGAGATATTAGCTTTTTGGTGATTGGGAAATTTTTTGTGTAGCTTGTAGGGAAATTTGGTTTTTAAGGCTACATATGACATAGACTAGTTTTAAAATTAAAAAAATGAGAAGACATAGTATGAGACGAATGACTTATACCAATAAAAATAAATAATGCCATAATTGGATTACAATTATGGCATTAATTAACAAGCGACCTCGAAACCTTATATTAGTACGTAACTGTGCTGTTCAAATCAAAATTCTCTTATATCGGTCTTTTGGCCACCTTTCCAGGTCTCCGAACCCATAGTGCAGCGTTGTCAAAAATGTTATTATTTAAAAATGTTAATCCTTTGCCCCAGATCGGAATGAATACATACATATATGCAATAAATTTTGCAGGTAAGCATACGTGAGAATTAGAAATAAAATTGGCCTTGAAAACTTCTCAACGTAAAGTAATTACATTTGATTAAAAAACAATGATTTGAGGGCCAGCAGGTAGCATATTTTATAAAGAAATGTAGAAGCTCTGAATATACAGAAGAAATTGTTCAATTGTTTTCCAGATGAATTGAATATTTCAATTGTTCCAAGTGTCCGTTGATAATTAAGTCGGCAATTATAATGCGACCGAATTTGTGCTTGCAACCGAACAACGAATGCTTTCAATAAATGCTTAGCTAATAACTTCCAATAAATGCTAGTAAAATTTTATAATTGAAATATATTGGATGCAGAATTTTATAATATAAAAAACTTGGGAGCACCACTAAATCCCACATCACAAAATTCAACAAGAACAAAATCCAACATTTTAAATTTTAAGAATCCAACAGTACAAAATCCACCTGTACAAAATCCAACATTTGAAAATCCAACAATACAAAATCCCACTTTTTAAAAATCCATTTTGTCCAGTATTTCAGATGTCCTTTTAACAAAAAAACAGTTTTGTTGACTTATTGAGAAGGCATTGTTGTGGCCGAAGGCGCCATGCAAAAAGACAGGGTCAAGAAGACTACATTACCAAGATGATTTTGTTGATTGAGGGTTATAATCCTTGCCACGGACGAGGGCCGCCACGCAGGAAGACTCTGTATGCGAAAAAATTTAAATTTCTGATAGGATTTTGTTGATTGAGGGTTAAAATCCTTGCCAAGGCCGAAGGCCGCCCGCAGAAGGACCCTGTATGAAGAAACACTTAACATTATCGAGAGAATTTTGTTGGGTGAGGGCTATAATTCTTGCCACGGCCGAAGGCCGCCACGCAGGAAGACGCTGTGCGCAAAAAGAGTTTGTATTACCGAGAGGATTTTGATTATTGAAGGAGAGTATTTTGTTGTCTGAGGGTTATAATCTCTGCCACGGCCGAGGCCACTACGCGGAAAAACCTATATTCAAAAAAGTTCACATAAACGTGAGGATTCTGCTTATTGAGGGTTATGATCCCTGCCGCGGCCGAAGGCCGCCAATCCGCGAAAAAACCTGTATGCAAAAAACTTCACATGACCGTGAGGATTCTGCTGATTGAGGGTTATGATCCCTGCCGCAGCCGAAGGCTGCCAATACGCGGAAAACCCTGTATGCAAAGTACCTCACATTACCGAGAGGGGCTCTGCTAAAGTTTTTTTAATTATTTTTTTTTTAATTTTTTAATAATAATTTTAGAGAAGTAAAATGAGAGTCATTTTTATTTTTTTTGTTTGGAATTGGAAATTTTCCACGCCTATATCTCCTAAACTATAAAAGATATTCGCATAATATAGGTACCGTTGTAAAGGTACCTATTTCTAATATCTTTCATTGGTATTTTTGGATACAGGCCGCGTAGAAAGACCCTATACGAAAAAACTTCACATCATCGAGAGAATTTTATTGTCTGAGGGTTATGATCCGTGATAGTGGCTAAATTGAACTTTGCTAGTGGTTTTAAAATGTTCAAGAGGATGGAGAATACCAAAAAAACTAGTTTTGTAATTTCGGGATTTTGTTATTTCGGGATTTTGCCGTTTCGGGATTTTGTCATTTCGGGATTTTGTCTTTCGGGATTTCGTTACCCACCCGCCTGTATACAAAAACAGTTTGTATTACCGAGAAGATTTTGATGATTGAGGGTTATAATCCTTGCCACGGCCGAAGGCCTCCACGCAGAAGGACCCTATATGCAGAAAGACTTTACATTATCGAGAGGATTTTGTTGATTGAGGATTATAATCCTTGCCACGGCCGAAGACCCCCACGCAGGAAGACCCTGTTTGTAATTTATACAGTTTTTCCGGCAGCTTTAACGAATTTAATAATTTTATGGTGGATTTTATACCTGTTGGATTTTGTGCTGTTGGAATTTGTGCAGTTGAATTTTGTTCAGTTGGATTTTGTTCAGTTGGATTTTGTACAGGTGGATTTTTAAATGTGGGATTTTGTGACGTTGGATTTTGTGTGTTGGATTTTCAAATGTGGGATTTTATACCCAACCCAAAAAACTTTAAAAAGAATGAAAATTAAAATCTTATAAATAAGTATTCATTTTATAAGTATGTACATAATTACTTTTTCTAAAGCTTTTTCTATTACTGCACATTATGCACAAGATACTCTTAGTCATCCTTAACAAAACCCAGTGTGAAGAACCGTTCTCGGCTCCGGGTATGCTCGCCGGATGTCCAGGGTTCGTGACAGAAAATTTGTTGATTCGCAGAGGACCGGGAACAAAAAAAACAATAACACTGTTTTTTTTTCTTTTCTATTATTCACTTTATTAAATTTCTTCCCTATTCTTAAACTAGTTAGAGCTAAGTCACTATCGTGCTGATTTCTGCCGGCTCTCTTTTTTTAAAAGAGATATTTAATTATATGTAATAAAACAAAATGTCCACTTTTCTCTGTCTGTTGTTGTCCTTGTTGTTACAACGTACCGACGACCTACTAGGCCCGGCTCGCTCTCCGTCTGTTGCTGTCTCTGTCGTTGTATCGTTGCAACGTACTAGAGTTGTGCACAAGCCGTTTTGATGACAGCTAGGCACAAATCGGCACGACTGCTGTTTTGTGACTGCCGTATGAAAATCGCAATAAACAGCAACTGTTGTGGTGCCTTTACCCGACCGACATTCATTTTTACTGCTTGTTCGAAAATTTGCAGTTGCTGTTTTAATGTTGATGCATTTCTCTCTCGTTCCTTCCGCTTAATCTCCAAAGGAACGAAAGAAACGCAAACAACTCACCCTCTTTCCCTCCGCTCGAACTCGAAAGGAACGAAAGGTAAGCATTTGCGCCGCTCGCCACTCCGTCGATGGTGATTTGTTATCACCAGAAGCGTCTGAAAACTAATTAAGAAATTGCGAAGAAAAAACATCTCCTCTTTCCCTCCGCTCAAACTCAAAAACCATTCTTATCTATTTTTCCTGTAATTATCGTCTTTTTCTTACTTTGTTTTTGTTGTAAATGGTCCACAAATTGTGGCCCCGAACAACGATTGAAAACAATGAAAAAATGTTCTGCCACATTTTCGAGAAAAACGACAAAAAAAAAAAGAAACGAAAAAAAGGGAGAGGCACGCAATGCTTTTTTTCTAACTAAAAGCCTAGGAGACGGCTGAACGTATGTATGTATTTAATATGTATGTGCATTCCGTCTGTGTATCCTCTCTTATATCTATTTAGCAATTGTTGTCATTAAAACTGTTGTGTCATTTTCGTCTGACAATTTTGTTTTTGTTTCCAGCAGAGCACAAGCAATAAAGGCTATGAGTGCAAATCTGAAATGTTTTATCAATTTTTACTGATAAGACGTTTTGTGTTTTGAAAGTGGTTTTAAAACGGCTTGTGCACAGCTCTACAACGTACCGACGACCTACTAGGCCCGCCTCGCTCTCTGTCTGTTGCTGTCTCTGTCGTTACAACGTACCGACGACCTACTAGGCCCGGCTCACTCTCCGTCTATTGCTGTCTCTGTCGTTGTATCGTACCGACGACCTACTAGGCCCGGCTCGCTCTCCGTCTGTTGCTGTCTCTGTCGTTGTATTGTGCCGACGGCCTACTAGACCCGGCTCGCTCTTCGTTTGTTGCTTCCGTTGCTGTTTCGTCAACTCGGAGGTCTGCGTAGTTCACCGATGTTGTCTGTTTGACCGTCGCCGCTTGACTAATAGCCTGAACACAGTCAAATTTCGTTGACTACAAATGACGTCGCTAGTGTCAAAATTACATTGGCTCTTATGGGAAACGAGAAAAAAATAAAATTTGGTTGCTTTCGTCGACGAAACCATCGTCGGTGGTCGCTCTATTTCTACTTCCATCGTCACATAGTTCGTCTTGTTCTTCTTTTTTTTGTTTGTTTACAAAAATTGACATTGACTTTTGACTTTACAGAATTTGAAAATTATCAGCCGTTTAATCAGTCCAAGGATAATAACCTTTTCTGGGTTAAATAACAGAAACAAAAACAAATTGAAATATATGTATATATAGAAATTATTTATTATTATTTATTAATAATCAATTAGAAAAGACGTTGTTACAATATTAATGAAAAATAACTGCACCAAATTTTCTGTGAAATCTCAACAGGATGAAAACCGCGCGAGAACTTTGACAGCTCTCATCGCTTTCGCTATGAAAATATGTTTGTGTTCGGCCGATAGCGTATGACAACTATCATCGCTCATCGCTCATCGTCGACGAAATGACTGTGTTCAGGCTATAACTGCTTCAATTGTTTCACTGTCTTCACAACCTCATGGTCTGTCCTGTTTGAGTTTCGCGAGAGTGTTTCGGGACTCGAGATCAGCTGTTTCCTCATACTGCCTATTGTTATTACCACAGGCTGATCAAGATCACGCTTTTAAACTAATACTACATTATCTTAACTCTATTACATTTTTATTTTAAATTCATTTTGATAAATTATAAATTAAAATTTAAATAAATTTATAAAAAATAAAGATGCGAGTATGCGAGTGCCTGGTCATTGTTGGTGGGGTGAAAACGAGGTGGACCGACTTTCACCCTCACACCAGGAAAAACAAATTCATACAAAACACACAGAAAAACTCTCCTTTCTAGCTATTCAATGGCATCAGCAACAAAGCCAACGAACAGAAACCGCTGGCGTACGATTTTTCCGCTCCTTTTTTTACTCTTCTTTGGCTCATCTTCGGCTCACCTACAAATCTTACTTTAACCTTTATATATAGATCAAAATTTTGCCTGCGCAAACTTTTTTTCGATCACCAGCGATCGTTTTGTACGCGACCTTTTTTCATCTCTTATGATCGCTATTCGCCAAAAACCCGAAGTTTTTTCATCCCTTGCGTTCGTTATTTGCCAACAAACGAAGTTTTTTCATCTTCTCCGATCGAAACGTTGAGAAGAAGAGAATTTTTTCATCCCGAGTGATATTTATTATTGAAGATGAAAATTATTTTGAACGTGAGGGATATTTATTTTTTCATCTACGTTCAAAAAAATAAATACCCCTTATGAGTCAAAGGAAATTTTCAACTTTTGGGATAGTTTTTTTGAGAGGGATATATGTAAATAGTTTTGTTCTTTTGAGCGATATTTTCCAAACCCTGTGTATAATATTTAGACGGACTTAGAGTCACACAACCACCATACTTTTATTCCGTACATGGCTGGACGGAATATATTGTGTATAACGTGTGCGGCCTCTATACGGAAATAATTACTCATCCACGGTCAGCGAATCATTTGGAACGTAAGCTGCTTTCAAATTGGCCTGCAACATCAGCCATATGTCATCAATAGTAGCAGTTTTGCTAGAAAGTATTCTCTCAGACCGTGAATTGGCGTTATGAAAACGTAAATACTTTTTTTATTACTGTAAACCGATCAAAGGAAAATGCGGCTTTGTATATTGGAGCATGTGTTTGGTCCCACAGTTCATTAGCAGGCTGGCTATTCGACTTACACAGCCCAGTACACAACACTATAGCCAAAAATGCATTAAACTCTTTCATTGTTAGTGGCTTCCATACCTTCTGTTTTGTAGGATTTGTAGCATTCCATGTATTTGTTGTTTGTGTGGCTTTTCGATTTGTTTCGCGTATGATGGTGTACGCAATATCTTCGGTAATCAGCGAGCGGAATATTGTGAATAGGTCGTAGATTTTATTCACTGGCCCTGGTTTCCTTCTGTTATAATCAACGACGTTATGAGCACGAATGCGGCTGATCGGCGGCGGATCTTTGTGATCTCACCCACAGCCCCAGTTAGAGTACCAATGACAGCAACGGGTTCTTCACGTAGCACTCCTATTTCATCATCTTTGTCGGCATCCAAACCATCATTATTTTCCACATGCGCTTTACTTTTGACATCTGATGCATCACAATCTACTTCTGGATGATATCAGGTCAGCGTTATCATCGCCTTCGACACTATATGGATCAGCATCATCAGAAGCAGATATCGTTAGTTATGTAAGCAGGCGTATAGAGACTATATCTTCAAAGTTAAATCCAACATACGTGGCGATCCGAAAACATTCTGGAACTTTGTAAATACCAAAAGGAGGAGTGTGGTTTTCCCAACTTTTATGAAACTTGATGATATGGAGTCTAACAATGCAGAGATTATTTGTGATCTTTTCGCCGACTATTTCAAATCAACGTATTCTTCGTCGAGTTATTGCTCGGATACATACCCTTACAACATTTCTTCGAGCACTATAGTCCGGCCTATCATCGACGAATTTATTGTTTCTAATGCCCTAAAAGATATTAAATGCTCTTATAATCCTGGACCTGACAACATTCCATCGTGTATCCTTAAACACTGTGCCGCTGAGCTAACATTGCCCGTTACAGCATTATTCGACTTTTTACTACGTACCGGTTATTTCCCTTGTGCTTGGAAGTCATCGTATATTATTCCTTTGCATAAATCTGGTAAGACATCTAATAAATAATTATCGTGGTATCGCAAAGCTCAGTGCTCTTCCGAAGCTGTTTGAGAAGATAATTACAGATCAGATTTCTCGCTCTGTATGTTCTTCAATTTCGCCTGTCCAGCATGGCTTTCGAGTAGGAAAATCAACTACTACAAACCTGTTGGAATTTGTATCAGAAACAATCAATAATTTTAAGCATTCTAAGCAGACGGATGTTATTTATACTGATTTCAGTAAAGCTTTCGATGTAGTAAATCATAAGCTTCTTATTTTGAAACTGAAGCTTTTCGGTTTTCCTCGATCTCTTGTATGTTGGATCCAGTCGTATCTCAGAAATCGCATTCAAATGGTTGTATTTAATAATACAATATCTAAGGAGTTTGCTGTACCTTCGGGAGTTCCTCAAGGTAGTCATTTGGGACCACTGCTATTCCTCGTTTTTATAAATGATCTGTCAACCGTCATTGTTTGGGCGAAGTTGCTTATGTTTGCTGATGATGTGAAGCTATTCTTATCCTATGTTTTGGAAAATGATGCCTTGTTACTGCAATGTGATTTGGATTCACTGATTGAATGGTGCAACACTAACTGTATGAATCTAAATTTAAAAAAGTGCAAACAAATCACATTTGCCCGCTGTTTAAAGCCTTTCTTCCGTAATTACACTATTGGTCGTTGGAATCTGGATGTAGTTGAGACTATAAATGATCTGGGAGTTGTTCTAGATCAGAAAATACGCTTCCATAGTCATATCAGCAGTGTCACTAGCAGAGCGAATACATTGGGATTTATAAAGCGATGGGCGAAGGAATTTAATGACCCCTATATTACTAAGTTACTTTACACCTCTCTAGTGAGACCGATTCTGGAGTATGCCTCACCTGTTTGGAGCCCAAACTATAGCTGCTATATCTCGCTGATTGAATCTGTTCAAAAGAAATTCTTGCTCTTTTGCCTTCGGAATCTCCATTGGGATGAATCCGTGAACTTACCGTCTTATGAATCCCGACTAAAACTTATAAACTTGTCGTATTTTCATCGTAAGCTGTCTATCCGGTGTTACGGACTCCACATATTTGCTAGGCAACATCCAACTTAATGTGCCCCGTCGTACGTCGAGACGATATGAGCCTCTTCATTTAAGCTTTTGCAGATCGTCATACCTACAGCATGAACCTTTTCGGAATGCCTGTTCGAATTTTAATAATGTTTATTCTGTAATTAATTTTTCTGATTCTATTTGTTTAGTTAAACGGAAAATTTTAAACTTTTTGTGTAATTTCTAAATTTTTTATATTTTCTTGTTATGAATTTTTTACCTGTTTGTAAACTATAAGGCAATGAATGCTTAGTTTGAATCTTAATAAATAAATCATCGTTTGCCTCGTCCATATAATGTGCAAATCGTTCATCAATTTCACGTCTCCCTCCTCGGTCATTTGCTGATAGCGTGTACGGTTGCATAGTACCATATCTGCAGCATTCCAACCTGCATCTTCTATTATTGCTCACTCGATATATTTACTTGATACACAAACTGTTTACACTTTAATAAGACGAGTGTGAAGATTTCATAATCGCAATATTGTCAGGCAATATGAGACTTGAAATTGTCAGGCAATTGAAGACCCAAGTATTTCAGAAGAAAATTTCCAGATTTGTCTCAAAATTGTCTGGATTGTTCTGAATACGTCAAAAACGTCGTGGACTGCGGACTAGAGATACCAGCTTTAAGTATTTTACGTCTGCTTTTAAGAAATTTTTAAAAATGTGAAAATTCTATGTGAAATTTCGAAGTTTTGCGATAATGGCAACCATGATTTTTTGATCTTTTTTGCAATGATAGAATGATTATTTATTAGATTTTTTAGAAATTTGAAGTTTACAGAAGAAAAAGAGCCCAATACTAAAGTCAATTGTATGAAAACAACTGGTTTTTAGGTGCCGTCTACATTGACATATCCGATTGTCTGACAATTGTATATTTTCAGCTTATGAAATACCTTGTCAGACAGGCAATATACAAACTGCATTTAAAAAAGCAACAACAAACGTAGTTATTGCCTGAAATTGTATTGAAATTGTATTTGTGAATTCTTGAAATTGAATTGCTTTGAAATTGTATATTTAAAATGCCTAAACTTCAAATTTAAGAAAAAAACAAAGCAGATTGAGCGAGAATTGTGTTGTGTGGGATTCTCAAATGACTACATATAACTGAGTGGCTGTGACACTGACTTGCCCAACATAGTATATACAAATCATAGCCTTCTATTTTAAATTTTTGTTTTTGAAATTTGAATTGAAATTTCAAATTAACATTTTACAATTTCTTTCAATAATCATACATATTATTTCAAACCGAAATAAAATGCGAACGAGTGCACCTATCGCTTCTGAACTGGCTTAAGCATGCTTTTTTATTAGGTTACATATGTATGTAATGGTTCATGTTTCTAAAACATGCAAAGAAAAAGTTGCAAACAAACAAAAATCAAAAAGGTCCCCAAGGACCTTCTCACTAGTCGGAGGGTTGACCACAAAAACTCACTTTAGTTCTCTCCAAAACATCCTTTTGTTTTGTCCTCTGACCTTCTTTTGTATTCCCATCCGCTTAAGCGGTTTCTACAATCTGCCATTTGTAAGTATTAGATTTATAAGGTGGTAAAGTAAAATAATGTTGAGGATTAATGTGCAAAATATATTCGAATAAAAATGTTATTCGTTTTCATTTAAAATAACAAATTAGCAAATTAAATGCCAGACTTACCAGACCGATCAATAATCAAATAAATAATTATTGTTTTCTAGTAGACTCTATTTATATTCAGGATCCCTGTATGCACATGTAAGTTAACTTAAAGTAATGTAACTTTGCTTACGTTTATTTTTAAAAACTATGAATGATATTACAAGGGACCGTTGAAAAAATTCCGCCTTTCGTGTCATCAAATGCAGCTCTCTAGTATCTATCATCATTCTATCATACGTCATACTCTGTTATGCCCAAATGTATTCATAAGATCGACAATCTGCCATAGAAAGGGGTAGACTTTTTAACTACGTATTACAAGCTTAATGAAGCTAGGATTTTTTAGTAATTGTATGATCTTCTCAGTGTTGTCTCTTAACGGATCTCTTTTTATATTCAAAAGTAATGATTTTAAAAACCATTTTTTGTACACCCGAAGAGAGTACGAGTACAAGGTTATACTTACTTTGTTGTTTTGTTTGTAACACATTAAAGGCAGTATCAGTGGCGTTACTAGGCTTGGTGTCACCCGGGGCGGATGCGAACGTGTCAACCCTATTTACATATACTGGGTGTGGCGTAAGTAGTTGATAACCCGGTGTTTACTTTTAGAGGCTACCCCGGCTGCTCAGAAAAAATACATTAAAAAACTATTTACAAACAACTCTAAGAGCTATGCTACTTTTTTTTTATTTTTTTCCTGCTCCTGATCACGTTATTGAGCACTAAAACCACAAATATGGAAAAGGGCAGTGGATTTTTTTTTGAAATATCGTTTAATGTTGGGCCTTTCTCATTCGCAGCACAATTTATGGTGAAAAAAAATATGTATGCAACCTAATTGGCCCACACTTTGAAAAATATGCCTAGTTTATGCAGTTTTTGAAATGGGTATAACATCTCATACTTTTATTAAAAAATTATTAAGTTATTGCTAGTTATTCACCAAGAGCCCCTCTCGGTATAAGACAAAAAAGTTAAATATAACTTTATCACGATTACGGGAGAACAAATAAAGGTATCGGTATGATTTTGGCATGAATATTCTCTGTGATCATAGGCTGTTTGGTTTTAACAATGGAGAAAATCGGACCGGTTCCACGCCTACTTTTTATAGCAAATAGGATTTTTTCCGTGCTTATAGTCCAATTTGCACTTCGTTGAGTGAATTTGAGGCAAATTTTTATTCACGAGCTCATCGTGTCAAACTAAAATGTACAGAGAAGTGTTCCTGTGTTCTCATCCGAAAGGACGAAAAAAGTCATACGGAGCAGCGGCGAAATATATGAAAAAGTCGACGGCATTGGTAAGTAAGTGGGTGAAACATTATTCCGACGTAAAAAACGTCGATGTCCAGATCTGGCAGTAAAAACGACGAAAAAAGAAGACAAAATGATTCTACAGGTTTTTGGAAACCTGAAAAAACGGACCGTGAAAATTTGAGCAATGGTGCACTTCTGTCGCTGCTTCTCAAAACAGGGATTTTACAGTTTGAACATCTTTTCGGATAATTTGAATGCTGACAAGATGAGAAAAATTTATCAGGGGACTTTACTACCATCTGCCCAGAAGTGGTATACAACAAAATACCAAAATTGGATACTACAAGAGGAGTGTGACCCAAAACATCGGAGTCGTCTTTGCATTGCATGGAAGAGAGAATATGACATTGACGTGCTAGATTGGCCCTCAAAGTCGCCAGATGCGAGTCTCATCGAAAATATTTGGAGAATCATGAAGTTAATGTTTCAAGGAAAGAAGATCTGCAACGTCAAGCAATTAATCCAACAGATTCGACTCATATGGAGGTCTTTTTCCGCAGATTATCCAATAAAACTAGTTGAAAGTATGCCTCGGAGATGCCGGGCGATTATTAATAGCGAAGGCGACTGGGCCCCAGATAATTATCAGCATAAACCGTGATACCATGTAGTATTTGCCTATTCCTTTTTTTCAACACTTTCTCCCATATAATTATAGAGTTTCACCGTACATACACGCTCTTATCAAACTGACTGTATATTATATGTATACGAACAACAGAGTTTGTTTATAATTTATAAATCTAAAAATATAAAGTACGAGTATATAAGGGTTTTAAACAAGAAGTGCCATTTAAAATTTGTTCAATTTATTGCGCGATGTGTAGCGATATGTAGCGATCTATATCTAAAGACCTCCTGATTTCTACTTCTCAAATGACCTCACAATGACAGTTGAAAGTTGAGAGTTGAAAAATTACGCGAAATTTAAAATGATACCTTTTGTTAAAAGACCCTATTTATTTTTTTGAAATTTTCATTTTTCTTCGACATTTCTATGCATTGTTTATTTCAAATACAAGCAGAAAATAGCAAGGATTTTTCTGTTTTTTCAATGGGCAAACTGATATTGACTGATATTGATATTGACAGAACGCAGATATTTCCCACCCAGATTTTTTGAATTCTCTCCCGCGGATTTTAGACGGAAGCAGTTCGCTGTATGCAGAAATTCTGCACATGTGTTTTGGGCATAACCTTTTTGCAATAGGTTGTCGCACAGTAGTCCAGAAAAGGAATCCCTCGGCCAAGCATCTGTAACTTTTAAACGGATGAGAATTTTTTAATGTGGCTTCTTGCAATCCATACAGAAATGTTGATGTGTCGATATCTCTATAGAGGTTTTAAGGTCCGAGATGTGGGGCCTGAAAGTTGAAAGTTTGAGAAACTTCTTGATTTTATCGTTAAAATAATATCAAATGGTTTTTTTATTTTATCGCTGAAAATAACTTTTGTGAAATAATTTGTGCTTATTAATTAATTACTATAATTAATTATGATTGATTAATAATAATAATAATTAATAATTTAATTTTTTATTATTATAATTTATTATTTATTTAATGTGCTATTAATTGAGGATATATGTATATATTCGTAATTAGTAAGGACTTTTAAATGAATCCGTTGGTTTTTATTTCTTATTTCTTGGCCTTTGTAAAAATTTTTTTATTTTTTGGGGTTTTGAAACTATGTACAGCAAACCCTCCTACAACGCGACACTTCTACAACGCGTTTTCGCTACAACGCGATTCATAAATTGAGGCAATTTTTCTCACAGCGCGATTTTTTTCCTACAACGCGATTAAAAAAATTTACATTTTTAAAAAAAATCACTTTTCTCGGAATGGAAAAAATTTGACAAATTTGACATTTAACATTTGGTTGTTTTGTATAAATTTGTAAGTAAAAAATTAACTCCGTTTTTGAATAAAATGGACTCGTTTACTTACGAACCTATCCCTTGTTCCAATAGTTCAGATTCGGATATAGCACCAGCAAAACATTTGCGGCATAATCCGTTTAGCAGTGATGACGAAGAATTTGCATAAATAATATGCATCAACATTTCTTTTTATATTTGAATTTTTATAAATTTGAATTTTTATTTACCCGACGTTTTCTAAGAACGTATCTGTCGCGTTGTAGGAGGGTTGACTGTATATACATATGTATCCTAAAATTTCTAAAAATTTTGATTTATGTTTTTTTGTTATCTCTATATATAAAAATGAAAGCCCTGACTGACTCATCAACGCCCAGGCTAAACGCTTGGACTTAGAAAGCTGAAATTTTGCACAGACGTTTCTTATATGATGTATACAAGCACTAAGAAAATTTCGGATATTTCGAAATTCAACCCCTAAGGTGGTGAAAAGGGGTTGCAAAGTTTGTGTGAGGAATATTTTATTTGTGGTCAGATTTGTTTAAAACTTGGTCTTAATGCTCTTTGATGTAATTAATCAAATACATATTTTGGCATTTTTCAAAATCCAACCCCTGAACGGGTGAAAAGAGGTTGCAACGTGTGTATAAGGAACATTTCATTTGTGGGCGGAAGCAACACACGCTTTCTAACCATTTAACCAGAATGAGCCACAGCAACGCTGGGCCGGGTTCGTCTAGTATTATATATACTGGAGAGTAGGTATGTTTTTGAAAAGAATTAAAAAATCTATAGTGCGTCAAGCGACGACAAAAAAAATATTTTTTTCTAATAGCCATTGAGACAATATTTACTTATACCCGGTTTTGTACCCTGCGGACTACGTCCTTGGGCGCTGGAGGCCTTCAAATAAGCAAAAGCTTAATTTTTATAACAAAAGTACACCGAAATTTAGACCTATATATAGGGGTGCTTCGCATAAGATGCATTCAAAGGTTATGACGTATAGGTTGAGTTGAGACAAGCAAAAAGTCGTATGGGAGGGGGGGAGTAGTCGATTATGCTGACAAGTTCGGCCACTTTGAATGTTCAGTTAATTTTTGACAGCTATTTTGCTGAGACGTGTTTTGGCTCGTCTTCGATTTTTGCCTCGTCCTTTCATGGGTCTCTTCGGGAACAAGAAAAGTGGAGGTGGATCGAAGTTAAATCCGAAATTGAAGAGCATTGAAGCATAGATTGAAGCATAGTATTAAAGCATATTGAAGTATTGGTCAGAATAGATCCTCTCTGACACAATCCAATGAGTGCGTAAGATCCAGTACCTCTTTCCACTCACTGAATCTATTCGAACTCGGCCCTTGCTTCCGAGCACATACTCCATGACATGCTCGAAAAGTTTGGTCTCGACTTCGCTTCACTCCTTGCAGAACCGTCTGCCGCTGTTTGAGTTGGCATCAATAAAGGCTTAAGTATTTGGGGTCATTCGGGGGAGTCTTTGAAACCTTGGCGATCTTGGCTCCCTGTGTGGAGTTTTGGTATTTGTGTGAGTTGTGGAGCTCGCGGGGCTACTTTGGCTGGTATCCACCACAGGCGCAGAGAGTCATAGTAGTCTCCTGGGTAGAAACCAGAAGTTCATCCTCTGACAGCGTGTCAGAGGGACTACGTCTACGTCTTACGTCCGAGGCAAGTTTGGTTTTGTTATCCATTTTGTTTCTTACGGCCGAGCTGTGGGGCCGGTAGTTAATGGGGTATGGAGGGGAAAAGAAGGTCCGCCATGGCTGCACCCCATACCATGGTAAGGTCACCGTTACGTCCCAAATCGACCCGGTGTCGAATTATCACACATCTAATGGACACTGGTCGCGTCACACCCTGGATGAGGGGAGATATTTATTGACTTCCCAGTCTAGATTCGTAGTCTTTTGTTAGAGCAGGGTCACTACTTGCAGGAGCGACCTAAGCCGCGGCTTAAGAATGGAGGCTATGTTTTGCACACTATTCTGCCCTGCCTTCATATGCATTGTTAGTAAACTCACTCTCATGCCTTGAAGAGCATCCGTCGCTGTCCGACCTGCGGGCAGCAGCGGTGTACCCCCTGCTGCACAACGAGCGCCATATCATACAATGTACGTGAGTGGTATCAACTCTCGTACCATTCGTGCCACATCCATTTTTTTAGAAATGACACGATTAAAAAAAAATTCAAAACATAACGGGAACACAGAAAAATTCGGTTGCCTGTTTTTGAAAACCCAGTAACCTGTTTCTAATATTCTTCTAATATTAGGCTTCTTGATCAAACAGTTTTTGAGGAAATTAATCTCAAAATTGAATTTTAAGAAAACTTTTTGATCGGTATTTTTTTAAAAATTACGTGAATAAGATTAATTTTTTTCTGATCCCAAAGTTCTCCAACGACTTCGAAAAAATGCTTTAAACAGAAGGGATCTATGTCTTCTAGTTCTTAATAAAATTTAAATTACGAAATACATATACTTTATCCCAGAAAACAATTTCTGGGCGTCAAGAGTGCGAAAACTGCAATTAGATGTAAAAATTTTCCCCATAATGTACAATTGTTTCCTCATAATTAAAACATTATGATTTCGATTACCTTTTTGGCTTTTCAAAATATTTTTCGAAAATAATCGTTGGTAACCAAAGTTCGTTCTTTTGCAGCTAAAGTCTCTTGCGTTAGTTGCCTTGTATAAATTTTTATTATTGGTGTCAATTTGTCGTTTTTGCATTCTGTTCATATTGTATTAACCTTTTTTCACCTTATCTGATTTTATTTATACTACGAATATTTTTTGTTAAATATTTAAATTTATTTACATTGCATGCGAAACCCAGAAAAAACATTCGTCGATGTAGTTTAGTGTAAAGAAAACTTAAATTAGAAACATCTCTCCTTAATATTCTGTCACCATTGTATAGGATATATGTATGTATGTTATAGGGAATTTGATTAATCCGGTGATTATTCATAATTACCGGTTATTATGCATATTCACCGCTCAGTTTACGGAAGACAAACAGACATCGACTGATCTAATAAAATTTTACGCAACATATATTTCAGCTCATATAGATGCTTATGTTTGTTTATCCTAGTTATTGCACAGTGATGCTGTGTTACTTCAGTCTGATTTGTATTCTGGGACATTATATGTTGTAACATAAACTGCATGGTTTTAAATTTAAAGAAGCGTAATCAAATTTCATTTGCCCGCAGTGGAGACTGTAAAAGATCTAGGAGTAGTTCTTGATCGGAAATTACGCTTCCATAGTCATATAAACGGCGTGACTAGCAGAGCGAATAGTACTTTGGGCAGTTTTAAAAAGCGATGGGCTAAGGAATTTGATGACCCCTATATTACTAAGCTACTGTACACCTCTCTGGTGAGACTGATATTGGAGTATGCCTCGCCTGTCTGGAACCCAAATTATAGCTGCTACATCTCGCAGATAGAATCAGTTCAAAAGAAATTCTTGCTTATCTGCCTTCGTAATCTCCACTGGGACGAATCGGTGAACTTACCGTATTACTCGTATGAATCCAGACTAAAATTATAAAAACTATATAATCATAAATTTTCCATCACTTGTTAATCGTCGGGTTATGCTCAACGCTTTCATCGATTTTCATCGTGAGCTGTCTGTTCGGTATTACGGATTCCTCATATTTGCTAGCGAACATCCATACTTCATGCTGTTCCTCTTCGGAATGCCTGTTTCAATTTTAATACTGTTTATTCTGTAATTAATTATTCTGTATTTATTATTCTTACTTCTTCTATATACGTAAATTTGATTATTCGGTGATTATTCATTACCGGTTATTATGCATAATCACCGCTCGGACTGGTGAATGTGATAAATTATTGCATATTTATCCAATTAACCGGTTATTTTACATTTCAACTCGTAATGGTGAATGTGATAAAAGAGGGAGGCAGTCAGAATTTTGAAGTGCAAAATTCGATTCTTCCCTGATTTTTCGCAAGCAATTAATCGAGCAACAAGTCATAGCAAAAATTTATCGCAAGTGGCAGCAGAATTTTTATGTCTGAAGGTTATAATCAAAGAATATGTAATAAATAGAAGGCGCATCTCATACATGTTTCAGAGCAAAAAAGTTTCTTCGATGGACGTATCCATACGTCCATGTTGCGCAACATTCGCAACATTCTTTGCCTGAGGTTTCTTCTAGGAGGTAGCCGTACGTCCATGTTGAGCAACATTAAACGTCGGCAATAAATGAAAACGACAGAGGAGAATGCCTTTTTAGCAATAAGAAGAACGTAGCGCAACTGCGTTTTTTCTTATTGAAAAATTGAGGAAAAATGTCGGTATATTCTTTGCGTTTTATCCGGTACATTGAATTGATATAATTTTTGAGAGAAGTAGCCGAATTTAATCTTTAATTTTTATTAAATTAAAACACTTTTGAACATTTGGATTAACGATAAACCTCTAATTCAATAAAAAAGCGATATCTGAAATGTTTAAACTTCTTAAAGTTCAAAATGTTTTTTAAATGTTCAAACCAATTTAATAAAGTATTTTACAAAATGTTCATATATATAGAAAATGTTGAAATTTAATAAAGTAGGCTTACAAATAAAATATTTATAGTATTTATAAAAAAGAATTAAAAAACTTTTTTCAAAAATTAAATTCCAAAAATTAATAAATACGAGTATTTATTGCTTGTAAACTTTTAAAAATTTTTGGTCTTTTAAAAATTGTCTAGTTTTAAAATTATCCTAAAAAAATATTACGATTATTTCAATTTCCAATTTCTCATATCGCGTAACATAAGGAAATTGTCTTTTCAATTTTAAGTTGCAAAAATTTCGAGCTGCGGCCGCAAGCGCCGACAACCTTGCCAACACACGACCAAAGCAAACACAGACGTATAAAATTACCCAACACAAGCAACAAACAACTGTACTTTGTCAAAAGCGACGAAACGAAATGGTAAGAAATGCATTGGGCTCGGACCATGGAAGAAGAAATAATAATAAGCAATCAAATGTCGAAAAGGTTAACGAAGAGAGAAGAAAAGAAATTCACGAGAAATTATCGAGCTCGGGCCACGATACTTGTCGTTTGTATTGCCTGCGTCGAAAGTTTACATGTTGCTAGTACCCCTTTGCCTACCGACCGACCGCGTCTGTTGCGAAAATTTGAAACATTTTCGTCATGCGCCTTCTATGTACTGTATATTCTTTGTTATAATGCTTGCCACAGACAAAGGCTGCCACGAATTAGGACTTTTAGTGCGCAAATACTTTGCATTATATAGAGAATTTTGTTTACTGAGGGTCGTAATCTTCGCCACGGCCGAAGGCCGCCATGCACTAAGACTTCTAATATTTATCCAAAGACTTTTAATGCGAAAAATACTTTGCATTATCGAGTGAATTTTGTTGTCTGAGGGTTAGATCAAACCGCAACGCATCGAGACAGCTAGTTGTGTTGTAATTTCGGGATTTCGTTACAAACCCATTTTTTCAATACGAGTACTATTAAACTATTTAAGAGCCTCAGGTATGATTCTACTGAGCTGCATACGGCTCTTGAGTCGCAGATTGCCGACTCGTGGTCTAGTACAATAGCTCTAAGGTAAGCCAATTGAGCATTTTCTCAATTTCACTAATTGACCACCTCGTCTCTTCGGTGGCTTGGAGGTGGAAGGTATTGCCAAAGAATATGTATTGTATAGAAGGCGCATCTCATACAAATTTTCGAACGAAAATTTTTGTTCTGTGGGTCGTACCGGTACGACCCAAGTTTATAAACATTGTTTGTACACATTGTTTTTTTCGCTAATTTTTGACTCAATTTCTTGTGGTCATGTTAACTTTCCATTGCTATCGTATTTTCTCGTTTTCGGCAAACGATGGGCATGGGAACTTGTTACTGAAAAACCAACCGCCGCTTATAGGGCTTGGTAGCCTAGAGGCTAGAGTAGCTTACTCGCGTGCAAAAAGGCCTGAGTTCGAACCTGGGTTCGGAAAAGAAAATCGTTCAAATTTATTTTTTCAATTTAAGAATAATTTCGCAATTTTTTTACATTTTTCTTGTTATTTATTGTCTCCATGCCCAGGTGTTCTTTTTTTGACTAACGATGTGTAGAAAAATTTTGAATGGAATTTTTGCATGTAGAATGAGCTTTGTGAGCTCTGAGTTGACGACGCTAGACGTCAATTTGTTATTTTGGCAATAGATAAAAACGACAGAGAAGAATGCCTTTTTAGCAATAAGAAGAACGTAGCGCAACTGCGTTTTTTCTCATTGAAAAATTGGGGGAAAATGTCGGTATGTTCGGTGCGTTTTATTCGGTACAATAGATTAATATAATTTTTGTTAAATGTAGCCGAATTTAATCCTAGTTTTTCACTTTTTTTTTTAATTAGTGTACATTTGGGGTAACGATAAACTAGTTCATGTTCATACATATAGAAAGAGTCAAATTTAAAAAAGTAAGCTTACAAATTTTTAATATTTAAGCTTTTAATAAAGATTAACGAGATAATATTTTACGAAAATATTTAAAAGGTTACGAGCAATAATTACTTGTATTTATTAATTTTTCAAAATAATTTTTTAATTCTTTTTAATGAATACTACAAATATTTTTAAAATATAAAAATTTTAATATAATTTTGTATTAAAATATTTTTAAAATATTAATATATTTGTAGTATTTATTAAAAAGAATTAAAAAATTTCTTTGTAAAATAAAATTCCAAAAATTAATAAATACGAGTATTTACTGCTTGTAACAAATATTTTCGTAAAATATGATCTCGTTAATCCTTATAAAATTTTCCCATCTTTGTAATTTCCAATTTCTCATATCAAGTAACATACAAAAATCTTGAAATATATTTTCAATTTGCAAAATCAAATTAAAGTTTCTAGCTGTGGCCGAAGCGCCGACAACCTTGCCTATGGCCACACACGACCAAAGCATACACAGATGTATAAATTTACCCAACACAAGCAGCAAGAAACTGTACGTCGTCAAAAGCGACGAAACGAAAGGGCAAGAAATACACTGGGCTCGGGCCATGAACGAAAAAAGAAATCGCACAAATTGGTTCAAAACGCCGTCTTTTTGGTTATCATGTGTTTTGTGTACAATAACAAAGAATATATATGCAAAATATTCTTCGATAATAAGCAATGATTCGATAGAGAAACGAGGAGAGAAGGGAAGCAATTCACATGTCAGCAAGAGTAGCAAGAGCTCGGGCCATGATACTCGGGTCCGAGCTCGGGTCATGATACTGGTCGAGTGTGTGCCTATACTCAAAGAATACATGTTGCTAACACCCCTCCGCCTACCGACCGACCGCATCTGTTGCGAAAAATTGAAAATTTTGAGTGATGCGCCTTCTATATCTATATATATAAAAGAAAGTGTCCGAAGCGATGTAATCCCATAACTCGAGAGTGGCCGAACCGATTTTGATGATTTGTACTTTGATGGAAAGGTATTTTCTCAGTACGGGTTTAAAAAAAAAAAAGAAAAAAAAAATCGAAAAAAAAGGTCAAAAAATCATAATTTCAAAATGTCTTATTTTGACCACCCAGCGTGTTACGACAGTTTTTTTTTTCGATTTTTTTCGGCTCCGGGAAATAACGCCCAAATGAAATAAGGCCCAATGCGGGCCTTATTTCATTTTGCCAAATTGGGCGTTATTTCATAAAAAAATGAAATAAGGCCCAACGTGGGCCTTATTTCATTTTAAGAAATTTTGAAATTTTTATCAAAAAATGAAATAAAGCCCAAAAAAAATGAAATAAGGCCCAATTTTGCGATAAATGCTGAAATGGGTTAGCTACGAAGCAGCTGTTGGACTTACTGGACTGGTTAATATACAAATACTATTCAGCAAGGGGACGGTTTTTCTGGCTGAGGGTTTTAATCCCTGCCACGGCCGAAGGCCCGCACGCAGAAGGACACTTTTTGCCTGCGCAGAAGGACCCTGGATAGAGGAAAACTTTTCAGCAAAGATGGTTTTTTTGGCTGAAGGTTTTAATCCCTGCCACGGCCGAAGGCCCGCACGCAGAAGGACACTTTTTGCCTGCGCAGAAGGACCCTGGATAGAGGAAGACTTTTCCACAAGGAGATGGTTTTGTTGGCTGAGAGTTTTAATCCCTGCCACGGCCGAAGGCCGGCACGCAGAAGGACACTTTTTGCCTGCGCAGAAGGACCCTGGATAGAGGAAGACTTTTCAACAAGGGGACGGTTTTTCTGGCTGAGGGTTTTAATCCCTGCCACGGCCGAAGGCCGTCACGCAGAAGAACACTTTGCCATCAAAACCATCTCCTTGTTGAAAAGTCTTCCTCTATCCAGGGTCCTTCTGCGCAGGCAAAAAGTGTCCTTCTGCGTGCCGGCCTTTGGCTGTGGCAGGGATTAAAACCCTCAGCCAACAAAACCATCTTATTTGCTGAAAAGTCTTCCTCTACCCAGGGTCCTTCTGCGCAGGCAAAGTGTCCTTATGCATGCCGGCCTTCGGCCGTGGCAGGGATTAAAACCTTCAGCCAACAAAACCATCTTCTTTGCTGAAAAGTTTTTCTCTATCGAGGTTCCTTCTGCGTGCCGGCCTTCGGCCGTGGCAGGGATTAAAACCGTCAGCCAACAAAACCATCTCCTTGTTGAAAAGCCTTCCTCTATCCAGGGTCCTTCTGCGCAGGCAAAGTGTCCTTCTGCATGCCGGCCTTCGGCCGTGGCAGGGATTAAAACCTTCAGCCAACAAAACCATCTTCTTTGCTGAAAAGTTTTTCTCTATCGAGGTTCCTTCTGCGTGCCGGCCTTCGGCCGTGGCAGGGATTAAAACCGTCAGCCAACAAAACCATCTCCTTGTTGAAAAGCCTTCCTCTATCCAGGGTCCTTCTGCGCAGGCAAAGTGTCCTTCTGCATGCCGGCCTTCGGCCGTGGCAGGGATTAAAACCTTCAGCCAACAAAACCATCTTCTTTGCTGAAAAGTTTTTCTCTATCGAGGTTCCTTCTGCGTGCCGGCCTTCGGCCGTGGCAGGGATTAAAACCCTCAGCCAACAAAACCATCTCCTTGTTGAAAAGCCTTCCTCTATCCAGGGTCCTTCTGCGCAGGCAAAGTGTCCTTCTGCATGCCGGCCTTCGGCCGTGGCAGGGATTAAAACCTTCAGCCAACAAAACCATCTTCTTTGCTGAAAAGTTTTTCTCTATCGAGGTTCCTTCTGCGTGCCGGCCTTCGGCCGTGGCAGGGATTAAAACCGTCAGCCAACAAAACCATCTCCTTGTTGAAAAGTCTTCCTCTATCCAGGGTCCTTCTGCGCAGGCAAAAAGTGTCCTTCTGCGTGCCGGCCTTTGGCTGTGGCAGGGATTAAAACCCTCAGCCAACAAAACCATCTTATTTGCTGAAAAGTCTTCCTCTACCCAGGGTCCTTCTGCGCAGGCAAAGTGTCCTTCTGCATGCCGGCCTTCGGCCGTGGCAGGGATTAAAACCTTCAGCCAACAAAACCATCTTCTTTGCTGAAAAGTTTTTCTCTATCGAGGTTCCTTCTGCGTGCCGGCCTTCGGCCGTGGCAGGGATTAAAACCCTCAGCCAACAAAACCATCTCCTTGTTGAAAAGCCTTCCTCTATCCAGGGTCCTTCTGCGCAGGCAAAGTGTCCTTCTGCATGCCGGCCTTCGGCCGTGGCAAGGATTAAAACCTTCAGCCAACAAAACCATCTTCTTTGCTGAAAAGTTTTTCTCTATCGAGGTTCCTTCTGCGTGCCGGCCTTCGGCCGTGGCAGGGATTAAAACCGTCAGCCAACAAAACCATCTCCTTGTTGAAAAGTCTTCCTCTATCCAGGGTCCTTCTGCGCAGGCAAAAAGTGTCCTTCTGCGTGCCGGCCTTTGGCTGTGGCAGGGATTAAAACCCTCAGCCAACAAAACCATCTTATTTGCTGAAAAGTCTTCCTCTACCCAGGGTCCTTCTGCGCAGGCAAAGTGTCCTTCTGCATGCCGGCCTTCGGCCGTGGCAGGGATTAAAACCTTCAGCCAACAAAACCATCTTCTTTGCTGAAAAGTTTTTCTCTATCGAGGTTCCTTCTGCGTGCCGGCCTTCGGCCGTGGCAGGGATTAAAACCGTCAGCCAACAAAACCATCTCCTTGTTGAAAAGTCTTCCTCTATCCAGGGTCCTTCTGCGCAGGCAAAGTGTCCTTCTGCATGCCGGCCTTCGGCCGTGGCAGGGATTAAAACCCTCAGCCAACAAAACCATCTCCTTGTTGAAAAGCCTTCCTCTATCCAGGGTCCTTCTGCGCAGGCAAAGTGTCCTTCTGCATGCCGGCCTTCGGCCGTGGCAGGGATTAAAACCTTCAGCCAACAAAACCATCTTCTTTGCTGAAAAGTTTTTCTCTATCGAGGTTCCTTCTGCGTGCCGGCCTTCGGCCGTGGCAGGGATTAAAACCCTCAGCCAACAAAACCATCTCCTTGTTGAAAAGCCTTCCTCTATCCAGGGGCTTTCTGCATGCATTAAAGTTCTGCATTTCTGCATTAAAGTTCAGTCGACGCCGTAATCTTGGGCGTTATTTCATTTTCAGAAATTTTAAAATTTCACAAAAAAATGAAATAAAGCCCAACGTTGGGCCTTATTTCATTTTCAGTTTTTGTTGAAAATGAAATAAAGCCCAAAAAAAACGAAATAAGGCCCAAATTTTACGATTTCAAATCTTCATATAAAAAAAAAATTGGGCCTTATTTCATTTGGGCGTTATTTCCCGGAGCCATTTTTTTCAATTTTTTTTTTCATTTTGTATCTTCTGTATTATGAAAGTTGAAGTGGCATTGTTAGAATTGCATTGTCTTGCAATAGTTTCGTTGTATTTTTGGGTGGGACGAAGTCCGCCGGGGCTACTAGTATTGTATATTCTTTGGTATTGCTTTTCGCGCTTGATCATTTTTTGCAGGTAGTCGTCGTTGGTAATGTTCTATAGAGCAATGTTGATGGTTCCTCCATTCCAGTTTTTCCATTCGTATTTTGCTAATATATGCTGGTTTATTTTACTCTTGTTGATCCTTGCCTCGCAGATAAAGCAGTACGGGAACATAAGTTAAGTTAAGTTAAGTTAAGTTAAGTTAAAAGCTAGCTGGCGCTGGATACCCCACATAGATCTTGCCGTCCTTTGTGTTACTAGCCTATGTTTGGTTCATTGAGTCTTTACGAGGTTGCTAAGTCGTTATATCGTTTATTAAGCGCTAACTTCGCTTAGGCCAGACTGCTGCACACGACCTTAGAGAAGCGCATAAGGTCATTAAGTGGTGCCTTCGCCGCTTGCTTCAGGTCATGACACCAGTAAAGGCCTAGGCATTTGACTCAACTGTTAACTAAGGCTGGAGAGAGGCTCCGTGACTTGCCGACCATGTTCTTGCATGCATAGAGGGCACTGACGCCTTCTTTACTCTCTCTTCAATATTAGCATTCCACGTTAGCTTGTTATCCAGTATTACTCCTAGTTATTTGGTGCTGCATTTTGCTGTCAGTCTTTGTTGTCCCAACATTGGATAATTCCAGATTGAAAGTTAGAGGTTAGAAAGGCTAGAAAGTTTAAAGTTTAAAGAGAAGAGAGAAAGAAATTTTTAGAAAGAAGAAACTCTTCAGAAGAGGCTGTCTGAAATGCATCCATTTACTTTCAGACCAAGCAGTGACTGTCGGAAGCGCTGCTGAAAGATTACCACCTCCGACAGTTAGGGTTTGATTCGAAATCAAATGGATGCACTGCAGTCACCGCAAAAATGTTGCTATGTCAGTTTCGAGCTTTCAAGACATCTTGTGCAGCTCTTTCTTTCCGATATTTAACACAATCGCCATTACGAGTTGGGAATTGTATAAACTCACCGGTTAATTTGATAAATATGAAAGATATCGCATTTATCAATCCGAGCTGATTATGCATAATAACCGGTATTTATAAATAATTACCGATTAATCAAATTTACCGTAACATATACATATATTCTACTCCTGAATCGATGTCTGTCTGTTTTTCTGTCTGTCATCTTAAAAAAATCATGATTACAGAAGAACGAATAGGGGCATCATAAAATTTGGCACGAATATTGTCTATCATAAACTTTGGGATTAAAAATGGGGAAAATCGGGCCAGTGCCACGCCAACTTTATATAGCGAATATTAATTATTTCCTGCTTCTTATACCTTAATTTCTTCGCTTGTAAGGTGAATTTGAAGCTAACATTTTATTACCGAGTCGCCGTTTTAGAGTAAAATATACAAAAACCACGATTACCGGAGAACGGGTAGAAGCGTCGTCATAAAATTCGGTACGAATATAATGAGCTCCCATGAGAAATCGAACCACTGCCTACTTTTTAAGTAAATATTAATACATCTAATTTGAGGGCTGAAATTCTCAGCTCGCAGTCCAGTCTGAAGGTCAAAGTTCATTGCTAAGTTTACCCATATTGGTCAAAGTAATCTGACAAAAAATGGGGTGACACGCTAACTGGTGTACTGTACCATAATATAAGGAGGTGTTTGTTTAGAAAAGCTGTGTTGTAAATGAGTTAATAGATCAAAACTTTGCTATGTAAGTGGAATGAAAGTAGGCGTCACCCTTTTTATCATCGCTTCGACAGATACGGGTGTAGGGTATATGACCTTAGGTCAGGCCGAAGTTAATGCTCGTACTTGTTATTATTATATATTAAAACTATTTCTATTTCCTTAAATTATTCGTAGTTATTTCACTACTCTTTTTCTACATCTATTCTAACAATGTAAACCTAAATTGCATATTAAAAGTAGTTTAATCGATGTGAAGTAATTACTAAAGTTATCTAAAGTCACTAAATTATTGTAGTGCTTCTGCCTTTTAATAGTAGAAAGTACAACTTAAATAACATACAAATACATAGCGTCCCCCCTCCTTTCCTTTCTCGCCCACAACCTTTCCCACCAACATAGTACACATTCGCACAAAACTTTTAAGAAATTCTACAAAAATTGGGTAATTGTTTTTTCTATAATTTATTCAATAACTTAGGCATGGAAGATGAAATCTGCCCTTATGCTACATTTCATTTGCTCGGCTTCCGCGAAGAGATGGACCCTTCTAAAGCCATGAACTTCCAGACTTTCCCTCATCAGAATGGACATGCACCTGGGCCTGGCCATGCTGGCACCATGGGACCACCTGGCCATCAAGGACACATGCATTCACGCTCCGGCTCACAATCGATGCCACGCACCAATCGTTACATTCGCAAGAACAGTCAAGGAGGCCAGTCTTCAATCTATACCCCGGCTCCCGAATACGATGATCCTGCCAACTGCGCCGAGGAAGATCAATACGTAAATAGTAGTAATAATAATATTAACAAAATAATCATAAACAAAACATTTTGTCATGCTGTCACTTCTCATGTCGTCATATTTGGGGTAGCGCCGTTATACACGTGTCAATTCGCAAGGAGGCAGTCTTTACTCTGGTCCTGGCCCTGAATACGATGATCCAGCTAATTGTGCTCCTGAGGAAGATCAATATGGTTCACAATATGGCGGTCCTTACGGCACACCCTACGATCATTATGGTTCACACGGTTCCGTCGGACGTCGTAGTGTGGGTTAGCATGAGATGACATTATTCGATTGTTCAATAAATGATATCCATTAAAACTCTCTTCTTAAAGGTTCTGTGCGAAATCCAGGTAACGGCTCACCAGAGCCACCACCACCACCACCACGTAACCATGACATGAGCAACTCCTCTTTCAATGACTCTAAAGAAAGTAATGAGATTTCAGAGGCTGAATGTGATCGAGATCATGGACCGCGTGGCAACTATGGCGGTAAGTTGAGGCATGCAGATAATGATATTTACCAAGAATTAAATCTGAAAATAAGGTTATACTGACATAATAATATCTTCTGTATTTCTAAAAAAACAAAAAAAAAATTCGTATCCGTTTGGGAATCTTTCCGCCACAGAAGACACCAACAAGGGTGAGTGGTTTAAATTTCCCCTCGGTCGATTATGTTCGAGGTTTTTAAAGCTTTAATGAAGTTTGTCATCCCCTTCTGGAAAGTTTGCGTAATACATTCGTATGTATTACAATTACAAAAGTCTTCTACAATTACCAATAACTACATTACGATTTTATATGTATATTGCGTCACTGTGATGTCATTCCCTTCTTAACACTATTTTAGTCATTAAGCATTTTTCTCTGATATACGTTGGATAAAATCCACAGATTTTAATTTACATACAAACACACTGCTTGTCTATCCTTTCCTTAACACGTACGTATTTACGTGTATTTGCCATGGATTCATTGGAGTCATCCATCGTAAAGTTTCATAAATTCGAAGCAATAACATCGAAATAAATCGCTGATAGCACGATCGCTAATGATAGCTCATTTTCATCTCCTTTCCTTTGCAGTATCTTTTTCTCGATGGTTTTTACCAGCCCTTTTATACTAATTATCAAACTCCTTTTTGAACCCCCTTTCAAACACTATTGTCATGATCGTACGTGAGAATCATTATCTTGCTCACCTTGTTTATTCGAATTCATTAGTGTTGGGAACTATCGAGTGATTTCAACTATCGATAGTTAGTTACTGAATGATTTTAACTATCGAATGATTTTTTCACTCATTCATTCATTCATTTGATCTATTTCTAAAAGCTATCGAGCGATTCACTCGTTTAATGTTTTTTGAATTAGGGGTAGGTAGGGGTGAAAAAAATTTACTTTGGTCAGTAAAATAGCTAAAATTTGTTTCTAGCTGTGCCAATTCGTCGAATAAATTTAATTTCAATTTCAAAAAAATTAATAAACAAATCATGCACAGCAGTTTAAAAGATTAAATAGACTGATATGTAAAAAACAGTTTGTCAACAGTTCAGCTTCTACGTTTAATTAATGTACAATATAGTTATTATATTGCAATTTTGCAGGACTTTATTGCATAAGTCGGGCTGGAACTCACCAATAGTTTTAATGATATTGCTGGTGAAGGTACCCGGCTGATTCATAGCGAGCAATTCATCGAGCAGCAATTCATCGCAACAGCAATTTATCGTATTAGCAACTAATCACAAGGAAATTTTTAAAAATGTTTAATAACTCACTACCGAAAATTATGAAATTATCAAGTTAGCCACAAATTTTAAAAATATTAAAAACTAATTTTTTCAGTTTCTTGAACAATTTTCTCACAGTATTTAGGATATAATTTCAACAATGGGATATTAGATACAATTTAACAAAACAGTTTTGAGTTATTGCCATCCGAAACTTTATTCATCGCAAAAAAATGTATAGCGAGCCGAAGCAGAAAAATTCATTTTGAAAATAACGCGATTTTTTTTATCGCTTCGGCTCGCGATAAATTTTTATGCGAGGAATTGCTGCGCCATGAATTGCTGTGTGATGAATTTATCTTGCGATGAATTTGTCTTGCGATGAATTGCTCGCGATGGTGTGTTACAATAAACAAGCGACTTGACGTAGCCTCAAAGAAAAAAACCAAAGAGCGTTAAATCGCATGATCTTGGCGCCAAATCGCCTCTTTTTGAAATAAAGCGTTCTGGAAACATTTTTTGCAGTAAATCCAGTGTAATTCTTGATGTCTGACACGTTGGCGTTATCTTGTTGGAACCACATGCTGTTCAAGTCCATGTTATCTAATTTAGGCCACAAAAAGTCACTTATCATGGCACGATACCATTTACCATTAAAAGTCACCATTCTCGTTCCGGAAGATGTACGGCCCAATGACGGGTTCCTGACCAAAATCCACACCAAACAGTGAGTTTCCACGGATGCAATTTAGACTCTTGATTGCTGTAGACTACTCTCTCAGACTGCTGTGGACTACTCTCTCCCTAAATGTGGAAATTTTGCTTATTTACGAAGCCATTTAACTAAAAATGTGCTTCGTCGCTGAAGACGATTTGTTTACCAAAATTTAAATCTCTTTGCAATTGCTCCAGGGTCCAATTAGCGAACGTACGACAACCTCGGTGGTCTTGGTACGACGTGCACAACTGCTTGTGCACGACGAAAAATTTGAGAGATTTTGGTTTTCCGCCACATTTTCAGCAACAGCAGCAATATTATGGTTTGACCGCGCATTTCTGCGTCCTACAGAGACTGCTAGATCAATAACAGAACCTTTTCTCGAATTTCATGATAATTTGATCGCTCCATTGGACGGCCATTTCAAACAGAACAGGAATTTTTATATTAAATTTTAATAATTTCGACGCGTTGTTGAACGGTGCAACGCTCCATGGTAAAATGGCGACTATGGTAAACGTCAGAGCAATATGCTGTCAAAGTCCGGACATAGCTATTGAAAGACTCTTTATAATGCGCACTACACAATTTTTCCATTATACCATTATGCTTTGATTTTATGTTTTGTAATTATGTATTAGTAAAACTGATATAACACAAAATCAAAGCTTAACATCTTAACAACCAGATGAGAACAGAAAATCAAAATTTGACATGAAACAATTAAATGAGGAATTTTTCATTTAATTTTTTGTAATTTTTCGTGATATATACTACATACATAAATGGAACCATTTCCAAAAAACAAAAGTAATACTTTCTATTTTAAAAAACTTCTAAAATGTATAATTTTTTTATATAAAATGCACTAAGAACTGCACTTGACTAAAATGCACTAAGAAATATGAAAGAAACTCCAATGGGGGACTAGTTATCACCTTGCTCCAAAAGACCCCAATCGTAAAATTTGGGCTCTTACACTCAAAACGACTTCGTTGAAAAAAGTTACTTAAAAAGTAAAATTTATAATAAAACAAGTAAGAGCGTTAACTTCGGCCTGTCCGAAGTTTATATAACCTACACCCGCATCTGTCGAAGTAATGACAAAAAGTGGGCGGATAACACCCACTCTCGTTTTATTTACAGGTAGTCAATTTTGATATACGAGGTCTCTTCAAAAAGTATCGCGAATTTTGAAGAGACCTCGTATCTCGCGGGTTACGTATATTCGATTTTAAATTTTTCTGTGGCGTTATGTTGGTACTCATGTCCCTCAGTTATCCTGACAAGTTCGGCCACTTTGAATATTCAGTTAATTTTTGACAGCTACTTTACTTGGACTTGTTTTGGTTCGTCTTCGATTTTTGCCTATTCCATAAAATGGTTCAAAGAATCTGTGAAATTAGAAAGAAAGAATTGCGAAAGAAAATTAACGCATTCCGAATGTTGACTGTGGCATATTGTGAAGCTACCTTGGAGCAAAGCAACGTTTATCGGTAGTGTAATGTATTCCAAGGATGGGTCCAACAATAAAGTCCACCACGCAGAATATTTATAGTATGAAAGAAATACAATTGTTTCCCTTTATTAAAAAAATATGACTTATTGTATGGCGAGTCACGCCGACTTAGGCTGGCCACCATGCCTTGCTTAGTATATATTGGCTTTTCAGCGAGCCACGCTTAATTTGAGTGCTGGCCTCAAGGCCGAACTTACGTTTCTTAGTAGATCCTCCAAGAAGTTCCGTTAAGATCTGTTTTATTAGTGGCTCGTGCCGTCTTTTTATATCATTTCTTACATACTAGTTCTTATGATAATACATATATTCTTGTTACTTACACTATTTGGAAAGTAAGCATTTCGCTTTTCTTTCCTTTTTACTCTACTTACATTCTAAAATTCTTAATTTGTTTATGTTTGACCTTTTTATGATTGGTTATTATTATTGAACGGTTTGTAAAGTGCATTGAGTGAAAATTAGTGCATCGTCAGCTTGGTGTCACTCAATGTACTTCACGGTGGTCAACATGTGCATATGTTTAGGTCACTTTGGTCAAGTGGTGTGATGTAGTACAGTGGGTGCACTACACCCTCACCCTTAAGAGAAAAATTCGGGGATGGAATCAACTAATTTTTCTTACTGTTTAATCTATTCTATATGATAAAGTATGAATGATACGATATGTACATGTTGTGTTTGCTTAATTCTAATGCTTACATTTTGTATGGTTTAAGTTGATTATTATGTACTTCTCTTCGATTGCCGTTGTAATCTATTATTGTATTAACATTATTTCTTTCAATTATTCTATATGGTCCTTTATATGGTGCTTGATTTTTCTTTCTATTGTTGTTCTTTAATAAAACTAACTCTCCTATTTCTAGCTTAAGTCTATTAGTGTTGTTTTGTGTATTATTAATTAATCTTTTATGTTTAGAGCTTATTAGTAATTCTTGCGCTTTGTTCAGTGCGTAACGTAATCTTGTTCGTAATTCATTCGTGTAACTATCGAAGTCGTAAATTTGTTTATTGGAACTATCCATTGGAATCCATTCGTGCCATTCATTATCATTTGCCGTTGTCAACAAGAACTCGTTAAGTACCCCGTTGTTTCGTTCTAAGGAACCTATTGTCTGATGGTGGTATGGTGTTGAGAATGTTTGTTTGATTTTTAATAGTGTGCATATGTTTGTCATTAGTTCGTTCTTGAATTCTGTCCCGCAGTCCGATTTAAGAGTTTTGAAGTGTCCGTATCTTAGTATAAGTTGTTCTACAAGAGTCTTTGCTGTGGTAAGCGCGTCTTTTGTCGGTATAGGGTGTGCAATTACAAATTTTGTGAGTTCACATTGCATTGTTAGTATGTAGCGGTAACCGTTTGAAATTCTTAAAGGTCCGACTGTGTCTATTGAGATTATCTCGAAGCTGTTGTTTGGGGTGTCTGTCAACGTGAGAGGTTCTTTTATGTGTTTATGTTGTTTATTTCTGGCACAAGTGTCGCAACATGATATAAATTTCTTTACCATTCTGTTCATGTTTTTCCTTATGAACCTTTGTTTTAGTTTAAGGATTGTCTTTCTGACTCCTATGTGTCCTGAGTTGTGGAATTAATTTATGAGTTTATATTTTATTATATCATCGTATATCTTCTTTGGTGGATTATATATAAGTATTTGTAGTTGGGGACTTTTCCGAGGACTTCCGTATGTTTTGATTATCTTCTGATATGCGACTTTTAATTCTTCTTTCGTATATAATTTGAATATTTCATCATCACTGGCCAGTGCTAATTCTCTTATATTTTCTTTATTCATTGTAGATATCAGTTTCCTCAGAATCGAATCTAGTTTCGCTGAGTTGTCACCGTATCTTGCATGCATGCTTCTATCAATTTCTTTATTTTTGGAATTTGGTTTCTTCAGATTCGAAACTGGTTTCGCTGAATTATCGCCAAGTCCTATGTGCACAATGTCTCTTTCAATAGATAAATTTATACTTTCTCCATGTTCATTGTTTAATGTAAATTTCAATTTTCTCATATTTCTTACGTCGCTCATGGAAGTGCATTCCCATATATGAAGTTGATCAGGCTTCTGAGATGTGCAGGGTTCCTTTATTATCGTTGTACTTTCTTTCTGTGTACCTTCTTTATTTGCCTCTTTTTGCTTATTAATCATGCCTCTAGTTATTATTAATGTTTTACTTGCTTTTTCATCATTTTCTTGTGGTATCATTTGTTTTAACATATCTGTATTGACTTCTATTCTAGAAAGTGCATCAGCGTTTGTGTTCATTTTTCCTTTCTTGTATATTATTTCAAAATCGTAATCACTTAGATCTAACCGTATTCTTGTCATTTTTGACGATGGGTTCTTATGAGAGAAGAGAGATATCAGTGGTCTATGGTCAGTTACTACAAAGAATTTAGTTCCGTATAAGTAAGGTTTGAAATAGTTTATCCCCCAATGTATAGCTAATAATTCCTTTTCTATTACCGGTTTGTTTAAATCATGCTTTTGTAGAGATTTGCTCGCGTAAGATATTGGCAAGTCTTTTCCTATTTCACCTTGTGAAAGGACCGCTCCCAGTGCGTAATTTGAGGCATCTGTGGTCAGTATAAATGGTTTATTAAAATCTGGATATTGTAATAATGGTGGGTTGACTAATTTTTCTTTCAGTGTGCTAAAGGCTAATTGGCATTCTTCTGTCCATTGAAATTTTGTCGCTTTCTTTAGTAATGAGTTCAATCTTTTTGCGATGTTAGCAAAGTCTGGAATGAATTTTCTGTAATAATTGCAAAATGCGACAAAGCGTCTTACTTCGTCCGCGTTCTTGGGTGTTGGATAATTTTTAATCGTTTCGTATTTTGCAGGGTCTGTCTTTACTCCGTCGCGTGTTATTAAATGTCCTAAGTAAACTACTTCAGGTCTTAAGAAGCAACATTTCTCTGGGTTAAGTTTTAAGTTATATTGTTCTAGTCTTTCTAGTACTTTGATTAAGTTCTGATTGTGGTGGTTGAGACTACATCCGTGGATGATTATGTCATCTACGTATAGAAAGGCTTCAGTTTCTAAACCTGATAGGGCTATTGTAAGCATACGTTGGAAACTGTTTGAGGAAATTTTTAGACCAAATGGTAGTCTTTTGAATTGGTAGTGTCCGTTAGTGGTTGAGAATGCTGTTAAAGGTCGTGAGTTTTTGTGTAGTGGTATTTGGTGAAATGAACTGGTCATGTCTAGTGTTGAGAACCATTTAGCTCGTCCAAGTTTGTCCAAAATATCTTCTAAACGAGTTAGAGGAAATTTGTCACTTGCAATTTTATCATTGAGCTTTCTAAAGTCAACAACAAGTCTCCATTTCCTTTTGTCTTCGGTAATCTTTTTTTGGTACTAAAAGTAGCGGAGCATTGTATGGACTGATTGATGGTTCGATTATATCTTCTTTTAACATTTTCTGTACTTGTTCATTTACTATTTGTGTGTGTGTGTGTGTGGTAGTCTGTAGTTTTTTATGTAAACTGGATTGTCGTCAACTGTTGTGATTTTTTGCGTATAGAAATTGTTTGTAGTTAATGTTTCACCGTCAAGGTGGAAGACGTTCTGGTATCGTTTGAAAATTTGTATCAAATTTGTATCATTTTTTGAGTGTTCGTCTACAGAGTTTATGTTGATTAATTTTAGTATCTTTTGGAGTCTGGTATCGTCGTAGTTTTTTGTTTTCGTATAATTAAGAATGTTGTAATTTGTTAGTGAGTCGGTTTCAAGTGGAATGCCGTCTAAGATTACTTCTGAATTTGTTGTGTTAAGTAATTTCATATGTGTTATTCCATTCTTTGGTGCTATGGAATTGCCAAGAAAAACGCCTGGTTTTATTTCTTTATTGAATATGACCTTGTCTTCATTGAAGTTTGCTTTTAATGCCTGTACGATTTCTGTTCTAGGTGGTATTTTAATGTTTAAAATATCGTGTGCCTTAGTCTGCATGGGGAGGGTGATATCTGTATCGTCTATTAGTAAAGAAATTGTAAATGTTTCATAATCTATTTTGCAAAGGAATTTCTTCAAAAAGTCCCTACCAATTATTCCGTCTGTTTCTATGGGGAATTTTTCATCGACCAACTGAAATTCATGCTTCAACTCTTTGTCTCCTACATTTAGGTTTAAATTTATTACGCCTAAGGAGTGAATTTCTTCTTTTGTGATGCCTGTTAGTTTGCATCTTTCTTTTGTACAGTAATACTCATTTTCTATTTGCGTGCATATCTTGCATAGCGAAATGTCTGCACCAGTATCTACTAAGAATGATAATTTTTTGTTTTTATATTTTACTATTATATAATTTGTGTTGTTATCCGATACTTTAAATATGTTTAGTTTTGGCTTTCCGGAATGATCATTCATTCCGGGCCTTGCACGTTTTCCGCATGGGCTATTCTGATCCGCTTGTTGTTGTTGTTTCTGTTGTCGTAGTTTCTGTTGTTGTTGTTGTTGTTTCTGTTTTGTTGGAATCCTCTGTTGTTGTAATTCTGAGGTCGCCGTTGTGCTGTCTCTTGATTGTTAGCGCGGTGCCGGTTGCTGTTGTTGTAGTTGTTGTTGTTGTGGTTCCAGTTACCACTGCGGCTGTAATTGTTGTTGTATCCGTTATTGTTGTATCGTGATGTTTGAAAGTTATTGAACCTATGGTAGTTGTTGTTCGGACGAAATTTAATTCTGTTAATCGTTTGTTGTTGTAATTGTGATTTTTCTAATTCTTGTGCAATGTTAATTGCTTCGGAAAGTGTTTTTGGTTGTGCGGCGAAAACGGTGTTTTTTATATTGTCATTCAATCCGTTTTTGAAAATATTTAGGGCATACTTTTCGTTCATTTTTACATCCACTTGCTTCTCCGCGGTGGTTGGATTAATACCCAATTCTGTTATTTGTAATTTATTTAGGTCGTTGATTGTTGCTAATAACTTTTCTTTGAAATTATTCACCGATTGGTTTCTTTGGGTGAATGTCGTCAATTTCGTATGTATTTGCGGTATCGTTTCGCTCGTTTTATATCGTTCGGTCAGTAAAGTTTTTAGTGTGTCAAAGGTGTTTGGTTCTGCGCAACCTGACAATGCTGTTTTGACACTTTCATTTAATTTTATATAATACACTAATTCTATGAGTTGCCTCTGGGCGTCTGTGTTTAAACCTTTATTTATTATCTCAACAATTTTGAGGAAGCTATCTAATTCTTTATAAACTCCAGTAAATTGTGGAATGGCCTTCATGGCCGTTTCCAAATTGAATGATGCCATTTCTTCAGAGGTTTGTTCTTCCTCTTCTATTATACTACCTTCCTTGTCTACCAATTGATTCTCTATTATATCTTTTACTATTTTGTAAGTCTTTTTAAATTCTACTATGACTGCTGTCTGGTCTTCTTCTTTTCCAGTACTTGTTAAAGTGAAAAATTCTTCCTTTAACGACTCGACTAAATCTAGCTTTCTTTTTAGCGTGAGTGTCGTGTACCTTCTGTTTGGTGTTTTTCTTAAGTTTATCAGTATTCTATTTAATTCTTCTAATAATCTATTCATTAGTGATACTTTAGTTTTTAGCAAGATTTCATTTATTTCATAGTATTTTAATATACATACGATCTAATATGTGCTCACTTATACATTAGATATCTGTTTTGATGTGCGGGGTGTAGAGTGTGTAACATGTTTCTGAATATACTGTTTCATATACTTATTTACTAGGAATACTATAATTAATAAAATCAATATTATTATTACGGCTTTGATGTCATCGCGGATGGGTGGCAGGTTGAGCTGGTGTATAGTTGTGTTCACCTGGTTTATTTTGCTTTCCAGTTATCCCATGCTTGGATCTCGCTGCGCTGGCGTTGATTTTTATAATCTTGATTTTGTTCAAGAACAAAATCTTTTGGTCTTTATTTGTGCAGAGGGCCGCCAATCTGTGAAGCTCTGCAACTTCTTTGCGTTCTCGCACCCTTCTGCCGGCTCGGCTCTTCTTCTTGATTTCCGGTGGGCTTCCGATCGTCTTCGGTCTGTAGTTTCTCCTCCTGTATTCTTCTAATGTCAACGGCTTCGGTCCTGTGTCTTTT
The DNA here is from genome assembly GCA_949752815.1 of Conops quadrifasciatus. Lineage (NCBI taxonomy): Eukaryota > Metazoa > Arthropoda > Insecta > Diptera > Conopidae > Conops > Conops quadrifasciatus. Next base: position 22,411,106 of record OX457077.1, on the reverse strand, counting down.
GTTTCGGGCACATACGTCGGTGGTTCGGTTGTATTGTCTGATACCGGCTCTAGTATGTATGGCTCGGCTAATTGCTGCTACCACCTCTGGAATATTTCGTCAATGGACGAAAGCCATCTTGAGTCCATCGCATCGTGGACAATTAAATTTCGATTTAATTTAAATTCCCGACAGATCAGAAAAATCAGAAAATCGCAGGAACGACGGTCGCAGGATCGCCATGTAATGTATTCCAAGGATGGGTCCAACAATAAAGTCCACCACGCAGAATATTTATAGTATGAAAGAAATACAATTGTTTCCCTTTATCTAATCTTATTAAACGAGCTAAAATTGTATATATATTTGCAGCTTTTTTGAGGTCGAAAACGACTATAAGGATTTCTTTGATATTCACATATTAGGTAGATTGAGAGATTGTAAATCGATCTGTCGAGGTGTTTTTTTTCGAAAAAATTCATTTTGGTGGTTTTTTTTCTCAATTAAAGTGTTTGATCAACAAGTGTGTGAATAATTTATTGACATTTATTGACACTGCTTTGTTTTTGTTTTTAATTTTTGTTCTGTTCTGAAATAAAATGTCAATCAATAATTTTTCAAATATTATTTGACAATACATTTCAAAAATTTTTCAAATATTTTTGTTTTGTTTTGTAAAACTTCAAGAAATTAATGAACAGTGTCAATGTTTTCAAGGCAAAAATGTTTATAAAAATTGAAAAAATTTTGAAAGTATACAGGCAAAGTGTTTTCCCTTCGCTTAAAACCGATAGAACGGCCTTTTTTACTATTCACACTGCAAAAAATCAAAACGCTTTTATTTTTTAAAAGTTTTCGCCCCATTAAACCTAACTCAAAAAACTTGGCAACGTTTGGAAAAAAGTTTCGAGCAACTGCTCGGGGTCCCAGGTTCTTAAAAAAATATGACTTATTGTATGGCGAGTCACGCCGACTTAGGCTGGCCACCAGGCCTTGCTTAGTATATATTGGCTTTTCAGCGAGCCACGCTTAATTTGAGTGCTGGCCTCAAGGCCGAACTTACGTTTCTTAGTAGATCCTCCAAGAAGTTCCGTTAAGATCTGTTTTATTAGTGGCTCGTGCCGTCTTTTTATATCATTTCTTACATACTAGTTCTTATGATAATACATATATTCTTGTTACTTACACTATTTGGAAAGTAAGCATTTCGCTTTTCTTTCCTTTTTACTCTACTTACATTCTAAAATTCTTAATTTGTTTATGTTTGACCTTTTTATGATTGGTTATTATTATTGAACGGTTTGTGAAGTGCATTGAGTGAAAATTAGTGCATCGTCAGCTTGGTGTCACTCAATGTACTTCACGGTGGTCAACATGTGCATATGTTTAGGTCACTTTGGTCAAGTGGTGTGATGTAGTACAGTGGGTGCACTACAGTAGTACAAAATGTTCCCAGAAGGCCGAGAAGATGTGAATGACGAAGAGCGTACCCGACGTCCGAGCACGTCAACTAGAAGTAAGCGATCTAGTGATTTTTCAGGAACGGTGACAGCAGTGACAGTGACATACGGGTCACCGTGATTTTAATCAGTGATTTTTAGTCACCGTGACTTTGATATAAGTAAACGGCGATACCAGAAGTTTTAGTGAGTTTTAAGTTTAGATTTTTAATCTATGAACGATTTTGTTTCGTTCTCCATTGTCATTTTCTTGTTTTGAACGGTAATGGTAAAGACACCGTTGGATGCCTCATATGCTTTGTCAAATTTGAAATTGTTGTCTTGTACGACAATTTAATTTTGCATATTTTACACTTTGCGTAGATAGCATCTTCTGCCACAAAAAAACTGTCAAATCGCACTTTTTTGATTAATTTTAAATTATTCATTCTTTTTTTTATAATGGTTGAAAAATTGTGCAGCAATATTGCTTTAAAGAACTCCCTTACCTTAAGTCGCAGGAGGGGTGTTCAGTGACAAGCAAATCTGAATACTGCCCTGCAATATGTATGCAAATAACTCAAGTAACTCTTACTATTTTTTACATAAATGAAAGATACTTTTGATACCATCAGAATGGTATGCATATCATCCGGATATCTTTTACAGTATAGGAGATATAGACAATAAATTTTCAAACTTTAAAGGGCTAAACCAGTGTTGGGCATTAACTAGTTAAATGCGTAAATCGTTATCGTTATCCTTAAAGTTACTTTAACTTCGTTACTCCAAAGTAACTAGTTACTTTGCTATCGTTAAAAGTTACTTTGATTAACGAAGTAACGAAGAAGTAACGACGTTAACTAAAAGTAACGAAGAGTAACGAAGAAGTAACGACGTTAACTTTTGCTCACGTTAATTTAACGGCGTTACTTTTCAGTTAAAGTTACTCAAGTAACGCCACGCAAAGTAACGCGTTACTTTTTTCGAATTTAGTTACTTTTTGTAGTTTCACCCAAAGGAGTGAAAATGTGGGTGAAAAATTTTTTGATTACACCAAAAAAATTTTATCGGGCCAATCGATATGAAACGTATTTTGGACATGGTGGGCGGTGGGTGGGGACCCCCTAAAGTGGTCACACGGGGGTGTTTTGACCCAAAAATTGTTATTGCACAAATCGATAGGAAATATCATGAAACAGATTTTGGACATGGTGGGCGATGGGTGGGGACCCCCTAAAGTGGTCACACGGGGGTGTTTTGACCCAAAAATTTTTATTGCACAAATCTATAGGAAATATCATGAAACGGATTTTGGACACAGTGGGCAGTGGGTGGGGCCACCCCAAGGGGGTCACACGGGGTTTTTTTTTACCCAGGGTTGTTTGACCCAAATATTTTTACTGCATAAATCTATAGGAAACGTCACCAAACGGATTACTCGTACCCTATGGGTTATACTCGTATAACCATTATGGGTTATTTCCACTTACATCCTACCACGTGCAAAATCCGTTTGGTGACGTTTCCTATCGATTTATGCAGTAAAAATATTTGGGTCAAATAAACCTCGTGTGACTACCCAACGCCCCACGGACCAAGTCCAAAATCCGTTTCGTGGAATTTTCCTATCGATTTGTGCAATAAAAATTTTGTGGTCAATTTACCCCGTGTAACCACCCGACACCGTTCGGACCCTGCCCACAATCCGTTTCGTGATGTTTCTTATCGATTTGCGTAATAAAAATTTTTTTTTAAAACAACCCCCGTGTGACCCCCTTGGGGTGGCCCCACCCACCGCCCACCATGTCCAAAATCCGTTTCATGATATTTGCTGTCGCTTTGCGTAATAAAAATTTTTGGGTCAAAACACCCCCGCGTGACCACTTTAGGGGGTCCCCACCCACCGCCCACCATGTCCAAAATCCATTTCATGATATTTCCTATCGATTGGCGCGATAAAATTTTTTTGGTGTAAACAAAAAATTTTTCACCCACATTTTCACTCCTTTGGGTGAAACTACAAAAAGTAACTATTGTAAATTCGAAAAAAGTAACGCGTTACTTTGCGTGGCGGTACTTGAGTAACTTTAACTGAAAAGTAACGCCGTTAAATTAACGTGAGCAAAAGTAACGAAGAAAATAACGTCGTTACTCTCAGTTAACGTCGTTACTTCTTTGTTAGTTTTCGTTACTTTTAGTTAACGTCGTTACTTCTTCGTTACTTCGTTACTCAGAGTAACTTTTAACGATAGCTAAGTAACGCGTTACTTTAACGCGAACAAAAGTAACGAAAAGTAATTTCGTCGTTACTTCTTCGTTACTCAAAGTAACTTTTAACGATAGCAAACTAGTTACTTTAGAGTAACGAGGACTTCGTTAAAAGTAACGAAGTTAAAGTAACTTTAACGAGGATGTAACGAATAAAAATATTGCCCAACTCTGGGCTAAACCAGGGCCTAAACCAGACGAGAGCGACCAAAAATGTTGTTGGGATCAGCGCCAGCACCAGCAACAACAACACCTACAAAAGCAATAACAAATTTAAAGAGTTTGTACTGTGCTGAATTTGTTCTCTATTATGTTGTATTAATAATTAAAAATAATTAATGTAGGATGAGGTATTCACTGACCACGGACAGAGACCGATACGAAACGAACTCACTACTAGATAATACAAGATAGGTACTACATAATCTCTAGATATAAAAATGAAAGTCCTGACTGACTCATCAACGCCCAGGCTGAACGCTTGGACCTGAAATTTTGCAAAGACGTTTCCTTTATGATGTATACAAGCACTAAGAACGGATATTTTGAAATTCGACCCCTAAGGGGGTGAAAAGGGGTTGCAAAGTTTGTATGAGGAATATTTTATTTGTGGTCCGATTTGCTTGAAACTTGGTCTTAATACTCTTTGGTATAATTAATCAAATACATATTTCGGCATTTTTCAAAATCCAATCCCTGATGGGGTGAAAACGGGTTGCAACGTTTGTATGAGGAATATTTCATTTATGGTCAGAAGCAACACACGCTTTCTAACCATTTAACCAGAATGAGCCACAGCAACGCGGGGACGGGTACATCTAGTACAACATAATACTTTATTAAAATTACTTGTTTAGATCTAATAATTTTATTTGATTCATTGTAAGAAATTCATTGATCAAATTGTGTAAAAATGGATTTCCAAATTATAAATTTTCATTCGCAGTAAAAATTTATTGTAAAACATTCGTAGTGGAGTATTGTTAACAAAAAATATAAAATTAAATAAAAGGAAATAAAAGGCGTTCAAATTGTAGGATTGATAATTGATGTCCGTATATGATGAACGCCTTTTATTTCCTTTTATTTAATTTTATATTTTTTATTAACAATATTCCACTACGAATGTTTTACAATGAATGTTTTACCAGCAACAACAACAAATTGTAGGATTGATGATTGATGTCCGTATATGATGAACGCCTTTTATTTCCTTTTATTTAATTTTATATTTTTTATTAACAATATTCCACTACGAATGTTTTACAGCGAATGAAAATTTATAATTTTGAAATCCACTTTTTCACAATTTGATCAATGAATTTCTGATCAATGAATCAAATAAAATTATTAGATCTAAACAAGTAATTTTAATAAAGTATTATGTTGTATTATGTAGTATCTAGTATCTTGTATTATCTAGTAGTGAGTTCGTTTCGTATCGGTCTCTGTCCGTAGTTAGTGAATACCTCACCCTACATTAATAATAATAATTAATAATAATAAGTAATATATACGATCAAATAAAAATGTCTGATACCCGAATACATATTTTAAAGCAGGTTTTTAAGCTGCACAGATAATTATAAATCATTGCAACTCAAGATTTTTGTACAATATGTACGTGAAAAAAATTCGCAAGCGAGTTCACGGCGCGGGAAGAATCCAGTGACAGGAACGAATATTTGTGTGTATATATCGTGAAACAAGTCAGTGACAGGAACGAATATTTGTGTGTGAATATCGTGAAACAAGTCAGTGACAGGAACGATTATTTGTGTGTGAATGTTTTGGAACGAAGGCAGTCACTGTCACTGTCACTGGTAAAAATACTTTTCTGTCGCTACAGTGACTTCAAAGTAACAGTGACAAAGTCACCGGTATTGAAATATCGCTCATCTCTAACGTCAACAACAGACAAAAACATTGATGAAGTGAAGAAAATACTATTTTCTAGGCCAATCGTCGAATCACCGTTAGAGAAGAATTCGCCGCGAAATTCGTACCAAAATTGGTCAATTTCAACAAAAAACAGCATCGCATTAACATTGTTGTTGAACTCTGTCCGCGACGACCCAAATTTGCTCCAGAGGGTCATAACTGGTGACGAATCATGGGGTTATGGTTATGACATGGAAACCAAAGTTCAATCATCCCAATCGGCATGATTGGCAAAAATCGAAGACGAGCGAAAACACATCCGACCAAAATAGCTGTCAAAAATTAACTGAACATTCAAAGTGGCCGAACTTGTCAGCATAAGTGACATGAGTACCAATATAACGCCCCAAAAAATTGAAAATCGAATATACGTAACCCGCGGGAATTCAAAATTTGCGATACCTTTTGAGGAGGCCTCGTATGTGCACCTAAAAGTTTTACTAAGTCTTTGATTAATTTTGAAGTTAAGTGAGTACCTTGATCCACTGTAATTTTAATTGGAACACCTAAACAAGAAACATAATTTTGTTCAAAGGTGAATGTTACTGTTGAAGCCGAAATATTTTAAAGTGGGTATAGGTTAGGTTAGGTTAAGTGGCAGCCGGTTATCGCCAGCTCACTTAGGCATATTAGGCCCATTGTGATGCCACAGAACTGACGTTCCCTCGTTAGACTAACGAAATAACCCTAATGGTAGCTCGCTGCTCTAAACCAGCCCGAGCTGCCGACAAAGCTCCTCAAATCCATTAAGCCTATATCATTTAATTCAGTTAAAGACTGAAAGAAATGAGACCCCAGAAACCTGAATCTCTTATTGGCCAGTGCCGCACAGCCACAGAGTAGGTGGAAGATATTTTCTTCCTCCTCCGGCTCCATACAACTACTGCAGGAGTCATTTGAAGCCACTCCCAGCCTTGCTGCATGCCTTCCTATAAGGCATTGCCCTCTCCTTCCAGGAATATTTCCTTCCCACATTGACCTCTGAGGTATATGCATAGAGAATTTCTTCTCAAACAATGGTTTAGAGATTTGGTAGTCCACGATGTCAGTAGAATTCATATGACTTTCCAGAATAGCGCTATGTCTACAGTTACACTGGGTCCATTGACCGGACGGATTCAACCTTCTGGCCGTGTTAACCGCAACCATTTTACCATAGATGTCTAAATGTTGATGGCAAAAGTTGAAAAAAAAAAAATAGTCACATATATCCAGTGTGCTATTTTCGGAGAAAAACCCCAGTTCCTGCCTATTATCTGCCTACAAGAGTAGAGTGCAACCATAGCTTTCCTAGTTCTGCACTCAACATTTAGCTTGTACTCTAGCTTCCTATCCAGTATCACTTTATTGAAAGCCCCTTCAATGTCTAAAAACGCTGCCAGAGTGTACTCCTTAAAGAGAAAGGATTTCTCAATGATACTCGTGAGCGCATGCAAGGCGGTTTCTGTCGACCGCCCTTTTGTGTAAGCATGCTGACACCTCGCATAATTGCCAGGATCAATCTTATCAATCCTGTCTTGTATACATATGTACATCAAAAAGTCGCTCCATGACCTTTAACCAGAGCTTGAAACTTTTATAACTTATAATAAAAAAGTCTTTGAATAAGAGTTATTCAGTGACTTTTATTTTTAAAAGTCTTTTATAACAGTTATTCAAAGACTTTTATTTTTAAAAGTCTTTCATAACAGTTATTCAAAGACTTTTATTTTTAAAAGTCTTTCATAACAGTTATTTAAAGACTTTTATTTTTAAAAGTCTTTCATAACAGTTATTCAAAGACTTTTAAAATAAAAGTCTTTGAATAACTCTTATTCGAAGACTTTTAAAATAAAAGTCTTTGGATAACTGTTATTCAAAGACTTTTATTTTTGAAAGTCTTTAATAAAAGTCTTTTCTTGATTAAGTGGTGCTCAAAACGACTGAGGCTTTTTACCAGAGCCTGAAAATAACTCTTATTCAAAAAATTTTTGAAATAAAAGTCAACTTTTAACTTTTATTTTTAAAAGTAAAAGTTAACAGTTAACTTTTAACTTTTAAAAATAAAAGTAAAAGTTAACTGTTAACTTTTACTTTTAAAAATAAAAGTCTTTGAATAACAGTTATTCAGAGACTTTTATTTTAAAAGTCTTTGAATAACTCTTATTCGAAGACTTTTAAAATAAAAGTCTTTGGATAACTGTTATTCAAAGACTTTTATTTATAAAAGTCTTTAATAAAAGTCTTTTCTTGATAAAGTGGTGCTCAAAACGACTGAGGCTTTTTACACGTGGTAAAGGTGTTTGAAGACGCCTCCTGGGGATAGGAAATATCGTGAAACAGATTTTGGACATAGTGGGCGGTGGGTGTGGACCCCCAAAGTGGTCACACAGGGGTATTTTGACCAAAAAATTTTTATTGCACAAATCGGTAGGAAACATCATGAAACAGATTTTGGACATAGTGGGCGGTGGGTGTGGACCCCCAAAGTGGTCACACAGGGGTATTTTGACCAAAAAATTTTTATTGCAACATTCGATAGGAAATGTCATGATACGGATTTTGGACATAGTGGGCGGTGGGTGGGGTCACACGGGGGTGTTTTGACCAAAAAATTTTTATTGCACAAATCGGTAGAAAACATCATGAAACAGATTTTGGACATAGTGGGCGGTGGGTGTGGACCCCCAAAGTGGTCACACAGGGGTGTTTTGACCAAAAAATTTTTATTGCACAAATCGGTAGGAAACATCATGAAATGGATTTTGGACATGGTGGGCGGTGGGTGGGGCCACCCCAAAGGGGTCACACGGGGGTTTTTTTACCAAAAAATTTGTATAGCACCATTCGATAGCTTATGTGGCGAAACGGAATTTGGACAGGGTCCGTGGGATCCCTTTGGGGTGGCCCCACCCACCGCCCACTATGTCCAAAATCCATTTCATGATGTTTCCTACCGATTTGTGCAATAAAAATTTTTTGGTCAAAACACCCCTGTGTGACCACTTTGGGGGTCCACACCCACCGCCCACTATGTCCAAAATCTGTTTCATGATGTTTCCTACCGATTTGTGCAATAAAATTTTTTTGGTCAAAACACCCCCGTGTGACCCCTTTGGGGTGGCCCCACCCACCGCCCACTATGTCCAAAATCCGTTTCATGACATTTCCTATCGAATGGTGCAATAAAAATTTTTTGGTCAAAGCACCCCCGTGTGACCTCTTTGGGGGTCCACACCCACCGCCCACTATGTCCAAAATCTGTTTCACGATATTTCCTATCCCCAGGAGGGGTCTTTAAACACCTTTACCACGTGTAAAAAGCCTCAGTCGTTTTGAGCACCACTTTATCAAGAAAAGACTTTTATTAAAGACTTTTAAAAATAAAAGTCTTTGAATAACAGTTATCCAAAGACTTTTATTTTAAAAGTCTTCGAATAAGAATTATTCAAAGACTTTTATTTTAAAAGTCTTTGAATAACTGTTATGAAAGACTTTTAAAAATAAAAGTCTTTAAATAACTGTTATGAAAGACTTTTAAAAATAAAAGTCTTTGAATAACTGTTATGAAAGACTTTTAAAAATAAAAGTCTTCGAATAACTGTTATAAAAGACTTTTAAAAATAAAAGTCACTGAATAACTCTTATTCAAAGACTTTTTTAATATAAGTTATAAAAGTTTCAAGCTCTGCTTTTTACACGTGGTAAAGGTGTTTAAAGACCCCTCCTGGGGATAGGAAATATCGTGAAACAGATTTTGGACATAGTGGGCGGTGGGTGTGGACCCCCAAAGTGGTCACACAGGGGTATTTTGACCAAAAAATTTTTATTGCACAAATCGGTAGGAAACATCATGAAATGGATTTTGGACATGGTGGGCGGTGGGTGGGGCCACCCCAAAGAGGTCACACGGGGGTGCTTTGACAAAAAAATTTTTATTGCACCATTCGATAGGAAATGTCATGAAACGGATTTTGGACATAGTGGGCGGTGGGTGGGGCCACCCCAAAGGGGTCACACGGGGGTGTTTTGACCAAAAAATTTTTATTGCACAAATCGGTAGGAAACATCATGAAACAGATTTTGGACATAGTGGGCGGTGGGTGTGGACCCCCAAAGTGGTCACACAGGGGTGTTTTGACCAAAAAAATTTTTATTGCACAAATCGGTAGGAAACATCATGAAATGGATTTTGGACATAGTGGGCGGTGGGTGGGGCCACCCCAAAGGGATCCCACGGACCCTGTCCAAATTCCGTTTCGCCACATAAGCTATCGAATGGTGCTATACAAATTTTTTGGTAAAAAAACCCCCGTGTGACCCCTTTGGGGTGGCCCCACCCACCGCCCACCATGTCCAAAATCCATTTCATGATGTTTCCTACCGATTTGTGCAATAAAAATTTTTTGGTCAAAACACCCCTGCGTGACCACTTTGGGGGTCCACACCCACCGCCCACTATGTCCAAAATCTGTTTCATGATGTTTCCAACCGATTTGTGCAATAAAAATTTTTTGGTCAAAACACCCCCGTGTGACCCCTTTGGGGTCATTTATATTCATTTAAAACTTTTACTTTTAAAAATAAAAGTCTTTGAATAACTCTTATTCGAAGACTTTTAAAATAAAAGTCTTTGGATAACTGTTATTCAAAGACTTTTATTTTTAAAAGTAAAAGTTAACAGTTAACTTTTATTTTTAAAAGTAAAAGTTAACAGTTAACTTTTACTTTTATTTTTAAAAGTTAAAAGTTAACTGTTAACTTTTACTTTTAAAAATAAAAGTTAAAAGTTGACTTTTATTTCAAAAATTTTTTGAATAAGAGTTATTTTCAGGCTCTGCCTTTAACAGGAGCGAGGTTAAACTGATAGGCCTGAAATCATAAGGCTCCGTATGTGAGCATTTATCCGCTTTCGAAATGAATACTACTTTGCTCTCCCTCCAACTTTGATGAGAGAGTAAGACAACTAACGTAAAGTCTCTCCAGTCTGGGAGTAATGATATCACAGACTTGATATTTCAATAGAAGCAACTCCATCGGGTCCGGGGGATTTTTAGGGTTTAAAGGTACCCCACCGGATCTTTTCTTTTGTTATTGCACTAAGGGCGTCCTGTGACAATACGACCTGTGTCCGTAGTTGCTCAGCCGGCGTAGAACTGCACTCCGGAAAGTGTGTGTCCATCAAAAGCCGCAGAGTTTCGGCACTGGAGACTGTCCACCTTCCGACTTTGTCCTTGAGATTACCCAAGAAGTTGGGTTAGTAGCCATGATTTTCCTGAGCCTGCATGCATCTGAAGTAGCTTCCATATTACTACAAAAGCGTTGCCATGATGCCCTTTGTGATTTCCTAATAGACCTCTTAAAGTGCCTAAGTTGTTCCTTGTAGTTGAGCCAGTCTTGTTCCACCCTAGTGGCTTTGGCCTTATTGAAAAGTTTTCTACAAGTCTCCCTGGCCCCCCGTAGCTCCTGTGACCACCACGGTGGCTTCCTCTTCTTCGATGGCCTTGTCACAGGACACGAGTCGTTCAATGATGAACACATGAATTCAAAGCATGTGTGATGCCGTTGACCTGAGAATCGAGCTCCCCGGCATCCCTAGGTTTCGTGAAGGGAACTTCCCTTATTAACCTTAAAAATGTTTGTCTATAAATGTCCCAGTCAGTTTCCCTAATATTTCTTATAGAAGGATATTCCCGGGTACCCCGTGTAACCTGAAAGTTGAATTCAATGTACTGATGATCTGAAAAGGACGAAACCCGTGAGCCTTTCCAGCCATCAATCCTATTTACAATGAAGTCTGAGGCCAAGGTTAGGTCCAGAACTTCTTGCCTATTTTTAACAATAAATGTAGGTTCATCCAGGTTAATTGCAGTCAAGTCTCTCGAACTGTAATTAGATAGAAAAAAATGTTTAGATTACGCCTGGCCATGACGCAGGTTCCACACCCACCTGCAGTAGCCATAGCGTAGGTCTTAAACCCTGGTGTTTTCAATCCAGAAATGCGGTTGTTAACAACCCAAGGTTCCTGGATGGAAACAATATCTGCTTCATCTGCATTCAGGCGAAGCACTAATGCTGCACAGGCAGCCCTAGAGTGGTGGAGGTTGATCTGCAGACAACGAAGCATCCGCAATACCATCGATCATCTCCACCACTGTTTTCTCCACCTCCTCATCTGAGTCGAGAAGACTATCATCGTCAAAGAGGGCCTTGAAGCACATGGTCTCAGAACCGGATTCCAGAAGAGTTTCTTCCTCTTCAACGCTCATCGCGTTGTCCGAATCCTGAGACGGGTGCCGTTCTGGAGGGACCGACGACACCTTTTCGTGAACGCCAGCTTCCTCTCCTTCAGTTAGATCCGGTTTTTTATCGGCTCTGTAAACCTTCAGAGCGATATTACTAAAACCAAAGGAGATAGCGCCATTTGACTTCTCCAGATAAGGCATGGATTCCGCGTTTAACGCAAAATACACATGCCTCCTTGCCCCGTCCGCTTCACCCAGCTTTATCAACCTCCAATTATTGGTTGGAATGTCCGGGTTGCACACTCGAATAATCTCGAGTATGAAAGCCTCATCGGCCGGAGCTAATGGGATCCCTGCGTGCGCCTTCGGACGGCTGGGGATACTCTCCTTGCTGACTACGTCTAGTGAGCATCCATGCCAGATTTCTTCAATTTTTCCGACTGCAGCCTTGTACAAATCTGCAGACCTCTGGTCACCAAACGTAATCAGTTTTACCCGGCCTTGGAACCACCCAGCATCCTAACAACTGGGGACAGGGCCCGGCACATCCCTTAGGACCTGAAGAAAAGTTGAAGCTAAGGCACTTTCAACCCACCTCCAGTTATCCCTTGAGATACCACCGTCCTCAGGGCTAGCGAAGTTTTGGCCACCTCGCTGAAGGTTTTAGGCGCTAGACCTGCAGGTGCTTTGGTGCTAGGCACCTTAGCCCTTTTTGACCCTGACGCTTGATGGTTCGCAGGAGACCGGGTCCTTTTAGCAGACTCTTGGCTGCTCGAGATGGGCCATGCTAGAGATGATCTCAGCTCCGCAGTGAGAGTTGTTAAATCTGCCTTCCCATGTTCCTGTATCAGACTCCGCGCGGCCCGCAGATTTTGGTACCTTATGCGTGAGGGTCTGGCGTGTTTCCTTTGGTTGGCAGGGACGCCCGTGTCCTTAGATCTGCCAGCCGGGTTGGGTACGTAATCTCCAAGTCAAAATCTCCAAACCAAAATCTCCAAACCCAAAATCTCCAAAGACAAAATCTCCAAAACAAAATCTCCAAAACAAAATCTCCAAAAAATCTCTAAAGACGAAATCTCCAAACCCAAAAACAATAATACTTGTAATAATTAAGTGCTATAAATTTAGAAAAGTTATAAAAAGCTCCTTAAGCCTCGAATCCTTGCGGTAATGTAAGTCTTTTTGCATTCAGGGCCTTCCTGCGTGAGGGCCTTCGGCCGAGGCAAGGATTATAACCCTTAATCAACAGAATCCTCTCGCAAATGTAAAGTCTTTTTGCATTTAGGGCCTTTCTTCGTGACGGCCTTCGGCCGTGGCAAGGATTATAACCCTAAATCAACAAAATCCTCTTGGAAATGTAAAGTCTTTTTGCATTCAGGGCCTTCCTGCGTGACGGTCTTGGAATGATTAGAACCCTTAATCAACAGAATCCTCTCGGAAATGTAAAGTCTTTTTGCATTCAGGACCTTCCTATGTAAGGAATTATATAAAATCACCGGTTAGTTTGATAAATATGCAAGAATTTATCACAATTAGCAAACCGAGCAGTGATTATGCATAAGAGCCAGTAATTATGAATAATTACCGGATTACTCAAATTCACCGTAACATACAGATATACCCGTACAAAATAATTTTTTTAAAATTTTTTTAGTTTGGAGATTTTGTCTCTGGAGATTTTATATTTTGAGATGACGGCGTGTGATGTTGTACCATGGAGATTTTGTATATGGTGGAGATTTTGTCTTTGGAGATTTCGGGTCCCTCACCTGCCAGCCACGTCGACGTTAGCCACGGGAGCTGACTGAGCTCTCTTGACGTTGTCGACGCCACTGCCCTTGCCTCCCCTAGCTGCCTGGTGTGCAGTGCCCTCCCCTTGCTAAAGCCTGGTTCCTCCAGAGCTCTGCCCACAACTGGAACTCTGCCACTAGTTCTCTGACCTGACATCAAAGCCTTTGAACTGTGGCTCCTTCCCTCATTGTTTTGGTCGTGTTACCACTAACCAGGTTTTTGGTGGGGGTTTTAATGCCCCCAGGGTTCGGTTCTATAAGAGCACCGACCTCTTTGGTTTTTGTTGTCTTATCTGCTATTTTATCCCACGAGTGTGGAGGGAAAAAATGTCCTCCATGCCATAGCCCCCGCTAGCATGGTAAGAGCACTGTTACACACTGAGGCGCCCAGGTATCAGTGTGGCTCCGTTAGAATACAGTCGGTTACCCCTGACTGCAAACCACCCAATAGGCACGGGTCGCGTCACACCTTGGATTAGGGGGGATGTTTATTGACCTCCCAGTCTAGATCCGTAGTCTTCTGGGAACGCAGGGCCACCACTTGCAGGAGCGACATACGTCGCGACTAACGGTCCTGGCAGAAAGGAGGCTATATTTTGCGCACTTTCCTGTCCTGCCCTCCCGCGTATTGCTCGTAGGCCAATTATCATGCACAGAGGCCGCCCCGTTACCGGTTGACCCACAGCCAGCAGCAGGGCACACTCCGTTGCACGATAAGTGCACGCACATGCAATGCGCGTGAGTGTTACCATCCCTCAACCATCAAGAGATGGTACCTCGACTTGACCCCTAAAGTGGGTATACTTAGAGTTAACTCGTGTGTTTATCTAATTGTCAATAGCGGTAATCGTTAGATACTGGTAGTGGTTCTACCAGATCCATGTGGATATGTTCGAACCTACCGCTAGGGATTTGGATCTTCAGAATTGGTGTCTTAAAATGTCTTAAAATATTATTTTTTGCTTTTTGACAATTTTCACAACTACGTGTCAAATTGTTTATTTCTGTGGTAATTTTGGGCCAGAAGTATTTAGTTATAATAAGACGTCTTTTCGCGCGAACTCTAGGGTGAGGCAATTGAAATTTGAAAATTGATTTTCTTATTTATTTCGGAACGTAAGGTCGTGGGATTAAAATTTTTTTAAATTGATGTATGGACAGTAGAGAGCTGCATAAGTCGACTTTTTTGCCAATTAAAACAAAAATTAAAATAGATAATAATAAAAAAATTTATAATAAATAATAAATTTGAATAAATTAAAATAGTGTTCAGTGTTTTTAGGAGAGACAGTAAAAATCCTCAAACGACAAAATTCCGAAAAATTTAAAATCCCGAAAATTTTTAATTACCAAATGAAATTTAAGTGACAATTTTTTGCGAAGTACGCGCCTACTTGCCTTTTTTACAATGGCAGCAAAACAAAAGAAAAGCAAAGTTGTTATACTAAGAGCATTTTGTTATCTGAGGGTTACAATCCGTGGTTACAATCCGCAACGCATCAAGACTTGTAATGCGAAAATACTGTGCATAATCGAGAGAATTTTGTTGTCTGCAGAGACTTTTGTTGTTCTTTCTATTTCACGATAGATGAAATAGTCCGTTCATTGCATGCATGCTGTCGAAGATTCTCGAACTACCTATCTCTTTCTATCTCGCGATAGATGTCGCATTCATTGCATGCATGCTGTCGAAGATTCTCGAACTGTCTATTTCTTTCTATCTCGCGTTCATTGCTTGCATGCTTTTACTATTCACGACTACTTACGATGTTTTCTAGTGTTTTTGTGAAACTTGTATTGTAACTTGTATTGTCTAAATATAGATGGGTCCATTGTGAGGTTTGTAGCGCAATTGTTGTCAAACAGAAGAGTCACATCCCAATTGGGTTCCTCGGTTATATCGATGTACGTTAACAGAGGAACACCTCAAGGGGGTTGTTTCACCTAAGCTATGGAATATAAAGGTAAGCGATATGCTTTAAGGGCTGGAAAGCACTGGTTGTAAGGTAGTTGGCTACGCAGATGATGTGGCAATTGCTGTTTCTGGTAAATTCCCATCTACTCTTAGAGCCATAATGCAGCACTGTCTAAACAAACTAACAGAATAGACAAGAAGCTGTGGTCTGTCGGTGAATCCTAGCAAGACGGACATTGTCCTCTTCACTAAGATATATAAACTACCAGTGCTGACACCACTGGTTACCGATGGAGTCCAGATAACCTATACGGACAGGGCTAAATTCCCAGGACTCATACTGGATAGGAAGCTGGACTACAAGCTAAACATTGAGTACAGAACTAGGAAAGCTATGGTTGCACTCTACTCTTGTAGGCAGATTATAGGCAGAAATTGGGGTTTTTCTCCGAAAATTATACATTGGATATATGTGGCTATCGCTAGACCCATTCTTATGTATGGGATAGCAATATGATGGCCAGCGCTGGAAAAGTCGTGAAATCTGAAGCTCGTCAGTAAGATTCAAAGACAGGCTACGATCCTTATCAGTGGAGCTATGAGAACCACACCTACGGATGCGCTAAGTGTCCTTTTTCACCTTTTACCTTTAGACATCTATGGTAAAATGGTTGCGGTTAACACGGCCAGAAGGTTGAGTCAGTCCGGCCAATGGACCCAGTGTAACTACGGACAAAGCGCTATTCTGAACAGTACTATGAATTCGACGGATTTGGTTGACTACCAGATCCTTAAACCCTTGTTTGAGAAGAAATTCTCTACGCATATACCTCAGAGGTCAATGTGGGAAGGAAACATTCTTGGAAGAAGAGGGTACTTGAACTTTTATACCGATGGATACAAACTAGATGAAAAGGTTGGGTTCGGTATATCACTAGGGGTACCGGAAAATTAATTTACCTACAGTGACCGTGAGCGGTCGATTGACCGCAGAGCATATAACTTACCATATTCACATAGAAACATATCTGAAGCAAAAGGAAGTGAAGAAATTCATAAAAGCATTTGTTAGGAACTATTATTTTATTTATTATTCACATTTTCCACAAATTTTAGTTGCTTTCTCAGTTTCCGCACATTAATTTTTTGCATTTTCCGCAACAGATTCTCCTCTTGTTGTATTTACAAAATCCTATTTGACACTGCTTTCTCTTCAATTGATTTCCAATTGGAGTAATATCACGGACACCTTTGGTAGGCCCAGCTAAAACTTTTCAGAAACCTTAAGTATAAATGTTTTTCGAGATATATTGGTGTTGCGTATTAGGTTGTGTAGTGTGTGAACATTTATATGATAAGATGTCAACGGTATATTACCGCCTTTATAAATAATAATGCTGTAGAGAACATCCTTTTTTTTTTTGAAAGATTGAGGAATTTCTTATGGACTTCAGTTTATTTTACCATCGATTGAAGTTTCTCTTTTTCTTAGAATTCTTGCCATGGATAGTGAAGTGAAAAAATTCTCTATAGTTACATTTCTGCCGCTGTCCAAATATGGTTGCATTAGTCGTAAAAGCACACTATCTCCCAAACTTTGGTTTGAAGGTCTTGCTTCATCTTTTCCCAAGTAAGGGAAAATGTTAAGAACATATGTATGTACATATCTGTGTTCTACGTCATCAGCTATCCAGTACTTTATGCTATATTTATCGGGCTTATTACTCATAAATTGAGTGAACAGACATCTGCATTTTGATGGGTATAACTATTCATCTCTGGTAAAATTTTCCGAGGGATGAAAGCTGGCTTTGCAATTTTCTACGAACTTATTCCATATTTCGGAAGATAAACAAAATTTGTTTGTGATGCTTTTTTGAACTTCTATCACCAAAACGGAGAAATCTTATAATTTCAGTAAATCTGTTTCAAATATTCAAAATTTTCTGAAGCCGTTTCCGGGATTTTTTCGTGTTTTGTACTCGCTTAAAGCAAAACTCCTCTGAAGCCATTTCCTTCACGCATATACGAAGTATCATAACTTTTTCTTTGCAATGCAAATTTTACTTCCGAGAATCTTTTTACGCTTTGTACTTGCTATACTTATACCGTGTGTTTCAGCTATTGGATTCATCAGGGCCTTCTTTTTAAAAAACCTGGTGTGCAACCATCAAATGGTGCAACTATTGAAGACAAATACATGAAATATATGTATTTCAATATATGTATTGACAAATACATGTCAATTGACCGCTCACGGTAACAGTAGTATAAAACTTGATACACGAAAAAGAAAATATATTTAAAATAAACCGCATAAAAATAATAAAAGTCAAGAAATTTCGAAATCGCATCTATGAAACTTTAAGAGGAGCAGTTATTCAAAACGGTCAATTGACCGGCGTTGATAGATCTAGTGATATACTCTAAGTATATCTTCGGTTTGCGTTTAACGTTCCTGATTACTGTAGCGTCTTTCAAGCAGAAGTACTAGCAATTAAAGAGGTGACGAAATGGCTTCAAGTGAACGTTCCTTCTACAAGGAACATCAACATCTACACAGACAGTCAAGCGGCCATTAAAGCGCTAGAATCCATACACCCAACTTCTACAGTGGCAATAGGGTGTCGGAAATCCCTGGATAAGCTGGGTGATTTCTTTAATATACACCTAATATGGGTGCCTGGTCACAGGGATATATCGGGCAACTGTGGAGCCGATGAATTGGCAAGGGCTGGAACGGTATGTGGTGACTTCTGTTCGGAGAAGATTGGCATGCCGTTATCCACATACAAACGTCTCTCCCTAAGGGAAGCAATTAGAATTTCCAACTCAAGGTGGGCCAACAAGGACAACTGCGTTGTTGCAAGAATGATGTGACCGACACTTAACATGAGGAGATCAACACATCTCCTGACTTTTCAGAGGAAGTGCACAGCAGACTTGGTCGCGGTACTTACGGGGCATTGCTTAATAGAAAGGCATGCAGCAAGGCTGGGAGTGGCTTCAAATGACTTCTGTAGGAGTTGTATGGACCCCGAGGAGGAAGAAAATATCTTCCACCCACTCTGCAGCTGCGCGGCACTTGCCAATAAGAGATTTAGATTTCTAGGGTCTCACTTCTTTTAGTCTTTAACTGAATTAAAGGATGTAGGCTTATTGGATTTAAGAAGCTTTGTCGGCAGCTCGGGCTGGTTTAGGGCGACTTGACAGTAGCTAGCTACCTTTAGGGTTAATTTCGGATTGGTCTGACGAGGGGACGTCAGTCATGTGGTATCACAATGGGCCTTACAGGCCTAAGTGAGCTGGTAAATAACCGGCTGCCACTACACCTAACCTAACCTAACCTGTATTGTAAATTCGTCACTCTGCCCTCCACTTAAGTCTGATCGTCCCAATGACACCAAATTCCTTGATCCAAATGGGGCTAGTCTCTCCAAATGGACGACTTTTATTTTACCTCGCCTCTGCGTGTAGGATTGTATACGATACACAACATCGTTTAGTCGCTTTATAACTTTGTATGGCCCTTCCCGCGATGTTTCCAGCTTTGGGGACTTACCCTTTTTCCGTTGCGGATTGTAAAGCAACATCAAGTCGCCTTCATGAAATCCTTTAGAATTCATAGCTCGGTCATATCGATCCTTCATTTTATTGCTCATCAGCTGTATTCGCTGCCTCACATGTTGGTGTATTTCATGTATTTCGGACTGAAGCATTTCCCAGTAACTGCCTCCAGTTTCAGTAAGTTCATTGTTGCTTCCAAATTTTAGATCTGACGGGAGTTTCAACTCTGTTTAAAAAATAATTCACCCTCGGTGAATGGCTGGTAGTGTCATGGACTGCTGATCGGTAAGCCAATAGGAACATTTGAATATGCTTGTCTCAATTGCGCTGACATTTTTCCACTACTTTCCGCAAATGTTCTTCTAATGTGCAGTTAAACCAAAGAATATACAATATATAGAAGGCGCATCACTCAAAAATTCCAATTTTTAGAATCAGATGCGGTCGGTCGGCAGAAAGCGGGTGCAAGCAAAATGAGTGAAAAGAGTGTCTCTGCTTTGAAAGTTTATTTTGCCTTTGCTTTGTTTTTCTCTGGTTTTCTCCGCTCTTTCTGCTTAGCATTGGCATCATGGCCCAAGCTCTAGCCATTCATGTGAATTGCTTCTCTTTTCTCTTCGTTTCCCTCACACTATCATTGCTTATTATGAAAGGATTTGAACGATTTCTTTTTTCGTTCTTGGCCCGAGCCAAATGCATTTTATGTATATTTCTTTCCCTTTCGTTTCGTCGCTTATGACGATATGCCGTTGTTTGCTGCTTGTGTTAGGTAATTTTATACGTCTATGTATGCTTTGGTTGTGTGGTGGCAAGGTTGACGGCGCTTGCGGCCGCAACTAGAAATTTTTGATTATCTGTTAAAAAATTTCAATTGATAGAATAATTGAAAATTAAAATAATTATAAGATTGTTGATAAAATGAAAATATTTGAAAGTTTTTTGAAAAATTATTAAATATTATTTATTTGCTTGTAAATAATATTTAATGATTTCTTGAATTTCATATTTTTAAAAAAAATTTAAATTTATTTATAACACTATATATTTATATAACAATACATATATCATTTGTTATGTTTGGACAATTTATATATCCTTTTTTTATTGAATTAGAAGTTTATTGTTATCCCAAATGTTCAAAAGTCGTTTAATTTAATAAAAAAGTGAACACCGAGGATTAAATTCAGGTACTTTTATCAAAAATTATTTCAATTTATTGTACCGGATAAAATTCATCGACCATACCGAGATTTTTCCTCAATTTTTCAATAAGAAAAAACGCAGATGCGCTACGTTCTTCTAATTGCTAAAAAGACATTCTCCTCTGTCGTTTTCATCTATTGTCGACGTCTGGCGTCGTCAACTCAGCCAACTCTAGAATAGCCACACAAAGCTCATCCTACACATACGAAACCCACAGACGCTAAATGACACAAACACATGCATTCAAAATTCTTCAACCCATCGTTAGCCAAAAAAGAACACCTGGCATGGAGTCGTGAATAAGACGCGAGAAGAGAACACGAAAACGAAAAGTTGCAATTTGGTTGAGAGGTTGAGACCAAAAGAGACAAATTTGTTAAACAAATGAGAGAATGAGGAGAAACTCAAAAAACACTCAAAAGTGTACGTACCAGTACGTACACCAGAGCAAAAATTTTTGGCAGAAAATTTGTATGAGATGCGCCTTCTATACATTGTATATTCTTTGGTTAAACCTTTCTACCATGCCATGTAGATGTAAAGCTGTCGTACGAGTCTTCTTGATACCCAACAGTGAGCACATTTCTTGAAATATAGAAGACTCAAAGTTCCTCCCTTGATCTGAATGCAACTCAATTGGTATTCCACACCGCGTGACCCAATTCTGAACAAAATCTTCGGCCACAGTTTTAGCCTCCTGATTTTGTATAGCGTGCACCTCTGGCCATAATAACCAACACTTATTTGTTTCCAGAGTCACTAGTAGAAAATGGGCCAGCTACATCCATTGCAACGCGTTCAAATGGTGCTCCTGCATTGTACTGCTGCAACCTTCCTCTGGTTCTAACTTTCGGACCCTTAGCTGCCATGCATTATGCGCAATTTTTAATCCATTCAGCAACTGATTCTTGGCAATTCACCCAGTAAAACCGTTACTTAATCTTCTCCAGAGTTTTCGTAACGCCGAGATGCCCTTCACTTGGTCCATTTTGAAACTCTTCTAATACGGCTGCTATTCTAGATTTTGGTAGGACAATTAAGTCGTGAGTGTGTCTACCATCCTCACTTTCCCATGCAGTACTCCGTTTATCAACTTCAAGCTGTTCCAGTGCACCCAATACGCCTTGGCCAATGGACTTTCCGATGACATTTCTTCCTTGGTTGGTCTTTTATCCATTTCTTTCGCTTTCATGACCTTAACCAAGTCTGCATCCACCAGTTGACTTTTCCTTACAGCGCTTGATTCCCATTCGTCATCAGGTTGCAGATTTGTTAGTCGGATGTCGACTATACCTTCGCATCTTTCAGCCTTAGAGCAATGCTTACACTCCAATGCACATGTGCATCGAGATAGTGCATCGGCGTTTCCATGTTGTCCACCTTTCCGATGCTGTATTTCGCAATCATAATTCTGCAACCTTTCTATCCATCAAGCAATCTGCCCTTCCGGATTTTTAAACTGGAGTAACCATCTGAGGGCTGCATGATCTGTCCTCAGTAGAAAATGCTGCCCATAGAGGTATTTGTGAAAATGTTTCACGCATTCGACCACTGCCAAAAGTTCTCGCCTTGTAACGCAATAGTTCCTTTCCGGTTTTCCAGGAACTCTGCTATAGTACCCAATTACTTTTTCCTGACCATCGATAATCTGCGATAGTACACCTCCTATTCCATGTGCACTAGCATCTGTGTCCAGAACTAACTTTTCGCCAGGAACTGAATAAGCCAACATTGGAGCTGTACAAAGCAATTCCTTTAACTGCTGAAAGGCATTCCCTTCTTCCTCTTTCCACACAAATTTGCAGTTTTTCTTTGTCAAATTGTGTAAGCTTCTTTCAACATTGGCAAATCCGGGTACAAAGCGTCGGTAATACGTACAGAGTCCAAGGAAGCTTCGCACTTCACGTAAGAGGCCAATCTCTCTTACCGATTTTATTTTGTCTTCTTCTGTGTGAATTCCTCCAGTAGTAATTTTGTGGCCCAAATAAGTTACTTCGGTTTTAAATAAATTGCACTTCTTTGGATTCAACCGAAATGCAGCAGAAGAAATTCCGTTGAAAGACTTCTTCTAAGTTTTTGAGGTGGTCATCAAAACTCTGGCCCATGACAATAATGTCATCAAGAAACAACAGACATGTTTTCCAGTGAAGCCCCTTCAATACGTGTTCCATTAAACGCTCAAAAGTTGCTGTAGCATTGCATAATCCAAATGGCATTACAGAGAATTGCCACAGTTCATCCCCGATGCTAAAAGCAGTTTTCTCGCAGTCGGATTTCTCATTTTTTACTTGCCAACCACTTTGCAAATCCAGCGTTGAAAACCATTTCGCACCGGATAATGTGTCCAAGGTGTCATCTCTTCGTGGCAGTGGGTAGCTGTCCTTTTTAGTGACATCGTTCAGCTTCCGATAGTCAAAGCAAAACCGAAAGCTTCCATCTTTCTTTTTAACTAACACAACCGGTAAACTCCATGGGCTTGCTGATGGTTTAATAACTCCACCTTTCCGCATCTCGTTTATTATCTGTTCCGCCTCTTCTCGTTTTGCCAGTGGGACTCTGCGTAAAGCTTGCTGAATAGGTCTTGCATCGCCGGTGTCTATCCGATGTTGTACGATGGCAGTTCTTCCAAATTTATTGCCATCGTTAGCAAATATGGAGGTATACTTTTCTAGTAACCGTTTTGCTTTTATCCTTTCTGGCCCGCTCACCTTATTCAACCAGGTACCCATGATGGTAGGAGTTTTTGTCTCTTTGAAAACCTTGTTTCCACATTTCTGTGGAGGATCGTCACAATTAACCACGGCTTCCACAGCTTGGCATTGTCCTACTAGTGTTCCTTTATTAGTGATCGGTCACATGAACTCATTCATCACTCGAACTGGGATCTGCTTGTTCTTTCCCATTTGTACCAAGGTTCATCCAACCAAAATATTCGCAGTGTTTTTTGATGGCTCTAATACTCACAACTTGCCTGCTCCACAGTCTTCATCCACACATGCCCACAGAACTGCTTCGGACTTTGGTGGAATCTGCTGACGGTGACTTACACTTACATTCCTGACCTGAGGACGTTCATACCCAGTGCTTAGGGGTATCTCCATATTCTGGCACGTCAGAATTATTTTCTTCAGATCTAGAGAAAGACCATGGGCTAGCATAAAATCCACACCAATTATTACCTCGTCCATTATTCCAGCCACTAAGAAGGTGTGAATTACTTCTAGCATTCCAATCTGAACCTTAGTCTCCAATTTTCCGGAAATCACAGCTTCCTCTCCTGTAGCTGTTCGTAGTTTACAACAACTCAGCGGTTCAACGTTATCTCCTGCGAGGTCTGATCTAATAATGGAATGTGTTGCGCCCGTGTCCACAGTTAAGACCACCGATCGTCCATTTACAGTCCCGTTTACAATTAAGTTATTGTTTTTACGATGTATTTGTGAAACCGAGACAGTGGGGCAGCCAGTTGCAGGAACCAGCTTACGCCCCTTTGAGCTGGTCCGTTTTCGTTTAACGATTGTTTCTCTTCTCTACATTTTCGTTTTCCTAAAAGCCTCATTACAATTCCGTGCAAAGTGTCCTGCTTTTCCACAGCTGTAACATTTTACTTCAGAGCCTTTGTGTAAGGTTGATACCATTCGAGAAATAGTCTGGATAAGATCCTTCATGGTTCTCTCCAGAGATTCACTGATTAGTCTGTGCCGTGGTCTTGAACTGTAGTTTAAAAATTTTAAACGGTACAGTTCCGTCAAACGTTGGTGCTTTAAACTTCGCTGCACTAACAGCTGTAACTAGTCCACTGGACTGGATCTCTCGCATATGATTATCCAACCGCAATATTTCTGATCCTACTTTTGTGTAATTTTGGGTATCTTTGTTTAATTCACCCTCCATTTGATCTTGCCTCGCCTGCAGTGTGGCAGAATTCGTTTCGATGCGCAATAGTTGGTCCTGCATTTGTGAAGTGTGTTGTACTAGGTGCTTTTCCACGCGTTGTGCCAGTTGCTCCTCCATGCGTGAGGACTGCTCTGCCATCTGATCCTTCATACGTGAGGACTGCTCCACCATCTGATCCTCCATGCATGAAGCCTGCTGCACCAGTTGATCCTCCATACGTGAGGACTGCTGCGCCAGTTGACCCTCCATGCGTGAGGACTGCTGCGCTATTGCCGCTAAAAGCACATTCAACGTCAAATGCTGACTGCGGCTCTACCAACTGCTCCTCGACTTTCTATGACGCTCCTAAAGCATCATAACAAAATTCATGTTCTTCAACATCGATGCCCTCACTCTCCATTGCTTTACGCAACCGTGTTTGTAGGTCTGCTTTATACCCTGTCACAGGCAATCTTCGAGACTCCAACTTTTCTCTTAGCTGGGGTATTTTTAGATCAATAAACTTTACCATAATTTAGGATTATTCTACAATCCCACTTCTGACACCAATTGTTACGTAAATTTTATATTTGACGTTTTTTACTCTAGGTCCGATCTCTAGATTGCAAATAATCCAATAAAACTCAAAAAGTTTAGTTGTACCTAATTTTACAGATTTATTATTTACACTTATTATTTGCTACGCTTATTATTTAGCACGGGTCAGTTTGCTTGTAAGATGGCACGATGTATTTCGTTCAATAATCAAATTCGAACTGTCCTCGCTGCGACGACTTGCGGCCTATTTATATGCGAGCTGACACTTGGGTGGAAGGTTTTTGAACTATCTAGTAAATTGTTGTTCTTTCTATTTCGCGATAGATGTCCGTTCATTGCATGCATGCTGTCGAAGATTCTCGAACTACCTATCTCTTTTTATCTCGCGATAGATGTCGCGTTCATTGCATGCAAACTGTCGAAAAATTTCGAAATATCTATCTTTTTCTATCTCGCGATTGATATCGCGTTCATTGCATGTATGCTGTCGAAGATTCTCCAACTATCTATTTCTTTTTATCTTGAGTTCATTGCTTGCATGCTTTTACTATTCACGATTACTTACGATGTGTTTTCTAGTGTTTTCGTGAAACTTGTATTGTAAATTCGTCACAGTATTTTAATAAGATCGTCTCTATGAAAAAGAAGATTTTCTTATTGAATTTGTATTTTAATATCTGTCTTTAATAGGTATTTAATATTTGCCTTTTTAAATTTTAATTATTTTTTCTGTATGGTTTTAATAAGTTTCCAAGAAAGAAGTTCTTGGATGAAAAGCATAGAGAAATCTGATTGTTTTTCTTCTATTTTATGTGGTGTTTTGTGTATAAAAAATACTTGGAATTTTTTTATTTAGTATAGTTTGTCGCGGATAATATAAAATAACTGATTATAATAATTAACCGTAACATTACTTCACATACAATTCATCTATATCTTGTAACGAACTTTCTCGTTCTATTGGTTTGCTGAGGTTCGCTCAGTCTCCCAGTGTTCGTTGCAGAAAATTTATTTAATGAAGGAAACCCTCTTGCTTGACTTTCAGTTGTTTAGTTTATTCGAATTCTTTTCGTTGTCTTAACTTATTTTCGTTTCACAATAGTTGTAGTCTGGAATTGTTTTCTTCTCACTCTCACGCACACCACCCAGGCTTTCGGCGGTGGTTATGACGACTTTTGTCGCTTTGTCGCGTTTTAGTTTAACTGATAGATTTCAAACAATGCTTCGTGTTAATATTGGTACTGTACTCTGGGTGGCGGAAGAAGTCCGTGGGTCCGGGGAATCTCGCTACTCTACCTACGCTTTCCCTGCTGGAAGCGACTCTAAGAACCAAGCTCTATTTTTCGATTTTTTTTTACAATACTGCTTCGGGAGTAAAACTTCCCATTAGCAATATGTATACGAGAATGCAGCGCTCACTGTAGTGCTTCCTTGGCCACAGTAAGTTGATTGGAATATTGGGGAAGTGAAACTTCACCACCAATATTTTCCTGACGCGTCCCTAGGAGCGGAGAGCTAGATATTACCTCGGAAGTGAAACATACCATTGGTAATATATATACGAGAATATCCTTTGCGACGACTGTACCAACTTTCCTTACCAAAGAATAAGTGATCAGAGTATTGAGGAAGTGAAACTTACCTCCAATGATTCTGATCGCGAGCCTAGGAGCGGAAAACTAATTATTGCCTCGGAAGTGAAACTTTCCATTGGCAATGTATATTTATAAGAATATTAAACGACAGAACTCTGAGACGAATGACCTGATAGATTACCTGATAGATTCCACGACCTGCGTCCGTACTGTCTGAGTGTTGTTCAACAAAAAGCCCCTGCTTCAACGTTGCATGACCTTTTATCGGTGTTCTCGCCTGAGAGCGAGCGTAACTTCGGGAACATTCCATTATTATCGTCTCTTCTTCACCGTGGTGCGTGTACGCGAAAGTGAGAGCGCCGTTGTGGTTTTCATTTTTACACTTGACCAAAACGGTTAGTATGCCCACATTATTTTGGGTACTTATTTTGTAACAGTTTAATAATTAATTTTTCGCCTAATAATTATTATCTTAACTAGCGGTTAGTTCTTAATAATTAGTGACTTCCATTATTCTAAATCATAGTTAATTTTATGGAGTTTTATTGAAATGAAATAAATTTTACAAAGGAAACTAAAATTTGGTTTGAATTCATGGTAAGGAACAAAATAGATGAAAGAAATAAATGAATTAAATTAAATGTCGAAGCCGGCAGGGTCGAGTGTGTGTAAGGGTAAAATTCATAGTGAATTTTGCCCTTACAATCTCATGGTATCATTGCGAACATTGTAAATTCACATTTATTCTATGATATGCAAATAGTTAACATCTCCAGGAACTATTTCGTTCCGAGGAACTATGTATTTAGCTCTTAGAACTATTTCGATCCAGGGATCCCTGTTGTGACACGTGCATCACCTTTTTGTTGTTTCTAAGCCTATATATGAGCCTATTTATAAACCTATTCTTGAATGTTTCATGTTATTAATTCTGTTGAAATAATATGTTAATACAGTGGAACCTCGATATACGACATTAATCCGTTCCGGATGTTTGGACTTATACCGAATAGGACGTATACCAAACCAACCTTTCCTATAAGAAGTAATGTAAAAATTATTAATCCGTTCTCATGTTAGAAAAAATACTTAGAAAAAAAAAGTTATATTGTGTTACTATTTAAATAATTATTTAAATAACCTTTAAATTTTATTAAAAAATCTTTCCAAAGGACTCTGTGTTTGTCTTCTCCTCAGGATGTCTCTAAAGTATAACATTGTAGCATCGAATACGCATGCCTCCTTCATATTTCTCAACAATCTCTTGTTTCAATTCCATTGTGATTCTAGTCATTTTTTTACTTTTCTGTTTCTTTTCATTTTCCTTATTTAAAAAAAAAGCCCACATGCTCACTTTCGTCGTCGTCGTCAAAAACAGCTGTTTTGGTCTTTTGCTATTCACATATGTGACCTATAGAAGCAAAAAAAATCTCAAATATGTCATAGTGCTACTCTTTCATAGATGGTGCATATAAACAAAAAAAAAATTCCGCATAAATTTAGTCGTATACCGAAATAAAGTCGTATACCAAGTCGTATATTTTTTCGTCAAAACAGGACGTATTCTGAATTCGACATATTCCAAAGCAGACGTATACCGAGGTGCTACTGTATCTTTCAAAAACAAATATTTAAAAATCCCGGGCTCTCGGGACTAGGTAAATGCAATCCCTAAATCCCGGGATTGAAAATATAGCGCGGGATTGCCAACCCTACCTTAATCTTTGTCCGTATACTAGATCTGCTAGTGAGCATTTAAGGTATTCTTTAAACCTGGATCGTAAGTTTAAAAAAGGATCGTAAACCTAGTAATATCCCCGGTAAAAGGTCTGACCAATGCATAAAACCGTTCAAAGATTTTATCGATGTCTTGAGCTGTCGATAGAAATGTTCTATTATGCCTTTTGCTTGCGGATGATGTGTGCATTTTACGAGGTTTGTTTAAAAAGTATCGCGAATTTTGATCTCCCGCGGGTTACGATTTTCAATTTTTTCTGTTTTCTGTTGTTGTTTTTTTGCTTTATGTTGGTACTCATGTCCCTTATTTGTGCTGACAAGTTCGGCCACTTTAAATGTTTAGTTAATTTTTGACAGCTATTTTGCTTGGACGTGTTTTGGCTCGTCTTCGATTTTTGCCAATCATGCCGATTGGGATGATTAAACTTTGGTTACCACGTCATAACCATAAACCCATGATTCGTCATCAGTTATAACCCTCTGGAGCAAATTTTGGTCGTCGCGGACAGAGTTCAACAACAATGTTAATGCGATGCTGTTTTTTGTTGAAATTGACCAATTTTGGTACGAATTTCGCGGCGAACTTCTCTAACGGTGATTCGACGATTGGCCAATACTATTTTCTTCACTTCATCAATGTTTTTGTCTGTTGTTGACGTGCTCGGGCGACGGGCACGCTCTTCGTCGTTCACATCTTCTCGGCCTTCTGGGAACATTTTGACGTTGCTTTGGTCCAAGGTGGCTTCACCATATGCCACAGTCAACATTCGGAATGCGTCCGCGCACCTAATTTTGTTTTTCACACAAAATTTGATACAGATTCTTTCATCCAAAACATTCAAAGTAGCCGAACTTGTCAGCATAAGTGTAACACCAACATAACGCCACAAAAAAAATTAAAAATGGAAATGGAATGGAATGGAATAATGGAATGGTTATGTATGTTATGGATATACATACGTAATTTCATACGTAATCCGCGGGATTTAAAAATTCGCGATACTTTTTGAACAGAGTTCGTATTAACTCGTTTACAACACCGGTTTTCTTAACAAACACCTCGTTATATGGTATGGTATACCAGTGGGCGGACCACGCCCATTTTTTTAGTATATTTTCTTTAAGTTGGTTGACACGGAAATAAAATTTAATCTTAAAATTCCCTCTACAAGCTGAGAAATTGAGCTATAAGCACGGATAAACAGACGGACGGAAATGGCTAAAATGACTCAGGAGGTGATTCTGAGCCAGAATATATATATATTTTACTGTACCTACCACGCCTTCTTTAATGGGTTACAAAAGGAATAACACAGTGAATATACCCTCATCCCCTTGAGTGTAGGGTATAAAAACAAAAACCTCTTCCTCATTCCCACTAGTGGTTGATCGGCCTACTAGCGGTTCAAGCATACTCCTTTCGATTCCACTAATAAAATTATCATATTGTATTCGACATATTTCGTGTGCATGAAGTCATTAAATGCTTTTGTGTTCATTCGTTGTCATTCATTGTCATTAATTTTCTTTCGAATCAAAAAAGCAACGAATCATTTTTATTTTACTGCCGCGTCGTGTCGTGTTTTCAGAAACGGTTTTGACAGTCATGGTTGGAAAAAAGACGAATACGGTCTTTTTAAGCAACGAATTACAGGTAACCCTCCTATAACACATTATTTTACAACACGGTTTCACTCTAACACGAAAAGAAAAATTTCCCAAAACCCTCTTATAACACTGTACTTCTACAACACGATAACGAGATTTTTGTTTAAAATTATTTAGAAAATTACATTATGCACTATGAACACACAATATATGGGAATAACCGAAATTTTACTGCTTTTTTCGGGAAATACCCGAAATTTTTCTGAATAAACTATGCTGGAAGTATTTTATTTACCTATTAAACTTGAGTACATATTTTGTGATGCAAGAGTTCATTTCGTGGATAGCAATTAACATTATTTTTTTTATTCTTCAAGTAAAGATTACTTATTACTTATCACCATATGCTACAATTCACAACGAGCTTGTAAGCGCAAGCAAGCAAAGCCAACTTACAGATTTTTTTAAACGGACAGAAGGTGCACAAAATCTAGAAGAAAGTTCAAAAAGTGAAGCTAATATTGTTCAACCAAACGTTCTCGTTTAATTGTACTGAGCAGCGATAACGAAGAAATTTAGTAAATTAAGTTTATATTAAATTAAATTAAATGTATATTTTTGTTTTGTTTCGTAATAAACATGAAGTTACTTATATAATATATAAAAAAAAATCTTTTTAATAGCTTTTGGAACATAACCCCCTTTTTTGTACTGGCTTCTAGTCTCATATAACACGGTTTCGCACAACACGGTACTTTGTAGGAACGTATCTACCGTGTTATAGGAGGGATACCTGTAGTTAGTTTAGGAGGCGCTCATTAGACAAATACAAAACTCTCAAAACCGCTATGATTTGACAAATTTCGAAAGTGAAAAGACACAAAAATGAGAGTTGGAACAAAAACCCAAAATTCCGAAAACGACAAAAATCGATGGTACATAATCCTTAAATTACAGAACGATTGTACACAACAATTGTGCAACGGTTATAATATTATCTCCCATAAATATCAAATATTTCGGGATTTTTAACACCTACTCCTCTGAATCTAGAATGCCTTTGTGTGAACGGCCAGTAGCAATTACTCGGTTACCAGGAATTCCAACATTTATTCCGTTACCAAAGTTTTTCTGCGTTTATAGCAGTGGCGTATTTGTGGGATGGGTCTAGATTCCTCTTGAAAGAAGTAATGGAAAGAAAATCATGGAGTGTTTCGTAAAAAACTTACATTTTAGCTTTTCCCCCTAAATTTTCCCTATATATGTATTCATTAAGGCTCGTTTACACAGTGCAAGCTGCTGCCTGGCCAGTAGACAGCTACTAGGCTTGTCAAATTCCTAGGCAGAAGCTCGGCTCGCCTTTGCTGTCTACACGACACCTAGCTACTGCCTAGTCCTAGTCGAGTCGCGATGTCGAGTGAACTTGTTTTAATAAAAAAAACGGTGATACGCTCTATGACAACAATATTATGTTAGGAATTGGAAAATATCTATAACCATAGCCAATATCGAAAAAAAAGAGGCTTTTCTAATATCTCTATTTCGATAGTTTTTATCGAAACAATTCCACAGGTTTTCTTGGTCTCTGTAAAGTTTCATGAATGAAATATTATTGTCAGAAGACCATCTATCCGCAGCCATTTCAAACGATTCGGCGCAGTAAAAAAAAAAACACGTGTTTCACGAACAGCTGTCCGGCTGGCCCTGACGAGCTATTGCCGAACGCGTCCAAACGATGCGAGCGAAGGCCGAGCCGCAGTCATGTGCGCGTTGCTGCCGGGCGAGCAGGCGAGTGAAAACAAAAAATGTTGAAGTAACTCGGATGCGAGCTACTAACCAACTCACACGTACGAGTTACTCGTAAGTTACGTCCAAAGGTTGCGAGTTACTGCAATGCAGCTACTCGGAAGGCTGACTCGTACGCTAGCTCGCACTGTGTAAACCAGGCATTAGTTTTTGCATTTATTTTTTCCTTTTTCCCTCTAAGAAATCCTATTTTGTGGAAAGGAACGCTCTTTTTCCTTTAAAGTTTCTTTAAGGTTTTCAGCTTTTTGGAATATTGTTCACCTGATATATTTGATATTTTACCTTTTGATTCATTTTAAATATGGACATGGATTTCATTCATTCCATTTATTTCATAACGTGATTTTAAATCGTTTTTTACTTCTTTTATTTACAATATTTTATTATCGTTACTTAAAAATATAAGAACTTATTTACAATATTGTTTTGGCACACTTTATAACGCCACATCAGTATAACACCGGCAATAGCTCTTCAGCATTATTTATCAATTGGTCATATTTTTAATATTTTCTCTAGCATAAGTCCAATATCTAAATATTTATTATTACTATTATTATTTTTCTTTAATTATTTACTTTATTTTAATGTTTTTATTTCTTTTTTCTTTATCTTAACCGTTTTATCTAACTGTCGGTTGAATGTTAAAAAAATTAATAAAAATTTAATTTAAATAAAATTAAATAAAAAAAATAAAATCGAATAAAAAATTAATAAATAAAACTTTAAAAAACAAATTAATAAAATAAACAAAAATTACATAATTAAAAAACCCGAAAACAAAACTACAAAAACCTTAAAAATCAAAATATTCATTAAAAATATTTAAAATCAAAAAAAAATTGCAAACTAAAATTTCCAAAAAAATATAATAACAAAAAATTTATTAACGAAAACAACAACAACATAAATGCCAACAGCTATCAAAAGATCACCTCACCAAAAGGACCAACGGACTACCGAAGAAATGCGTAAACTGATCGAAAGGTAAAGTATTTCGCAGATATTAATAATATATCTATTATTAATATATAGATATTAATAATATTTATTAATAAAGTTATTAATAATAACATTAGTTTACAGCCTTTCGAAAATTGTATCCTCTAAAAAAAAAGTAAAAGATCTTTAAGTAAAATTGTGCGCATATTCCGAATATGATCTAATTTTTTTTATCTGCTTTATTTTTCGAAATATCGACAAAAAACGTTCTTTTTGCATCTCCTAGATTTAGATAAAAATAACTAATCGTAAGTCGTTAATTTTTTATTTTTTTTTAAAAACCTGTTGAAGAATTACAGGCAATTTCAAGACTAATTTTGTAAAAATTTTAGGGTTCCGAAAACGTTTTTTTTATATCGCTCAATTCATATCCTTCACCAAAGATAACAATTTTTCGATCCTCACTAATGAATATCTTTTTTCATCTAAGTTCGAAACAATAAATATCGCTCACGTTCAAAATATTTTTCATCTTCAATAATAAATATTACTCGGGATTAAAAAAAATTCTCATCTTCGCATCGTTTCGATCGGAGAAGATGAAAATTTTTTTTTTGGCCAAATAACGAACGCGAGGGATGAAATTCCGTTTCTGGCGAAAAGCGAGCGCAAGAGATGAAAAAAGGTGATCGAAAAAACTTTGCGCAGGCAAAAGTAGCCTGCAGATGTTGTTGTTGAATTGAAAGTAATTTTGGTGTAGCGTGGTTTTTAGTGTGTTTGTGAGTTGTGTAGAAAAGTCTCTGTCTTTTGTTTTCTCAAGTATTGTTTCGTGTAGAGTATTCACTGTATTTACCGTGCCGATTTGTAATTGATTAATGATCGCGCTACCGAAAATACACAAACCTGACACTCCAATGAGACATATAATCAATTACAAATCGGCACCGGGATACAAACTATAAAAATACTTAAAGACGATACTAACAGACACCTTGGAACTATCCAACAAACACACTGTAGCCAACACCACGCAACTAATCGAAAAGCTATCCACCGTAAAAATTACAAAGGACACAAGATTGGTGTTATTCGATATCAAGGACCTTAACCGATTGATATCGGTAACAGAGACAGTGAATACTCTACACGAAACAATACTTGAGAAAACAAAAGACAGAGACTTTTCTGCACAAGTCACAAACACACTAAAAACCACACTGCACCAAAATTACTTTCAATTCAACAACAACATCTACAGACAAACGAACGGACTAGGAATGGGAAACCCAACCTCAGCAATCCTCATGGAAGTATTTATGCAGAAACTAGAAAAACGATATATGAACGAACTAAAGACAAGGCTAGTCGTAACGTTCTACGATACGTAACGTTACGATACGTAACGTAACGTTCTACGATACTTAACGTTCGAGATACGTCGACGACATTTTTTGTGTAATAAATGCAAACAACGAAGAAGAGATTTTGGAGTACCTTAACGAACAACACAAAAAAGAAGAAGGAAAAATAAATTATCTAGACATGACGGTAAAAATAAACAAAAGCATCAATAAAATTAAGTACGAAATATACAGGAAACCTGCAGCCATAGACACAATAATACATAACACATCAAACCATCCGCAACAACATAAAAACGCCGCAATTAGACAATTAATAACCAGACTAAAACGAACACCTCTAACGGAGGAAGCCTACAACAAGCAACTGAACACAATATACACCATAGATGAAAACAACGGATACGGAGAAGATCTTGTACGTATAGATAAGATCAGAAGGAACTTCATAACAACCAAAAACCGCGATAAAGAAAATGACGAAAAAACCTGGACGACGTTGACATATGTACACGGGAATATCGACATATAAAATAGCTAAATTTTTCAAAAAATACAACATTAACATAACATTCAAAACAAGAAACAACCTGGGAAAAATAATACAAAGCAACACAAATGAGGTGGACCCACTAAATAAACAGGGCGTATACAACCTGACTTGTGCATGCCAACACAGCTACATTGGACAACCAGGACGTAAGATAAAAACTAGATTCCGATAACACATACGGGACTATAACAAGAAAATACGGAAACCCAGCGCAACACCGGAATCGAATTTCACAAACCACATGTTTAGCAATAAGTGCACCCCCAAAGCACATTAGGAAGACAGTGAAACTACTGCATATACAACACAAAGGACGATGTCTGAACGTACTAGAAAACATGGAAATATACAAACAAAAAACATTTGAAAACATAATATGTATGTAATATGTAAGTAATATGTACAATACAGTGTACAAGTGCACTTGTAATATGCGACATGGACTTATCAAATCCTATTTTTAGGCTGGTGTGCCATAGATTGTACAAATAAATCTGCACGGTATACAGGGTGTGGCGTAAGTAGTGGATAACCCGGTGTGTACTTTTAGGGGCTACCCCGTCTCATAAAAATGATATTAAAAAACTATTTACAAACTACTCTAAGAGCTATACCACTTTAAAAAAAAACATTTTTCCTACCTATGATCTCATTATTGGGCGCTACAACCACAAATTTGAGAATTAGCAGTCGATTTTATAAAAAAAATATCCCTGAATGTTGGGCCTTTTCCATGCGCACAATTTATGACTGTTTCTGGTTTTCTTCCAAAAAAGCTTAAAAACAAAAATTTGGTTTCTGTTTTTTAATGGCTAAGTTTATTCCTAAAGCTTGTGGAATAGAAATGTATGCAACCTAAGTGGTTCACAACTTTAAAAATATGCCTACTTTATGCAGTTTTCAAAATGGGTATAACGATATAAAAAAAAATGGGTATCTTATACTTTTATTAAGAAAGTTATTGCTGGTTATTCATCAAGAGCCCTTCTCTGACTTAGAACAAAAAGTTAAAAATTAAATTGAACTTTATCACGATTATGGGAGAATAAATAGGTAAAGGTATCGGTAAAAAAATTTAGCACGAATATCACAGATAGACACATTTACATCATGATGATATCATATTGATTCAGAAAATCATCTCATCGGCGCGTTGCTTATGATGGGCATAATTGTAGCACGTATGCTTCAAATTGTGATGACATTAAATGTAGGCAATATGTGTACAATATGATCTACATGAAATGTTCTCATTTTTTTTCAAAAATTAATTTTGAACCTGTCAAAATGCCTAGCGTATATGTAAGTAAAATTCCATAGACAAATATACAGAGGCCATAGGCAGGAGCATAGAGTACTGGCTTGCGGCCTTAACAATCGCAGGTTCAATTCCCGGTTTGGGAAAAAAGTTTTTTTTTTATTTTACTTATTTGTTTTTATTTTATTATTAATGTTGATCATCATTACTGCTCCACATTATAATTTAAACCTTATTATCTATGATTTTTTATTTAGTTCGTATTTCAAAATTTTACCTATAATTAGCGTCGTTCATGGCGTCGTCGTGATTTGAACCTCTGCTCCTTTGCTCCCAAACCAAGCACACATCCCTCTAGGCTACGGACTGCTTTTGTTCCCAAAATCTTTTTAGTTAGTTTTTTGATTCTTTACCGGGAAAACTTGTCTATCTGACAATCATGAAATGATATCAAATGTATTTCACGTGGATATATTTTCGTGTAATATCATTCCTTGATATCAACGTGAGTTTTAAATGATTGAAACATATCACGCATTAAAATACCTCATATTGATGTCTATATGTCTTTAAATATGCTGCGTCTGTGACAAATGAGCTGAAAACATATCTTGCTATCAAAATGATTTCATTTTGTAGGAAAAATTGAGATATCATGTTATGATTATCATGCTTGTCTATCTGGGATTCTTTGTCATCATAGACTGTTTATTATTGAAAATTGAAAAAATCTGACCGGTGCCACGCCTACTTTTAATAGCAAATAGGATTTTTCTCGTGATTATAGTCCAATTTCTCGGTTCGTAGAGGGAATTTGAGGCAAATTTTTATTCCCGAGCTCACCGTCTCAAACTAAAATGTACTCCCAAAAAGCGTGGTCCGCCCACTGGTGACAAAAGATACGATTACAGGAGAACGGGTAGGAGCATCGTCATGAAATTAGGCCCGAATATTTTATCCCATGATGTCGAAAATGTAGAAAATTTTCAATACCAAACAAATGAACAAATGAAATGATGACGGAGAATATTCGTGCCAAAATCATACCGCTACCTTTATTTGTTCTCCCGTAATCGTGATAAAGTTATGTTTAACTTTTTTGTCTTATACCGAGAGGGGCTCTTGATGAATAACTAGCAATAACTTAATAATT
Organism: Conops quadrifasciatus; assembly: GCA_949752815.1. Taxonomy (NCBI): domain Eukaryota; kingdom Metazoa; phylum Arthropoda; class Insecta; order Diptera; family Conopidae; genus Conops; species Conops quadrifasciatus. Next base: position 22,374,333 of record OX457077.1, on the reverse strand, counting down.
TTTTATTAAAAGTATGAGATGTTATACCCATTTTGAAAACTGCATAAAGTAGGCATATTTTGAAAATTGTGGGCCACTTAGGTTGCATACATTTTTATTCCACCCAAAGCTTTCAAACTTAGCCATCAAAAACCAAATTTTTTTTTTTTAAACTTTTTTGGAAAAAGCAGAAACAGCTGGTCATAAATTGTGCTGCTTATGGGAAAGGCCCAACATTTAGGGATATTTTTTTTATGAAATCCACTGATAGTTCTCAAATTAGTGGTTGTAGTGCCCAATAAGACTGCGGGAAATAACGCCCAAAAGAAAAAAAGCCCATTGTGGGCTTTATTTCATTTTGTAAAAATGGGCGTTATTTATAAAAAAATGAAATAAGACCCACTTTGGGCTTTATTTCATTTCAAGAAATTTTCAAATTTTTCCGAAAAATGAAATAAAGCCCAAAAAAAATTAAATAAGGCCCATTTTTTCGATGAATTCTGAAATGTGTTGGCTACGAAGCAGCTGTTGGACTTAATGGACGGGTTAATATATAACTACTCTTCAGCAAGGGGATGCACAGAGCCAAAACACCACATACAATAGAACAAAAACAAGCAGATTTCTCTATGCTTTTCATCCAAGAAGGAAGCCTTATTAAAACCATAGAGAAAATCTGATTAATTTAAAATTTAAAAAGAAAGTCATATTAAAATACTAATTCAATAAGAAAATCTTATTGTTTTTCATAAAGACGATCTTATTAAAATACATATTCAATAAGAAAATCTTATTGTTTTCATAAGGACGATCTTATTAAAATACATATTCGATAAGAACATCTTATTGTTTTCAAAGAGACGATCTTATTAAAATACATATTCAATAAGAAAATCGTATTCTTTTCCAGTCTTATAAAAATAAAAATATTTTTTCATGTTTTTTAATTTCATTTTATTCATAAAAGATTTCAAGAATATTAATCACAAAATTTCATGGTTCAAGCCTGAAAAGTAATATGGTATTATTTGTTATTTGTTTGCAAAGTATTGTTTTTATAAAGACGGAAAGTACTCACAACTGAGAAGATAAATCGTCCATTATAAACAACGCCAATGTAAAAAAAATTAATACGAATTATAGATCTGAAGTAAACCTGACAGAAAAAATATTACTCTCAAAGTTCCGGCCAGACAGACGATATTTTATAAGTGTTTCTTATTAAAAGAAGTATATACAGTAGAATCTCAGAAAGATGAACGAATAAAAAACTTGGCTAGTTCATATTTTCGAAATGTTCATCTTTTTGAGTAGTAAAATGTTAGTTCAAGATTTTCATATATTGCACATATGTACAAACAATATACATATACATATACATACATATATACATATATAGTATGAAGAAAAAACAATTCAGGGAAACAAAATTTCAATAATTAAAGAAATATAAATATGTATACAGATACATAGTTCACATATGTAATATACACGAAATTTAGTCAGTTTTTATACCCTACACCCGAAGGGATGAGGGTATATTCACTTTTTTCTTCCGTTTGTAACGCATTCAAGGAGGCGTGGCAGGTATAGAAAAGTATATATATTCTGGCTCAGAATCACCTCCTGATTCGATTTAGCCATGTCCGTCCGTCTGTCTGTCTGTCCGTCCGTCTGTGGAAATCACGATTACAGGAGAACGAATAGAGGTATCGTCATGAAATTTGGCACCAATATTCTCTGTTATCCTACGCTGTTTGGTATTGAAAATGGGAAAAATCGGATTTGGACAAAAAAAAAATCGGACACTGGAAAACCAGTGCCACGCCTACTTTTTATAGAAAATATGCACTCATCCGTGCTTTTAGCTCAATTTCTTGGCTTGTAGACCGAATTTTCAGCTAAAATATTATTTCCGAGTCCACCATATTAGACTAAAATATATTCTCAAAAATGGGCGTGACACGCCCACTTATATACTATACCATATAATGAGGTGTTTGGTAGGAAAAGCGGTGTTGCAGATGAGTTATTAGATCAAAATTTTCTCCCTGTAAATTTTAAAAAAGTAGGTGTCACCCGCCCACTTTTTATCACTTCGTCAGATGCGGGTGTGGGGTATATGAGCTTCGGCCAGGCCGAAGATAACGCTCTTACTTGTTTTTTTTTTAAATTATGAATTTTTGTTTGCTGCCCAGCAGAAAGTTGCTTGTATATGGCCTTCTCTCTTAAATTCCGCAGACTTAAAATTGTAGAGACCTCCGCTTCACTTTGCTCTGCAAATTTTAGGCATGTATTGATGGCTGAAATCGCTTCTGCTGGTTTTACTACATCGGCACCAGCTTTTTCGGTTGCACTTCCTCTATACAGATGCAAGGTCCTCTATACAATACACAATACACACTGTGGTAAAACGTAGCGGTTAAGTACCGTTTTCAAATTGAATGTTTATGTACATTTAGAATATAGCGTTCATGTTTTTGAGTACCAAAAATTCTGCCCGTTCATCTTTTAGAGTACTGCAAGGTTAAAAATATTCCGTTCATCATTCTGGGTAGTTCAACTTATAGAACCGTTCAACTTTTAGAGATTCTACTGTAATAAGAATTATTCATACTTTCATACAGACTTGTTTATTTCATGAGTTTTTGACGTTTTGAAGTTATGAAAAATATGATTTTCTTATTAAAATCACGAAATTTATAAGATTAACTTTTTGTTTCAAGACAATAAGATTTTCTTTATAAAAATAATAAGATTCCTCTATGAAAAAAGCATATTATTTGTAAGTTTCAATAAGATTTCATAGTAAAATCGCTCAATAAGGAGATCTTATTATTTTTATGTGGTACTATTTTTCTTCGTGTGGTTTTTCTGGCTAAGGGTTTTAATTCCTACTCCGGCCAAAGGCCGTCACGCAGAAAGACCCTGGATAGAGAAAAACTTTTCAGCAAAGATGATGGTTTTAATCCCTGCCCTGGCCGAAGGCCGGCAAGCAGAAGGACCCTGGATAGAGGAAGACTTTTCGGTAAGGAGATGGTTTTGTTGGCTGAGGGTTATAATTCCTGCCCCGGCGAAGGCCGGCAGGCAAAAGGACCCCGGATAGAGGAAGACTTTTCAGCAAGTAGATGGTTTTGTCGGCTGAGGGTTTTAATCAACATCAATCAATCAAATCTTTTGTTTCTTACATGTAAAGGCCTAAAATATTTGCAAAAATTCTCTATACATATGTTATATAAAGGAAAAAATTTATCTTATTTAGAAAAAGTTTCCCAACTGATTGTATTTTCCAAAAATATTAAATAAATTTAAGTTTTTGCCGGCTTCATGCAATTGCACGTGTAGTTCCCAACTAATTCTTATAAACTTATGTTGAAATGTTTTGTTGGGAAATTAGCTGTTTTCTAAAAAGGTGTCTATAGAATCAAACGAAAAATAACCGAGTTACGGTTAGTTACCTTTATCTAAGTTTAAAAGATGAAAAAATAACGGTTTTTTACTGACATGTATCTTAAAAATGAAAGCTAATAAAAGAAAATTGTATCATATGAGCCGTTTTCTTACACCACGTCTAAGAAAAATTCAGGTAGTGATAAGTAACTTTTATTCCGGCTTTTATCTTTATATTGTGACAAATTTCCAATAGAAGTTTCACGATAACACATTGTGAGTAATCATGACTAGTAAAAGCATGCAAGTGTGACGAATTTACAATCGAAGGTTCACGATAACACATCGTGAGTAATCGTGAATATTAAAAGCATGCACGCAATGAACGCGCCATCTAGCGCGAGGTAGAAAGAAATAGATAGTTCGATAATCTTCGACAGCATGCATGCAATGAACACGACATCTATCGCGAGATAGAGAGAAAAGAGAGATCGACAATTTACTAGATAGTTCCAGAACCTCCCACCAGAGTGTCAGCTGGCATATAAATAAGCCGCAGATGGCGCAGCAAGACAGTTCGCACTTGGTTGTTGAACAAGAAACATCGTGCCTTCTAACAAGCAAACTGACCAGTGTTGTAATAATAAGTGTAGAAAGTAATAAGTGTAGAAAGTAATAAGTGTAGAAAATAATAAGTGTAAATAATAACAGCTGGTGTCAGAAGTCGGATTGTAGAATAATCCTAAATCATGGTAGTTCAAGTTTATTGACCTGAGAATACCCCAGCTAAGAGAATAGTTGGAGTGGACAGATGGCGGAGCAGTCCTCACGCATGGAGGAGCAACTGGCACAACGCGTGGAAAAGCAGCTAATAAAACACACTTCACAACTGCAGGACCAACTATCGCGCATCGAAGGCAATTCTGCCAGATTGCAGGTGAGGAAGGATCAAATGGAGGACGAATTACAAAAAGTTACCCAACATTGCACAAAATTAGAATCAGAAATATTGCAGTTGCATAGTCATGTGCGAGAGATACAGTCCAGTGGACCAGTTACAGCTGTTAGTGCAAAGAAGTTGAAAGCACTAAAGTTTGACGGAACTGTACCGTTAAAAATTTTTAAACTACAGTTCGAGACCACAGCACAGACCAATCACTGGGCTACGGCAGACAAAGTGGCAGCTTTGGTGGTGTCATTGAAGGGCTCCGCCGCTGAGGTTTTGCAGTTCCTGAAATTAAACGTGGTAGCTATGACGCGTTAATGGCAGCAATTGAACGGCGATATGGTAGCGACCATAGAAAACAAATGTTCCAGATGGAGCTGATGAATCGTTACCAAAAAGCGAACGAGCCGGTACAAGAATATGCGCCGGAGATAGAGCGGCTCGCGCATTTGGCCAACGCAGACGCACCAGCGAAAGTGATAGAATTTCTTAAAATTCAGGCGTTCATGAATGGAATACGAGATGCGGATACCAAACGCGCAGTCTATTCCATGCCAAAGAAGACGATTGCCGAAACAGTGTCATTTGCTTTTAACGCAGGAAACAGCAAGCCTTCTAAGCAAACCAACACACGTTCATAGGCTGGAAGTGGGGCCAAGTGAATCCCTGGAGAAAACCGTGAGGATCTTATCCAGACTATTTCTCAAATGGTACCAACCTGACGCAAAGAATCCGAAGTAAAATGTTACGGTTGTGGAAAAGCAGGACACTTTGCACGGAATTGTAAAGAGGCTTTTAGGAAAAACGAACACGCAAAGAAGAGAAGCGCCGAAAATGCCCCACTGTCTCGGTTTCACAAATACATCGTAGAAACAATAACTTAACTGTAAACGGGACTGTAAGTGGACGATCGCTGGGCTTAACTCTAGACACGGGCGCAATACATTCCATTATTAGATCAGACCTCGCAGGAGACAACGTTGAATCGCTGAGTTGTTGTAAACTACGAAAAGCTACAGGAGAGGAAGCTGTGATTTCCGGAAAATTGGAGACTAAGGTTCAGATTGGAATGCTAGAAGTAATTCTTATTCAGCCACACCTTCTTAGTGGCTGGAATAATGGACGAGGTAATAATTGGCGTGGATTTTATGCTAGCCCATGGTCTTTCTCTAGATCTGAAGAAAATAATTCTGACGTGCCAGAATATGGAGATACCCCTAAGCACTGGGTATGAACGGCCTCAGGTCAGGAATGTAAGTGTAAGTCACTGTCATTCCACCAAAGTCCGAAGCAGTGCTGTGGGCACGTGTGGATGGAGACTGTGGAGCAGGCAAGCTGTGGGTAGTAGAGCCATCAGAAAGCACTGCGAATATTTTGGTTGGACGAACCTTGGTACAAACGGCAAAGAACAAGCAGATCCCAGTTCGAGTGATGAACGAGTTTAGGTCACTGATCACTCTTGATAAAGGAGCAATAGTAGGACAATGCCAAGCTGTGGAAGCCGTAGTTAATTGTGACGATCCTTCACAGAAATGCGAAAACAAGGTTCTGAAAGAGACAAAAACTTCTACCAGAAAGGGTAAAAGCAAAACGGTTACAAAAAAAGTATAGCTCCATATTTGCTAACGATGGCAATAAATTTGGAAGAACTGCCATCGTACAACATCGGATAGACACTGGCGATGTAAGACCTATTCGGCAAGCTCCACGCAGAGTCCCACTGGCAAAACGAGAAGAGGCGGAACAGATAATCGACGAGATGCAGAAAGGTGGAATTATTGAACCATCGACAAGCCCATGGAGTTTACCGGTTGTGTTAGTTAAAACGAAAGATGGAAGCACCCGGTTTTGCGTTGACTATCAGAAGCTGAACGATGTCACTAAAAAGGACAGCTATCCACTGCCTCGAATAGATGACACCTTGGACACATTATCCGGTGCGAAATGGTTTTCAACGCTGGATTTGCAAAGTGGTTATTGGCAAGTACAAAATGAGAAAACCGATCGCGAGAAAACTGTTTTTAGCATTGGGGATGGATTGTGGCAATTCTCTGTAATGCCATTTGGATTATGCAACGCTCCAGCAACTTTTGAGCGTTTAATGGAACACGTATTGAAAGCACTGGAAAACAGGTCTGGTGTATCTTGATGACATTATTGTCATGGGCCAGAGTTTTGATGACCACCTCAAAAACTTAGAAGAAGTCTTTCAACGGAATTTCTTCTGCTGCATTACGGTTGAATCCAAAGAACTGCAATTTATTTAAAACCGAAGTAACATATTTGGACCACAAAATTAATACTGGAGGAATTCACACAGAAAAAGACAAAATAAAATCGGTAAGAGATTGGCCTCTTACGTGAAGTGCGAAGCTTCCTTGGACTCTGTACGTATTACCGACGCTTTGTACCCGGATTTGCCAATGTTAAAAGAAGCTTACACAATTTGACAAAGAAAAACTGCAAATTTGTGTGGAAAGAGGAAGAAGGGAATGCCTTTCAGCAGTTAAAGGAATTGCTTTGTACAGCTCCAATGTTGGCTTATCCAGTTCCTGGCGAAAAGTTAGTTCTGGACACAGATGCTAGTGCACATGGAATAGGAGGTGTACTATAGCAGACTATCGATGGTCAGGAAAAAGTAATTGGGTACTATAGCAGAGTTCCTGGAAAACCGGAAAGGAACTATTGCGTTACAAGGCGAGAACTTTTGGCAGTGGTCGAATGCGTGAAACACTTTCCCAAATACCTGTATGGGCAGCATTTTCTACTGAGGACAGATCAAGCAGCACTCAGATGGTTACTCCAGTTTAAAAATCCGGAAGGGCAGATTGCTCGATGGATAGAAAGGTTGCAGAATTATGATTGCGAAATACAGCATCGGAAAGGTGGACAACATGGAAACGCCGATGCACTATCTCGACGTCCATGTGCATTATAGTGTAAGCATTGCGCAAGGCGTATTGGGTGCAATGGAACAGCTTGAAGTTGATAAACGGAGTACTGCATGGGAAAGTGAGGATGGTAGACACACTCACGACTTGATTGTCCTACGGAAATCTAGAATAGCAGCCGTATTAGAAGAGTTTCACAATGGACCAAGTGGAGGGCATCTCGGCGTTACGAAAACTCTGGAAAAGATTAAGCAACGGTTTTACTGGGTGAATTGCCAAGAATCAGTTGCTGAATGGATTAAAAACTGCGCACAATGCATGGCAGCTAAGATGTAGCGCACAATGCGTTGCAATGGATGTAGCTGGCCTATTTCCTACTAGTGACTCTGGAAACAAATACGTGTTGGTGATTATGGCCAGAGGTATACGCTATACCAAATCAGGAGGCTAAAACTGTGGCCGAAGCTTTTGTTCAGAATTGGGTCACGCGGTTTGGAATACCAATTGAGTTGCATTCAGATCAAATGAGGAACTTTGAGTCTTCTATATTTCAAGAAATGTGCTCACTGTTGGGTGTCAAGAAGACTCGTACGTAAATTTGGAAGCAACGATGAACTTACTGAAACTGGAGGCAGTTACTGGGAAATGCTTCAGTCCGAAATGGATGAAATACACCAACATTTGAAGCAGCGAACACAGCTGATAAGCAATAAAATGAAGGATCGATATGACCGAGCTATGAATTCTGAAGAATTTCATGAAGGCGACTTGATGTTGCTTTACAATCCGCAACGGAAAAAGGGTAAGTCCCCAAAACTGGAAACATCGTGGAAAGGGCCATACAAAGTTATAAAGCGACTAAACTATGTTGTGTGTCGTATACAATCCTACACGCAGATGCGAGGAAAAAAAAAAGTCGTCCATTTGGAGAGACTAGCCCCATTTGGATCAAGGAATTTGGTGTCATCGGGACGATCAGACTTAAGTGGAGAGCAGTGTGACGAATTTACAATACAAGTTTCACGAAAACACTAAAAAACACATCGTCAGTAATCGTGAATAGTAAAAGCATGCAAGCAATGAACGCGAGATAGAAAGAAATAGATAGTTCGAGAATCTTCGACAGCATGCATGCAATGAACACGACATCTATCGTGAGATAGAAAGAAGAGAGAGATCGACAATTTACTAGATAGTTCCAGAACCTTCTACTTAAGTGTCAGCTCGCATATATATAGGCCGCAGATGGCGCAGCAAGACAGTTCGTACTTGGTTGTTGAACAAGAAACACCGTGCCTTTTAACAAGCAAACTGACCAGTGTTGTAATAATAAGTGTAGAAAAGTAATAAGTATAGAAAATAATAAGTGTAAATAATAAGTGTGAGTAATAAATCTTGAAAATTAGAAACAAGTAAACTTTTGGTTTTTTATTGGATTATTTGCAATCGAGAGATCGGACCTAGAGAGTCGAAACGTCAAATATAAAATTTACGTAACAATATTTTCATTCAGTTTACACGACAACCTTTTCAAAATCTATACAATTTTCATAAAACAAAACATTCCATAAGATTTGCATTGCATTCAAAATGCAAACCTGTAAATATCTCGAAATAAAAATGAATTGACTGGCACTACCTTCAAAGAAAACGGCTCATATTCGGATTCTGTGCACAAATTTATAATAAAACTTACTTAATTTCTTGTTTCTAATGTATTTCTAGTGTAATTAACCCGAACACTCGTTAAACAATAAACGATTAGTCAAGAATTATTTAGTAATAAAGCAAGGATTAGTACAAAATGCTTGTTACACAATGAGAAAAATAATATTTGATTGAATCGCTTCATTCTTAAGTTGTTTTAAGCCTTAAACACAGGTTGTTATAATAAGACAGCATTTTAACCAATTTAACAATTAAACAAATTTAACAATTAGACCAATTTAACAATTAAGTTTAAACTAACAGAGCAAATTAGGGTCAGTTTCATAGTGCCGAGTTAACTTTTTATCCGAGTTTAACTCAAACATTTATTTTTACAATTGAAGTTTTAACTAAAGCTTTATCACGCCGATTTTCTGCGGTTAACTCATGGTCAGCAAACAGCTGTGTTTTGTCTAGTTGTCGGTTGTTGATTTGTGTGTTTGTTAGCGAACGAAAAATGTGTATATTTTTTGTATGGGGATGTCATATTACCTAACACATGCACTGTGAAATTGAAACAAAGTTAAATTAGGCTTAACTCAAAGTAATTAGTTTGTTAACCCATTGGTTAATCGGCACTGGGAAACCGGCCTTTAATCACGCTAACAGGTATTACTTGCAGAAATTGTATTTAAAATGACACTTGAAATCCTTACTAACTACAATTGGTTTGTTATTGATTGTTTTTAACAGATATATTGAGATGGTACACCCGATGACATACCATAAAATCGGCTTGGCGCTAATTTATGCTTTGTGAACCCACGTACACTATACCTGAGGTTTTTCTTCATTGTTGTTTTTGTTTTCTGTCAAATTTGTTTGCCAGTAGGTTGTTGTTGTTTTTGTCTGCTCTCCAATGTAGCCAAGTAGATGCAAAGGATTAGAGCTGAGCGATATTTCTCGAATTGTGACTTTGTCACAGATACATAAAACTCACGAGTCACAGTTGCAACGACGATTGCTTCTAAACTATGACACGCCGTCATAGTTTGCTTCTGGAGCAGATATTTTAGTCACAGTTCTGTTCTAATGAGTATTTTCTACTAAACAATGACGATTTGTCATAGTTTGCCTCTGGAGCAAATATTTCAGTCATAGTTCTGTTCTAATTGCCTTTGCCATTGTTTGCCTATGGAGCAGATATTTCAGTCACAGCTCATTTTTTAACTGTTTGAATATTTAGATTCTGTTCATTCTTGGAGCAAAAAGTACATTTAAAATAGGGTTAGGATATACTAGAATTATTTAATTGCAAAGATTTTATGTAGAGGCTTTTATTAAATACTAGATGTACCCGTCCCCGCGTTGCTGTGGCTCATTCTGGTTAATTGGTTAGAAAGCGCGTGTTTCTTCCGACCACAAATGAAATATTCCTCATACAAACGTTGCAACCCGTTTTCACCTATTCAGGGGTTGAATTTTAAAAAATGCCGAAATATGTATTTGATTAATTATACAAAACAGTATTAAGACCAAGTTTCAAGCAAATCTGACCACAAATAAAATATTCCTCATACAAACTTTGCAACCCCTTTTCACCACTTTAGGGTTCGAATTTCGAAATATCCGTTCTTAGTGCTTGTATACATCATAAAGAAAACGTCTTTGCAAAATTTCAGCTTTCTAGGTAAAAGCATTTAGCCTTGGCGTTGATGAGTCAGTCAGGACTTTCATTTTTATATATAGAGATTAATTCATATAAAACTGTCAGAGGGCTTCTTAAAAAATTGTGCATATTTGAATGTTTAAAAATAGATAATTTTAAAAAATGTTGCATTTAATATAAAACGAGATTTTCTTTTAGGGCCAGATTTCTGATCGGTGAACGTTACGTTTTTCCTCAGTTCTGCTTTGTTCATTTTCTTGTTTTTGCTAGTAAACAACAAATTTCGAAACTAACAAAGCAGAACTAACGATAGACGTAACGTTCGTTGACCAGAAATCTGGCCCTTAATATAACAGACTCCTTAAAACTTTAGTTTATTTACAGCCTTATTTCAGATAAGCAAACGGAACGCTTAGCCCACGTTATGCTTTGATATTTGCTTCGAAACGCAGAAAAGCGAATATTTCAAAGCATAACGTGGAATAAGCGTTCCGTTCGCTTATCTGAAAGAAGGCTGCTAGTTTATGTCACGAGTCACAGGTTTTTGTATCTGTGGCAGAGCTGTTACTGTCACTGGTTGGAACTGCTCCACGAAAATCACTATATCGCTCAGCTCTACAAATTCAACGTAATTTTTTTTAAATTACTTTTTAGTAGTAAAAAGTTTGATAAAGTTTAAAAAAAATTAATAATCGGAAATAAAAAACAAATTTTATGACATTTTTAATTAAGAGCCCTGTAATAGTAAATACACAGTGTGTCCATGCAAATGACACTGATGCAGTTTCCCTAGCAAATCTACACTAAATTTCGGCTGATTTTGCCCGATTTTGAGATTCTATCAAAAAAATGCGCGTGTTTCATCTCGTTATATCTGGTTTTCAATGTGATAAACACTTATTGATTTAGGGAGATAGTCAAAATCCCGAAACGACAAAATCCCGAAAAATTTTAAAATCCCGAAACGACAAAATCCCGATGCGACAAAATCCCGAAATGACAAAATCCCGAAAAATAATACCGAAATGAGAAATTCCGAAAATCACGAAATAAAATTTGAAATTAATGAAGAAATGACATTTAAGTCACAATTTCTTCCAAAGCGAAGTACGCGCCTACTTGCTTTTTTTTTACAATGGCCGAAAACCAAAGTTGTAATATCGAGAGAATTTTGTTTTCTGAATGTTATAATCTACAATATACAGAAAACTTCACATGACCGTGAGGATCCTGCTGATTGAGGGTTATAATCCCTGCCGCGGCCGAAGGCCGCCAATACGCGAAAAAACCTGTATGCAAAAAACTTCACATGACCGTGAGGATTTTTCTAAATGAGGGTTGTGATCCCTGCCGCGCCCGAAGGCCGCCAATACGCGAAAAAACCTGTATGCAAAAAACCTCACATTACCGAGAGGGATCTGCTAAAATTTTTTAATAATGTTTTTTTTTAAATTTTTTAATAATAATTTCAGAGAAGTAAAATAAGAGTAATTTTTTATTATTTTTTTGGAATTTGAAATTTTCCACGCCTATATCTCCTAAATTATAAAAGATATCCGCATAATATAGGTACCGTTGTAAAGGTATCTATTTCTAATATCTTTCATTGGTATTTTTGGATACAGGCCGCGTAGGAAGACCCTATATGAAAAAACTTCACGTTATCGAGAGAATTTTGTTGTCTGAGGGTTATGATCCGTGCCTCCTGATAGTGGCTAAATTGAAGTTTGCTAGTGGTTTTAAAATGTTTAAGAGGAGAATACCGAATTGCTAGTTTTGTAATTTCGGGATTTTGTTATTTCGGGATTTTGTCGTTTCGGGATTTTGTCATTTCGGGATTTTGTCGTTTGGGATTTTGTCGTTCGGGATTTTGCCTTTCAGGATTTCGTTACCAACCCATTGATTTATTGATATCAATTTATTCTTTTCTTTCTTTTTTCTCCATACTAACACATAACGTTACTGTAGTCTCAGACAGTAAGTTTGGCCTTCATGTTTGCATGCTCTAATAATTCAATGAAGACCAAAATATATAGAGCCCGTCAATACGATAGATTTGTGACCGAATCTGTTGCTATTTGTACATGCAATATACATATGTATGTATCACATTTGGTGATATTTACATGTTATTTGCTAAATAATACCATAGTTCCAGCTGTCGACATGTCAAAGAGTTGAAAGTTCGACTTCACTGTGGATTTTTTGCTTCTGGCCGTATTCACGTAAAAGCATATGATTTTACAATTGAGGACATACGAGTATGTACTTGAAAGTTGACAGTTTGGCGGGCTCTGTTCGCATTGGGCTTAACATTTTCAATTTTATCATTTTTTTCTTCCATTAGTTTACTGTCGGAACATGTTCGCCGTTGTGAATGAACTGCTAGCGATCGTGTGTTGGCACATTTACCGGGAGTGGCAGCTCTCTCTTTAACACACACGACAAAGAAGAGTGGAAAAAATATGCCATTATATTGTTTGTGATGTTTTATTATTTTATGATGTGATACGTAACATTTTAATTCCAAACCGTTAGTGGGTTCTTTTTTGACAAGTGACATTTCTTCTGTAACTTCTGTCTTCCGACGAGTGGATGGACCAAGTCCCAAAATATTCCACTCGTGCGCACCATTATGCAGACAATAGCGAATAAGTCCTAAATTTACGGGATAATATAATGGCATCTATGATCCCGTAATCCCATATGAGTTATTTTTCATATTTTTTTAGTTTGCCTCCTTGCTACTTTAAAGTAACAACATTTTCTCTTTCCGAAAGAGCAGTACTAAGTAACCCCAGCAGTAATAAGTGCATTAATTTTATTCCATATTCCGCGCCAGAAAAGCAGTAGATGCCATAGTAGACGCTTTCTGCGAACGCTCGGTGAACGTGTTCCATTCCATTCCATCCATGATTTTTGTTTATTTTCCAAATTTTTTAAACTTTTGATGTTGTTTTAGATGTAATTCGATTTAAAAAATATGTTTCATTTTCCTTGATAATATAAAGCAAATCACAGTTTGACTATCTATATCTTGCTTGACTACAAAAACTTTGCTTTAACAAATTTTTTGTAGCTTCTCGTTTTGGCTTCGCCTAAGAAATCCATTAATTATTTTGTTATATACATAAGTACATATAATGGGAATATATATAAACAATAAAATTAATATTTTTATACCCACATTTTGCCACCATAGCACTGTTATATAAATAAGACTAATCAAAAACCGGTTCAAACCACTTAAAGTAACTCCATAAATTTGATCAAAATATTTTCCTGAATATACTGAATACTATACTGAAAATATATAACATTTATATATACTGAAAATATACTGAAAAACATTTATCAAAGCACTTTTGTAAAATAAATACATATTTATGTTGTTCCTTTTAAGGTCCTACGTCTTTCATAGTCCTACGTCTGACCTTTTCCCAATCTTCGAAGCACCTCTGGATAACACTGTAAGATCAATGCTAATACAAAGTCGACCTTTTCCGTGTTTGAAAATAAAAGAATGTATAAGAAGGGCATGCTCATTAAAGGGCATCAGTTGAAGGACTAAAAATGTGTATGCTTTTGGGCAACAATTTAGACTGCGTTCCTACAGTAACTGTTGCGATTTGCAACAAAAGCGTTGGTCCTCTGTAAAGCAATTTTAAAAAATTTGTCATGCATAAAAAAATAAAAATGAAAGACAGCATTTTGTATCATTTCCGAGGCTTGAAGCATATTCTTTCTTTTATTCTATTTTTAAATTTTTAAAAATTGAAAAGTGACAGAAAGAAAAAACTTTTCCCTTCTTAAGCTATTAAGTTCTTTTTTGTTAGTTTGCACATCATAGCCTTTCATTTTTCTATTAGCCTTAGGAATGATAAAATATACAATAATTTATTTTCTTATTTTAATTACTATCATAGGAATTTTCCACGTCAGTATATTTAAAGGCTCATTTCAGCAAATAATAGCCCTTTAAGTACTACTTTTTTGTAGTATTATGAAAGCTCAGAGTATAGCGCAGTTTTTAAAGTCACCCAGGAACTAAGAAATTCCTTTTTTGGATTTTTAATTGAAATTTGAAAATTTAAGTCTGACTCGCTCGAAAGTAAATTCCCCATTTTAGGTCAAAACTTTTGTAGCTTCCATTTGTGTTACGAAGCTGATTATTCTATGCGTGAAAGCACAATTCATAAAGAATGAGTTTTTTTTTTTGGAATTGGGTTCCTAGCTCGAAGAGTTTTGGAGAAAATTATTTAATTGTCAAAGTTGAAATTTTCAAAAAAATCTCGAAAAAAACATTTTTGGTCATATTTCCTAAAATTTAATTTACTTAAAAACTATTTACTCAAAAGCATCTTATGCGAAACACCCTGTATATTTTATACGAGTATACCAGGTGTTTTTTTTATCTTGAGACAATGGAATATCTCGAGAACGGTGCGTCAAACGAAAAAAATTTTAAAATTAATTTTCTTAATTTATGGCTCGTTTACACAGTGCAAGCTGCTGCCTGGCCAGTAGACAGCTACTAGGCTTGTCTACTGGCTAGGCAGCAGCTCGGCTCGCCTTTGCTGTCTACACGACACCTAGCTACTGCCCAGTCCGAGTCGAGTCGCGATGTCGAGTGAACTTGTTTCAATACGAAAAACGGTGATACGCTCTATGACAACAATATTATGTCAGGAATTGGAAAATATCTATAACCATAGCCAATATAAAAAAAAATATGCTTTTCTCATATCTCTATTTCGATAGTTTTTATCGAAACAATTCCACAGGTTTTCTTGGTCTTTGTAGAGTTTCATGAATGAAATATTATTATTATTATATTAAATTATTATTATTATAATACTATTATGCTGCCGGTGCAAATGCTAATACCAAGTGCCAAGAGTGCAAATGCTAATACCACTTTTATTTTTTTTTAATTGATAAATTATACTTCTCTTAAGTTACGCCAATTTGTTTTCAATAAATTAAACAAATATAAAAAAAAATATTTTAATTCGTATTACATATACATACATGTATAATGTATGAGTCGCATTATTGGTAGCAGAATAACACTGATTTAAGTTTAGTAATTTAGGGTTTATAAAACTCGTTCTTATTTGTTTAAATTTTTAATTTAAAGATAGGGAACACTTAGAATAATAATAAACATATCACATTTCACTGTTTTCCTTAAAAAGTTTTTATCTTAAGCTATTTTTAAAAGCTCCGATATAAAATCCATCGCTAAAAAATCTGTCGGTTTCATTCCGACGAAAATTTCCGATATATCGCAAATGTCATCCGAATCAAATCCGATTTTGAGGTAAATCGGAATTCAGAACATGCCCGATAAACTTTCTACGGCTAGCCGTTTTCGAGTTTAATGTAAAGTTCTAGAAAACTCTACAAAAAAAACCATCCCTTTAGAACAACCGATTGTAACCAAAATTTCAACAGCTTTCTACGGCTCTATGCGAGATACGTACCTACATACATATGTACGAACAGACGCCACGACGAAACTAGTCAAAATGGATTCAGGGATAGTCTATTTCTATTGAAATCTTAAATTCGCAATTTTTCGCGATTACGCGATACTTCCTTTACTCCGTACAAGCAGAGCTTGAAACTTTTATAACTTATTTTAAAAAAAGTTTCTGAATAAGAGTTATTCAGTGACTTTTATTTTTGAAAGTCTTTCATAACAGTGATTCAAAGACTTTTATTTTAAAAGTCTTTTCTTGATAAAGTGGTGCTCAAAGCGACTGAAGCTTTTTACACGTGGTAGAGGTGATTGACGAACCCTCCTGGGGATAAGAAATATCGTGAAAAAGATTTTGGACATATTGGATGGTGGGTGTGGACCCCCAAAGTGGTCACACGGGGGTATTTTGACCAAAAAATTTTTATTGCACCATTCGATAGGAAATGTCGTGAAACGGATTTTGGACATAGTGGGCGGTGGTTCGGGCCACCCCAAAGGTGTCACGGGGGTATTTTGACCAAAAAATTTTTATTGCACAAATCGGTAGGAAACATCATGAAATGGATTTTGGAAATGGTGGGCGGTGGGCGGTGGGTGGGGCCACCCAAAAGGGTCATACGGGGGTATTTTTACCACAAAATTTTAATTGCACAAATCGGTAGGAAACATCATGAAATGGATTTTGGAAATGGTGGGCGGTGGGTGGGTCCACCCAAAAGGGTCATACGGGGGTGTTTTGACAATAAAGGGAGGATTTTGGCAAAACCAATTCTGTATCATTTGGTATATGAGTTCATGGAAGGATCTCCCTTTTTGACACCTTTGGGGGCACCCTCCCCCCCTCGGACTCTAACCGAAATACGTTTCGTAGCCCGTCCCATCGATTCTTGTAATAAAACAAATTTTGGTAAAAACCCCCATGTGACCACTTTGGGGGGTCACCACACACCACCCACCATTTTAAAAATTCGTTTCACGACATTTCCTGCCGATTTGTGCAATAAAAATTTTTTGGTCGAAACACCCCTGTATGACCCTTTAGGGTGGCCCCACCCACCGCCCACCATTTCCAAAATCCATTTCATGATGTTTCCTACCGATTTGTGCAATAAAAATTTTTTGGTCAAAACACCCCCGTATGACCCTTTGGGGTGGCCGCACCCACCGCCCATCATTTCCAAAATCCATTTCATGATGTTTCCTACCGATTTGTGCAATAAAAATTTTTTGGTCAAAACACCCCCGTATGACTCTTTGGGGTGGCCGCACCCACCGCCCACTATTTCCAAAATCCATTTCATGATGTTTCCTACCGATTTGTGCAATAAAAATTTTTTGGTCAAAATACCCCCGTTTGACCCCTTTGGGGTGGCCCCACCCACCGCCCATGTCGAAAATCCGTTTCACGACATTTCCTATCGAATGGTGCAATAAAAATTTTGTGGTCAAAATACCCCCGTGTGACCCCTTTGGGGTGGCCCCACCCACCGCCCACTATGTCCAAAATCCGTTTCACGACATTTCCTATCGAATGGTGCAATAAAAATTTGTTGGTTAAAATACCCCTATCTGACCGCTTTTGGGGTCCACACCCACCGCCCACTATGTCCAAAATCGTTTTCACGATATTTCCTATCCCCAGGAGGGGTCGTCAATCACCTCAATAAAAGTCTTTCATAACAGTTATCCAAAGACTTATTTTAAAAGTATTTGAATAAGAATTATCCAGACTTTTATTTTAAAAGTCTTTGAATAACAATTATTCCAAAACTTTTATTTTTAAAAGTAAAAGTTAACAGTTAACTTTTACTTTTATTTTAAAAGTTAAAAGGTAACTGTTAACTTTTACTTTTAAAAATAAAAGTTAAAAGTTGATTTTTATTTGAACAATTTTTTGAATAAGAGTTATTTTCAGGCTCTGCGTACAAGGAAGTAAAAACAACAAAGTTAATTATTATACTAAAAGGTTTCAACAAGAGCTGTAATTTTAAATTTAAAAAGAACGCAAAATTTTTGTAAAAAAAAGTTATAATTTTACTTTACTCCAAAGTACAAACTCTGAGGTTGGTAATGGAACACAATATCTGCCATATGTCCGCCGCGACACAGTTTCGCATAATTGCGGGCTTATCTCGCGAATAACAGCTCTAATATTGACTTTGATTGCTTCAATATTATTTGCTGAAGCGTTAGCGTAGACTTTATCTTTAATGTAGCCCCAAAGAAAAAAAATCTAATGATGTTAAGTCGCACGATCTCGGCGGCCAATCTAAGTCTCCATTTCGAAACTAGTCGAAATCACACGAAAAAATATGGCCTAATGACACCGCCATTCCAAAAACCGCTCCAAACTGTCACTCGAGGTGAATGGTGAGGTTGTTCGACCATTTCTCTTTGGTTTTCCGAGCCCCAGATGCGACAGTCTTGCTTACTCACGTACCCAGACAGATGAAAATGAGAAAAAGATAAAAAATGCCTCATGATTCAAAATAATTTTGTTTGAGAAATCATGATCTTGTCCATGAATTTGCAGCACCCAAGCAGCAAATGTACGACGTTTTCAATGGTCTAAAGGCTTCAATTCTTTTCAACTTCTTTTAGTTATTCTTTGTCAAACATTATCGATTGTCAGATGTATGTTGCCACTTGAAAAAATAATAGGCAATTCAAAATGACACCTCTTGTTGAAACACCCTTTAGTAAAAATAATGTAATTACAAAAGATTAGAAAATACTATATTGTATTATAAAAACCACAGCAAGTTCGTACAAGAATAAACCTTGTTGCAAATTTTGTTGACGCCACTAGTAATGCAGTTGCTTCTTTGAAAATTTTTTGTTCTTTTCTTCTCTATATATTTAATTAAAATTTAATTAAATATTTAATTAAAAAAAACAATAACAAAAATGTTAATGCATAATATTTGTATTTTTCCCCACCACCCGTACACACGTACACATGCCGTCGCACTTTCTTCATTGGCACACGACTCCGTCCATTCGTCGGTTGCTATTTCGGTGCTGTTAATGCTGCTGCCGCTGCTGTGTACGCCCATAGAAACGAAGCCGGCCCCAAACAATTCCAACAACAAAGTGCCGCCGGATTCACAGCCTACGATACTATGGCAGTGTAATTTGTAAGTCTGTGCTAATGACTAGTCAACAAATAAGGAAGGAGATGAGGCAGGAGAAGGATTGAAAAGAATTAGAGAGAAAAGGTCTTTTGAGCCATAGGAGACAGAAATACAACGATGTTTGAAAGATGAAAACAAGTAAAGAATTGAAGAATAACATTCGTTGACGTTAAAAATGGAGCGCTCAATAAACAAGGAAGCAATTCAACTACAAGTATCAAGCATCAACAACAACAATTTATATTTATTATATACATGCATATGAACAATTACAATTATTATATGAAAATAAATTTACACACATACGCATTAATACACGTATACACGTAATTTTCACATATTATGCAAAAATATATGCATTCATACGATCTATGCAAGAATTAATATATACGTACAATTTAAATTACTTACATAATATCGAATACTTATGTAATTATAAAAATAATTTCGTGGTTAATGCAAATGTAACACGTATGAACAATAATTACAGACGCATACATGCAGACACAGAAATATAGTATGCAATTTCTATTACGACAAGTACATATGGAAAGTAAAGTCCTTAAATGCAAGAAATTAAATGGCAACAAACCAGAGAAAGCAAAAAAATGTTCATTCATAAATTTATCTACCTAGATATTCATATTATCTTAAAAAAAGAAAGGTATGACACCTACATGCATCATGTTCGATAAATAATAATAAAAATTATTGATGGCTTCCTCAAAGCCCAAGAAATAATTATACCAATAAACTAATCAGTCACAGCAAAACTCTGTAGTCTGTACAACCAGAAATCTCTTTACTAAAAACCAAAGAAAAAAAATATTCAATAACTGCGTTCCAGCCCTTCTAATCTAAACCGCTTATCGAGTGAAACGCTAAAAAATCACATCCAAATGGCGCTTATGTGAGGTTTAGATATTTGGGTCTATTCAGGGAAATACATATTTTATTCTGTTATTAAATTCTGTTACGAAATTGTAACAGACAGTGACCAGAACAGATCTTTTATAAATGGTATTCTACATTTCAAACTTTTACGGTAGTCTGTTATGGGTGTTCGAAAGTGGAAATCTATTTCACATATTTTATGCAGATTTGAAAAATAAATCAAATGTCATGGTACACAAAGAGCAGTAGCAGTATGGCACTAATTTGTCCTTTAACATTTTTGCACTTCCTTTATCTATCCTACACAACTGAGTAAGCTCGTATCCGGTAAATCAAAGGGATTACTATTTGCTCGTAATTCCAGCAAATTAGCTACGATTGTGTCTAATCGCATAAGAAATTTTAATAGTTTTATTTGAAATTTATTCTATTAATTTAATTTCTCTTGTCATATTTGCCTTCGTCTGTTAGTATTTCTAATTTGGTGCCATATAAAGATAAATTTTTGCTTTTTATATTATCTTTTTATAAATTTTTAAGTAACGTTCTGAACTCTTTATAATAAAAGTCATAAAAGCTTGTATTTTATTCTCATATGGTTTATAAAAGATTTCGAAAAAGAATTCGCCAGACAGAATACCAATTTCAAAGTTCGTAACATATTTTCTGACAGTTCGAATTTTTTTCATGGAAACTCATAACAGACTCATAACAAACTCATAACATAATCGATATTTTACCTTAAACGATTTCCCTAAATAGACCCAATTATACTTGTTGTTAGACTTGATATGTTATTCACATATGTATGTTCACATATTACAACTTCAGTTGTAATTTTCTTTTTCTTGTTGGAAAATTATGTGAAAATTGTAAAATTGACGCACGTACACCAGAATTTCGAAGATGAAATGACTAAAATTGTGGATGTCGTGTATTTAATATAACAAACGTGTTATGTCCTTTATATTTAAAAGCAAGAAGTACAATTCCACTTAATTATTTTCTGAAAGTGAGATATAAGAATTACAATTGAACTTTATTAAACTTCTAATTGAAAACGAGCAAATCAAGTTACATGCGGTTGTTTAAGTCTTGTAGTACGAAGAGTTGTCGGCAGAGCCTGAAAATAACTCTTTTTCAAAAAATTTTTGAAATAAAAGTCAACTTTTAACTTTTATTTTTAAAAGTAAAAGTTAACAGTTAACTTTTAACTTTTAAAAATAAAAGTAAAAGTTAACTGTTAACTTTTACTTTTAAAAATAAAAGTAAAAGTTAACTGTTAACTTTTACTTTTAAAAATAAAAGTCTTTGAATAACAGTTATTCAAAGACTTTTATTTTAAAAGTCTTTGAATAACTCTTATTCGAAGACTTTTAAAATAAAAGTCTTTGGATAACTGTTATTCAAAGACTTTTATTTTTAAAAGTCTTTAATAAAAGTCTTTTCTTGATAAAGTGGTGCTCAAAACGACTGAGGCTTTTTACACGTGGTAAAGGTGTTTGAAGACTCCTCCTGGGGATAGGAAATATCGTGAAACAGATTTTGGACATAGGGGTATTTTGACCAAAAAATTTTTATTGCACCATTCGATAGGAAATGTCATGAAACGGATTTTTGACATAGTGGGCGGTGAGTGGGGCCACCCCAAAGGGGTCACACGGGGGTGTTTTGACCAAAAAATTTTTATTGCACAAATCGTTGGGAAATGCTGTGAAACGGATTTTGGACATAGTGGGTGGTTGGTGGGGCCACCCCAAAGGGGTCACACGGGGGTTTTTTTACCAAAAAATTTTTATTGCACAAATAGGTAGGAAACATCATGAAATGGATTTTGGACATGGTGGGCGGTGGGTGGGGCCACCCCAAAGGGGTCCCACGGACCCTGTCCAAATAAGCTATCGAATGGTGCTATAAAAATTTTACACACATACATAAGCTATCGAATGGTGCTATAAAAATTTTTTGGTAAAAAAACCCCCGTGTGACCCCTTTGGGGTGGCCCCACCCACCGCCCACCATGTCCAATATCCATTTCATGATGTTTCCTACCGATTTGTGCAATAAAAATTTTTTTGTAAAAAAAACCCCGTGTGACCCCTTTGGGGTGGCCCCACCCACCGCCTACTATGTCCAAAATCCGTTTCACGGCATTTCCCAACGATTTGTGCAATAAAAATTTTTTGGTCAAAACACCTCCGTGTGACCCCTTTGGGGTGGCCCCACCCACCTCCCAATATGTCCAAAATCCGTTTCACGGCATTTCCCAACGATTTGTGCAATAAAAATTTTTTGGTCAAAACACCCTCGTGTGACCCCTTTGGGGTGGCCCCACCCACCGCCCACTATGTCCAAAATCCGTTTCATGACATTTCCTATCGAATGGTGCGATAAAAATTTTTTGGTCAAAATACCCCAGTGCGACCACTTTGGGGGTCCACACCCACCGCCCACTATGTCCAAAATCTGTTTCACGATATTTCCTATCCCCAGGAGGGGTCTTCAAACACCTTTACCGCGTGTAAAAAGCCTCAGTCGTTTTGAGCACCACTTTATCAAGAAAAGACTTTTATTAAAGACTTTTAAAAATAAAAGTCTTTGAATAACAGTTATCCAAAGACTTTTATTTTAAAAGTCTTTGAATAACTGTTATGAAAGACTTTTAAAAATAAAAGTCTTTAAATAACTGTTATGAAAGACTTTTAAAAATAAAAGTCTTTGAATAACTGTTATGAAAGACTTTTAAAAATAAAAGTCTTTGAATAACTGTTATAAAAGACTTTTAAAAATAAAATTCACTGAATAACTCTTATTCAGAGACTTTTATAATATAAGTTATAAAAGTTTCAAGCTCTGGTTGTCGGTAATGATTTTCTGTGCACAGTACTGCCAGATATGATTAGCTGTGCGCAGTGCTGCCACAAAATTTGTTCATCAGCGCAATCTAAGCGTCAAATCCAGAGAAGCTTATTTGGATTGGAGTTTCTAATCGTAATCGAGACTAGGATTAGAGATTTGCATGCAAACTAATTTAATCCGAAGTAAATGGAACGCAGCTAATGCCTTATCATTTTACATTAACTTACATTAACGTCGAAAATTGTTTGTTAAAAAGAAACACTATTCTTTTGCTATCAAGATTACAGATAAATGTTTACCCGCTTCGACATTGTAATGTGAACTCGCTGCCAAGCGATATATCCATAACAGGTGCTAAAACTATTGATTCTTCGCGCCTTTCTTAAAAAACTTATTTAATTTTTTTTTAACTTTCTGTGTGTACAATGTATTATTCCTATAAAATATATTAAGCCTTAATTAACATTAAGTTTATTTTATTATTTTTTTTTGTCTGTTTGATAATATTTTCTAAAATAATTAAAACTGTAACAAGTATTAAATTACAGCGTTAATTAGAATAAATCACAGAACAAATAAAAACACATCACGAAAGCATCACCTAATCATCAGAGAAGCACTATCAACGCCTTATGCGTATAATTATAGCCGTGTTTTTTTAATGAACTCAGGACCGGCGTGACGCAGGTTCCCTGCTTTTGTGAAGCAGGGTTCAAAAATTTTGCGGGGCCTGAATACACGTTCAAATCCTACACTTCAATTTTACAACGAGGAATTATTTACAAATGCTGTTACATATTATATGTATTTTATAAGATGATTATTAAATGATAATACACTCCAATAATAATAATAAATAATTTTTTTCGCTCGAAGAAACTACGTTCTGCTGAAGGCACGGTTACTGGCGTCGTTAACATAACTTCTAATGCGATTAATAAATTCTTATATACATACTTTCGAGACATTGTTCTTTATAATGTAATTCATTGAATCTAAGGCCGTAATAATGCAAAGAATTATGTTCAATAGACCGGAACATATTAATTTCTTCAAACATTTCAGTTCCGTCGAAATCTCCTTCCAAATGTAAGTGAAGATCATTCATCATCTAAATTCCCAATCTCATTAATGTATAGAAAATCAAAAATATTTTAGTGATTTGCATTTATTTCGAATCTACTTTTAAAGGATACTAACGCAGTATCTATTATTTTTAAAAGTTATGTACACCAGTATTCCAGTATTGTACATACCAGTACGTACAAAGTATTCTGGTGTTATGTCCATTTCCTTCGCAACTTCAGTTGCTGCGATCATAGCTTCGCTAAATCGGTTAATTCTGTATATCCGCAAAGAATACGTTAAGACCTTTCAAAAGCTTCGAGACCAAATCAATTTGCAGTTCATTAAAAAACACGGCTTATAATTACTTATAATCACTTATGATTTTACTTATGATTACTTTATAATTACAACCCATTCTCATCACAATAACATCCCAATCCCATAATCCCATAATAATGACGACACCACACCATCAGTTGCTCATCAACGCCTCATAATCACATCAAAGTTTCTTAAAAGTCACGTTACAGTCGCATTTGTGGCACGTCATGCTCAGATGAATAATTTTTATAGAACCATATTTTTCGTTTCTTGAGTATCTAGAATTTTTATGTTATTTAAGGTAATTTTTTGTAATTATTTTTTGTTCAATGTTTCATATTGAAAATTCTCGAATTTTTTATGTAATTTGTTGTCTCTTGATTTGATGATACATTAAATATAAAATAAACTTAATATTTTCAAATATAAAATAAACTTCATAAAATTTTATCTATGACTTCGTCTTTTTTAAAATTAAAAAAGATTTTTTCAAGGTTTGTATTAAGAATATTCTGATTTACTCGTATATTATATTTTCCCATTTTAATTTCTTTCTTTTTTGCTCTAAAGAATTTCAATCAAATTAGATCTTAAGCTTCCGTTCAGTTTTGTTTTTACGTTTTTTAAATTAACATAAAACAGGAAAATTCAATGAAGTGAAAATTTTAAAAATTTAACACTATTTTGAAAAATACAAACGCCCTCAGAAAACTTTAAGCACTAAAGAAAAATTCAACCTTTTGTGTAACATTGCAAAAGCAAAAAATAAATAGAACACAATAGAATTTTTATTAAAATGAAATGACACAACGTTTAAATAATAAAATATATTTTAATTACAAGTACATTTTACTTTTGAAGTTAATACAATTAATATTTTTTAAATATTAAAGGTATACATATATACAATTACTAACAAGTAAATTTGTGTAATAACTATTTATACAATAACAGCATTAATTTCGTACCACAATGAAAAAACAAATTCTAATTTCACAAAATAATTTAAATTTTATGGTTTGATGTATGTATATATTTCCATTTTATACAAAAATAGAATTGAATTTTTTCGAAAAAATAAAAATTAAATGTAATTGATTTTCATATTTTCAAATTTAAATAAAATTTTTTATATAATTAATAATTAATTACATTCAATTTTTATTAAAAAAATTAAATTTTTAAATTTGCCTTTTTAAAAATTTTTAGAATTTTTGTGATTTAAAAAGCTTTTTGCTTCTCCTTGATTCTAATACTAATCCTATTTTTTCCAAATTTTTGTGTTTTTAAAGGAAGTTAATTTAATTAATGCTCATTTCAGTTTAACGAAATAAGGTACTTAGATACATAAACACAAGTTTAATACCAGAGCATAAAGGCAAAATATACACAAGATATGTACAATATGTATATGCAGACGAGTCTTTTCTATATCATAAACTATATACAAAACAACTGAAATTAATTAAATAAATGTAGTGTTGTGATTCAATTGCTTATAATTATTATAACTAAAATAATTAATTCAAGTATGTAATAAAAATGCATGTGTATTAATATGAAAATTTAAGGACAAAATAAAAAAGTATTCAGTAATAATAAAACACTTATTTTATTTTATTATAATGAACAATGGGAACATTTTATGAAAAAATGACGACATTGAGATTACGAATACATAATTTTTTTCCCAAAAAAAAACTAGCCCTTAAGACGTTTCGTTAGAGCTAAACACTATTTTCTGAGGCTCTATCAGAATCTACGACAATTGAAAAAGCTGAAACAAAAAAACTAAGACAGCGAAAACAAGTTACATTTGACACTTATTCCTTCCCGCTGTCGAAGGCCGCTCACTTAAAAAGACTTTTGCTGCAAAATAACTTATGCAATAGAGTAACATACATAAGTGTTGGACTTATATCCAACACTTTAATCTCTGCCACGGCCGAAGACCGGCACGCAGAAGGACCCAGGATAGAAGACTTTTCAGCAAGGAAGTGGTTTTGTTGGCCGACGGTTTCAATCCTTGCCACGGCCGAAGGCAAGGGCATTTCTATGAAATAACGCCCATTTTGCCAAAATGAAATAAAGCCCGGTTATTTCCGGGAGCCAAATATAACGACGAAGGTTTTTCCTAAAATCCAAAAATTAAAATTCAAATTCCACAAAAAAACAAAAGCAAAAATAGAAAGAAGAAATTTAAAAACTAATGTTTTTGTTATCCAGCAAAAATGTAAGATTTCGGCATTATTTAAACACTTATCTGCTTATAAACATACATATGTATGTAAAGTTTATATCGCATTACTAAATGCTACTCAACTCGACTCTGCTCGACGGCTTCTACCAGAGATAACGAGATAGGAAACTGCGTCAAGGCTCGAAAAACTTGCAACTCTGATCTGCGATTTGACGTCTAATCGTAAAGTAGTGTTCGTGAAAAAGCCGAAAATTGAGCTCAGAAACTCAACATTACAGACCCCGGATGAAGAGTGTCGAGGAAAGGGAACGGGGTTTTTCGTATAGGAAACTGAAAGCTACGTGCCCCTGTTGTGGGTGAGACGTTCGCGGCGGAGGGGTTACTACAAGAGAAACTCAACATTACAGACCCTTGATGAAGAGTAATCGGGACGGAGAGGGTTCAGCTTTAAGACCCCAATGACAATTCAGATTTTTAAGTCGAATCGTTTGTTTTGAGATAGCAACTTAGTTAATTATTCATATAAGTAATGAATTCGAAGACATACATTTTTATTTAATTATTTATGCCAATATTTAGTCTATTTAATATCCATTTTAATTTTAAATAGTTTATTACTTGATTATAACCTATTTGGTAAAAGTATTTTAAGTTTAGAAGTAATTGCAAGTGCAGATTAACAACAAAAAATCTAATGTAAATTGTTTTATGCGCTCAAATCCGCCACTATTTTATACCAGAAACTGTATGATCTATTCTATGAACAATTCAAGCAAAAGAAATCATTGTAAAATCAAATTGATTATCCAATTAAAATAAAAGAGCAGACATAAAATGGCGTTGGTATACCTTCATATTTTCGTTCACCTCGCCATTGAATTTGCCGATACTAGTGTTGCCCGTTTGTATAGAACGCATCTATTTTTGCGCCTCTTATGAATTCTCGTACGAAAGCAATGTTGTCGGTATGCTACAATATCACATAAATTTGATTTTTTTCTTAATTAGCAAATATATTAGTGCATAAATGTGCTTGAACTGTTAACAAAACGTTTATTCTTGCTTCGCGGAGTACAAATTACTTCCTAGAATAGAAAATTATTGTGTTCTTTACACTGAGTACTACAAAAAGTACTTTTACCTTTTTCGTACTTTCTGAATTTTCTTTTGTTAACGTAAAATGTAACGCTGCTTTATAATATCATTGATTTTTTCACCACAATTGACGAAATGAATAAATTTTAGATGAAATCTTCTATTTTATTTATGGATATCGTATTTAACGATACAAATAATGTTAACTAAATGTACAGAATTCCGCCATTTGTTTGTTTAGGTGTATTCTTTATTTTCAGTAGTTATGAGTAACTTTCTTTCCTTTTATCTTTGCTGCAATAGCTAAACATTCTAGCGAAATTTCAAAAGTTCAATAACGAACATGGTTGTGAAGTTATAAATCTTCTGGACGCAAGATTGCATATGTGTTCCAAACAACCATGTTGGTATTGTATTTAATACCAAACAGCCTATTATGACCAAGTATATTCGTCCCAAATTTCACAGCTCTATTAGTTCTCCCTTAATCGTGATTTCTACAGACGGGCGGACTGACAGACTTACAGGCAGACGCCTCCTTTAATGCGATACAAACGGAAGCACAAAGTGAATCTATCCCTCATTCTTTCGGGTGTAGGGTAAAAAAGAATTACTTTTAAATAATAAGAATTTAAGTTCTTTCATGTATTTATTTACTTATGCATACAACCACATTAAGTGTTTATCCGATACATAACATTTAAGTTATTAGATGAATAATTTTTCCTACAATATTATGTAGTAACATTTAAATATACAGTCTGAATTATAAAAATAATATGTTGCACATTTCATTGTTCTTTTGATTTAAATCTAAAGTAAATCCGGCGGATTTGTGCGTGAGTAAATCGAGCAACCGTGTGGCCAAGTACAGCAACGCCCGTACTAGAAAAAATACAAAAACATCACATAAAACACTTAAATAATAATTTAATTATTAATTAAAGTACCTTTTCTTAATTTTTGCATTTGCGTTGCGATTCCAAATGCTAAGTTCATTTCCATTCCACTTCCATTCAAATCGATTGACTGAGCCCCGAGCAATTGCATTAAGACCGTGGCTCCCGACGATAGTATCACATAGTGTTCATGATTGTGCGCCAAGGTGGTGCCTTGATACGCTGGCATCGGATCCGATGCGGTTTCACTCAAAACATGACCTATCAACTCCGATTGGCCGGAGAAAAATACCAGAGGTCGCAACAAACTTCCCTGCACTGAAATTTCCATGCCTGCCGTTGCAGGCCAATCATCCTGCTCCAAAATGGCAAGCCGTTCATATACAGCCCCGGCAAGTGCTACTTGCGAGGTCCAGTGCATGATTTAACTACATTTAAATTCACTAAAAACGCTAATTTCTTTGCAAAATAGCTGATAATTTTTTACATGCTAAACACTTTTTATCTGTTAAAATAATAAACAAAGAAAATGTCATATAAACGTGACGTCTTGTGGTGAACTACATATACACGACACATACACTATACGTGTTTCACCTAATTACCGAATTTCGTTTTTTTTGACATTTACGATGGGTCTTGACGCAGTTTCCTATCTCGTTATCTCTGGCTTCTACCTCCCGACTGACTCGGCCCATGAAGGCCGATGCCCGAACCAGGGTTTCCCAACGCGCAAACAGGGTTGCCATCGTTACACTCGGACATCCTGACTCTCGTCATCTGACCCAGATGACAAAAGCTCCACATTTGACTCGATGTATCTCCATAGCTTTAAGTTGTCGCAGCTGGTTGACGTAAAATTAGGGCCTTCGGCCTGTGCCGCCTTTCTGACATCATAGCGACCGTTGCGTTTGACATTGACGATTTCGTAAGGGCTTACAAAAGAGCTTGTTAATTTCTTGCCCGGTGCAAATTGTGTTCGCTTTATTGCGACTAAGTCGCCTAGTTTGTAATTGGACTGAGGTTTGCGCTTCTTGTCATAATTTCTTTTATAGACTGCTTGAGCATTTTGAATTTGTAGTTTGGCTTCCTCATTCTTTGCCTTTCTTCGTCGAATGCTTCAATTATTTCGTGATCAAGTAAAGCAATTACTTTATCGCTGACTTTGTTCTGCATTTTAACTCCAAACATCAGTTCGAATGGTGACTTTTTGGTTGAACAGTGAATATGGCAGTTTATTGCCCGTTGAACTTGTGGGACAAACTTGTACCAACCTGATGAATTCTCTGCAGACAATTTAGCAATGATGGATAAAATTAACCTATTAACGCGTTCAATTTGCCCATTGCCTCTCGCAACGATGGTTGTGGTCCAAATGTGTTCAATTCCGTTCGTTTTACCATACTCTTGGAACTCTTTCGATGTAAATGCAGATCCACGGTCGCTGATTATTCGAGTAGGATTGCCAAAAATGTTAGCCCACTCCTCCAACTTTTTTAAAACCTCTTTTCCGTAGACTTAGTAGTAAACAGCCATACAAATTTGGTGAAGCTATCGATCACGGCCAAAATATATTTATACTGCTTTGCCGTAGAGTCCATAGGTCCTAAATGATCGATGTGCAATGTGTGCAACGGCTTGTTACCCTTCTCAATACAAAACAAATAGCCCTCTTGTTTCCCAAGAAAAGTTTGCTGTGTTTGTCATCTTCGCACGTGCATGCACGTACTTCTCCTTTGTACGCACGTGCAATGCACGTATGTACATCTCCTGACATATCGAAATTGTTAAACCAGTGTTCTACCGGCACAGACTCACCATCAAATTCGCTTATAATTTTGGAAAAACTTTCCACCGAAATGTTAGACTTGTTGTTAGCCTTGTTGTTAGCAACTGTATCATATCATGTAAACTTTTATTGTTATCTTCTAGTGTATGTTCCATAGTACTTCGATTATTTTGTGCGTCCAACTCTGCATTCTGTTGTGTTGTAATTTGGCTTTTTTGCGTGTCCAACTCTGCACTAGTTTTCTGACGTGTATTCATTATAATTATTTTTATTTGTAACTTTTAAATTTATTTGGCTTCGGTTAAGCCCCCAAATGTAAACTTCATTTATATCGCGTTACTAAATGCTACTCAACTCGACTCTGCTCGACGGCTTTTATCCAGAGATAACGAGATCGGAAACTGCGTCAAGACCCATCGTATATGTCAAAAAAAAAACGAAATTCGGTAATTAAGTGAAACACGTATAGTGTATGGGTCGTGAATATGTAGTTCACCACAAGACGTCACGTTTATATAACATTTCCTTTGTTTATTATTTTAACAGATAAAAAATGTTTAGCTTGTGAAAATTGTTTAGCTATTTCGCAAAGAAATTAGGGTTTTTAGTGAATTTTAATGAAGTTAAATCATGCACTGGACTTCGCAAGTAGCACTTGCCGGGGCTGTATATGAACGGCTTGCCATTTTGGAGCAGGATGATTGGCCTGCAACGGTAGGCATGGAAATTTCAGTGCAGGGAACTTTGTTCCGACCTCTGGTATTTTTCTCCGGCCAATCGGAGTTGATGGGTCATGTTGTGAGTGGTACCGCATCGGATGCGATGCCAGCATACAAGGCACCACCTTGTCGCAAAATCATCGGGAGCCACGATCTTTATGCGTATACTCGGGGCTCAGTCAATCGATTTGAATGGTAGTGGAATGGCAATCAACTTAGCATTTGGAATCGCAACGCAAATGGAGAAATTAAAAAAAAGTATTTTGAGTATTGATTAACCCTCTAGTGCCCAAGAACGTATTTTTAAAAAAACTATTGTTTAAATGATAGATAATGACTGTTGAAATAACGTTTGTTCAAGCACTTTACTCATATATGCGAATTTTAGCCACAGGACGTAAATAATTCTTTGATGCAAATTTGCCCCGTTGGGCACTGCCCATTAAAAGACTGATGTTATGTTGTATTTTTTTAAGTGAAATTGTCTTTCTTTATTTTTTGTGAAATTTTAAAAAACAATTGCTGTTTGTATTGAGGCAAAGAGCTACATTACATTTTATGCAAATTATTTGGCTCTGACCTTTGCATCCTGGGAGCTTACACCTTACTCTCTTGGACTGGAAGTCTGGAAAATGATCCAAACTATCTAGTCTTACATCTTCAGCGGGAATAACTTGTGCTGGTCCTCTTTTCCTTTTCAATTGAAAGGATCTTTCTATTGATGGAGACCCTCTCTCCGTGATACGGAGAGGTTTTTTTGCGCCAATCGTAAGTAAAGTCAAAGCTAATTGCCTTTATATACTCCATTAGTGTAAGCGAACCATTTTGTATTTTGCGTTTGTGCAATATCCACGAATTTATAACCGCTATGTCAATTAGATGGTAAGTTAGCCGCATATACCACTTTCTCGACTTCATTTTGATTTTATAGCGGCCTATTAAGCTGTCGAGAAGGTCAACACCTCCCATATGGCGATTGTATTGCTTCACTATATCGGGGCATTTTACCGTAACTGTTTGCTTATTTTCCCGATCGTACCTTTTAATATCGGTTTCAGGATCAATACCGCTAAAACAGGATAAGAAGGCAACAGGTCTACTGTCCTTCCATAATACATTTGCTTTGCATTTTCTTTTCTGTTTGATGAACATGGAATCTCTTCATCGACCGTATCTTCTACGTTTAGCTCCATAAAATCCGCATCGCCAAGCATTTCACAAAAATCTTCATTTTGGAGCAATTTACCCTCTTCTGTACATTCATCTTCATCTTCAGAATACTCCAAATCATCGTCACTAATGTCTGGGTCAAATAATATGTTTAAAATTTCAGCCTGTGATAGCTTTTTCCTACTCATGTTGTTTGGTACCACTGAGAGTGAAAACTAATTGCGACTGAAAACTAACAGCCAAAAATTGAGAAAACCGTTACTTTGAACGAAAGAAGACGAACAGCCAGAAACCGTTACTTTGAACTAGAAAAACTTCGTTCGTTTCGAACTTTTTCGAACTAATGCCCACTGATGCAAATTTGCATCAAACATATTTTTATTCGTACAAAACAATTGATAATTACTACGACCAAAACAACTTTTTTATATTATTCTTAACAGTACATTAAAAGATAAAAATATAATACTTACCATAAATTATCCAAAAAATAAGACTTTTTTACAAACCTTAGTAGCACATTTTGGAAATAAATTTTTAGAGCACATTCCAAAAACCACATGGAAAAAATTAATACACAGGTAGTAAGGACACATAATATAAAAACTTTAAATCAATGTTTGCACTTTTCAAAGTAGTTTTAAGACACATTAACATTTAAGTTTATGCAATATAGCGGAAAAAACGGCCGAAAGCTGAACGATTCAAATTTGCATCACTGGGCACTAGAGGGTTAAATTATTATTTAAGTGGTTCATGTGATGTTTTTGTATTTTTTTCTAGTACGGGCGTTGCTGTACTTGGTCCCACGGTTGCTGAATTTACTCACGCACGAGTCTAAAGTAAATTTAGACACATTCAAGAACCAAAGATAAGCCTTCATATTGATTTCTATTCCGATAGAAGTCTGCATGCAATTGCAACATTCTGAAGTTACACTCTCGTAAGTTTATACATTCATCATTCCCTTTGCCTTTTTGGGTTTCTTTGATTTATTTACATTTTTTCTTTTATTCTCTACATCTTAGGAATTCTAGTACCAGATCCGTTACTTTCAAAGCTGCCAAATCGTACAGTAAAATGGTACATTCCAAATATTCGCACAAATCCCCCGGATTTACTATAGCTTTAAATCAAAAGAACAATGAAATGTGCAACATGATATTTTTATGATCAAGACTGTATATTTAAATGTTATTATCTATCTCAAGAATTATTTTTGACAATAATTCTTGAGAAAGTGCAAACGATCTCAGGAATTAATTCTTTGATATTTTCTGTAACCATTACGCAATGGTCACAGAAAATATTTCGACCTTATTTCGCTTTTCTTTCTTGTGGTTTTTGGCTTGCTGTTTGTTTTTGCTCTATGTCTTGGCTATCGCGGCACTCGTATAAGGTGAGAGTCTTGAATACTTCCAGGCTTCACCATGTTAGTTGATAATGGTGGAGCCTGAAAGTATGCAAGCTTCGTTCCGCGCTCGGACATTGTTACCGATAGTAGCCAACGACACCAAACCAAAAACCACACCATAACAACGTGAGGTGTTGTTACAGTTAGGGCGACTCTGACCTACAACATTCCTCCACCCTTATGGGAAGAAAAAATTATTATCGAGAAGCGATAGTAATTTTTTCTTTTACAATTTATGTTGGGTTTGATTACTTCACATATTGCTTATTTCATGCTACATTACATTTCTATTCCTTATTCCTTAATTCAATTAACATTACATTTTATTCCTTAACAGCCAAAACACATTGCGGCAGCGGCAGCAACAGCAACTCTCTCTCGCTGCTCAGCAAAGTACATTAGAGCAGCGACAACAAGTCGGCTATTTGTTTTTGTATTCTGTATCCCATTCTCTCCTCTTGAAAGAGAGCTTACTCTTCGTATATTTTTCAATACAATTTGTCGGATTTTCAGTGAAAATTGGCAACACTGAGTGAAAAAGAGAGTGGAAAAAAGAGAGTTTTGCTTGCTGCCGTAATAGAATCTATTTTTCAGGGCAGCGGCAGCACCCATAAGCCTCTATATAATTTCTGTTTGCTGTTGCTGCCGCTGCCGCAATGTGTTTTGGCTGTAATTCATATTACATTACATTTTATTCCTTAATTCATATTACGTTACATTTCATTCCTTAATTCATATTACAATACATTTTATATATTATTTCATATTCTGTTTTCGCTGTTTCGCAGTTGGCTCCTTCGTAGTTCTTTTGCTGGCAATGGTTTAGCTGGATGTAGCTGTTTGACTTCGATGTTGTTTCGGGCAATATTAGTTATATGGGTCAGTTAAGGAGGTCCCCCGGTTGTTGTTGACAGGACTTTGGTTCAGTTCGGCTCAGTTTTGTTTTTATTATTTTGGATATATTGCTGGTGAGTTTGCTTGGCGATATTCAGCAGAGTGTGATTTCCTTGTTACTTAGGTTTGAACAGTTCAGATATCTAGCTAGTTCGGCAGTAATGCGACATAGTGGTGGTGGCACTGTTTCTTGGGCGCTGTTTAGACATGGGACATATGTCGCACGAGGGACACGAATTGTTGTTGTTTCCCAGCAAAACTACAAAATGAACTGTGGACTATGAATAAATGAATCTGTCCCTTGTGCGACACACGTGTCCCCTGAAATATCGAGGGACACGAGTAAACAGAGTTGTCGTACTGACGAAGAAAAATATTGTCTCTGTAATCAGGTATGCATTTTCGTGATATTGAGAAGAAAATGTATACAAATTGATATAATTAAATACAAAACAGCAACACCAAAGTTTTTGCATATAGCCCTAAAAATTTCTGTAAAAACTGTCGGTGAGTAATATGAAATACAATTTTTATTCTTTTGTTTATAAAGCATATATTATAGACATGTGTTTGATGTGGTCAAAAAACCTCACGGAAATACTTATTAGCCTCCTGCAAAATGAAACATCGTTATGGGATATAAAAGACCAGAAGTATCACGACAGGTGCGCAAAGGAGACGGCGTACAATAAAATTCTGAAAGCGATTTAAAATTATGCTCCTGAAGCTGGTATATAATTATATATAGTTATATATTTATATAATAGAATTTATATCAGTATGTCTGTATTCACCACCAGTGGTTGGAGTTTTATAGTTGTCACAACTTAACCAGAATACCAGTGATGACTTCGAGTGACAAAAAGAATGAGATATATGTCATGAATGACATGTCACAGCACGCCAGAATAGGACTGTTAATCTCAAATAATTATTGATGCTGAAAAATTTCACACCTTATTTTTAATGAACTGAAAACCCAGATTATTAAAAAACTCAGATAATTAGGTAACTATTTAACACGGTATAATAAAATTAAGTTTACAAAGGTTTATATTCAAGAAGTAATAAAAAGCATTAAATGGTAGCAGAAAGGTATTAAATTATATCAAAAAGTATTAAAAAAATCTTGTCATAAAATCAACCATGTCACTCGACCCACAATCCAAATGAGAAACATGTTTGAACACTTCAGGGGACACGAGCGATGAATAGTTCCAAGCTGGGGACATATGTCCCGTGTCTGAACAGCGCCTTGGTGACCACCTGAGTCGTCGTACCCCGAACTTTATTGCCAGAGTGAACTCCTGCTTAACTGTTACTACAAGAACAGTGGTTTGTAATCCGAACACTCGCTATATGCTGCTTTTTTAATCGTCTGTACAACTCACTCGGGTTCTTTTCCGATAATTGTTCCCATTCTCCCGAACGTCTGTCCTCTCGCGATGTCGTTTTGATATCGTGATTATGATGAAGTTTATGCTGATATTATGAATTTTCGGTTATGACGGAATGGATGCTTGCCATTTCATACTGCTAGCTTTGCATTTTGTCATCCTTATACGCTAATTGTTATATATATATAATTGTTATATATATATATATATATATATATATATATATATATATATATATACATATGTATGTATACATATATATTGTGAATATATATTGTAAATTTGTTGGAAGGACAGACATTGATTGCAATATAACTTTTAAGCTATTATGGTCAATGCCGGCCCTTACTTGTTGCTTACTTGTTGTCAGCATATTTTATTTTTAAAAACTGATCGCCGCGCGAAAAGTTTTATCAGCAATAAACGGCCTATATTTAATGTCGATTTGTTTTCTTTCCCTTTTAGTTTCGTTTTAATTTATTTTTTTTTTCTTTTGATTTTTTTTTTTAAAAACCGTGGCTATTGCGGTAGTATTGCGGTTGTGCAACACTTTTTTTTTTTTTTTTTTTTTTTTTCGGAAAGGTAAAAATTACCTTTTTATAATACATACGGACTTTATTTTTAAAAACATGCATATCGAAGTTGACCAAGAGAAAACCCCCCACTTTTTTTTTTTTTTCTATTTTAATATATGGGAAACCAGGGCATTTTTTATGCAGTTGCCGTCTTGCGTAATTCCATATTCAAAATTTCAGTTTCCGCTAATGAAGCTTTTTCTTTTGGGCTTTGTCATGGGTTCTGTCGTTTATAAATCGCGTTTTCGCGGGTAGTAGACTCATAGTGCGTTTTGACACTTACCTCTGCGGATCTTTAAAATCAAATTAGAAACAAAATGTTCGAAGATCGTCTGCGCAGACTAATTGTATTTCATCCGGAGATGGCCTACCGCTACCGACTGCTGCTGCACCAGGCTCAGGTGCTACGGCAACGATACCGTCTCCGGCCGAGACGACTGGCCGAGCGGTGTTGGGTGACATCGGCACGGACGTTGTGATGATTGGAGCGGAAATGGTGGGCAGTACCATGGTTTCTGGTCTCGCTTGCTTTCGTCTCCCGCATATTCTTCTGTTCCAGCAAAACCTTAGTACTGACACCAGTATTATGACTGAAATAATGACTCCGGTGCCAATTTCCCCCGTGGTCTCTATATTTTGCTGCCTGTCCGATAGAGTGGACATCCCTTTTACCTGTTCCAACTCTCTTCTCAAGTCCTCGATCCGCTTACCTCCTACTGCCAATGCATCCTTAACACTGAGGTTGTCTGGTAATGTGATTGGTTTCAGTTGACGCTCTGTGAGGTTGGCCGTAATCGCTGACGTCCAATTTTCCTTGAGCAAGTTAACTAAAATCGTGTGGTTCGGAGTTTTATGGGTTTCCTCGAGTGTGGAGTTCGCATTGCTCTCGTAATGGAGAATTATGTCTCTACCATGTATCTCACACTTTTCTGTGAGTCTTAACTGACCGAATCCATATAACGCTAAAGAAGTATTGGCTACGCCGCAGTGGAGCTCGAACTTTGTTTCTTGGCGAAGTTTGAATAGCCAAGAGTTCGCTGTCACCAGCTTTACTATTAGACCGGCGCTGGCGAGTATGGCTATTTGCTTGCAATGCTCCTCATTCAAGTTGTTATGATGCAGCAGAATGATCTCACATACATCGCTATTGCCTGTCAACGTTTTTCCCAACCTTTTGCATACCCTTAGACGACCCTGCTTGCTTGTTGATGTCAAGTCATTTACGCTCCTGCAGTGGTCAAGCTCTCCTTGAGACAGTCCCAAGAATCTCCAACGCAGCTTGGACTCAGCCAAGTATTCGTAAGTCACCTGCGTGGTGACATCCCACTTTCCGTCGAGGAAAATCGGGATAGGGTATGGCTTGAGAATAGTAAACTCCTCGTCCCCAGGCAGAGGAATTTTGATACCTATGACAAACCCGTTGCTTCCGCGAAAAGATCTGACCTCGGCTATCTGGTGAACGTCAAAACTGTCGACTAGCAACCAAGTCGCCTTTCCTGACAAGTCCAACGCTTTGGCTGATTCCCTCAGTTCTTCTTCACTTAGAATTGCGAGGTGTAATTTCCCCTTGTTCAGATCGTCTATCACTGCCATTTCAGTAATTTGCTGGCCCTGTATTTCGATTAAACTTGCCTCTAGGGCTGACTGTACCTGCACCATGCGTAAAGCCAGCTCTATATTCTTTAATTCCGTCAGAGCTATGTCGTTGATTGCATTTTGTTGCTCCACGGCTGTCTTTAGCTTTAGCTTTCATGGCCTTTCATGGCATTGATTCTTTCCACGGCCATTGTGATGGGTTTTTCCAATTCTTCGTAATTCGTTTTCATCACTGTTATCTGCTTCTCCATTAGGTTGTAGTGCCTGTCTTGCTTCACGTCCAACTCTTGAAGATGGCCGTAGATTTTGTTGGCGTCCTTTTGGTCCATTGAACCGAAAGCCCAATTTAATGCCTCTCCGACAAAATTGAGGGCTCGCTTCGGTCTCCTCCTTGCCAACACCGAATTAATCGTTCGTTCGTTACGCTGTAGCCTTGACAGAACTGTGCGCATGGTACCATCGATCGCCCCGCAAACATATTGAAAATTGGTTAATAGTAGCTTTTTGTTGATGTTGTCGCAGCTTTCCTTAATCTCTGCTGCGTGCCCCTCTAATTGCTTTACCAAAGCAAGGTAGTCGTAGGGGTCGAACTTCGTGAAAATCGTTCATTCGTTATTGTAGAAGATCGCCTTCCCTATCTTCTCAAAATAAATTGGGGTTATTGGCAGGGGCTCGATGGTTACGGGGGTGGCTGCCACACCACCGAGAAATGCGAGCACAATAATGATGTCTTCCATATTAGTACTGTGGAAAATGGATTGTAAGTAAACAACGTTTCTCTAAATACTTAATGAAGAGGCTGAAATTAATTATATTTATTATTATTATAATAATTAATTATATTTAGTTAAATTAACTTAAATAAAGTTTAATTAAATTGACTTTGGTTGCTATATTTTGCTTATATCGACGTATTTACAATAATATTTGATTCATTACTCGTGTTTCTGCTATTGTACAGCTTGAGTAAGTTATTGTGAAAAGGCTTTTCCCTTCCTTTTATCGTTATTGCTGTGGTGACTGGTGATCTCACCTGTGCTACCTCGTATGGACCGATCCATATCGGAGACAATTTGTTCTTCCGAGTCTGATTTTTGAGGAGAACTTTGTCCCCTACTTTGAACACAACTGGGTTGGAAATCCTATCGTATTGTTCTTTGGACCTTCTCTTGGCCACTTCTTGATTTTGCCGAACCAACTCATGAGCTCTTTGAATCTGGTATTTCAAAACTTTCGAAGGGTCATCCATATTGTAGACTGGAGAACACTTGCGTTTTAAATTGGTCGGAAATTCGGAGTCGAAACCGTACAGCGTTCGAAAAAGTGTCTGCTTCGTCGATGTATGCGGTGTGTTGTTATATACATGCATAGCCGCTGAGAGCCACTGGTCCCAGTTCGAACCGTCCTCCTTAGCAAAACTGCGCAGATATTCTGCTAACGGCCTGTGACTGCGCTCCAGAGAACCATTCGCCTGGGGGTGGTATGGAGTAATATGCAACTTTTTAACTCCTAGCATTTTGCAGACATTTGAGAACACCTTTGAAATAAAACTTGTGCCATTGTCGGTAATTAATACTTTAGGGATGCAATGGCGGGTTACGACTTCATCGAAGAATGCTTTCGCTACCGTGCTGGCTTCAGCGTCCGGTATGGCCACACAAGCCATATATTTTGACAGGTCATCCTGGAACGTGAGGATGTATTTATTACCTGTGGTCGTCTCCGGAAATATCCCAACTATATCCATGTATGTCTTATCGAACGGTTTCTGAGGAGTGTCAGTTAATACCAATGGCATTTTAGTTAGCCTGCTACTTTTGTTCGCTTGGCATTTTGGGCAGTTTTTCACAAATTCCTTTATTTGTTTCTGCATGCCAGACCATCTGAACTGCCTCCGAATTCTTAAGTACGTCTTGACCGCTCCCTGATGTCCTTCCAGAGGTGAGTTGTGGAAATCCTTAATCACTGTCTCTATTTCCTTTGCGTCCGTCAGCAGTGTCACTGTGGCATCCGTATGCCCATCTGGTTGCTCCTCATCAACGCTTTGATCTTCTGTTCGTTCTTGAGGGTTTCGCTGCTCTTCCTGTTGTTGCGCTCTCGTTCTGGACCGAGTCTGCACCGTTACCACAGCCTGTGGAATCCTGCTAAGTGCATCTGCGTTCAAGTTTTTCTTCCCTGGCTTATATATCAGTTCGAATTGGTATTCAGACAGCTTGTGTCTAAACCGGGCTAAACGCGAAGTTTGGTCCTTGAGGTTTGCTATCCCTCTCAGCGGTTGGTGATCCGTAATTATCTTAAACGGTCGTCCTAATAGATAAGCTTTGAAATTTTTCGTAGCCCAAACGACGGCTAAAAATTCTCTTTCGAGCTTACACCTTACTCTCTTGGACTGGAAGTCTGGAAAATGATCCAAACTATCTAGTCTTACATCTTCAGCGGGAATAACTTGTGCTGGTCCTCTTTTCCTTTTCAATTGAAAGGATCTTTCTATTGATGGAGACCCTCTTTCCGTGATACGGAGAGGTTTTTTTGCGCCAATCGTAAGTAAAGTCAATGCTAATTGCCTTTATATACTCCATTAGTGTAAGCGAACCATTTTGTATTTTGCGTTTGTGCAATATCCACGAATTTATAACCGCTATGTCAATTAGATGGTAAGTTAGCCGCATATACCACTTTCTCGACTTCATTTTGATTTTATAGCGGCCTATTAAGCTGTCGAGAAGGTCAACACCTCCCATATGGCGATTGTATTGCTTCACTATAACGGGGCATTTTACCGTAACTGTTTGCTTATTTTCCCGATCGTACCTTTTAATATCGGTTTCAGGATCAATACCGCTAAAACAGGATAAGAAGGCAACAGGTCTACTGTCCTTCCATAATACATTTGCTTTGCATTTTCTTTTCTGTTTGATGAACATGAAATCTCTTCATCGACCGTATCTTCTACGTCTAGGTCCATAAAATCCGCATCGCCAAGCATTTCACAAAAATCTTCATTTTGGAGCAATTTACCCTCTTCTGTACATTCATCTTCATCTTCAGAATACTCCAAATCATCGTCACTAATGTCTGGGTCAAATAATATGTTTAAAATTTCAGCCTGTGATAGCTTTTTCCTACTTATGTTGCTCGGTACCACTGAGAGTGAAAACTAATTGCGACTGAAAACTAACAGCCAAAAATTGAGAAAACCGTTACTTTGAACGAAAGAAGACGAACAGCCAGAAACCGTTACTTTGAACTAGAAAAACTTCGTTCGTTTCGAACTTTTTCGAACTAATGCCCACTGATGCAAATTTGCATCAAACATATTTTTATTCGTACAAAACAATTGATAATTACTACGACCAAAACAACTTTTTTATATTATTCTTAACAGTACATTAAAAGATAAAAATATAATACTTACCATAAATTATCCAAAAAATAAGACTTTTTTACAAACCTTAGTAGCACATTTTGGAAATAAATTTTTAGAGCACATTCCAAAAACCACATGGAAAAAATTAATACACAGGTAGTAAGGACACATAATATAAAAACTTTAAATCAATGTTTGCACTTTTCAAAGTAGTTTTAAGACACATTAACATTTAAGTTTATGCAATATAGCGGAAAAAAAGGCCGAAAGCTGAACGATTCAAATTTGCATCACTGGGCACTAGAGGGTTAAATTATTATTTAAGTGGTTCATGTGATGTTTTTGTATTTTTTTCTAGTACGGGCGTTGCTGTACTTGGTCCCACGGTTGCTGGATTTACTCACGCACGAGTCTAAAGTAAATTTAGAGACATTCAAAAACCAAAGATAAGCCTTCATATTGATTTCTATTCCGATAGAAGTCTGCATGCAATTGCAACATTCTGAAGTTACACTCTCGTAAGTTTATACATTCATCATTCCCTTTGCCTTTTTGGGTTTCTTTGATTTATTTACATTTTTTCTTTTATTCTCTACATCTTAGGAATTCTAGTACCAGATCCGTTACTTTCAAAGCTGCCAAATCGTACAGTAAAATGGTACATTCCAAATATTCGCACAAATCCCCCGGATTTACTATAGCTTTAAATCAAAAGAACAATGAAATGTGCAACATGATATTTTTATGATCAAGACTGTATATTTAAATGTTATTATCTATCTCAAGAATTATTTTTGACAATAATTCTTGAGAAAGTGCAAACGATCTCAGGAATTAATTCTTTGATATTTTCTGTAACCATTACGCAATGGTCACAGAAAATATTTCGACCTTATTTCGCTTTTCTTTCGTGTGGTTTTTGGCTTGCTGTTTGTTTTTGCTCTATGTCTTGGCTATCGCGGCACTCGTATAAGGTGAGAGTCTTGAATACTTCCAGGCTTCACCATGTTAGTTGATAATGGTGGAGCCTGAAAGTATGCAAGCTTCGTTGCGCGCTCGGACATTGTTACCGATAGTAGCCAGCGACACCACCAACCAACGACACACCAACGACACACCAA
Source organism: Conops quadrifasciatus (assembly GCA_949752815.1). Taxonomy (NCBI): domain Eukaryota; kingdom Metazoa; phylum Arthropoda; class Insecta; order Diptera; family Conopidae; genus Conops; species Conops quadrifasciatus. The sequence goes on along the minus strand of OX457077.1, from coordinate 22,331,814 downwards.
CGGTTTGATTACTTCACATATTGCTTATTTCATGCTACATTACATTTCTATTCCTTATTCCTCAATTCATATAACATTACATTTTATTCCTTAACAGCCAAAACACATGGCGGCAGCGGCAGCGGCAGCAACAGTAACTCTCTCTCGCTGCTCAGCAAAGTACATTAGAGTAGCGACAGCAAGTCGGCTATTTGTTTTTGTATTCTGTATCCCATTCTCTCCTCTTGAAAGAGAGCTTACTCTCCGTATATTTTTCAATACAATTTGTCGGATTTTCAGTGAAAATTGGCAACACTGAGTGAAAAAGAGAGTGGAAAAAAGAGAGTTTTGCTTGCTGCCGTAATAGAATCTATTTTTCAGGGCAGCGGCAGCACCCATAAGCCTCTATATAATTTCTGTTTGCTGTTGCTGCCGCTGCCGCAATGTGTTTTGGCTGTAATTCATATTACATTACATTTTATTCCTTAATTCATATTACATTACATTTCATTCCTTAATTCATATTACAATACATTTTATATATTATTTCATATTCTGTTTTCGCTGTTTCGCAGTTGGCTCCTTCGTAGTTCTTTTGCTGGTAATGGTTTAGCTGGATGTAGCTGTTTGACTTCGATGTTGTTTCGGGCAATATTAGTTATATGGGTCAGTTAAGGAGGTCCCCCGGTTGTTGTTGACAGGACTTTGGTTCAGTTCGGCTCAGTTCGGTTTTGTTTTTATTATTTTGGATATATTGCTGGTGAGTTTGCTTGGCGATATTCAGCAGAGTGTGATTTCCTTGTTACTTAGGTTTGAACAGTTCAGATATCTAGCTAGTTCGGCAGTAATGCGACATAGTGGTGGTGGCACTGTTTTTTGGTGACCACCGGAGTCGTCGTACCCCGAACTTTATTGCCAGAGTGAACTCCTGCTTAACTGTTACTACAAGAACAGTGGTTTGTAATCCGAACACTCGCTATATGCTGCTTTTTTAATCGTCTGTACAACTCACTCGGGTTCTTTTCCGATAATTGTTCCCATTCTCCCGAACGTCTGTCCTCTCGCGATGTCGTTTTGATATCGTGATTATGATGAAGTTTATGCTGATATTATGAATTTTCGGTTATGACGGAATGGATGCTTGCCATTTCATACTGCTAGCTTTGCATTTTGTCATCCTTATACGCTAATTGTTATGTCTAATTTATGACTATTGCTAGGTGTTTAATTATTATTATACTTATTGTATATTATTTATTGTGTTTGTTATAATTTTGTGCAAACTTGTACATTTGGGTGTATTCTAATTGTGTTCGTTTGTGTTTTTACATTATAGAAATGGTTTAGGTTACAGGAACCAAGAATTATTCTCTGTTTCTGTTTACTTTGTATACATTGTGCATATATATATATATATATATATATATATATATACATATGTATGTATACATATATATTGTGAATATATATTGTAAATTTGTTGGAAGGACAGACATTGATTGCAATATAACTTTTAAGCTATTATGGTCAATGCCGGCCCTTACTTGTTGCTTACTTGTTGTCAGCATATTTTATTTTTAAAAACTGATCGCCGCGCGATTTTTTATTTAATGTCGAATTGTTTTCTTTCCCTTTTAGTTTCGTTTTAATTTATTTTTTTTTTCTTTTGATTTTTTTTTTAAAAACCGTGGCTATTGCGGTAGTATTTCGGTTGTGCAACACTTTTTTTTTTTTTTTTTTTTTTTTCGGAAAGGTAAAAATTACCTTTTTATAATTTTATAATACGTACTGGCCGAGCGTTTAAGAGAGCTCTACCGAATCGCGGAGCGGATACTCCGGATGAAGGAATAGAGAGTAGCCGGATGAATTAGTCGTTATTCCTGAGTTGGTCCAGGCGACCCCCGGGGTCGGTACAGGAGATAGGTATGTTATAGGAATCTCGAGGACTGGCCGAGTGTCAATTGGGCTGCTGGACTCACATCTTCGGTAGGGGAAATAACTTGTAATTTTCTGTCTTGTTAAATAAAAACAAACTTTTTGTCTTGTTAAATAAAATTGAATTAATATAATACAGAATTGTGAGCTGATTGATTTAATTTGTTCTTAAGGATTATGGAAACTGTTAAATGGAAACGGATTAACTTTTAAATATACGATGCACCGTTCTTGAGTGGTGCTTCATAAATGGTTACCCTTTTCTTGGTTTTACCCATGCCGGATTTTTTAGCCACGGATGGCTCCGCCAACTCTTCATTCGGTGGTGGTACAGGTGGTGGTTCGGTGTTGGGTGACATCGGCACGGACGTTGTGATGATTGGAGCGGAAATGGTGGGCAGTACCATGGTTTCTGGCCTCGCTTGCTTTCGTCTCCCGCATATTCTTCTGTTCCAGCAAAACCTTAGTACTGACACCAGTATTATGAGTGAAATAATGACTCCGGTGCCAATTTCCCCCGTGGTCTCTATATTTTGCTGCCTGTCCGATAGAGTGGACATCCCTTTTTCCTGTTCCAACTCTCTTCTCAAGTTCTCGATCCGCTTACCTCCTGCTGCCAATGCATCCTTGACACTGAGGTTGTCTGGTAATGTGATTGGTTTCAGTTGACGCTCTGTGAGGTTGGCCGTAATCGCTGACGTCCAATTTTCCTTGAGCAAGTTAACTAAAATCGTGTGGTTCGGAGTTTTATGGGTTTCCTCGAGTGTGGAGTTCGCATTGCTCTCGTAATGGAGAATTATGTCTCTACCATGTATCTCACACTTTTCTGTGAGTCTTAACTGACCGAATCCATATAACGCTAAAGAAGTATTGGCTACGCCGCAGTGGAGCTCGAACTTTGTTTCTTGGCGAAGTTTGAATAGCCAAGAGTTCGCTGTCACCAGCTTTACTATTAGACCGGCGCTGGCGGGTATGGCTATTTGCTTGCAATGCTCCTCATTCAAGTTGTTATGATGCAGCAGAATGATCTCACATACATCGCTATTGCCTGTCAACGTTTTTCCCAACCTTTTGCATACCCTTAGACGACCCTGCTTGCTTGTTGATGGCAAGTCATTTACGCTCCTGCAGTGGTCAAGCTCTCCTTGAGACAGTCTCCAACGCAGCTTGGATTCAGCCAAGTATTCGTAAGTCACCTGCGTGGTGACATCCCACTTTCCATCGAGGAAAATCGGGATAGGGTATGGCTTAAGTATAGTAAACTCCTCGTCCCCAGGCAGAGGAATTTTGATACCTATGACAAACCCGTTGCTTCCGCGAAAAGATCTGACCTCGGCTATCTGGTGAGCGTCAAAACTGTCGACTAGCAACCAAGTCGCCTTTCCTGACAAGTCCAACGCTTTGGCTGATTCCCTCAGTTCTTCTTCACTTAGAATTGCGAGGTGTAATTTCCACTTGTTCAGATCGTCTATCACTGCCATTTCAGTAATTTGCTGGCCCTGTATTTCGATTAAACTTGCCTCTAGGGCTGACTGTACCTGCACCATGCGTAAAGCCAGCTCTATATTCTTTAATTCCGTCAGAGCTATGTCGTTGATTGCATTTTGTTGCTCCACGGCTGTCTTTAGCTTTAGCTTTCATGGCCTTTCATGGCATTGATTCTTTCCACGGCCATTGTGATGGGTTTTTCCAATTCTTCGTAATTCGTTTTCATCACTGTTATCTGCTTCTCCATTAGGTTGTAGTGCCTGTCTTGCTTCACGTCCAACTCTTGAAGATGGCCGTAGATTTTGTTGGCGTCCTTTTGGTCCATTGAACCGAAAGCCCAATTTAATGCCTCTCCGACAAAATTGAGGGCTCGCTTCGGTCTCCTCCTTGCCAACACCGAATTAATCGTTCGTTCGTTACGCTGTAGCCTTGACAGAACTGTGCGCATGGTACCATCGATCGCCCCGCAAACATATTGAAAATTGGTTAATAGTAGCTTTTTGTTGATGTTGTCGCAGCTTTCCTTAATCTCTGCTGCGTGCCCCTCTAATTGCTTTACCAAAGCAAGGTAGTCGTAGGGGTCGAACTTCGTGAAAATCGTTCATTCGTTATTGTAGAAGATCGCCTTCCCTATCTTCTCAAAATAAATTGGGGTTATTGGCAGGGGCTCGATGGTTACGGGGGTGGCTGCCACACCACCGACAAGTGCGAGCACAATAATGATGTCTTCCATATTAGTACTGTGGAAAATGGATTGTAAGTAAACAACGTTTATCTAAATACTTAATGAAGAGGCTGAAATTAATTATATTTATTATTATTATAATTATTAATTATATTTAGTTAAATTAACTTAAATAAAGTTTAATTAAATTGACTTTGGTTGCTATATTTTGCTTATATCGACGTATTTACAATAATATTTGATTCATTACTCGTGTTTCTGCTATTGTACAGCTTGAGTAAGTTATTGTGAAAAGGCTTTTCCCTTCCTTTTATCGTTATTGCTGTGGTGACTGGTGATCTCACCTGTGCTACCTCGTATGGACCGATCCATATCGGAGAGAATTTGTTCTTCCGAGTCTGATTTTTGAGGAGAACTTTGTCCCCTACTTTGAACACAACTGGGTTGGAAATCCTATCGTATTGTTCTTTGGACCTTCTCTTGGCCACTTCTTGATTTTGCCGAACCAACTCATGAGCTCTTTAAATCTGGTATTTCAAAACTTTCGAAGGGTCATCCATATTGTAGACTGGAGAACACTTGCGTTTTAAATTGGTCGGAAATTCGGAGTCGAAACCGTACAGCGTTCGAAAAAGTGTCTGCTTCGTCGATGTATGCGGTGTGTTGTTATATACATGCATAGCCGCTGAGAGCCACTGGTCCCAGTTCGAACCGTCCTCCTTAGCAAAACTGCGCAGATATTCTGCTAACGGCCTGTGACTGCGCTCCAGAGAACCATTCGCCTGGGGGTGGTATGGAGTAATATGCAACTTTTTAACTCCTAGCATTTTGCAGACATTTGAGAACACCTTTGAAATAAAACTTGTGCCATTGTCGGTAATTAATACTTTAGGGATGCAATGGCGGGTTACGACTTCATCGAAGAATGCTTTCGCTACCGTGCTGGCTTCAGCGTCCGGTATGGCCACACAAGCCATATATTTTGACAGGTCATCCTGGAACGTGAGGATGTATTTATTACCTGTGGTCGTCTCCGGAAATATCCCAACTATATCCATGTATGTCTTATCGAACGGTTTCTGAGGAGTGTCAGTTAATACCAATGGCATTTTAGTTAGCCTGCTACTTTTGTTCGCTTGGCATTTTGGGCAGTTTTTCACAAATTCCTTTATTTGTTTCTGCATGCCAGACCATCTGAACTGCCTCCGAATTCTTAAGTACGTCTTGACCGCTCCCTGATGTCCTTCCAGAGGTGAGTTGTGGAAATCCTTAATCACTGTCTCTATTTCCTTTGCGTCCGTCAGCAGTGTCACTGTGGCATCCGTATGCCCATCTGGTTGCTCCTCATCAACGCTTTGATCTTCTGTTCGTTCTTGAGGGTTTCGCTGCTCTTCCTGTTGTTGCGCTCTCGTTCTGGACCGAGTCTGCACCGTTACCACAGCCTGTGGAATCCTGCTAAGTGCATCTGCGTTCAAGTTTTTCTTCCCTGGCTTATATATCAGTTCGAATTGGTATTCAGACAGCTTGTGTCTAAACCGGGCTAAACGCGAAGTTTGGTCCTTGAGGTTTGCTATCCCTCTCAGCGGTTGGTGATCCGTAATTATCTTAAACGGTCGTCCTAATAGATAAGCTTTGAAATTTTTCGTAGCCCAAACGACGGCTAAAAATTCTCTTTCGAGCTTACACCTTACTCTCTTGGACTGGAAGTCTGGAAAATGATCCAAACTATCTAGTCTTACATCTTCAGCGGGAATAACTTGTGCTGGTCCTCTTTTCCTTTTCAATTGAAAGGATCTTTCTATTGATGGAGACCCTCTTTCCGTGATACGGAGAGGTTTTTTTGCGCCAATCGTAAGTAAAGTCAATGCTAATTGCCTTTATATACTCCATTAGTGTAAGCGAACCATTTTGTATTTTGCGTTTGTGCAATATCCACGAATTTATAACCGCTATGTCAATTAGATGGTAAGTTAGCCGCATATACCACTTTCTCGACTTCATTTTGATTTTATAGCGGCCTATTAAGCTGTCGAGAAGGTCAACACCTCCCATATGGCGATTGTATTGCTTCACTATAACGGGGCATTTTACCGTAACTGTTTGCTTATTTTCCCGATCGTACCTTTTAATATCGGTTTCAGGATCAATACCGCTAAAACAGGATAAGAAGGCAACAGGTCTACTGTCCTTCCATAATACATTTGCTTTGCATTTTCTTTTCTGTTTGATGAACATGAAATCTCTTCATCGACCGTATCTTCTACGTCTAGGTCCATAAAATCCGCATCGCCAAGCATTTCACAAAAATCTTCATTTTGGAGCAATTTACCCTCTTCTGTACATTCATCTTCATCTTCAGAATACTCCAAATCATCGTCACTAATGTCTGGGTCAAATAATATGTTTAAAATTTCAGCCTGTGATAGCTTTTTCCTACTTATGTTGCTCGGTACCACTGAGAGTGAAAACTAATTGCGACTGAAAACTAACAGCCAAAAATTGAGAAAACCGTTACTTTGAACGAAAGAAGACGAACAGCCAGAAACCGTTACTTTGAACTAGAAAAACTTCGTTCGTTTCGAACTTTTTCGAACTAATGCCCACTGATGCAAATTTGCATCAAACATATTTTTATTCGTACAAAACAATTGATAATTACTACGACCAAAACAACTTTTTTATATTATTCTTAACAGTACATTAAAAGATAAAAATATAATACTTACCATAAATTATCCAAAAAATAAGACTTTTTTACAAACCTTAGTAGCACATTTTGGAAATAAATTTTTAGAGCACATTCCAAAAACCACATGGAAAAAATTAATACACAGGTAGTAAGGACACATAATATAAAAACTTTAAATCAATGTTTGCACTTTTCAAAGTAGTTTTAAGACACATTAACATTTAAGTTTATGCAATATAGCGGAAAAAAAGGCCGAAAGCTGAACGATTCAAATTTGCATCACTGGGCACTAGAGGGTTAAATTATTATTTAAGTGGTTCATGTGATGTTTTTGTATTTTTTTCTAGTACGGGCGTTGCTGTACTTGGTCCCACGGTTGCTGGATTTACTCACGCACGAGTCTAGATAAGCCTTCATATTGATTTCTATTCCGATAGAAGTCTGCATGCAATTGCAACATTCTGAAGTTACACTCTCGTAAGTTTATACATTCATCATTCCCTTTGCCTTTTTGGGTTTCTTTGATTTATTTACATTTTTTCTTTTATTCTCTACATCTTAGGAATTCTAGTACCAGATCCGTTACTTTCAAAGCTGCCAAATCGTACAGTAAAATGGTACATTCCAAATATTCGCACAAATCCCCCGGATTTACTATAGCTTTAAATCAAAAGAACAATGAAATGTGCAACATGATATTTTTATGATCAAGACTGTATATTTAAATGTTATTACATATTATTGTAGGAAAAATTATTCATCTAATAACTTAAATGTTATGTATCGTATAAAAACTTAATGTGGTTGTATGCATAAGTAAATAAATACATTGTAAAACTTAAATTCTTATTATTTAAAATCAATTTTTCCCTACACCCGAAAGGATGAGGTATATATTCACTTTGTGCTTCCGTTTGTAACGCATTAAAGGAGGCGTCTGCCTGTAAGTCTGTCAGTCCGTCCGTCTGTAGAAATCACGATTAAGGGACAACGAATAGAGCTATAAAATTTGGGACTGTTATATATCTCGCCTCCAAACTCTTCGTCGCTGCTGCTCCAGAATTAGCGTCGTCGAATCTCTTCCCCTTAACTGCTTCCTCTCCCAAATTATAACACCTCTTGATTAATTCAAATTACTTCTATTAAAACTTTTCACTTTCACTGGTAATTTTTAACTGCTCTTCTGAGCCAAAAAGGCTCGTTTATAAAGTAATTTTTGGAGTGGACTTTGGTCTGGTCGACCTAATTTTTCCAATTATTTCTGCAACTATCTCAAGAATTATTTTTGACAATAATTCTTGAGAAAGTGCAAACGATCTCAGGAATTAATTCTTTGATATTTTCTGTAACCATTACGCAATGGTCACAGAAAATATTTCGACCTTATTTCGCTTTTCTTTCTTGTGGTTTTTGGCTTGCTGTTTGTTTTTGCTCTATGTCTTGGCTATCGCGGCACTCGTATAAGGTGAGAGTCTTGAATACTTCCAGGCTTCACCATGTTAGTTGATAATGGTGGAGCCTGAAAGTATGCAAGCTTCGTTCCGCGCTCGGACATTGTTACCGATAGTAGCCAACGACACCAAACCAAAAACCACACCATAACAACGTGAGGCGTTGTTACAGTTAGGGCGACTCTGACCTACAACATTCCTCCACCCTTATGGGAAGAAAAAATTATTATCGAGAAGCGATAGTAATTTTTTTTTTTACAATTTATGTTGGGTTTGATTACTTCACATATTGCTTATTTCATGCTACATTACATTTCTATTCCTTATTCCTCAATTCATATAACATTACATTTTATTCATTTCATTTCATTTCATTTCATTTCATTTATTTAATATCTATAGTACAATAAGAATGCTGTGCTTCTTTTACAGTACATAGTAAATTACATTTCAGATGAAACAATTCAACCAAAAATAAAAAATAAAATAAGTAATACTAAAATTACATAATATTGCATAACATCACATAACATATTAATAGTAATAGTACAAGATAGTCACTTGCTATCCATTTCCATTTCCTTACATTCTAGAGCAAGAAAGAAAGCAAAGAAAGAAGAGAATGAGAGATAGAGAAAGAAATTAAAAATTTGAAAAAAATGAAAGAATAGAGCGTCTAAATTCTCCCCTCCATCCCTCCCCTTAATGTCCCTTATACTTCGAGGCAACTCATTCCACACTTTTATGGCATTGACGAAAAACAGATTTGACGTATTCAGAGAAAAGTTCCTAGGGACACTCAACACGCGACTGCGTACAGATATGGCAAATCGCAACTTCTCATATGGATAAAGGGGTGTTTGTGTACATATTAGCTTATGCAAAAAGATGCAATTTCTTGCTTTTAAGTAATACCCGATATCACACCCAAGTATAGATCTCCTGAAGCCTGAAATGTGGTCATATCTGCGAAGTCCAAAAACATAACGTGTGGCAAAGTTAAACGCAATCTGCAACTTCAACATAGATGATGAATCAAACTTGCTATACACTATATCACCGTATGTTATAACCGGTAAAATAAGTTGTATAACCAGCAACCTTCTTATACTAGGAGGAGTAACAGCTCGCGACAGATTAAGACTCCGCAAGATAAAGTAAATCTTTTTTACAATATTGTTCGCATGATCACAGCCAGAAAGAAAGGAGTTGATACTGAAGCCAAGATTAGTTATTTTATTAACAACTTTTAGTTTGTTACTTCCCAAACAAATGTCAGGAATACCGGGAATAGTTTTCCTCCTGTAAATAGGAAGAATATATGACTTCTCGGCATTTAACTGAAGTTTATTACAGAGCGACCACTGCTTAATATCATTTAGATCATTATTCATCTTGTGAGCCAGACCCAATAACCCATCTTTTGTCTCCGAGATATACACCTGAATATCATCAGCATATAAATGCATCGTGGCATGTTTGCATACATAGAATATATCATTAATAAAAATGGAGAATAATAGGGGACCAAGAATAGACCCTTGGGGCACCCCACATGTCAGATTTTTATAACAGGAAGATCTACCATTCACTGTGACTCTTTGCAACCTCATTGATAGGTAACTATACAATAAATTAACAGCACTATCACAGAAACCATATATATGCTTTACTTTCCAACAAAGAATTTCGTGGTTCACTTTGTCAAAAGCCTTAGAGAAATCTAATAGACAGAGTAACGAGATGTCACCTCTATCATAAGCCGGCCTTAGATCATCAAGAACTTTTACGATTGCAGTTGAGCATCCATGACCAGACCGATAGCGCGACTGCAGTGGTGATAAGAGCTGATTACGAGACAAGTGCTCAGATATTTGAACTGACATTAGTTTTTCGCACACTTTTGATAAGGATGACAAGATACTAATTGGTCTGAAATCACTAGGAAGACAGGAGTTTCTTTTTTTGGGAATAGGGATAATATTAGCAATCTTCCACAAATCAGGAAAGGTAGAGGATGTGAAGCAATGATTGATAATGTGCGTAAGGGGATTTAATATATGTGGCAAAATCAGTTTAATGAATTTAATGGGTATATTGTCCTCACCTACCGCATTAGATTTAATTTGCATCACACAATTTCCAACATCCATTTGAGTTACAGGCATAAACTGGAAATATTGCAACCCAGAAACATTTATAAAATTATTCAAGTTTAAAGATGTGAAAGAAGATGAGGAAGAAGTCGAGTCAGGAACAAAAAAATCATTAAGGACATCTGGCTCCAAGTTACATTCATTATCATTTACAGTACTCACTCCAAGTTTTCTAATATTGTTCCACAGTAATTTCGTGGGAACCGATAAATTCAGTTTTTTGGAAAAATATAGAGATTTAGCTGTCTTAGTCAGAAGAACCGCTCGATTTCTCGCAATTCTATAATTTTCCCAATTCAAAGCATTAGGGTACTTCTTCCACAATTTGTGCAATCTATTTCGCTTTTTAATACAATCCAAAACACGGCGAGTATACCAAGGGCAGGACGAATTCTTGCATTGCACCATACGCAGGGGTACATGTTTTTCAAAAAGAAAGCGAACAGAAGTTGTAAGGGCATTGAGCTTGTCATTAATAGAACTGTAAAACCAACAGTTATTAAAGGACATTAAAGATATGTCATAAAATAATAAAGGAAAATCAATTGCATTGAAATCCCGATAAGAGAAGCTGCCAGAGCCGCATCCTCTATTAAAGTTGTGATCAATAGTGCAAAAAATTAGGTCGTGGTCAGAAATAAAGCCTATTTGGTCAAATATAGAAACAGAAGACAAATTTGACACAAGGAAATAATCAATAAGACTGGGAGTGTGACCAGGAGAAAAACGAGTAGGCGAACTTTCATTAACTACAGTCAATCCCATCGCTGACAAGGAATTCAAAAGCAAGATTTTTTTGTTATCATTAACTAATAGATTAATATTAAAGTCACCACATAGCATCACAGTATCATGAGTAAGGAAATGATCAGATAACATAGAAAATAAAGGATCAATATTATTGTTCCTATTAGGATTATATACCACATATCGACATACTCAAAAATTCAACATCAGATACAGAGGATTTGCTTAGAACCTTGGCACACAGATATTTTTTGCAATATATCGCAACCCCCCCACCCCTTCTATCTACTCTATCATTCCTAAAAAGATTATAGCCATTGATATTATAATTAGCATCACCAATATATTTATCCCACCACGTTTCCGTTATGCATATAACGTCAACCAGGGAGTCCTCAAAGATATATCGTACGTAATCCATTTTCTCAAAATTCAAACTTCTTGCATTAAAATGGACTATGTTTAGACCATTTTTTTGCTTACACAAAACATTGATGAGGCTTTTCTGATTCTCATCAATGCCACATGAAGTGTTACCTACCGACATAAAGGACAGGAAGTAATACCCCAGACACTCTATTGAATAGTAGAGCAAAGAGAAGGAAGTTAGAAATATGAGGAAAACTAAGGAAAGAAAGATATAGAGAAGTTATGCATAAATAGAGTTTTAAGAAAGGCATACAAAGTGTTATTAAAGTTTTCAAACCTACTCGGGCGTGACATCAAATACATCAAGCTTTAAAATGGAATCAATGAAAACTGCCTCCGATATGCGATCCTTACGCACGAACACCAACCCTCCTCTTGAGAAGACTGACATCAGCCGTTTACGATGCTTTAGCTTAACAGCAGCATGCAGAATTTTCCTGTTATAAGCTGTCAAACCTTCGTTAATATAACATGTTCCTTCAAGTGCAATTCCAATATTTTTAAGAGATATTTCACACTTGTTCTGTTTACGATAGCTTGAGCCTGCTCTCAGAAATAAGTATCTATCATGAGAGCTGCAGAACTTAATTATAATTGGTGCATGCGATGTTTTTCCTTGGATTACTTTTTTACGAATTACTCGATAGATACTTCTTAAAATCGGAGGGTCGTAACCAATAGTGAGGCATAACTGATTAAACATGTTTGTAAGATTTTCCCCATCCAGTTCAGACACAGCCAGCAGCACAGCATCGGAGGAAACGCTGTTTAGCTCAAGTGCAGATAATCTGCTTTCAAGACAATCAAGTTGATTACTGGAACAACAGTCTGTCAGTGCCTCCCGTAGGGTAGCATCAATTGTCTCCATACTCTCTTTGAGCTTAGATTGCTCCGCACCTAGCTGTCCAATAATTTCTTTGTTGCGAGTGCACAATGACTCAAGTGTATTAAATTTCTCAACAGCATCATTGAGAGCATTACCCAAAGTCTGGAAACGTTCATTCCACTCACGTTGAACAGCCTCAATTTTAGAGTTGAAGTCATAACTCAAAACAGTTAACTCACTTTTGATTTTCTTCAGCAGATCATTACTTTGAAGAGTGAGACGATCTTCGAGCACTTGCACCGAGAGAATAGAGATGTTGTTGTCCATACAGTTAGGAGAGGTTGATTCCCTAGGCGAAGAGAGAACCGGTTTATAGGTTTTCGATCTTGTTTTTGTTGACATTTTGTTGTTGTTGTAATTATTCTCAGTGTAGTAACTGTAGAAAGGTATTACTTTTATTATATTTTACACAAATCAAACTTTTTTCAACAATATTTATTTCAACAATTTGATGAAATACAACAACTCTCTTGCTTGTAAGTCAACTCGATAATAAATTATTATTAAATACTGAACTGGAATCTTAATATATTTGACGGAGCGACCAAAAAACACGTCTACTCAGCGCACATTCCAAATTTTTCAATGCCCTTCCTTAACAGCCAAAACACATTGCGGCAGCGGCAGCAACAGCAACTCTCTCTCGCTGCTCAGCAAAGTACATTAGAGCAGCGACAGCAAGTCGGCTATTTGTTTTTGTATTCTGTATCCCATTCTCTCCTCTTGAAAGAGAGCTTACTCTCCGTATATTTTTCAATACAATTTGTCGGATTTTCAGTGAAAATTGGCAACACTGAGTGAAAAAGAGAGTGGAAAAAAGAGAGTTTTGCTTGCTGCCGTAATAGAATCTATTTTTCAGGGCAGCGGCAGCACCCATAAGCCTCTATATAATTTCTGTTTGCTGTTGCTGCCGCTGCCGCAATGTGTTTTGGCTGTAATTCATATTACATTACATTTTATTCCTTAATTCATATTACATTACATTTCATTCCTTAATTCATATTACAATACATTTTATATATTATTTCATATTCTGTTTTCGCAGTTGGCTCCTTCGTAGTTCTTTTGCTGGTAATGGTTTAGCTGGATGTAGCTGTTTGACTTCGATGTTGTTTCGGGCAATATTAGTTATATGGGTCAGTTAAGGAGGTCCCCCGGTTGTTGTTGACAGGACTTCGGCTCAGTTCGGTTTTGTTTTTATTATTTTGGATATATTGCTGGTGAGTTTGCTTGGCGATATTCAGCAGAGTGTGATTTCCTTGTTACTTAGGTTTGAACAGTTCAGATATCTAGCTAGTTCGGCAGTAATGCGACATAGTGGTGGTGGCACTGTTTCTTGGTGACCACCTGAGTCGTCGTACCCCGAACTTTATTGCCAGAGTGAACTCCTGCTTAACTGTTACTACAAGAACAGTGGTTTGTAATCCGAACACTCGCTATATGCTGCTTTTTTAATCGTCTGTACAACTCACTCGGGTTCTTTTCCGATAATTGTTCCCATTCTCCCGAACGTCTGTCCTCTCGCGATGTCGTTTTGATATCGTGATTATGATGAAGTTTATGCTGATATTATGAATTTTCGGTTATGACGGAATGGATGCTTGCCATTTCATACTGCTAGCTTTGCATTTTGTCATCCTTATACGCTAATTGTTATGTCTAATTTATGACTATTGCTAGGTGTTTAATTATTATTATACTTATTGTATATTATTTATTGTGTTTGTTATAATTTTGTGCAAACTTGTACATTTGGGTGTATTCTAATTGTGTTCGTTTGTGTTTTTACATTATAGAAATGGTTTAGGTTACAGGAACCAAGAATTATTCTCTGTTTCTGTTTACTTTGTATACATTGTGCATATATATATATATATATATATATATATACATATGTATGTATACATATATATTGTGAATATATATTGTAAATTTGTTGGAAGGACAGACATTGATTGCAATATAACTTTTAAGCTATTATGGTCAATGCCGGCCCTTACTTGTTGCTTACTTGTTGTCAGCATATTTTATTTTTAAAAACTGATCGCCGCGCGATTTTTTATTTAATGTCGAATTGTTTTCTTTCCCTTTTAGTTTCGTTTTAATTTATTTTTTTTTTCTTTTGATTTTTTTTTTAAAAACCGTGGCTATTGCGGTAGTATTTCGGTTGTGCAACACTTTTTTTTTTTTTTTTTTTTTTTTCGGAAAGGTAAAAATTACCTTTTTATAATTTTATAATACGTACTGGCCGAGCGTTTAAGAGAGCTCTACCGAATCGCGGAGCGGATACTCCGGATGAAGGAATAGAGAGTAGCCGGATGAATTAGTCGTTATTCCTGAGTTGGTCCAGGCGACCCCCGGGGTCGGTACAGGAGATAGGTATGTTATAGGAATCTCGAGGACTGGCCGAGTGTCAATTGGGCTGCTGGACTCACATCTTCGGTAGGGGAAATAACTTGTAATTTTCTGTCTTGTTAAATAAAAACAAACTTTTTGTCTTGTTAAATAAAATTGAATTAATATAATACAGAATTGTGAGCTGATTGATTTAATTTGTTCTTAAGGATTATGGAAACTGTTAAATGGAAACGGATTAACTTTTAAATATACGATGCACCGTTCTTGAGTGGTGCTTCATAAATGGTTACCCTTTTCTTGGTTTTACCCATGCCGGATTTTTTAGCCACGGATGGCTCCGCCAACTCTTCATTCGGTGGTGGTACGGGTGGTGGTTCGGTGTTGGGTGACATCGGCACGGACGTTGTGATGATTGGAGCGGAAATGGTGGGCAGTACCATGGTTTCTGGTCTCGCTTGCTTTCGTCTCCCGCATATTCTTCTGTTCCAGCAAAACCTTAGTACTGACACCAGTATTATGAGTGAAATAATGACTCCGGTGCCAATTTCCCCCGTGGTCTCTATATTTTGCTGCCTGTCCGATAGAGTGGACATCCCTTTTTCCTGTTCCAACTCTCTTCTCAAGTTCTCGATCCGCTTACCTCCTGCTGCCAATGCATCCTTGACACTGAGGTTGTCTGGTAATGTGATTGGTTTCAGTTGACGCTCTGTGAGGTTGGCCGTAATCGCTGACGTCCAATTTTCCTTGAGCAAGTTAACTAAAATCGTGTGGTTCGGAGTTTTATGGGTTTCCTCGAGTGTGGAGTTCGCATTGCTCTCGTAATGGAGAATTATGTCTCTACCATGTATCTCACACTTTTCTGTGAGTCTTAACTGACCGAATCCATATAACGCTAAAGAAGTATTGGCTACGCCGCAGTGGAGCTCGAACTTTGTTTCTTGGCGAAGTTTGAATAGCCAAGAGTTCGCTGTCACCAGCTTTACTATTAGACCGGCGCTGGCGGGTATGGCTATTTGCTTGCAATGCTCCTCATTCAAGTTGTTATGATGCAGCAGAATGATCTCACATACATCGCTATTGCCTGTCAACGTTTTTCTTAACCTTTTGCATACCCTTAGACGACCCTGCTTGCTTGTTGATGTCAAGTCATTTACGCTCCTGCAGTGGTCAAGCTCTCCTTGAGACAGTCCCAAGAATCTCCAACGCAGCTTGGACTCAGCCAAGTATTCGTAAGTCACCTGCGTGGTGACATCCCACTTTCCGTCGAGGAAAATCGGGATAGGGTATGGCTTGAGTATAGTAAACTCCTCGTCCCCAGGCAGAGGAATTTTGATACCTATGACAAACCCGTTGCTTCCGCGAAAAGATCTGACCTCGGCTATCTGGTGAGCGTCAAAACTGTCGACTAGCAACCAAGTCGCCTTTCCTGACAAGTCCAACGCTTTGGCTGATTCCCTCAGTTCTTCTTCACTGAGAATTGCGAGGTGTAATTTCCCCTTGTTCAGATCGTCTATCACTGCCATTTCAGTAATTTGCTGGCCCTGTATTTCGATTAAACTTGCCTCTAGGGCTGACTGTACCTGCACCATGCGTAAAGCCAGTTCTATATTCTTTAATTCCGTCAGAGCTATGTCGTTGATTGCATTTTGTTGCTCCACGGCTGTCTTTAGCTTTAGCTTTCATGGCCTTTCATGGCATTGATTCTTTCCACGGCCATTGTGATGGGTTTTTCCAATTCTTTGTAATTCGTTTTCATCACTGTTATCTGCTTCTCCATTAGGTTGTAGTGCCTGTCTTGCTTCACGTCCAACTCTTGAAGATGGCCGTAGATTTTGTTGGCGTCCTTTTGGTCCATTGAACCGAAAGCCCAATTTAATGGCTCTCCGACAAAATTGAGGGCTCGCTTCGGTCTCCTCCTTGCCAACACCGAATTAATCGTTCGTTCGTTACGCTGTAGCCTTGACAGAACTGTGCGCATGGTACCATCGATCGCCCCGCAAACATATTGAAAATTGGTTAATAGTAGTTTTTTGTTGATGTTGTCGCAGCTTTCCTTAATCTCTGCTGCGTGCCCCTCTAATTGCTTTACCAAAGCAAGGTAGTCGTAGGGGTCGAACTTCGTGAAAATCGTCCATTCGTTATTGTAGAAGATCGCCTCCCCTATCTTCTCAAAATAAATTGGGGTTATTGGCAGGGGCTCGATGGTTACGGGGGTGGCTGCCACACCACCGAGAAGTGCGAGCACAATAATGATGTCTTCCATATTAGTACTGTGGAAAATGGATTGTAAGTAAACAACGTTTATCTAAATACTTAATGAAGAGGCTGAAATTAATTATATTTATTATTATTATAATTATTAATTATATTTAGTTAAATTAACTTAAATAAAGTTTAATTAAATTGACTTTGGTTGCTGTATTTTGCTTATATCGACGTATTTACAATAATATTTGATTCATTACTCGTGTTTCTGCTGTTGTACAGCTTGAGTAAGTTATTGTGAAAAGGCTTTTCCCTTCCTTTTATCGTTATTGCTGTGGTGACTGGTGATCTCACCTGTGCTACCTCGTATGGACCGATCCATATCGGAGAGAATTTGTTCTTCCGAGTCTGATTTTTGAGGAGAACTTTGTCCCCTACTTTGAACACAACTGGGTTGGAAATCCTATCGTATTGTTCTTTGGACCTTCTCTTGGCCACTTCTTGATTTTGCCGAACCAACTCATGAGCTCTTTGAATCTGGTATTTCAAAACTTTCGAAGGGTCATCCATATTGTAGACTGGAGAACACTTGCGTTTTAAATTGGTCGGAAATTCGGAGTCGAAACCGTACAGCGTTCGAAAAAGTGTCTGCTTCGTCGATGTATGCGGTGTGTTGTTATGTACATGCATAGCCGCTGAGAGCCACTGGTCCCAGTTCGAACCGTCCTCCTTAGCAAAACTGCGCAGATATTCTGCTAACGGCCTGTGACTGCGCTCCAGAGAACCATTCGCCTGGGGGTGGTATGGAGTAATATGCAACTTTTTAACTCCTAGCATTTTGCAGACATTTGAGAACACCTTTGAAATAAAACTTGTGCCATTGTCGGTAATTAATACTTTAGGGATGCAATGGCGGGTTACGACTTCATCGAAGAATGCTTTCGCTAGCTTCAGCTGGGCTGGCTTCAGCGTCCGGTATGGCCACACAAGCCATATATTTTGACAGGTCATCCTGGAACGTGAGGATGTATTTATTACCTGTGGTCGTCTCCGGTAATATCCCAACTATATCCATGTATGTCTTATCGAACGGTTTCTGAGGAGTGTCAGTTAATACCAATGGCATTTTAGTTAGCCTGCTACTTTTGTTCGCTTGGCATTTTGGGCAGTTTTTCACAAATTCCTTTATATGTTTCTGCATGCCAGACCATCTGAACTGCCTCCGAATTCTTAAGTACGTCTTGACCGCTCCCTGATGTCCTCCCAGAGATAATAGATAAGCTCTGAAATTTTTCGTAGCCCAAACGACGGCTAAAAATTCTCTTTCGATAGTTGAGTAGCGCTTTTCCGCGTCATTTAACGCTCGACTGGCGAACGCGATTGGCCTATCCTCGCCTATTCTACCTTGCGAAAGGACGGCTCCTAAAGCTTCGCCACTAGCATCCGTCGTTAGGATGAACTCCTCACCGAAATCTGGGTAAGCCAAAACTGGTGGGGTTATAATGGAGTCTTTCAGTTTTTCGAAAGCTTTCTGGCAATCCTCAGACCATCCGAATACTGCGTCCTTTCTCTGTTTGTTTATTGGTAGAGCTATCCTGGCGGTGTTTGGTATGAATTTTCTATAATAGTTCACTAAACCCAAGAAGGCCTGTACCTCCTTCTTACTTTTGGGTGGCAAAATATTTTTCACACACTCCACTTTCTGTGGGTCCGGAAGGGCCCCGGACTCCGAACACTTATGCCCTAAATAGACGACCTCACGGCGGAGAAACTGACATTTGCCGACGTTCAACTTCAAGTTGTTTGCTCTCAGCGCTTCGAAGACCTTCGCTAACCTGTACGCGTGTTGCTCTAGGTTGCTGCCGTAAACCACTATATCGTCCAGGTATACGAAACAATCGATTACTTGGAGACCAGTCAGTATGTGATTCATTATACGCTGGAATGTGGCTGGCGCTCCAGTTAACCCAAACGGCATTCTGTTGAACTCGAAATGGCCCAGGGCTGAGCTGAAAGCTGTCTTCACCTTGTCCGCCTCGTCTATCAGCACCTGATGATAACCGCTAGCCAAGTCCAAAGTTGAAAAATACCGGCTACAACCTAACTGGTCTAAGATCTCGTCTATTCTGGGTATCGGAAAAACCTGTTTAATCGTTGCCTCGTTGAGCTTCCGATAATCTATTACTAATCTCCACACCTTTTCCCCGTCTTTACCGCTCTTCTTTGGAACCAGTAGTAATGGTGAGTTCCATGGCGATGTGCTTGGGGATATGATCCCGTCCCCGAGAAGTTTTTTCACCTGCCTATTAATTTCTTCCTTTTGTGTATGTGGCAGAAGATACTGCTTTTGATTTATTGGCGGCTGATCCGCCTTTGTTGGAATCCTATGTTTCAGTACAGACGTGCATGTCAGCGCGTCACCCTTCAGCAAGAAAATGTCATTGTATTCCGCGCATAAATTCACTATTGACTTCCTTTCCTCGTCATTTAAATTTTTGTCCAAGTCCAGTTCGCTCATCAGAACTTTCAATCTAGGGTTGATGTCCGAGGTCACTAAACTGTTAACCGAATATCTTCTGTTCGGTGGCTGATACTCGTTGAAATCGCTGAACCTCGGAACGAAGTTATCGTTAAGAGTGAAATCCTCTTCCGTTGAATTCAGGATCGGTACCACCACCTTGTCATTTGTTACCTTTACCAATGACTCCCCTAGGTAGATTCCAAGTGATATCTGCTCCTTATGAACGATGACTACTGGTAACCTCGTGTTTAACCTTATTTGGACGAAACACGTTGACCGGGCTTTCACCGAGTTCCGCGCCACAAGTGAACCTTCGCACTTTGCTTTAACGAATGGTAACTTGGAAACGCACTCGCTGTACCTATCGAACAGTGGAATATCCTTCCTAATCGAATCTATTACAGACTTGTTCCATAAGTTGTCTCGCCCAAGTATCCCATCTCCTGGCAATCCTTGTACAGTCGGCACCAAGTGCAACTTTAAACTAAGTTTTGGCCAGACTCCATTGGAAATTTTGACCTTTCCTTTTGTATACACGCTACCCCCAAAGCACATTTTCCCCTCGCGACGATCTACGTCAACACCTTTTTTCAACGAGCTTTCCTTAACCAAACTTGTGTCTGCTCCCGTGTCCACCAGCAGGGTGAGTTTTCCGTGTGTGGCCTCCGCGCAAGGAAGTTCAACGAACACATCGTCCTCCGGCTTCTCATCCTAGCAGCACTCGGTGACGTTATTCACCTTTGCATTGATAGTACTTTGTCCTCCCTCCGCAACTTGCGAATCGAACAGCTCCTTAACACCCTCCTCATGGGTTTCTTCCGAATTCCCCTTTTCCGATGTTTTCCTCATATCACTACCTACTGTTGTGGAGATTCTGCTCTCGATAACCCCTACGATTGACTTATTGTGTACTCCTCTCAACGTTTTACTTTCGCACTGACGTTGGGGTGAACTAACTGTCCCAGTTGACGTATAGTCCCCACTAGTGCGTCTGTTTGGCCTGCTTATACTAAGGTTTTGGGGTTCCCAGGTTATTGGCCTTGCCTGGGCCCCTGACAGTTTCCCTGGACTGCCTCCCAGTTCTTCTTAGCGTCGCAGTCCCTTAAAAAGTGGCCTGGCCTGTTGCACCAGTGGCACACCAATGTCGACTTATTTTGTGCCGGCGTAGCGGCTCTGGCGCCTGACTTCCCAGGACCTGTTGACCGGTAGTTGCTGCCTTTGCCCGGCTGCGTCCTGTTTTCCCACTGTGTCCTCTGAGCAGTAGCTTGCGGTCTCCCCTGAGACATTTGGGCACTCGAACCTTGTCCACCACAGTTCCGGCTAGCCTCATGCCCATACACTAGGCATTTTTGACAGAATGGAGAATTCTTCCTTGTTAAGCAATCCTCCCTCGTATGGCCCCGTCTACTGCAAAAACTGCAAACTACATTCGTCACAGCTTGGTCTGCATAGTTCCCGTTGTCCCGCTTTGCATAGTCTCTGTTCACTATGGGCCTTCGCGGCTGACCACCTTGATGCTGCCTCGGCGAAGCTTGTCTCTGTTGTGGATAAAACGGGGAACCCGCGACTTGGAAACCGTCGCGCGAAACTCCCACTAGACCAATGAGTGGGCCAGGCTGCCTGGCTTCCGCTTGTCGAATATCCTCAGCAATTCCCAGGGCCTGTTCCACCAGGTCTTCAAGGGACTCTCCCGTGGACCCCAGCATGTGCAATCTGAGCGTGCTGTCCTTCAGACCTAACTTGAAGGACTTCTTTACAGTCCTTTCAACCTTCGCTCGCAAGGCTACATCAGACTGGCCCTTGTAGACGTTCGTCACAATATCTTCCGCTTGTGACTTCAGTGACATCAGCCTCTCAGCAAAGCGTCGTATGTCCTCCTCCCGTAGCTGCCGAATGCTTTGTATATCTGCTAGAACCGCGTCCAACGACTGTATTGCAGATAATTTTTCTTAATTACAGCGAATAGACCCTCCAGGCTGTCAAACTTCTTCGTGCGGAGCAAATTGTAGGCATTACCATGCAACCTTTGCTTCACGCAAGCGAGGAAACCCGGTATTTCCGATTCGCCTATATTTCTTCTTGCTAAATCGCAACCCTCGATAAACTTGTAGACCTCGCTGCGGAGGTCCACCGAAGGTGCTCCCGAGAATAACGGCACCAAGCGGGTTACGGTTTTTGATATTTCCTCTATACCCATACCGACCGCAGGTGTACGTCCCGGCTGAAAAATGGGAAAGTCCCTGTTCACCTCCACAGCTGCTTTGGATGCTTCCTTGTGGTACAGGGTTGTCTTACTCGCCAACGCGATTTCCTGCTTCAACAGCCGGTTCTCCTCCTTCAGCTGATGGATCCTCTGCTTAGCTTGCTCCAAACTGGTGAAATCCTCCTTAGACCTCTGGTGCACGACCTCCTCAAGTGCCTCCTCGGCAAGGCCGCCGTCCCTTAGAAGGTCCCTTAGCCGCTTGTTCTCCACCTCCAATTCCCCCAACAGGCCCTCCTCCAGCTGCCTGTCCAAAAGGTAGTTATCGTACCTATTTTTCAGAGCCCCAAACTCTTCTTTCCAGCGTTGCACCTCCCCCGCGATTGCGATATTTCTGTGCTCTAAAAAGCTTAAAAGTTCGTCGGTCACCGCGTCAGCTTCTTCTATCCTTGAAATGGGGCCGAGCGCGCGGACCTTCTCTCTGATTAGGATAACGTTTTCCTTGTTGTTGATGGCCGCGGCTAGATTTCCCCAGGCCTTCTCCACAAATCTTTCTATCTGTCCGGACAAACCCCGGTATTTGTCGTTCAATTGGACGTACAATGCTTCGCAGTCCCCGTCAGCCATCAATCATTATTCCAGAACACGAACCGTAACGCTTGGAGCGAATGGGTTAATCTGCATTGGCGCTTTGCTTTGCTTTGAAGAGTGCAAGCGACGCGGCCTTGAAAACGCTCGTCAAGTTCAAGTTCACTTTAAACCTACTCCTCTCGTTTAATACCAAGCGTGCGAAAACAATCTCTTCTTTTAACACAAATGGAGTATCGCGTTACCACTAACCGGCGCACGCCAAAACGCGAAACAACAAGAAACAAAACGACAAAGACAACAACGACGAAACGAAAAACAAAAAGTAGGACAAGTACAAGTACACAACAAAAAACAAAACGACAACGGCAAAGCCCAAGCATTGAAGAAAAAAAAAAACGTTGAAACGTTGACGTCGCGGAAAATGCTGACCACGCAATTCGACACCCGTCGAGCTCGCGTTCACTGTACCAACCAGCTTTCCGTTTACCCCTCCTTTCTACTCTCAACGAAAAGAACAATAAACCATTGTTTCCATGCAACCGTAAACCAACTGAGAATCGGATATTTAAAATAAAATAAAAATAAAATATTGCGCTAGTTTTACAAGTGTTTATTTTTCCTCTTCTGCCCTGCTTCGTCAATGCCCTAGCACTTCTCACTTCTGACTCGATGCGACCGCTTTGCCTTCCTTTTAGGAATCACCCTACAAGTCTTTAACAGCGCCTCGTCCGCCGCCTTGCTTAACTCCCTCACAATCCTCTCCGCTCTCTCAAAAATTCTGGCGTGCTTGTCCAGGTGTTCCTCCAATCCACCTTTTCTCACCCTCTGCACACAAACGAAGCAATACATTGCTGCAAAAAAAAAATTGACGAAATCCATTGGTACGGTATAATTGAACTAAAATTAAGTTGCTTCCCAAGACTGAGCGGTATTCGCTCAAACGGTACAAATGAACATATGTAATTCTTCTCGAATTACACGGCTCGCGCCCTGGCAATAGCAAAACTTTTCCTGACCGCTCATATACGACAGAAAACAAAAATGCGCTAAAAATAATTTAACTAAAATAACATGATTCAATTTTTCTTAACTGACTTCTAACAATAAACAAGATATTGAGCGGCGAACTAACTTAATCGTCACAATCCGTATATTTACTTAACACACTGTAAACCGTAAATATTCACCGAAAATCCACAAACGTCTGTTTATTAGACAGTGCATGACTATTGAAGCGCATAGCACTGGTCTAAACTAAACACTCTAGATGAATTACCAGCGACTATTCAAGCACGCTTGCTAATTCATCACCGACGCAAAATTCGCGAATTCAGTGCACTATTTTCCACTTCTTCCAAACTTTAACCAACTATGTTAAATTGCTTTCCTAATGCATGCCATAATTTCTTAATATGTAACCCACTACCGCACCCAAAAAGTTACGCCGAGCAGTGGACGACTGTTAAAGCGCGTCCCACTGCCCACATTACATGTATTGGATAGCTTAGCAGCGACTCTTAAAGCACGTCTACTGAGCTAATCCAACGCAAAATGCAAGCATAAAGTGCACCAAATACAAACATGCTTTTCCCATTTGATGAACCTTAATCTTATCAACTACCAAATGATCAAATCACCTATTATCAATTTATCAAATTAACTATGTTGAGTGTTCCTCAGCGAGAACGTCCAGCTACCCGTGGAGTATCTCCGAGACCACCTCAACTTCACTTTATTAAAGCAAGCAAATCCATTGATAAAACATTAAAGAGTGTCTTCAATTCGTGCAAATCAATCGCAAATAAGTTATTATGTAGTTAATAAATTTGAGTATTAGGTAAAATGTACAATCATGACTTGTGTTGCATTATTTGAATTAATTGGTGCTAATTGCAGCTTAAGTTCAAAGTAGAATGAACACATAAATGCTTTGAAAACCACTCGATTCGGCATACAATAAACTGATGAAATATTGAGGAAAGACGATACAAAAAACTTTCGTTTAAGATTCTATAATTTTACTAAATACCATTAGCATTAGTTGTCTCATTCAAATACTCCTCGTGTACCTTATGGCCAAGCTGAATAACAACGGGATTTTATTTTCGAGAAAACTTCTCCCTCATAATATTAAAAATTTGTTGATAATTCGAAAATGAAATCGTAACTCTATAAACGTAATACGTATTGTTGAAGATTAAACACTGTGTATCAATATAAGAAGGAACTTAAACTTAATTTAACTCGATGTACGCATAAAGAGATTCAATCTACATTTACAACATTTTTTAAAATTTTCAAAGTAAAAAATGCAATGGCGAAAACTTGCAAGACAAAAAAGAACAAAACTTAGTTTGTAATTTTTCCAATTTTTATTAAACTTTTAAAACACATCACTCACCTGAACGATCTTAGGTCCAAAAAGACCGGCTGCGCCAAAATGTTATATATCTCGCCTCCAAACTCTTCGTCGCTGCTGCTCCAGAATTAGCGTCGTCGAATCTCTTCCCCTTAACTGCTTCCTCTCCCAAATTATAACACCTCTTGATTAATTCAAATTACTTTTATTAAAACTTATAACTTTTCACTTTCCCTATCTTCTCAAAAAATGTTATATATCTCGCCTCCAAACTCTTCGTCGCTGCTGCTCCAGAATTAGCGTCGTCGAATCTCTTCCCCTTAACTGCTCCTCACCCAAATTATAACACCTCTTGATTAATTCAAATTACTTTTATTAAAACTTTTCACTTTTCACTTTTACTGGTAATTTTTAACTGCTCTTCTGAGCCAGAAGGGCTCGTTTATAAAGTAATTTTTGGAGTGGACTTTAGTCTGGTCGCCCTAATTTTTCCAATTATTTCTGCAACTATCTCAAGAATTATTTTTGACAATAATTCTTGAGAAAGTGCAAACGATCTCAGGAATTAATTCTTTGATATTTTCTGTAACCATTACGCAATGGTCACAGAAAATATTTCGACCTTATTTCGCTTTTCTTTCTTGTGGTTTTTGGCTTGCTGTTTGTTTTTGCTCTATGTCTTGGCTATCGCGGCACTCGTATAAGGTGAGAGTCTTGAATACTTCCAGGCTTCACCATGTTAGTTAATAATGGTGGAGCCTGATAGTATGCAAGCTTCGTTCCGCGCTCGGACATTGTTACCGATAGTAGCCAACGACACCAAACCAAAAACCACACCATAACAACGTGAGGCGTTGTTACAGTTAGGGCGACTCTGACCTACAACAGGACAAATATTTTTTGTCATAATAGGCTGTTTGGTATTAAACAGCATACAGCAAACATATGCAATCTTGCATCTTGGAGCAAAGATCCAAGATTATCGAACTTTGAGAAACTTTGCTAGGATGTTTAAGCTATTACAGCGAAGATAAAAGGAAAGAAAGTTACTCATAATTACTGAAAATAAAGAATACTTCTAAACAAAACATGTTAACAG
This sequence comes from Conops quadrifasciatus, assembly GCA_949752815.1. Lineage (NCBI taxonomy): Eukaryota > Metazoa > Arthropoda > Insecta > Diptera > Conopidae > Conops > Conops quadrifasciatus. The sequence goes on along the minus strand of OX457077.1, from coordinate 22,306,036 downwards.
GTTAGCTAAATGTACAGAATTCCGCCATTAGTTCTGTACATTTAGTTAACATGTTTCGTATCGTTAAATACGATATCCATAAATAAAATAGAAGATTTCATCTAAAATTTATTCATTTCTTCAATTGTGGTGAAAAAATTAATCATATTATAAAGCAGCGTTACATTTTACGTTAACAAAACGAAATTCAGAAAGTACGAAAAAGGTAAAAGTACTTTTTGCAGCACTCGGTGTAAAGAACGCTATAATTTTCTATAAAATTTATTCATTTCTTCAATTGTGGTAAAAAAAACAATGATATTGTAAAGCAGCGTTACACTTTACGTTAACAAAAGGAAATTCAGAAAGTACGAAAAAGGTGAAAGTACCTTTTGCAGCACTCGGTGTAAAGAACGCTATAATTTTCTATTCTAGCAAGTAATTTGTACTCCGCGAAGCAAGAATAAACGTTTTGTTAACAGTTCAAGCACATTTATGCACTAATATATTTGCTAATTAAAATCAAATCTCAAATATATCAAATCATCAAATATATTTTATATTGTAGCATGCCGGCAACACTGCTTTGGTACCAGAATTCATAACAGGCGCAAAAATAGATGCGTTCTATACAAACGGGCAACACTAGTATCGGCAAATTCAATGGCGAGGTGAACGAAAATATGAGGGTAGACCAACGCCATTTTATGTCTGCTGTTTTATTTTAATTGGATAATCAATTTGATTTTACAATGTTTTATTTTGCTTGAATTGTTTATAGAATAAGTCATACAGCTTCTGGTATCAAATAGTGGCGGATTTGAGCGTATAAAACAATTTACATTAGATTTTTTGTTGTTAATCTGCACTTGCAATGATTTCTAAACTTAAAATACTTTTCCCAAATAGGTTATAATTAAGTATAAAACTATTAAAAACTATAAAAAAGTTAATCTGCACTTGCAATGATTTCTAAACTTAAAATACTTTTCCCAAATAGGTTATAATTAAGTAGAAAAAAATGTTATATATCTCGCCTCCAAACTCTTCGTCGCTGCTGCTCCAGAATTAGCGTCGTCGAATCTCTTCCCCTTAACTGCTTCCTCACCCAAATTATAACACCTCTTGATTAATTCAAATTACTTTTATTAAAACTTTTCACTTTTCACTTTTACTGGTAATTTTTAACTGCTCTTCTGAGCCAGAAGGGCTCGTTTATAAAGTAATTTTTGGAGTGGACTTTAGTCTGGTCGCCCTAATTTTTCCAATTATTTCTGCAACTATCTCAAGAATTATTTTTGACAATAATTCTTGAGAAAGTGCAAACGATCTCAGGAATTAATTCTTTGATATTTTCTGTAACCATTACGCAATGGTCACAGAAAATATTTCGACATTATTTCGCTTTTCTTTCTTGTGATTTTTGGCTTGCTGTTTGTTTTTGCTCTATGTCTTGGCTATCGCGGCACTCGTATAAGGTGAGAGTCTTGAATACTTCCAGGCTTCACCATGTTAGTTAATAATGGTGGAGCCTGAAAGTATGCAAGCTTCGTTCCGCGCTCGGACATTGTTACCGATAGTAGCCAACGACACCAAACCAAAAACCACACCATAACAACGTGAGGCGTTGTTACAGTTAGGGCGACTCTGACCTACAACAGGACAAATATTTTTTGTCATAATAGGCTGTTTGGTATTAAACAGCATACAGCAAACATATGCAATCTTGCATCTTGGAGCAAAGATCCAAGATTATCGAACTTTGAGAAACTTTGCTAGGATGTTTAAGCTATTACAGCGAAGATAAAAGGAAAGAAAGTTACTCATAATTACTGAAAATAAAGAATACTTCTAAACAAAACATGTTAACAGGTTAGCTAAATGTACAGAATTCCGCCATTAGTTCTGTACATTTAGTTAACATGTTTCGTATCGTTAAATACGATATCCATAAATAAAATAGAAGATTTCATCTAAAATTTATTCATTTCTTCAATTGTGGTGAAAAAATTAATCATATTATAAAGCAGCGTTACATTTTACGTTAACAAAACGAAATTCAGAAAGTACGAAAAAGGTAAAAGTACTTTTTGCAGCACTCGGTGTAAAGAACGCTATAATTTTCTATTCTAGCAAGTAATTTGTACTCCGCGAAGCAAGAATAAATGCAAATTAAATAATAAACACATACTTGCAATTGATTTTAGCTATTGCAGCAAAGATAAAAGGTAAAGAAAATTACTCATAACTACTGAAAATAAAGAATACTTCTAAACAAACAAATGGCGGAATTTTGTACATGTAATTAACATTATTTGTATCGTTAAATACGATATCCATAAATAAAATAGAAGATTTCATCTAAAATTTATTCATTTCTTCAATTGTGGTAAAAAAAACAATGATATTGTAAAGCAGCGTTACACTTTACGTTAACAAAAGGAAATTCAGAAAGTACGAAAAAGGTGAAAGTACCTTTTGCAGCACTCGGTGTAAAGAACGCTATAATTTTCTATTCTAGCAAGTAATTTGTACTCCGCGAAGCAAGAATAAACGTTTTGTTAACAGTTCAAGCACATTTATGCACTAATATATTTGCTAATTAAAATCAAATCTCAAATATATCAAATCATCAAATATATTTTATATTGTAGCATGCCGGCAACACTGCTTTGGTACCAGAATTCATAACAGGCGCAAAAATAGATGCGTTCTATACAAACGGGCAACACTAGTATCGGCAAATTCAATGGCGAGGTGAACGAAAATATGAGGGTAGACCAACGCCATTTTATGTCTGCTCTTTTATTTTAATTGGATAATCAATTTGATTTTACAATGTTTTATTTTGCTTGAAATGTTTTATTTTGCTTTGGTACCAGAATTCATAACAGGCGCAAAAATAGATGCGTTCTATACAAACGGGCAACACTAGTATCGGCAAATTCAATGGCGAGGTGAACGAAAATATGAGGGTAGACCAACGCCATTTTATGTCTGCTCTTTTATTTTAATTGGATAATCAATTTGATTTTACAATGTTTTATTTTGCTTGAATTGTTTATAGAATAAGTCATACAGCTTCTGGTATCAAATAGTGGCGGATTTGAGCGTATAAAACAATTTACATTAGATTTTTTGTTGTTAATCTGCACTTGCAATGATTTCTAAACTTAAAATACTTTTCCCAAATAGGTTATAATTAAGTATAAAACTATTAAAAACTATAAAAAAGTTAATCTGCACTTGCAATGATTTCTAAACTTAAAATACTTTTCCCAAATAGGTTATAATTAAGTAATAAACTATTAAAAAGTTAAATGGATATTAAATAGACTAAATGTTGGCATAAATAAATAAATGAAAATTGATGTCTTCGAATTCATTACTTATATGAATAATTAACTAAGTTGCTATCTCAAAACGAACGATTTGACTTAAAAATATGAATTGTCATTGGGGTCTGAAAGCTGAACCTCTCGCCGTCCCGATTACTCTTCATGATTGGTCTTATGTTAACCCCTCTCCCGTGAACGTGCCGCCAACAACACGGGTGGTGACTATGACTTTCCTATACGAAAAACCCCGTTCCCTTTCCTTGACACTCTTCATCTGGGGTCTGATGTTTGATTTTCTAAGAAGCATTTTTAGGTTTTTCACAAACACTACTTTATGCCAGAGCTGCATTTCTTAGAATTTTTCAGCAGTTTCCTATCTCCTTATCTCTGCCATGAACGCCGATGCCCGAACCAGGGTTGCCCGACGCGCAAACAGGGTTGCCATTGTTACATGTATGTAAACTTACGTGTAAATGCCCGACAGTCACTGAAAGTCACTTGACACGAAAATTTTTCATTTTCCTTTTGTTATTTTTGTAGAACAACAACAATGCCGTAGAAATCTACGATAATAACAAAAGAAAATGAAAGATTTTCGTGCCGAGTGAGTTTCTGTGACTATCGAGCATCTACACGTAATACACACGTCATCAATACGTCGATGACGTCTCACGTGGCATACACATTATCCTCATCTTACACAATCGAAGTTGTAATAAAATGAATTTATAAATATCTCAGTGTTTTAGGGTTCTTAGAACTATTATGTATTACCAATAGGTAACGATTTATTTATACAGTAACGATTTGACGGTGTGTTTTGTCAATTACGTGTTTTTGTTCTATTCTTCATCTCTAAAATTAAAAAAAAAAATTGAAAAAAACAAAAACAATAAAATTATTTAGTGTTTACTTTAAACACTATTGAGTGTTTACTTTAAACAATAAATTAACACTAAAAAAAAATAATGAAGAAAATCTGATATAATTTTTTCATAATACGAGTATATTCGTAAATAATTGTTTAAATAATTTTTAATTTACAAATCACTTTTTATGGTTTCTGAATTTATTTGTTAACGTTTTACTTGTTATAAAAATTGGGTTGGTAACGAAATCCCGAAAGACAAAATCCCGAACGACAAAATCCCGAACGACAAAATTCCGAACGACAAAATCCCGAAATGACAAAATCCCGAAACGACAAAATCCCGAAATAACAAAATCCCGAAATTACAAAACTAGTTTTTCGGTATTCTCCATCTTCTTGAACATTTTAAAACCACTAGCAAACAATTCCAAGAAAATAATAAAAAATTACTCTAATTTTACTTCTCTAAAATTATTATTAAAAAATTAAAAAAAACATTATTAAAAAAATTTTAGCAGAGCCCTCTAGATAATGTGAGATTTTTTGCATACAGGTTTTTTCGCGCATTGGCAGCCTTCGGCTGCGGCAGGGATCATAATCCTCAATCAGCAGAATCCTCACGGTCATGTGAAGTTTTTTGCATACAGGTTTTTTCGCGTATTGGCGGCCTTCGGCCGCGGCAGGGATCATAATCCTCAATCAGCAGAATCCTCACGGTCATGTGAAGTTTTTTGCATTCAGGTTTTTTCGCGCATTGGCAGCCTTCGGCTGCGGCAGGGATCATAATCCTCAATCAGCAGAATCCTCACGGTCATGTGAAGTTTTTTGCATTCAGGTTTTTTCGCGTATAGGCAGCCTTCGGCCGCGGCAGGGATCATAACCCTCAATCAGCAGAATCCTAACGGTCATGTGAAGTTTTTTGCACATAAGTTTTTCTGTGTATTGGCGGCCTTCGGCCGCGGCAGGGATCATAACCCTCAATCAGCAGAATCCTCACGGTCATGTGAAGTTTTTTAGCATATTGTAGATTATAACCTTCAGACAACAAAATTCTCTCGATATTACAACTTTGCTTTTCTGCCATTGTAAAAAAAGGCAAGTAGGCGCGTACTACGCTTCGGAAAAAATTGTGACTTAAATGTCATTTTTTCATTAATTTCAAATTTTATTTCGTGATTTTCGGGATTTCTCATTTCGGTATTAAAATTTTTCGGGATTTTGTCGTTTCGGGATTTTGTCGCATCGGGATTTTGTCGTTTCGGGATTTTAAAATTTTTCGGGATTTTGTCGTTTCGGGATTTTGTGATTCGGGATTTTGACTGTCTCCCATAATAATTGTACATATTTATTCACGTTGTGTCTAATCTTATATTTTTTATTCCTTTAATTTTTTAGAAAATTCACATTTTAGAAAATTTTAATAAAAAAAGTCCAGAAAAAAATCAAAATATCAAACGCGTTTCTTAGATATCCATTATCTTTACGACACATATTGTGCTACAAATTTTAAGAAGTATATGTAAAAAAACAATTCTTCGAAAACACTCCACTCAAATATTTTTAATTCAAATTTTCACAAAAAACACATTCCAGTAGAATTCGCAGTTTAGTTTAAACAATTTAGTTTAAACAACATTAACCAGAGTATGTATAGTTACTCTATATACATACATATGTAGATGTACTAGTGTACAACTACAACAAAAATAGCACGCGATAAATTCATTCCTGTATTTATTGTACGCTTTCCATATAAATGAACAAAATGTTTTAGATCATTGGGAAGAAAGAGGAAGGAAGACGATATTGTCAACGACGTAGCTAGGTGATGGGTGACACCCGGGGTGGCCTGTCACCTCATCTCACGCTTGAATAATGCTACCAAATTATTCAAATTTACTTTAAAAGTCACTCCAATTAAACTCCAAATTTAAGTGTGTTTTAGTATATATTAAAGTGTGTAAAAAGATAAAAATTAATCGATTCCTCATCGATCGCAGGAATTTCAGAGCAGGGCCAACTAGTCTGACTGCCCTCTAATGTCTGACTCATTGTTTTATCGCAAAATTGTGTTGAGCGATAAACAATCCACAAGAGACCCTACAGACTCCATTACATTCAGAAATATGCACCGTTTGGTGCGGTTTTCACGTTGGCATCATTGGACCTATCGTTACGATTATCGTTACCGCGCCATAATTAATGATTTTTGAGATGCAGTAATATCCCGAAACAAGAACTTTCGGTTATTTGGTAAATCTCGAAATAAGAAAATTCCAACGCGACAAAACTTTGCCAACACTTAGCAATCACGATTTAGAGTCTTTCTAAAGCAATAGAGAGTGTAGAGTTGGTCTCCCTCGCAGAGGTACTCTAGATGAACCTTAGTTACTGAGTAAGTTTTGGACTTATTGACGGTTTTAATTTAATCGCTTTTAATCAGTTTTAATTTAATAGCACCCAGAGAGTTTTAAACGCAGCAAAAATTTGATAGCCGTGCAAGTGTCGGATTTGCTGAATGTTACTGAATTCTTTTTTGCTTCCGTAGGCCCCTGACGCAAGACCCTCTAAAAATTTGATCCTGGTTTCGTTCTGTAATTAGAGAATGTTGTCGCATCGGGATTTGGTCGTTTCGGGATGTTTTTTGATAGGAATTCCATTACCAATTGAAATGTCGTTACCAAACAATGATATTTTGTGTGAAAATATGGATGACATTGATCCGGGTATCAAGATGTGGTTTCGACAAGAACGCAACGTTACGTACAATATGGCGACGTCAACCATCAAATTCTTAAAATCAAAATATGGCGATATTTGTAATTTGTTATATCCCGATTATTTTCTGTGGAGTTACGTGAGGTCACTAGCTTATAATGACAAACTAGCAACAATTGACGCCTTGAAGGCCACCATTTTTGAGTTATTTGTGACATACGGTCAACGGTGCTAAAAGTTGCCCAAAATGCGATAAATCAAGAACAACCACTATGGCCAAATTCCTAAGATCATTCATTTTAAAATGTTAATGCCACGTTTTGATCTTTCAAATAAATAATAGAATTTACATAATTAAAATTAAATTTTTGTGTTATTTTTTGCAATATAAAGTTCTATCGGTCTTAAGAACACACCCAATATTTCAACTTCTACTTGAAAATTACTCAATAAATGTTTTGCACTGTTAAGTTTTCTGCTCGGGTGTACCCCTTTGAATTATACGCTGGGTGTGAAATAAATTTCCATTGCAACTTAATACAAAATAATTGATTTTGTCATTGTTATATTAATTTTTCTGCTCGGGTGTCACCCTATGGACTACAGGCGGAGTTTAACGTTAGTTTTCATTGCTACTTTATACATAGGTAACAGTTGATTTTGTGCTTATTTATCTCTAATTTTTTCGCTGCTTATTTGCTTATTTTGCTCGGGTGTCACCCGTAAAATGGTGTTTTGTTTAAAAAATGTTTGTTTAAACTATTAATAATGGATAAACTTTATACCATAGGTTCTGTTGAAATAGGCCCAGAGGAATATAATTTGCAAAAATTAAGTTTTATTTTACATTCTTTGGTTGGTTGGTTGCTTTCTGCAAAACGAAACTCCAGGTTATTCAAATTTATTTGTTCAAATTTTTAATAAAATACACTTGCTTAGATTTTTTTGAAGCATTTATTACTGTTGAGTAATCGATGCAACTCTCGCTCTCTCACACTCTTATTATAAAGGGTGGGCAAATTTGCGGTAATTTCATTCAATTATTTTTTCTCAAGGGGAACATACTTTATATGTCAAGAACCATGAAAAAAAACCCCACCGGTAAACTGTTCTCACGCTGGTGTAACAAAAAAGAAGAAATAGTAGAAATAAGCGGTCTATCTGACATAGCGATAGAAATAGAAAACTTACACCTAACTAACGGTATGCATATGTAGCTGGCTTGTGTTTATTTTTTAGGTGTCAAATATAAAATCTGACAACAATTAGAAAAAAATTTGGAGAATTAAAAAATAATTAGGAAAATATTGCAGATGAATTTTATGAGAAGAAGTGTTGGCTTCAGCATAACTGCTCTCCGTGGGAAACTGTGAGGGCTTATTGGAGGGACACAACTATATTGAGAACCAGTGAGTTGCAAGATGAGCAGAAAACATCATTGAAGGCACTTCTGGAATGGCCACGTTTCAATTACTCCAAAGGCATATACATATATTACATACATACATATGTACATATGTATTAAAAATTAGGTATTTAATATTGTGTTTCGTAGATTGATATACATAGGTTTTGAAACACTTTACCCTGGGAGAGGTGATCTTCTATCCAAATGGGACAGTTTCTATGATAAGATCATGCTTGTTTTCGACAATGACATAAAGGATAAATCATGACAACATATGTTATTAAGTTATTTTAAAAATTATAACACTTCAAAAGGTAATTTCTATTTGTATACCCTACAGCCGAAGAGATAGGGGTATAGGGGTATAGCCGAAGGGGTATATATTCAATTTGTTCTTCCGTTTGTAACGCATTAAAGGAAGCGTGCCAGGTATAAAAAAGTATACATATGTATATGTATGTATATTCTGTCTCAGAATTACTAAGAATTAATAATTCTTATTATTTTAATAAGACTCTAGGAAAATAATAAGATTTTCTTATTAAATTTTTATTTTAGTAAGATGTGCTCTATGGATTAAAATATGATTTTCTTATTAAATTTGTATTTTAATAAGATCTTCTCTATGGAATACAATAAGACTTTCTTATTAAATTTCTATTTTAATATGACCGTCTTTTTAAATTTTAATCAGATTTTCTGTATGGTTTTAATAAAGCTTCCTTCTTGGATGAAAAGCATACAGAAATCTGATGGTGTTTCTTCTATTTATGTGGTGTTTTGGCTCTGTGTGTATGCTAATATGATACAGCAGACTTGAATCAAGGGATGTGGTAATTTTCTCTGATAGCCAGGCTGCTATCAAGGCTGTTAGCGCTATGCTGGCTATTTCAAACCTTGTTCGTAAATGTAGAGAAGAACTTAATCATCTTAGCAGCAGCTCAACCGTCTCCCTAGTTTGGGTTCCGGCGCACTCGTGCATAACTGAAAATGAAACGGCTGATCCACTGGCAAGAAAGGGCTTACAATTAAATCCGGTTTTTACAGTGGATGTGAAAATCTCAATTGGGAGTGTTAAGAAAGACTTGTATAATTACTTTTTAAGCTTGGCCAATAAAAAATGGGGTACGTTGCAAGATTTCAACATATCCAGGGAAAAATGGCCACGTTACAATCTCAGTAGGACAATTGACTTGTTGAGGATGTCTAGACTTCACATCTCACGGGTGGTCATTGTTAGTACTGGACACTGGAACAGCCAGCTTAAAAACCTCAACCAACAAAAAGTAGAACAAACATTCTTAGAATTGACCCTTCAATCCATTTTAGCATTGACCAATGTCAAACGGATTCAAGATTTTCTAATTGATATTTTAACCGACACCGACACTTAGAATGCAACTTCCGCAAATCAAAATTAATCTACCTGCGACACTCCAGCTCCCACTCAATAATTTATTAAAATTTTACGCTCTCATGACCATCGAAGGAAGAATCACCGAAAATATTTTATTTTCAATATTAAGCTGCCCCTAATCTCCACAGAAGCTTTTGAGATGCAAAAATTCACCACCATTCTATGGAGATCAGCCTTCACAATGATGGCATTGGCATTTGATTTTTTGATAATCAACTTGCTTGCATCGGGATCAATACGTTCCAATAACAGCAGAATAACAACGGAATTGCATCAAGTATGACCAACAAAAGTACTTGTGTCATTAAATTCCAGTATACCAGAAAGGTTCAAATATTGGCGCTTGTGGAATAAGTTTGCTCACCTCCAAGACAAGATCATCATAATGTACAGTGCGCGATTGTGGACCAGGGCCACATTGGATACAGCTACATAATCCGAATCAATGGATATTTGCCTCGATCGAGGGTTGATGTTAAATGCAGATTGCAAAGGAAACCACACCCACTTTACTCTGCAAAATATTGAGCTCCTCCTTCTAAGCGAAGACTGCATTATTCGATTGCCCTATTTAATCATTCAAGGTCACCGCCAACTGAGAACAGAAGAGCATGTCTCCTACATATCAGAAATCAACACAGCTCACTTTAACCCAGAATCAGACGTTTTAAAAAATGTGTCTCCGAAGACCTGGACCTGGAAAAGCAATTCGGCGAGATGTTGCCCACATAAAACACAATTTCCACAACGATTTACGCCCCCACGACATTCACCACTACACATTGGGATACGCATGTCTAATTGTTATCATTATCTTTATAATCATCGCCATCGTAACAAAACATGGGAAAACTAAAAAGAATCGTGAAAAAAATCGTGTTGCACCGCAACCGACACCAATACAGCTCGCCCAATTCAGCATGCAGGTATAGTTAAATAAAGGTTAAATTATTCAACGGGGTGGAGAATATTCAAGAACATACGTCGTGAGAACGAATGCAGTCCGCCGACGTGCTTGCTCAGGTATTTGGTTGCAACATTGCCGTGGAATCTGCTGACCACGCTTCATTCTTTTTATATGAATTTTGATTGTTACGGTATTTCCATTTATATTAACTAAATTGTATGTGTGTTCTATGTAACACTAGCAATATGTAGTGTACAATTAATAACGTATATAAAACCGAAGCTTAAGTAATAAAGAGTCAGTTAGCCATCAACCATCATCTAATTGTCTTCTTTCGGGTTTTTTCAAGTTAAAGTGCTTGAAGGAACAAAACCCATTTGCTGAATTTCAATTAACCGCAACAAGTTTAAGTGCTTGTTGTAAAACAAAATTCTTTAACGAATTCCTACAGGTTTACGTGCTTGTAGGAATTATCAACGTGAGAATCGAACATTTCCTTTCGTTTTCTATTCAGCCTTTGGAATTTTTGGGTAAAATTTTTTATTGGTAAGTAAGGTGATGATCATTTAAATCAATGGTTCAGTCAATAGTAAATTAATAAATGAAATACTATTCATAAGTACATTGACAAAAACAATAGTAAATACTATTAAAAAACTATTGATTTAATAGTATTTTTTTCTGAGTGTACTATAGCAGGCTTCTAGATATCCACTAAACCAACACGAAAGTATATGGGAATGCATTAAGTGACAAAATAACATTGCATGCGCTTAATTAACGCTTTCGTTTTACTCACCTTACTTACCAATAAAAATATTTACTCAACGAATTGTTTAATACATCAATCGATACATATCGATCAACAAATAGCAATTCGGTGCATATCGATTTGCTTAAAAATAAGTAGGAGAAATACAAATATGATGTCTTTGCAAATAGAGCCGGTAACTAAGTAGATAACAAGCTATTATTATTATTGTGAATTATAAGGAAAGTCATGTATAAAAGGGCAACAAAAAATTCAAAAGAAATCAATTATTGACTTGACCACCGAAGCGACGTCTTTTGCTAAACGACAAGTTCGGCCTTGTGGCCATAAACTGTGTGTATGTGTATGTATACACTGTGTGTATAAATAGCGTAGTCCGCTTAAAGACTATTCAGCAAAAGCTTTCAAATTTCCTTCGTTTAAGTGGGCGTGGGTGGTTAATTTATGCTTAATATTGCTTTGTGGTCCAGTTCTGAACTATGCTTAACATTTTGGGTCAAAGTGCATAAGAAAGCTCGTTTAAAAACAATTTCAAAATCTGTATCGAAAATTTTAAGAGCCCAAATTGCCTGCCTCGAGGCGGGCGTGAGTAGTAGGCTTATGCTCAATTTTGCATTGTCATCCACTTCTGAGCTATGCTTAAAATTTCGGGTTTCTAGGTCATCGGGAAGGAGTTTAAAATCAATTTCCAAATTTGTAGCGAAAATTCAGGAAAGACCCCATATATTCGGCCTCAAAGTGGTCGTCGGTGGTTAGTTTAATATTGCATTGTCATCCAGTTCTCAACTAATCTTAAAATTTCGAGTCTCTGGGTCATCGGCAAGGTAATTTAAAATCAGTTCCAAGATTTCTACCGAACATGAAAAAAAGCAACCTAATAAAAACGAACGACAAAATCCCGATGCGACAAAATACCGATGCGGATTAAATTTGTAGAGGGTCCTGCGTCAGCAGCCAAACGGTGCATATTTTTGGATGTAATGGAATCTGTAGGGTCTCTTGTGGATTTTTCATTGCTTAACACAATTTTGCGATAAAACAACAAGTCAGTTTCCCTACCCTGGGCGAAGATCTTAGTGATAAATTTTCCACACAGCGGATGGACATACCTTTAATTCCTGGCGATGGACGAGGAATTTGGACCTTCTTCCACACTTTAATATAGAGTGTTCAACCGATGCTAATTATAGATTGGGCGAATCGTGTGATTTTTAAAGTAAATTTAAATAATTTGGTAGCGTTATTTAAGCATGAGTCTGAGTCATGATTTGCCATGATTTGCCAGAGTATAGAGATAATAAGCGTCAACCAGTGAGCGCAGTATAGCAGCTTGTAAGACAGTCAGCCCTTCAGTAATTTCTATATTCTGCTTATAAAGGGTGGTTAAATTTTAAGGGCCGATGTTGATTTTTAATAAAACACAAATTACTTAGGAAATTATTGTCATTTCTTTTTATTATGATAATATTGGTATGATTCAATTATGTATGGAACAAAATATCGGCCAAATGGCCGCCGCGACTTCGGCGGCACACCTACATCCGATGGTTCAAATTTTCGATGACGCTGAGGCATAATTAAGGTTCTATGCCGTTAATGTGCCGAATTATCTCATCCTTTAGCTCTTGAATTGTTGCTGGCTTATCGACGTACACCTTTTCTTTCAAATAACAAAAAAAAAAAAGAAGTCCAACGGTGTCAAGTCACATGATCTTGGCGGCCAATTGACATCGCCACCACGTGAGATAACACGGCATTTGAATTTGTCGCGCAAAAGAGCCATTGTTTCGTTAGCTGTGTGGCAAGTGGCACCGTCCTGTTGAAACCACATATCGTCCACATCCATATCTTCCAATTCGGGTCATAAAAAGTTCATTATCATCTCACGATAGCGAACACCATTCACAGTAACTGCCTGACCGGCCTCATTTTGGAAAAAATACGGTCCAATGTGCCGCCAGCCCATAAACCGCACCGCAAACAGTCACTCTTTGTGGGTGCATTGGTTTTTCGACAATCACTCTTGGATTATCATTTGCCCAAATGCGGCAATTAACGCTTATTGACGAATCCACTGAGGTGAAAATGTGCCTCATCACTGAAGATGAGTTTCTTAGAAAATTTAACGCCCATTTTCATAATAAGCCTGAATAACTTTAACGCCTTGCTCGATTGTGTATCTTTCCATGGTTCAAATTGAGTTAGTCTGAAATTGAGAAATGTAAAATGAAATGCAGAAAAAACTTGACGTTTAGGTGTGGTTCACATTCAACATCGGCCCTTAAAATTTAACCACCCTTTATATCTTCCCAAAAAATTCAGGTCTGTTTGATCGGACTTTGGAGTTGTCTATAACTGTTTGTAGATTTTAATTTAAGAAAGCTTGCAGCGATTATCACACCTATTAAATAGCAAAATAAATTTAGTAAAAAAAATATACAGTTAGAAAAAAATTGAAATTTTATATATGTATACATACATATTAAAGGGGGGGTGATAACACCACTTCCGCCGCGGGTGTCAACCAGCTACGTCGCTGCTATATGCACTTAATAAACTAAGCATACATATATTTTAAGTCATATGTAAGCAAGCACACCAATAATAGCACCATTGTATAATCTATGCATAATCTATAATCTATATTATTACAATTTATTTATAATACGAGTATAATAAACAAGTATAAATAAATATTAATTATTTGTTACAATTTATTATAATAAATGTATAATCTATCATGGCAATTTTAAGTAAATATAACTTAACAAGTAAGAGCGTTATCTTCGGCCTGGCCGAAGCTCGACCCGCATCTGTCGAAGTGATAAAAAGTGGGCGGGTGACACCTACTTTTTTAATTTACAGGGTTTTTGATCTATTAATTCATCTACAACACCGCTTTTTCTACCAAACACCTCATTATATGGTATAGTATATAAGTGGGCGTGCCACGCCCATTTTGGGAATATAGTTAAGTCTAAGGTGGTGGACTCGGAAATTAAATTTTAGCTGAAAATTCGGTCTACAAGCTGAGAAATTGAGTTAAAAGCACGGATGAGTGCATGTTTTCTATAAAAAGTAGGCGTGGCACTGGCCAGATTTTTTCTATTTTCAATACCAAACAGCGTAGGATAACAAAGAATATTCGTGCCAAATTTCATGACGGTACCTCTATTCGTTCTCCTGTAATCGTGATTTCCACAAACAGACGGATGGACAGACAGACCGACGGACATGGCTAAATCGAATCAGGAGGTGATTCTGAGCCAGAATATATATACTTTTCTATACCTACCACGCCTCCTTTAATGCGTTACAAACGGAAGAACAAAGTGAATATACCCTCATCCCTTCGGGTGTAGGGTATTGAAGAACTGCAAATTACATTAAGAAATTAAAAAAAAGCCCCACCAGGAAATATACACGAAAAACTATCGAATATAAGTTAAAATCAATTGAATCTCTAAAAGCCAAATTTGACTTTTTAACAAGGACACAGGAAGACACGACAGAATTAGCAGCACTAAAGGTAGAATTCAGAACAACTTACAACACGCTCAGAAAAAAAAGACTATTAAATCAATAGTTTTTTAATAGTGTAACGACAAATTTTGTATAAAATTGGCCGTACATATATTTTTATACATATAATCGTTATATACAAGTAAATCTCACCAAGGGATAACGGAACACCACTTTGAAAAAAAACCTGTCCACATAGCAACCAAACCCGTTCATCAGGTACTCGACGCATTCTACCGTCTTGCTTAGGTGCGAGCGAGACAGCAAGAGCCACTGACGAATATAAAAAGGCCGACATCTCATGCGATCGACACTTGGGTTTGGACCAGCACTGGGAAGACATCAAGGAGTATCTCTGCCGGCATCGAAGTCAATACCGAAGTCAACGTCGAAGCCAACAGCTACGCCAGCATCAAAGTCAAAGTCAGTACCTCTGCCAGCATCGAAGTCAATACCGAAGTCAACGTCGAAGCCAACAGCTACGCCAGCATCAAAGTCAAAGTCAGCATCTACGCCAGCATCGAAGTCAACGTCGAAGTCAGCATCTAGACCAGCATCGAAGTCAACGTACCGAAGCCAACGCCTCCGTCGACGTCGCAGCTTGAGCCTCAGCCAACGTCAACGTCGATCCGAGGTAAGTGATCATCGTCGGACTGTGGGTTTTTACCCCGCGACCAACGCCAGGATCATCGTCGGACTGTGGGTTTTTACCCCGCGACCAACGCCAGGATCATCGTCGGACTGTGGGTTTTTACCCCGCGACCAACGCCAGGATCATCGTCGGACTGTGGGTTTTTACCCCGCGACCAACGCCAGGATCATCGTCGGACTGAGGGTTTTTACCCCGCGACCAACGCCAGGATCATCGTCGGACTGTGCGTTTTTACCCCGCGACCAACGCCAGGATCATCATCGGACTGTGGGTTTTTACTCCTCGACCAACGCCAGGATCATCGTCGGACTGTGGGTTTTTACCCCGCGACCAACGCCAGGATCATCGTCGGACTGTGGGTTTTTACCCCGCGACCAACGCCAGGATCATCGTCGGACTGTGGGTTTTTACCCCACGACCAACGCCAGGATCATCGTCGGACTGTGGGTTTTTACCCCGCGACCAACGCCAGGATCATCGTCGGACTGTGGGTTTTTACCCCGCGACCAACGCCAGGATCATCGTCGGACTGTGGGTTTTTACCCCGCGACCAACGCGAGGATCATCGTCGGACTGTGGGTTTTTACCCCGCGACCAACGCCAGGATCATCGTCGGACTGTGGGTTTTTACCCCGCGACCAACGCCAGGATCATCGTCGGACTGTGGGTTTTTACCCCGAGACCAACGCCAGGATCATCGTCAGACTGTGGGTTTTTACCCCGCGACCAACGCCAGGATCATCGTCGGACTGTGGGTTTTTACCCCGCGACCAACGCTAGGACATAATATACAAACATCTTAATTTAAATTAAATTAAATTGTATTAGAAACTAAGGATTTGGAGTAAATAAAGTGTTTGATAGAAAAAAAGTGTGCTTGTTCATCAAAAATAAATAACTGAACGAGCCTTGGACTGGGCTGAGTTATACCCCAGCAGAAAGCTTCGTTACAGTGGCGCCCGAGCAGGGACACAGCACACTCAACGTCATTTATATATACCAATATCTATAAGGAACAATTGAATCCAGTCGAACACAATGGGAAAGAAGACGTAGATTTATACCTTACGTAAGGAAGAACTTATCGCCTATGCCCGGGAATTCGAACTTGATGAAACAGGAAGCGTAGATGAGCTCAGGAAGAGATTTGCGGCCTTTGTTTCAGACTCCGAATTGGAGCCAACAATAGCGGCACGACTAGAGGAAATCGAAACACAACATCTAGCAACACGAAGCTTGCCACCACTTCCACGGGTGGGAACAGGAACTGAGACAAAGCTCCCTCGATCTGCACAACAAACAGGGGTATCTAACGAAAGGACACAAGATCCACTGTCGTTGCAATTTGCAATAACTCTAGTAAGATCCGAGCCCCGAATTGCCGACGTGAAGAAAAATGTCATACAACCACCAGGACCCGAGCCACCAACTGACAGCATAAAGAATAGTGCCATACGCCCATCAGAGCCCCAATTTGATCATGTCAATATCATCGACAAAGTACGGAAATGGAATGTAAAGTACGATGGCGGACGAGAGCCTTTGGAATTCATAGAACGAGTAGAAGAGCTCGCTAGTGTCTACGGAATAAGCATGGATTATCTGCCACCAATGATGCCAGAGTTACTCCGAAATCGAGCATTAATCTGGCTGCGGAACAATCCCCGCGAATGGACCAGTTGGATTGACTACAAGGATTGTTTTTTGAGATTCTTCCTTCCTGCTCGATACTTTGAACAAATAGAAGACCAGGTCCGGGCTCGTATGCAGAAACCCAGAGAAAAATACAAGGACTACGTCTTGGAAATTTGCAATTTAATGCGACACACCAACTTTACGCAACAACAGAAACTAGAACGGGTATTTAGAAATTCTCGACAGGAGTACCAGCTCTACGTCAAACGCAAGGATTTTACGAATCTCGATGAGCTAATCGATCTCGCGGAGGACCTAGAGAGCATACAGGAAAAACAAGAGGATGTGACAAGATATCGGCCCCCCAGAGTAAGGGAGGAACAACATCGTGAACTAACCCATTACATTAACCCAGCTACTGCTTGTCGACGATGTGGGCAGGATGGTCACTGGAGACACAGTTGTCAAAATTCTCCAATGTTATTTTGCTGGTCCTGTGGTAGACAAGGAATTAGGACCATTGAATGCTGTCGTCGGGAACAAACTCAGTACCAGGGAAACGAGGAAGGCCCCCGCCAGTCTCGGGAAGAGGCGGAATCAGGGCCGGCGAGACTGCTAGGCCACTAGAGATCTTGCATTACCATAAGGGCCACCTCTTCGCTCACGTCGAAATCGCGGGACGTCCGCTGGAAGCAATCATAGACACAGGCGCAACACGCAGCTTCGCCAGTCAAAGGCTTGCCAGTTGGATCGTAGAAGCGGAGAGACAGGTAGAACCACCCATAAATGTACGCATGGCCGATGGAACGCGGAGGTTGGTATCCCAGTCATTTACAGCCAACATTCTTTTGGGGTCCGACATCACAGAAACCACCCTTCTCATTCTCCCGGGAGTCTTGGACGATTTAGTACTAGGAATGGACTTCTTGTTGAAGGCGGGCGCTGGCTTTACTTGTGGGGGACAGACCATAAGGCTTTGCGAAGAGTTAACTACGCCAACCGTCGAGGAAACCACTACATGTACCATGGTATCCGAAGAGCGGGTTCTCATAGACGAGGAGGAGTATATTAACCTATTTTTTAAGAAAAAACTCAACGCCTTTGAGGAACTCGAGGGACCCACGAATATAACTACACACCGAATAAACATGATTGATGAGCGCCCTATTAAACAGCGCTATATCCCAAGAACCCCAGCCAAGCAGAAAATAATCCACCAGGAGGTGGACGAGTTACCAAATAAAAGTTGCATAGAACCCTCACATAGCGCATTCAGCGCTCCAATCGTGTTAGAGAAAAAAAAGAGAGGAACTTGTCTAAGACTAAGAACCATCGAAGAAACCAAAGTACCACGAACATGCCCACAGCTAGAGAAGAAAATGAAAGAAATAACAGAAAAACCCGGAAAATTTCCTGACTACAGAATGGAAGGAAATCAGCTCTACAGACATATTAAGAGGCAGCCAGGTGACTACGACAGCGCACCATGGAAACTGTGCGTGTCGTCAGCTCTACGCTCCCGAGTCCTGAGGGAGAATCATGATAACCCTAGTGGCGGACACCTCGGTATACGAAAGACCACCGCCCGAATCATGGGTCGGTACTACTGGCCAGGGATGTTTCGCGATAGAGACTTATACGTCCGATGCTGCGAATCTTGTGAAAGATACAAAGCTGCCAAACGCCGACAAACCGGATACATGTTAGCACAATTAACACCCATGGCCATAAATTCGTGTCGTATGGAATCAACAGACTATTCCGTAAGAGTTCAGGGTCGAGAACTTCGACTGCCGCAAACACTGTTTGATGAGACAACTCCAGGCACGGGACAAGTACAACGAGCTCCAACCGAAAAGGCACGACAACTACAGGAAATTTTCAAATTAGTACAAGGAAGACAAGCACAGGCGGCACAAGACCAAGCGCGACATTACAGTTTGCGGCGTCGCCAATGGAAACCTAAGATTGGAGAACTGGTTCTGGTAAAGCAGCATCACCTTTCCAAGGCTATAGAGCATTTAGCGGCAAAATTGGCACCTAAGTATTCCGGGCCATTCGAAGTGACCGAGTTTCTGTCCCCGGTCATTTTAAGAGTTAAAGGAGCAAACACGTCTAAGTCACACACAGTACATATCAGCGAGGTTTAACCCTACTCTAACCGAAATATCATGCTACAAGACCTCCGAAGAGACCACCGATTATAATAATAATAAGCTAATAATAATAATATATTAATAATAATAACTAAATGAGTTTAACAATAATGATTATAATCGACGCAGAAATAAGCAAATAATATTGTTGTTTACTACGAGTATTATTAGAATTTATTTTTAATAATCTGGGAAAATTCCTTTCATCCGGCTACTCATTCATCCCGTCCGGGAAGTAAGAGGGAAATGTAACGACAAATTTTGTATAAAATTGGCCGTACATATATTTTTATACATATAATCGTTATATACAAGTAAATCTCACCAAGGGATAACGCAACACCACTTTGAAAAAAAACCTGTCCACATAGCAACCAAACCCGTTCATCAGGTACTCGACGCATTATACCGTCTTGCTTAGGTGCGAGCGAGACAGCAAGAGCCACTGACGAATATAAAAAGGCCGACATCTCATGCGATCGACACTTGGGTTTGGACCAGCACTGGAAAGACATCAAGGAGTACCTCTGCCAGCATCGAAGTCAATACCGAAGTCAACGTCGAAGCCAACAGCTACGCCAGCATCAAAGTCAAAGTCAGTACCTCTGCCAGCATCGAAGTCAATACCGAAGTCAACGTCGAAGCCAACAGCTACGCCAGCATCAAAGTCAAAGTCAGCATCTACGCCAGCATCGAAGTCAACGTCGAAGTCAGCATCTAGGCCAGCATCGAAGTCAACGTACCGAAGCCAACGCCTCCGTCGACGTCGCAGCTTGAGCCTCAGCCAACGTCAACGTCGATCCGAGGTAAGTGATCATCGTCGGACTGTGGGTTTTTACCCCGCGACCAACGCCAGGATCATCGTCGGACTGTGGGTTTTTACCCCGCGACCAACGCCAGGATCATCGTCGGACCGTGGGTTTTTACCCCGCGACCAACGCCAGGATCATCGTCGGACTGTGGGTTTTTACCCCGCGACCAACGCCAGGATCATCGTCGGACTGTGGGTTTTTACCCCGCGACCAACGCCAGGATCATCGTCGGACTGTGGGTTTTTACCCCGCGACCAACGCCAGGATCATCGTCGGACTGTGGGTTTTTACCCCGCGACCAACGCCAGGAACATCGTCGGACTGTGGGTTTTTACCCCGCGACCAACGCCAGGATCATCGTCGGACTGTGGGTTTTTACCCCGCGACCAACGCCAGGATCATCGTCGGACTGTGGGTATTTACCCCGCGACCAACGCCAGGATCATCGTCGGACTGTGGGTTTTTACCCCGCGACCAACGCCAGGATTATCGTCGAACTGTGGGTTTTTACCCCGCGACCAACGCCAGGATCATCATCGGACTGTGGGTTTTTACCCCGCGACCAACGCGAGGATCATCGTCGGACTGTGGGTTTTTACCCCGCGACCAACGCCAGGATCATCGTCGGACTGTGGGTTTTTTACCCCGCGACCAACGCCAGGATCATCGTCGGACTGTGGGTTTTTACCCCGCGACCAACGCCAGGATCATCGTCGGACTGTGGGTTTTTACCCCGCGACCAACGCTAGGACATAATATACAAACATCTTAATTTAAATTAAATTAAATTGTATTAGAAACTAAGGGTTTGGAGTAAATAAAGTGTTTGATAGAAAAAAAGTGTGCTTGTTCATCAAAAATAAATAACTGAACGAACCTTGGACTGGGCTGAGTTATACCCCAGCCGAAAGCTTCGTTACAATAGTATTACTAGTATTACTATAGTTTTTGTCAATGTGCTTACCTGCCTTAATATATAGTATATATATATATATAGTATACAATAGTTTTTGAGCTATTGTATTAATGCTGGTTTTGTACCATTTAATTAATAGTTTTTTAATTTTAAAATAAAAGTATGTACGTCACCTAATTTTTTGATATGATGTATGTAATGGCACTAATCACTGCTATCAACAAATCCCAGCACACTACATTATAACATAAATCACATTTTCTTTAATTTTTTTTTCCAAAATACTTTTTCATTGCTATTATATTCATTACTATTCTATTCTAAATACTATATTACAGAATTGATTACTATTATATTATTATATTATAAACATTGTCCATATAAAAATATGAATGTATAATATAACATAATATAGTATGTACATACTATGTATATATAAAATAATATGTAAACAATGAAGAATAAACCTTAAATAAGTAAATTTGATACGAATTAATATTTATGTTACTATCTGAAATATTATGCTAAATAATAAGTGCATAAACAACATGTAAATGAATAGTATACCGTACAAATTAAACTAGAATATAAGGTACTGTCAAAAGATATAATGCAACGACAATACGAACAGTGGCCAATAGGAGTGAGCGAGAAAACTGCAACATATACTGCGAAAGTAAATACCCAGCACAACTAAAAGCAGCATTAACAAAAGTCTGCACATCATCACGAAAACCAGTTAGTCGTCGGCTTGCCTCGATGTAAGCAAATATCTCCTGAGCACCGCAGAACCAGCCCACCTTATCCTCTCTCTTCCCCCCTTAGATTTGCTTCCACTCTCTTAGCTTGTAGACTTTGTAAGTCCCTCTAAGACGGAAATTAATCTCCTCTCTCTTCCCTACTTAATCTTATTTCCGCTTTCTTAGCTTGTAGACTTTGTAAGTCTCTCTAAGATGGGAATAAATCCTTTCCTTCCCTCTTTACTGTGTTCCCTTATCAAATTGTCAGAACATCTTCATCACGGCAACGCAGTTTAACTTCTCTGAGCAGTCAACGTCCACGCACTGGTTGCCATTCCAACGCTCTTCGTCACGAGTACGTCACAACGCAGTTTAAATTCTCTGGCAGTCAGCAGTCAACGTCCACGCACTGGTTGCCATTCCGACGCTCTTTGTCACGGCAACGCAGTTTAATTCTCTCAGAATATCAGCAGTCAACGTCCACGGACTGGTTGCCATTCCGACGCTCTTCGTCACGGCAACGCAGTTTAAATTTTCTGGGAGTCAGCAGTCAACGTCCACGCACTGGTTGCCATTCCGACGCTCTTCGTCACGGCAGCGCAGTTTAAATTCTCTCGGAGTCAGCAGTCAACGTCCACGCACTGGTTGCCATCCCGACGCACTTTGTCACGGCAACGCAGTTTAAATTCTTTGGGAGTCAGCAGTCAACGTCCACGCACTGGTTGCCATTCCGACGCTATTCTTCACGGCAACGAATTTTAATTCTCTCAGAACATCAGCAGTCAACGTCCACGCACTGGTTGCCATTCCGACGCTCTTCGTCACGGCAAGGCAGTTTAATTCTCTCAGAACATCAGCAGCCAACGTCCTTGCCTGGTTGCCATTCCGACGCTCTTCGTCACGGCAACGCAGTTTAAATTCTATGGGAGTCAGCAGTCAACGTCCACGCACTGGGTGCCATTCCGACGCTATTCTTCACGGCAACGAATTTTAATTCTCTCAGAACATCAGCAGTCAACGTCCACGCACTGGTTGCCATTCCGACGCTCTTCGTCACGGCAACGCAGTTTAAATTCTATGGGAGTCAGCAGTCAACGTCCACGCACTGGTTGCCATTCCGACGCTCTTCGTCACGGCAAAGCATTTTTATTCTCTCAGAATATCAGCAGTCAACGTCCACGCACTGGTTGCCATTCCGACGCTTTTCGTCATGGCAACGCAGTTTAATTCTCTCAGAACATCAGCAGCCAACGTCCTTGCCTGGTTGCCATTCCGACGCTCTTCGTCACGGCAACGCAGTTTAAATTCTATGGGAGTCAGCAGTCAACGTCCACGCACTGGGTGCCATTTCGACGCTCTTCGTCACGGCAACGCAGTTTAAATTCTCTGGGAGCCAGCAGTCAATGTCCACGCACTGGTTGCCATTCCGATGCTCTTCGTCACGGCAACGCAGTTTAACTTCTCTGAGAATCAGTAGTTAACGTCCACGCACTGGTTGCCATTCCGACGATCTTCGTCACGGCAACGCAGTTTAAATTTTCTGGGAGTCAGCAATCAATGTCCACGCACTGTTTGCCATTCCGACGCTCTTCGTCACGGCAACGCAGTTTAAATTCTCTGAGAGTCAGCAGTCAATGTCCACGCACTGGTTGCCATTCCGACGCTTTTCGTCACGGCAACGCAGTTTAATTCTCTCAGAACATCAGCAGTCAACGTTCACGCACTAGTTGCCATTCCGACGCTTTTCGTCACGGCAACGCACTTTAATTCTCTCAGAACATCAGCAGTCAACGTCCACGCACTGGTTGCCATTCCGACGCTTTTCGTCACGGCAACGCAGTTTAATTCTCTCAGAGCATCAGCAGTCAACGTCCACGCACTAGTTGCCATTCCGACGCTCTTCGTCACGGCAACGCAGTTTAATTCTCTCAGAACATCAGCAGTCAATGTCCACGCACTGGTTGCCATTCCGACGCTTTTCGTCACGGCAACGCAGTTTAATTCTCTCAGAACATCAGCAGCCAACGTCCTTGCCTGGTTGCCATTCCAACGCTCTTCGTCACGGCAACGCATTTTAATTTTCTCAGAATATCAGCAGTCAACGTCCACGCACTGGTTGCCATTCCGACGCTCTTCATCACGGCAACGCAGTTTAATTCTCTCAGAACATCAGCAGACAACGTCCACGCACTGGTTGCCATTCCGACGCTTTTCGTCACGGCAACGCAGTTTAATTCTCTCAGAACATCAGCAGTCAACGTCCACGCACTGGTTGCCATTCCGACGCTCTTCGTCACGGCAACGCAGTTTAACCCTCTTGGAGAATCACAGGATACATTCGATGCAGGGTTACGCCATTTTTTTCATCAAAGCAACGCAGTTTGCTTTCTGCGTTGCTTTGATGAAGAAAATTTGCTTTTTAAGAAATAAATCCTTTCCTTCCCTCTTCACTGTGTTCCCTTTTTAACTTGTCAGAACATCTTCATCACGGCAACGCAGTTTAACTTCTCTGAGAACCAGCAGTCAACGTCCACGCACTGGTTGCCATTCCGACGCTTTTCGTCACGGAAACGCAGTTTAATTCTCTCAGAACATCAGCAGTCAACGTTCACGCACTGGTTGCCATTCCGACGCTCTTCGTCACGGCAACGCAGTTTAAATTCTATGGGAGTCAGCAGTCAACGTCCACGCACTGGGTGCCATTTCGACGCTCTTCGTCACGGCAACGCAGTTTAAATTCTCTGGGAGCCAGCAGTCAATGTCCACGCACTGGTTGCCATTCCGATGCTCTTCGTCACGGCAACGCAGTTTAACTTCTCTGAGAATCAGTAGTTAACGTCCACGCACTGGTTGCCATTCCGACGATCTTCGTCACGGCAACGCAGTTTAAATTTTCTGGGAGTCATCAGTCAACGTCCACGGACTGGTTGCCATTCCGACGCTCCTCGTCACGGCAACGCAGTTTAAATTTTCTGGGAGCCAGCAGTCAACGTCCACGCACTGGGTGCCATTCCGACGCTCTTCGACACGGCAACGCAGTTTAAATTCTCTGGGAGTCAGCAGTCAACGTCCACGCACTGGTTGCCATTCCGACGCTCTTCGACACGGCAACGCAGTTTAAATTCTCTGGGAGTCAGCAGTCAACGTCCACGCACTGGTTGCCATTCCGACGCTCTTCGTCACGGCAACGCAGTTTAACTTCTCTGAGAATCAGTAGTTAACGTCCACGCACTGGTTGCCATTCCGACGATCTTCGTCACGGCAACGCAGTTTAAATTTTCTGGGAGTCATCAGTCAACGTCCACGGACTGGTTGCCATTCCGACGCTCCTCGTCACGGCAACGCAGTTTAAATTTTCTGGGAGCCAGCAGTCAACGTCCACGCACTGGTTGCCATTCCGACGCTCCTCGTCACGGCAACGCAGTTTAAATTTTCTGGGAGCCAGCAGTCAACGTCCACGCACTGGGTGCCATTCCGACGCTCTTCGACACGGCAACGCAGTTTAAATTCTCTGGGAGTCAGCAGTCAACGTCCACGCACTGGTTGCCATTCCGACGCTCTTCGTCACGGCAACGCAGTTTAACCCTCTTGGAGAATAACAGGATACATTCGACGCAGGGTTACGCCATTTTCTTCATCAAAGAAACGCAGTTTCACCAAACTAAGCCCACGTCGTATTGTCGTTCATAAACCCAATAATTAATATTAAGAACGATAAATTGAAGTAGAAATAAAGAAGAAAATATCCCAAACAAAGAAATTTCCTTTAACGAACCTTGGTAACCCTGAGTTATACCTCAGCATAAAAGAAAAGTCGTTACAGGTGGCGCCCGAGCAGGGACACATTTTCATCTTTGACTTCGATACTCAAGCACATATGTACTTCAAAATGGTGGGAACAACATGGGTTTACAAAATGAGTAAGGACGAACTCGTAAAAATTACTAAAGAACTTGGTCCAGAGGAATTTGGCACGGTAGATGAGTTACGGAAACAGCTGTCTACATTTATCAACCAAAAGGACTATAGCAGAGACATTGAAAAACGACTAGAGAAATATGAGACACATTACGGCAGGAGTCGACCGAACTCACCAGCTTTAATCTGATTCACCGAGGGCGATAAACTTTTACCTTCCATTGTTTTCAATAATACACAAAACAATCCTGCAGAAAGTATACCAGTAGACTATGGAGTAGTAATCGAAAAGGTACGCATGTGGTCAGCAAGATACGATGGAGGTCGATACCCG
This sequence comes from Conops quadrifasciatus, assembly GCA_949752815.1. Lineage (NCBI taxonomy): Eukaryota > Metazoa > Arthropoda > Insecta > Diptera > Conopidae > Conops > Conops quadrifasciatus. The sequence continues at coordinate 22,279,941 of OX457077.1, read as the reverse complement.
CTTGAATTCATCGAAAGAATCGAAGAACTTGCTGCTACCTACAATATTCAAAACAATATACTTCCGCGTACAATGCCAGAGTTGCTCAAGGAAATTAGAAGATGAAATATGCATGAGACTACAAAACCCAAAGGAATCATTTAAATAATAAGTTGTTGGACTCCAAGATATCATGCGACATGCGAATTATAACAGCGCACAACAACTGGAAAGGATTTACGAAAACTCCAGAACGGAATACAAATGGTACATACGTCGTAGAGATTTTTCAACATTAAACGAGTTAACACTATTAGCAACAGATATGGAATGCCTTAATTTAGACGAACCAGACAGGCAGACGTTTCGAAACCACAAAGAAATGGATGATGAGACGCCTCCGGCTAAGACAAAGGAGCGTCATTCAGCGGTTGGATCTCGAAAGGAAGAGACACATCGAGTAGCCGAAGTAGTTTCCGAACGACTTGATCCAAGAACAGCCTGCCGAAGGTGTGGACAGCAGGGCCATTTCCGCCAGAATTGTAGATCGCCACCAGTTCTTTTCCTTAGGACATGCAGGAAGATAGGTATCAAGACTGTAGACTGTTGAAGGTCAGACAGTAACAGCAACAGTAGATACTGGTGCAACGCGCAGTTTTTTAAGTGAAGCTCTAGCAGACACACTGCGAACCCCAGCAAACCAGATACCAGCATATACCAACGTACGCCTAGCCAATGGTATCATAATTGAAACAGCTTTAGGCTTAAAAGTAAACATCGATTTAGGAAACAAGAAATTCAGTATGCTACTTCTAGTCCTTCCAAACGCAATTGACGGCTTAATACTGGGATTGGATTTCTTAAGGCTAGCAGAGACAACTCTGTCACTAGGAGGAACTAGCTTATTAATCCAAGAAGAACAACCACCAGATCCACAGACAGTGTGTCCCATAGTACAAAGTCAACGAGTCATAGATCAGGATACCATAACGAGTTCTTGACAACCGAACTTACGTGTGTCCAATTAAGCAACGATACTTCCCATGTAATTCTGCAATGCAAGAAATTATTGACAAAGAAGTAGATGACCTACTGGAAAAGGGGTTAATCGAACCATCAAATAATCCACATAGTGCCCCAATTGTGTTGGTGAAAAAGAAGAATGGAAAATGGATAATGTGCGTTGATTACAGGCAGCTTAACTCAAAATCGGTGCCAGACGCTTACCCTCTCCCACGCATCCAACATATTTTAGATCAGCTCCGCGACGCCAAGGTGATAAGCACTATCGACCTGAAAAATGGTTATTGGCAGGTTCCAATAAAAGCAGAAAGTAGGAAATACACGGCCTTCACGGTGCCCGGACGAGGCCTGTCCCAATGGCGAGTGATGCCGTTTGGCCTCCACTCATCCCCAGCTGAGTTCCAGCGTGCTCTCGATAACGTCATTGGGCCTGACTTAGAGCCGACATAATCGTCGGAAAACAATACAAGACCACATAAACAACCTTCGCCGAGTCTTCCAGAGATTACGTGAAACAAATCTTAAGATCAACAAAGAGAAATGCGAGTTCTTTAAGACAAAAATCCGGTATCTTGGACATTTAGTAACTGCGAAAGGAATACACACGGATCCAGAAAAGATCGCAGCAATTCAGGAGCTACAACCACCGAGAAATCTTCAGGAGCTGCGTCGTTGCCTTGGGATCGCATCCTGGTATATACGTTTTGTACCAGAGTTTTCAGATGTCGTCCTACCATTAACCTCATTGTTAAAGAAAGGACGCCAATTCAAGTGGGAAGAAGAACAGCGAGAATCCTTTGAAAAATTAAAATCACTACTTACTAGCGCGCCCATTCTATCATATCCTGATTTTTACCCTGCAGAAAGACGCAAGCAATCATGGTTTAGGGGTAGTGCTTACTCAAGAAGTCGACGGTCAGGAACGGGTCATCGCTTATGCCAGCCGCCGGTTAAATAAAGCAGAGGCAAACCACTCATCAACCGAAAAAGAATGTTTGGCAATAATATGGGGCATCAGGAAGATGAAACAATACCTCGAAGGATACGAATTCTCTATAGTCACAGATCACTTGGCTCTCAAATGGCTAAATTCAATCGAGAATCCCTCTGGTCGAATTGTGCGATGGGCCTTGTAGATGCAGCAGTATCGCTACCACATTCACTATTGGAGTTGGACTCCAAGATATCATGCGACATGCGAATTATAACAGCGCACAACAACTGGAAAGGATTTACGAAAACTCCAGAACGGAATACAAATGGTACATACGTCGTAGAGATTTTTCAACATTAAACGAGTTAACACTATTAGCAACAGATATGGAATGCCTTAATTTAGACGAACCAGACAGGCAGACGTTTCGAAACCACAAAGAAATGGATGATGAGACGCCTCCGGCTAAGACAAAGGAGCGTCATTCAGCGGTTGGATCTCGAAAGGAAGAGACACATCGAGTAGCCGAAGTAGTTTCCGAACGACTTGATCCAAGAACAGCCTGCCGAAGGTGTGGACAGCAGGGCCATTTCCGCCAGAATTGTAGATCGCCACCAGTTCTTTTCCTTAGGACATGCAGGAAGATAGGTATCAAGACTGTAGACTGTTGAAGGTCAGACAGTAACAGCAACAGTAGATACTGGTGCAACGCGCAGTTTTTTAAGTGAAGCTCTAGCAGACACACTGCGAACCCCAGCAAACCAGATACCAGCATATACCAACGTACGCCTAGCCAATGGTATCATAATTGAAACAGCTTTAGGCTTAAAAGTAAACATCGATTTAGGAAACAAGAAATTCAGTATGCTACTTCTAGTCCTTCCAAACGCAATTGACGGCTTAATACTGGGATTGGATTTCTTAAGGCTAGCAGAGACAACTCTGTCACTAGGAGGAACTAGCTTATTAATCCAAGAAGAACAACCACCAGATCCACAGACAGTGTGTCCCATAGTACAAAGTCAACGAGTCATAGATCAGGATACCATAACGAGTTCTTGACAACCGAACTTACGTGTGTCCAATTAAGCAACGATACTTCCCATGTAATTCTGCAATGCAAGAAATTATTGACAAAGAAGTAGATGACCTACTGGAAAAGGGGTTAATCGAACCATCAAATAATCCACATAGTGCCCCAATTGTGTTGGTGAAAAAGAAGAATGGAAAATGGATAATGTGCGTTGATTACAGGCAGCTTAACTCAAAATCGGTGCCAGACGCTTACCCTCTCCCACGCATCCAACATATTTTAGATCAGCTCCGCGACGCCAAGGTGATAAGCACTATCGACCTGAAAAATGGTTATTGGCAGGTTCCAATAAAAGCAGAAAGTAGGAAATACACGGCCTTCACGGTGCCCGGACGAGGCCTGTCCCAATGGCGAGTGATGCCGTTTGGCCTCCACTCATCCCCAGCTGAGTTCCAGCGTGCTCTCGATAACGTCATTGGGCCTGACTTAGAGCCGACATAATCGTCGGAAAACAATACAAGACCACATAAACAACCTTCGCCGAGTCTTCCAGAGATTACGTGAAACAAATCTTAAGATCAACAAAGAGAAATGCGAGTTCTTTAAGACAAAAATCCGGTATCTTGGACATTTAGTAACTGCGGAAGGAATACACACGGATCCAGAAAAGATCGCAGCAATTCAGGAGCTACAACCACCGAGAAATCTTCAGGAGCTGCGTCGTTGCCTTGGGATCGCATCCTGGTATAGACGTTTTGTACCAGAGTTTTCAGATGTCGTCCTACCATTAACCTCATTGTTAAAGAAAGGACGCCAATTCAAGTGGGAAGAAGAACAGCGAGAATCCTTTGAAAAATTAAAATCACTACTTACTAGCGCGCCCATTCTATCATATCCTGATTTTTACCCTGCAGAAAGACGCAAGCAATCATGGTTTAGGGGTAGTGCTTACTCAAGAAGTCGACGGTCAGGAACGGGTCATCGCTTATGCCAGCCGCCGGTTAAATAAAGCAGAGGCAAACCACTCATCAACCGAAAAAGGATGTTTGGCAATAATATGGGGCATCAGGAAGATGAAACAATACCTCGAAGGATACGAATTCTCTATAGTCACAGATCACTTGGCTCTCAAATGGCTAAATTCAATCGAGAATCCCTCTGGTCGAATTGTGCGATGGGCCTTGGAGATGCAGCAGTATCGCTACCACATTCACTATTGAAGTGGCAAGTTAAATGTAGTAGCTGATGCCTTGTCCCGGCAACCCCGCGAAATCCTCAGTCGAATACATGAGGCAACAACAGAGAATACGGAATGTGCATGGATCAAAAAGAAAATGGCAGACGTACACAATAACCCAATAGATTTTCCAGAATACGCCATCGAGAATGGCCAGCTATATCGTCATATTCCAAACCGAAGCGGAGACGACGAATGTATGCCTTGGAAATTGTGTGTTCTGAAAACAGCACGAAGTCGAGTTCTTAAGGAAAATCATGATTTACCAACAGCTGGACACCGGAAAACTCTGGTAATTTACGTAAAGCAGGCATCCGGAAAACTCTGGCTCGACTGGCAAATTTGTATTATTGGCCGGGGATGTTCAGGGAAGCAATGCATTACGTAAAAGCCTGTGAATCGTGCCAACGATACAAGAGCGACCAACAAAAGCCTGCAGGACAAATTCTGACGCAGATAGCTGGCGAACCACGGAAAATAATCTGCGCAGATTTAGTAAGACCACTTCCTCGAACAAAACATGGAAATACCGCAATGCTAGTGTTCATCGACAAGTTCACGAAATGGACCGAAATAATTCCAATGCGAAAGGCCACGTCAAAAAATGTGAAAACAAATGTGAAAATGAGATTCCTTCAGAGAACGAATCTTGTCCCACTATGGAGCACCGAAGGTCCTGGTCACTGACAATGGGACACAATTCACGAGCAAAGAATTCAAGAAATTTATGCAGGAGCTCGGAGTTAAACAACAATTTACAGCACTGTACACACCTCAGGAAAACGCTGCCGAGAGGACAAACCGAACAATTAAAACAATGGTATCTTAACTAACCAGAGGAGACCAGAGAAAATGGGATGAATTATTGTCAGAGGTAGCATTAGCAATTAATTCCAGCGTGTCCGATGTCACCGGTTATAGCCCGGCATTTATAAACCAAGGCCGAGAACCACGACTACCAAATACACTTTATAGCGAAAAGATGTTCGGAACCAGTCAGACCATTCGAACCCCTAACGAGAAATCAGAACGACTGAAAGAAGTTTTCCGATTAGTACAAGGAAACCTTGAACGAGCAGCACAAAATCAAGCCCGAAGCTATAATCTACGACGCCGAAAATGGTAGCAAGAGATCGGACAACTTGTTTTAGCACCCCCTTTCAAAAGCTAGTGAGGGATTAAATGCGAAATTGGCACCTCGGTACGACGGCCCGTACAAAATCATAAGCTTTATTTCCCCTGTAATATTGGAGGTACAACATACTACCACTTAAAAAATTAGGAACACCCACATTAGCGATCTCAAGATATTTTACAGTGATTCAACACAAAACAACCGTTACGCAGAACAACATTAGACAAAAGCTCGTCTGAAGAAATCAGTCATCAACGAACCTTCGGCGAGAGAAGACCTACGTCCAGCAAGAACAAGCTGCAAATATTTATCAGTGACACATTAACAGTACTACAACATTAGACAATGGAAGACAAGGAAGCAATCCAACGGAAGACAATCGAAGAAAAGGAAGAAAAATTTGTTAACTCCATCAAGCAAATGCACGAGAGATATCGGGTGTTGGAGGCACAACCTCCAAAGACAATGAAGTTAAGAGAAGACTTCTTGGAAAAAATGGGCCGCGATCGACATTTGAGAGTTTTCCCTCCACCTCAAGCCAACAGTGAGCAATCATCAACACCAATCACCAGCGCAGTCACCACCCAATCAACACCAACCACCATCGCAGTCACCACCCAACCACCAGTAAACACCAGCGCAGTCACCACCCAATCACCAGTAAACCTCTGCCGAGCGGAAGCATAAGAAGAACCTGAAAGCACAGAAGTGGAACGTCGACCACTTTGGGTTTTCCCGGAGAAACGAGGATTCTTCATCTTTATTGAGGACTACAAACGCTTATCAGTGGGTCAATGTTTAAACGACTCCATCATTGACTTGTATCTTCAATGGACCTGGAAACAGGGTATACCAAAAGATCCACGTGTTCCCTACCTACTTTATTGCAAGGCTCAAATGAAAGGGACCGGATGGGGCTCTCCCAACAGCACGTGCAAGGCATGAAGCAGTGAGACGGTGGACGCGGAATGTCGACATTTTTGAGAAAACATGCCTCATAATACCAATGAATGCAATGCACATTGGCAGGTTCATCATCGTGATCAACCTCGGATCAGGCACAAAAAAATCTAGCGCAGAGACACCACCGGCTGCCATCCTCATACTCGACTCACTGACAAACCGCCAACGCGATAATGTAGAGGACATCATACGAGAGTACCTCGAAGAGAAATACCAATGCCGAAAAGGAAAAGCTGGCGGTTTCACTTCAAAAAGTTACTAAAGGTTGAGGTTGATGTTTCTCAACAAGAAAACACCAACGATTGCGGCGTATACCTACTATTATACGCTGAAATCTTTCTCACCGGAATACTGAATTCGGTAACGCTAAGCAGCATGTTCAACGCGCGAACAGCCAACCAGCGCACGGTAGATCGACAAAGACGGCGTATAGCACGCCTTATAAAGTTCTTGTCCGATCAAGGACCTACAAAAATAGTAATACCAGAAATATCATTGCCGGAAGTAAACACCAGTGCCAGCGAAGCCGAAGATTCCGATTCTAACGATAGCTCATCGACAAGTAGTAGCTCATCAACAAGTGGAAGTTCATCAACGAATAGTAGCGCATCCACCAGTAGCAGCTCATCATCCAGCAGTAACGCCGACAGAATAACCACGATCAATAAAAAGAAGAAGTCCTCTGTCAAGATGTACCGCATCAACCAACCCTCGCTGAAGTAGCCCCGCAGAAGCTCGTGAATGAAGAACTCCCCGAAGAATATTGGCCACCAGAGTTGCAAGAAAAGATCCAAAACGCCAAAGAAAGTCTTGCGTTTGGACAACAGCGCCGCTTTATGGGCTACATTGACGAAAAACGATACGATGTACGAATTGGCCGAAGCAGGAACACAACGGTTTCGATTCGTTCGGCGAAGTAGGAGGGAAATGTGATGACACTAATCACTGCCAGAAACAAATCTCAACAACCTACATTATAACATAAATCACATTTTCTTTCATTTTTTTTCCAAAATACTTTTTCATTGCTATTATATTCATTACTATTCTATTCCAAAATACTTTTTCATTGCTATTATATTCATTACTATTCTATTCCAAAATACTTTTTCATTGCTATTATATTCATTACTATTCTATTCTAAATACTATATTACAGAATTTATTACTATTATATTATTATATTATAAACATTGTCCATATAATAATATGAATGTATAATATAACATATATGTATATATGTATGTACATACTATGTACATATAAAATAATATGTAAACAATGAAGAATAAACCTTAAATAAGTAAAGGTTAAATTAATATATTACTATCTGAAATATTATGCTAAATAATAAGTGCATAAACAACATGTAAATGAATATTATACCGTACAAATTAAAATAGAATATAAGGTACAGTTAAAAGGTATAATGCAACGACAATACGAACAGTGGTCAATAGGAGTGAGCGAGAAAACTGCACCATACACTGCGAAAATAAATACCCAGCACAACCAAAAACAGCATTAACAAAAGTCTGCACATCATCACGAAAACCAGTCAGTCGTCGGCTAGCCTCGATGCAAGCAACATCTCCTGAGCTCCGCAGAACCAGCCCACCTTATCCTCTCTCTTCCCCGCTTAGATTTGCTTCCACTCTCTTAGCTTGTAGACTTTGTAAGTCTCTCTAAGACGGAAAAAACCTTTTCTCTCTACCCTCCTTAGATTTGCTTCCAATCTTTTAGCTTTTAGACTTTGTAAGTCTCTCTAAGACGGAAATAAATCTCCTCTCTCTTCCCTCCTTAGATTTGCTTCCACTCTCTTAGCTTGTAGACTTTGTAAGTCTCTCTAAGATGTGAATAAATCCTTTCTTTCCCTCTTTACTGTGTTCCCTTAACAACTTGTGAAAATATCTTCGTCACGGCAACGCAGTTTAACTTCTCTGAGAATCAGTAGTCAACGTCCACGCACTGGTTGCCATTCCGACGCTCTTCATAACGGCAACGCAGTTTAACTACTCTGAAAACCAGCAGTCAACGTCCACGCACTGGTTGCCACTCCGACGCTCTTCATCACGGCAACGCAGTTTAATTCTCTCAGAACATCAGCAGTCAACGTCCACGCACTGGTTGCAACGCAGTTTAATTCTCTCAGAACATCAGCAGTCAACGTCCACGCACTGGTTGCCATTCCGACGCTCTTCGTCACAGCAACGCAATTTAAATTTTCTGTGAGTTAATTCTCTCAGAACATCAGCAGTCAACGTCCACGCACTGGTTGCCATTCCGACGCTCTTCGTCACAGCAACGCAGTTTAAATTTTCTGTGAGTTAGCAGTCAACGTCCACGCACTGGTTGCCATTCCGACGCTCTTCGTCACGGCAAAGCATTTTTATTCTCTCAGAATATCAGCAGTCAACGTCCACGCACTGGTTGCCATTCCGACGCTCTTCGTCACGGCAAGGCAGTTTAATTCTCTCAGAACATCAGCAGTCAACGTCCACGCACTGGTTGCCATTCCGACGCTCTTCGTCACGGCAAGGCAGTTTAATTCTTTCAGAACATCAGCAGTCAACGTCCACGCACTGGTTGCCATTCCGACGCTCTTCGTCACGGCAACGCAGTTTAAATTCTATGGGAGTCAGCAGTCAACGTCCACGCACTGGTTGCCATTCCGACGCTCTTCGTCACGGCAAAGCATTTTTATTCTCTCAGAATATCAGCAGTCAACGTCCACGCACTGGTTGCCATTCCGACGCTTTTCGTCACGGCAACGCAGTTTAATTCTCTCAGAACATCAGCAGTCAACGTTCACGCACTAGTTGCCATTCCGACGCTTTTCGTCACGGCAACGCACTTTAATTCTCTCAGAACATCAGCAGTCAACGTCCACGCACTGGTTGCCATTCCGACGCTTTTCGTCACGGCAACGCAGTTTAATTCTCTCAGAGCATCAGCAGTCAACGTCCACGCACTAGTTGCCATTCCGACGCTCTTCGTCACGGCAACGCAGTTCAATTCTCTCAGAACATCAGCAGTCAATGTCCACGCACTGGTTGCCATTCCGACGCTTTTCGTCACGGCAACGCAGTTTAATTCTCTCAGAACATCAGCAGCCAACGTCCTTGCCTGGTTGCCATTCCAACGCTCTTCGTCACGGCAACGCATTTTAATTTTCTCAGAATATCAGCAGTCAACGTCCACGCACTGGTTGCCATTCCGACGCTCTTCGTCACAGCAACGCAGTTTAAATTCTCTGGGAGCCAGCAGTCAATGTCCACGCACTGGTTGCCATTCCGACGCTCTTCGTCACGGCAACGCAGTTTAACTTCTCTGAGAATCATTAGTTAACGTCCACGCACTGGTTGCCATTCCGACGCTCTTAGTCACGGCAACGCAGTTTAAATTTTCTGGGTGTCAGCAATCAACGTCCACGCACTGTTTGCCATTCCGACGCTCTTCGTCACGGCAACGCAGTTTAAATTCTCTGGGAGTCAGCAGTCAATGTCCACGCACTGGTTGCCATTCCGACGCTATTCTTCACGGCAACGAATTTTAATTCTCTCAGAACATCAGCAGTTAACGTCCACGCACTAGTTGCCATTCCGACGCTCTTCGTCACGGCAACGCAGTTTAATTCTCTCAGAACATCAGCAGTCAACGTCCACGCACTGGTTGCCAGCTCTTCGTCACGGCAACGCAGTTTAATTCTCTTAGAACATCAGCAGTCAACGTCCACGCACTGGTTGCCATTCCGACGCTTTTCGTCACGGCAACACAGTTTAATTCTCTCAGAACATCAGCAGTCAACGTCCACGCACTAGTTGCCATTCCGACGCTCTTCGTCACGGCAACGCAGTTTAATTCTCTCAGAACATCAGCATTCAACGTCCACGCACTGGTTGCCATTTCGACGCTCTTCGTCACGGCAACGCAGTTTAAATTCTCTGGGAGTCAGCAGTCAATGTCCACGCACTTGTTGCCATTCCGACGCTCTTCGTCACGGCAACGCAGTTTAATTCTCTCAGAACATCAGCAGTCAACGTCCACGCACTGGTTGCGATTCCGACGCTTTTCGTCACGGCAACGCAGTTTAATTCTCTCAGAACATCAGCAGTCAACGTCCACGCACTAGTTGCCATTCCGACGCTCTTCGTCACGGCAACGCAGTTTAAATTCTCTCAGAGCATCAGCAGTCAACGTCCACGCACTGGTTGCCATTTCGACGCTCTTCGTCACGGCAACGCAGTTAAAATTCTCTGGGAGTCAGCAGTCAATGTCCACGCACTTTTTGCCATTCCGACGCTTTTCGTCACGGCAACGCAGTTTAATTCTCTCAGAGCATCAGCAGTCAACGTCCACGCACTAGTTGCCATTCCGACGCTTTTCGTCACGGTAACGCAGTTTAATTCTCTTAGAACATCAGCAGTCAATGTCCACGCACTGGTTGCCATTCCGACGCTTTTCGTCACGGCAACGCAGTTTAATTCTCTCAGAACATCAGCAGTCAACGTCCACGCACTAGTTGCCATTCCGACGCTCTTCGTCACGGCAACGCAGTTTAATTCTCTCAGAACATCAGCAGACAACGTCCACGCACTGGTTGCCATTCCGACGCTTTTCGTCACGGCAACGCAGTTTAATTCTCTCAGAACATCAGCAGTCAACGTTCACGCACTGGTTGCCATTCCGACGCTCTTCGTCACGACAACGCAGTTTAATTTACTCTGAGAACCAGCAATAAACGTCCACGCACTGGTTGCCACTCCGACGCTCTTCGTCTCGGCAACGCAGTTTAAATTCTCTGGGAGTCATCAGTCAACGTCCACGGACTGGTTGCCATTCCGACGCTCCTCGTCACGGCAACGCAGTTTAATTCTCTCAGAACATCAGCAGTCAACGTCCACGCACTGGTTGCGATTCCGACGCTTTTCGTCACGGCAACGCAGTTTAATTCTCTCAGAACATCAGCAGTCAACGTCCACGCACTAGTTGCCATTCCGACGCTCTTCGTCACGGCAACGCAGTTTAAATTCTCTCAGAGCATCAGCAGTCAACGTCCACGCACTGGTTGCCATTTCGACGCTCTTCGTCACGGCAACGCAGTTTAATTCTCTCAGAACATCAGCAGTCAACGTCCACGCACTAGTTGCCATTCCGACGCTCTTCGTCACGGCAACGCAGTTTAATTCTCTCAGAACATCAGCATTCAACGTCCACGCACTGGTTGCCATTTCGACGCTCTTCGTCACGGCAACGCAGTTTAAATTCTCTGGGAGTCAGCAGTCAATGTCCACGCACTTGTTGCCATTCCGACGCTCTTCGTCACGGCAACGCAGTTTAATTCTCTCAGAACATCAGCAGTCAACGTCCACGCACTGGTTGCGATTCCGACGCTTTTCGTCACGGCAACGCAGTTTAATTCTCTCAGAACATCAGCAGTCAACGTCCACGCACTAGTTGCCATTCCGACGCTCTTCGTCACGGCAACGCAGTTTAAATTCTCTCAGAGCATCAGCAGTCAACGTCCACGCACTGGTTGCCATTTCGACGCTCTTCGTCACGGCAACGCAGTTAAAATTCTCTGGGAGTCAGCAGTCAATGTCCACGCACTTTTTGCCATTCCGACGCTTTTCGTCACGGCAACGCAGTTTAATTCTCTCAGAGCATCAGCAGTCAACGTCCACGCACTAGTTGCCATTCCGACGCTTTTCGTCACGGCAACGCAGTTTAATTCTCTCAGAACATCAGCAGTCAACGTCCACGCACTAGTTGCCATTCCGACGCTCTTCGTCACGGCAACGCAGTTTAATTCTCTCAGAACATCAGCAGACAACGTCCACGCACTGGTTGCCATTCCGACGCTTTTCGTCACGGCAACGCAGTTTAATTCTCTCAGAACATCAGCAGTCAACGTTCACGCACTGGTTGCCATTCCGACGCTATTCGTCACGGCAACGCAGTTTAACCCTCTTGGAGAATCACAGGATACAATCGATGCAGGGTTACGCCATTTTTTCATCAAAGCAACGCAGATTGCTTTCTGCGTTGCTTTGATGAAGAAAATTTGCTTTTTAAGAAATAAATCCTTTCCTTCCCTCTTCACTGTGTTCCCTTATCAACTTGTCAGAACATCTTCATCACGGCAACGCAGTTTAACTTCTCTGAGAACCAGCAGTCAACGTCCACGCACTGGTTGCCATTCCGACGCTTTTCGTCACGGTAACGCAGTTTAATTCTCTTAGAACATCAGCAGTCAATGTCCACGCACTGGTTGCCATTCCGACGCTTTTCGTCACGGCAACGCAGTTTAATTCTCTCAGAACATCAGCAGTCAACGTCCACGCACTAGTTGCCATTCCGACGCTCTTCGTCACGGCAACGCAGTTTAATTCTCTCAGAACATCAGCAGACAACGTCCACGCACTGGTTGCCATTCCGACGCTTTTCGTCACGGCAACGCAGTTTAATTCTCTCAGAACATCAGCAGTCAACGTTCACGCACTGGTTGCCATTCCGACGCTATTCGTCACGGCAACGCAGTTTAACCCTCTTGGAGAATCACAGGATACAATCGATGCAGGGTTACGCCATTTTTTCATCAAAGCAACGCAGATTGCTTTCTGCGTTGCTTTGATGAAGAAAATTTGCTTTTTAAGAAATAAATCCTTTCCTTCCCTCTTCACTGTGTTCATTTATCAACTTGTCAGAACATCTTCATCACGGCAACGCAGTTTAACTTCTCTGAGAACCAGCAGTCAACGTCCACGCACTGGTTGCCATTCCGACGCTTTTCGTCACGGCAACGCAGTTTAATTCTCTCAAAACATCAGCAGTCAACGTCCACGCACTGGTTGCCATTCCGACGCTCTTCGTCACGACAACGCAGTTTAATTTACTCTGAGAACCAGCAATAAACGTCCACGCACTGGTTGCCACTCCGACGCTCTTCGTCTCGGCAACGCAGTTTAAATTCTCTGGGAGTCATCAGTCAACGTCCACGGACTGGTTGCCATTCCGACGCTCCTCGTCACGGCAACGCAGTTTAAATTTTCTGGGAGCCAGCAGTCAACGTCCACGCACTGGGTGCCATTCCGACGCTCTTCGACACGGCAACGCAGTTTAAATTCTCTGGGAGTCAGCAGTCAACGTCCACGCACTGGTTGCCATTCCGACGCTCTTCGTCACGGCAACGCAGTTTAACCCTCTTGGAGAATAACAGGATACATTCGACGCAGGGCTACGCCATTTTCTTCATCAAAGAAACGCAGTTTCACCAAACTAAGCCCACGTCGTATTGTCGTTCATAAACCCAATAATTAATATTAAGAACGATAAATTGAAGTAGAAATAAAGAAGAAAATATCCCAAACAAAGAAATTTCCTTTAACGAACCTTGGTAACCCTGAGTTATACCTCAGCATAAAAGAAACGTCGTTACAGGTGGCGCCCGAGCAGGGACACATTTTCATCTTTGACTTCGATACTCAAGCACATATGTACTTCAAAATGGTGGGAACAACATGGGTTTACAAAATGAGTAAGGACGAACTCGTAAAAATTACTAAAGAACTTGGTCCAGAGGAATTTGGCACGGTAGATGAGTTACGGAAACAGCTGTCTACATTTATCAACCAAAAGGACTATAGCAGAGGGGTTGGTAACGAAATCCCGAAAGACAAAATCCCGAACGACAAAATCCCGAACGACAAAATCCCGAACGACAAAATCCCGAAATGACAAAATCCCGAAACGACAAAATCCCGAAATAACAAAATCCCGAAATTACAAAACTAGTTTTTCGGTATTCTCCATCTTCTTGAACATTTTAAAACCACTAGCAAACTTCAAATTAGCCACTAAATTTACTTAAAAAAAAAAATTACAAAAATTTTAGCAGAGCCGTCTCGGTAATATGAGGTTTTTTGCATACAGGTTTTCCGCGTTTTGGCAGCCTTCGGCTGCGGCAGGGATCATAACCCTCAATCAGCAGAATCCTCACGGTCATGTGAAGTTTTTTGCATACAGGTTTTTCCGCGTATTGACGGCCTTCGGCCGCGGCAGGAATCATAACCCTCAATCAGCAGAATCCTCACGGTCATGTCAAGTTTTTTGCATACAGGTTTTTCCGCGTATTGGCAGCCTTCGGCTGCGGCAGGGATCATAACCCTCAATCAGCAGAATCCTCACGGTCATGTGAAGTTTTTTGCATACAGGTTTTTCCGCGTATTGACGGCCTTCGGCCGCGGCAGGAATCATAACCCTCAATCAGCAGAATCCTCACGGTCATGTGAAGTTTTTTGCATACAGGTTTTTCCGCGTATTGGCAGCCTTCGGCTGCGGCAGGGATCATAACCCTCAATCAGCAGAATCCTCACGGTCATGTGAAGTTTTTTGCATATTGTAGATTATAACCTTCAGACAACAAAATTCTCTCGATATTACAACTTTGCTTTTCTGCCATTATAAAAAAAGGCAAGTAGGCGCGTACTTCGAATTGGAAAAAATTGTGACTTAAATGTCATTTCTTTATTAATTTAAAATTTTATGTCGTGATTTTCGGGATTTCTCATTTCGGTATTAAAAATTTTTCGGGATTTTGTCGTTTCGGGATTTTGTCGCATCGGGATTTTGTCGTTTCGGGATTTTAAAATTTTTCGGGATTTTGTCGTTTCGGGATTTTGTAATTCGGGATTTTGACTGTCTCCCATAGCAGAGACATTGAAAAACGACTAGAGAAATATGAGACACATTACGGCAGGAGTCGACCGAACTCACCAGCTTTAATCTGATTCACCGAGGGCGATAAACTTTTACCTTCCATTGTTTTCAATAATACACAAAACAATCCTGCAGAAAGTATACCAGTAGACTATGGAGTAGTAATCGAAAAGGTACGTATGTGGTCAGCAAGATACGATGGAGGTCGATACCCGCTTGAATTCATCGAAAGAATCGAAGAACTTGCTGCTACCTACAATATTCAAAACAATATACTTCCGCGTACAATGCCAGAGTTGCTCAAGGAAATTAGAAGATGAAATATGCATGAGACTACAAAACCCAAAGGAATCATTTAAATAATAAGTTGTTGGACTCCAAGATATCATGCGACATGCGAATTATAACAGCGCACAACAACTGGAAAGGATTTACGAAAACTCCAGAACGGAATACAAATGGTACATACGTCGTAGAGATTTTTCAACATTAAACGAGTTAACACTATTAGAAACGAACCAGACAGGCAGACGTTTCGAAACCACAAAGAAATGGATGATGAGACGCCTCCGGCTAAGACAAAGGAGCGTCATTCAGCGGTTGGATCTCGAAAGGAAGAGACACATCGAGTAGCCGAAGTAGTTTCCGAACGACTTGATCCAAGAACAGCCTGCCGAAGGTGTGGACAGCAGGGCCATTTCCGCCAGAATTGTAGATCGCCACCAGTTCTTTTCCTTAGGACATGCAGGAAGATAGGTATCAAGACTGTAGACTGTTGAAGGTCAGACAGTAACAGCAACAGTAGATACTGGTGCAACGCGCAGTTTTTTAAGTGAAGCTCTAGCAGACACACTGCGAACCCCAGCAAACCAGATACCAGCATATACCAACGTACGCCTAGCCAATGGTATCATAATTGAAACAGCTTTAGGCTTAAAAGTAAACATCGATTTAGGAAACAAGAAATTCAATATGCTACTTCTAGTCCTTCCAAACGCAATTGACGGCTTAATACTGGGATTGGATTTCTTAAGGCTAGCAGAGACAACTCTGTCACTAGGAGGAACTAGCTTATTAATCCAAGAAGAACAACCACCAGATCCACAGACAGTGTGTCCCATAGTACAAAGTCAACGAGTCATAGATCAGGATACCATAACGAGTTCTTGACAACCGAACTTACGTGCGTCCAATTAAGCAACGATACTTCCCACGTAATTCTGCAATGCAAGAAATTATTGACAAAGAAGTAGATGACCTACTGGAAAAGGGGTTAATCGAACCATCAAATAATCCACATAGTGCCCCAATTGTGTTGGTGAAAAAGAAGAATGGAAAATGGATAATGTGCGTTGATTACAGGCAGCTTAACTCAAAATCGGTGCCAGACGCTTACCCTCTCCCACGCATCCAACATATTTTAGATCAGCTCCGCGACGCCAAGGTGATAAGCACTATCGACCTGAAAAATGGTTATTGGCAGGTTCCAATAAAAGCAGAAAGTAGGAAATACACGGCCTTCACGGTGCCCGGACGAGGCCTGTCCCAATGGCGAGTGATGCCGTTTGGCCTCCACTCATCCCCAGCTGAGTTCCAGCGTGCTCTCGATAACGTCATTGGGCCTGACTTAGAGCCGACATAATCGTCGGAAAACAATACAAGACCACATAAACAACCTTCGCCGAGTCTTCCAGAGATTACGTGAAACAAATCTTAAGATCAACAAAGAGAAATGCGAGTTCTTTAAGACAAAAATCCGGTATCTTGGACATTTAGTAACTGCGGAAGGAATACACACGGATCCAGAAAAGATCGCAGCAATTCAGGAGCTACAACCACCGAGAAATCTTCAGGAGCTGCGTCGTTGCCTTGGGATCGCATCCTGGTATAGACGTTTTGTACCAGAGTTTTCAGATGTCGTCCTACCATTAACCTCATTGTTAAAGAAAGGACGCCAATTCAAGTGGGAAGAAGAACAGCGAGAATCCTTTGAAAAATTAAAATCACTACTTACTAGCGCGCCCATTCTATCATATCCTGATTTTTACCCTGCAGAAAGACGCAAGCAATCATGGTTTAGGGGTAGTGCTTACTCAAGAAGTCGACGGTCAGGAACGGGTCATCGCTTATGCCAGCCGCCGGTTAAATAAAGCAGAGGCAAACCACTCATCAACCGAAAAATAATGTTTGGCAATAATATGGGGCATCAGGAAGATGAAACAATACCTCGAAGGATACGAATTCTCTATAGTCACAGATCACTTGGCTCTCAAATGGCTAAATTCAATCGAGAATCCCTCTGGTCGAATTGTGCGATGGGCCTTGGAGATGCAGCAGTATCGCTACCACATTCACTATTGAAGTGGCAAGTTAAATGTAGTAGCTGATGCCTTGTCCCGGCAACCCCGCGAAATCCTCAGTCGAATACATGAGGCAACAACAGAGAATACGGAATGTGCATGGATCAAAAAGAAAATGGCAGACGTACACAATAACCCAATAGATTTTCCAGAATACGCCATCGAGAATGGCCAGCTATATCGTCATATTCCAAACCGAAGCGGAGACGACGAATGTATGCCTTGGAAATTGTGTGTTCTGAAAACAGCACGAAGTCGAGTTCTTAAGGAAAATCATGATTTACCAACAGCTGGACACCGGAAAACTCTGGTAATTTACGTAAAGCAGGCATCCGGAAAACTCTGGCTCGACTGGCAAATTTGTATTATTGGCCGGGGATGTTCAGGGAAGCAATGCATTACGTAAAAGCCTGTGAATCGTGCCAACGATACAAGAGCGACCAACAAAAGCCTGCAGGACAAATTCTGACGCAGATAGCTGGCGAACCACGGAAAATAATCTGCGCAGATTTAGTAAGACCACTTCCTCGAACAAAACATGGAAATACCGCAATGCTAGTGTTCATCGACAAGTTCACGAAATGGACCGAAATAATTCCAATGCGAAAGGCCACGTCAAAAAATGTGAAAACAAATGTGAAAATGAGATTCCTTCAGAGAACGAATCTTGTCCCACTATGGAGCACCGAAGGTCCTGGTCACTGACAATGGGACACAATTCACGAGCAAAGAATTCAAGAAATTTATGCAGGAGCTCGGAGTTAAACAACAATTTACAGCACTGTACACACCTCAGGAAAACGCTGCCGAGAGGACAAACCGAACAATTAAAACAATGGTATCTTAACTAACCAGAGGAGACCAGAGAAAATGGGATGAATTATTGTCAGAGGTAGCATTAGCAATTAATTCCAGCGTGTCCGATGTCACCGGTTATAGCCCGGCATTTATAAACCAAGGCCGAGAACCACGACTACCAAATACACTTTATAGCGAAAAGATGTTCGGAACCAGTCAGACCATTCGAACCCCTAACGAGAAATCAGAACGACTGAAAGAAGTTTTCCGATTAGTACAAGGAAACCTTGAACGAGCAGCACAAAATCAAGCCCGAAGCTATAATCTACGACGCCGAAAATGGTAGCAAGAGATCGGACAACTTGTTTTAATAAGGCAGCACCCCCTTTCAAAAGCTAGTGAGGGATTAAATGCGAAATTGGCACCTCGGTACGACGGCCCGTACAAAATCATAAGCTTTATTTCCCCTGTAATATTGGAGGTACAACATACTACCACTTTAAAAATTAGGAACACCCACATTAGCGATCTCAAGATATTTTACAGTGATTCAACACAAAACAACCGTTACGCAGAACAACATTAGACAAAAGCTCGTCTGAAGAAATCAGTCATCAACGAACCTTCGGCGAGAGAAGACCTACGTCCAGCAAGAACAAGCTGCAAATATTTATCAGTGACACATTAACAGTACTACAACATTAGACAATGGAAGACAAGGAAGCAATCCAACGGAAGACAATCGAAGAAAAGGAAGAAAAATTTGTTAACTCCATCAAGCAAATGCACGAGAGATATCGGGTGTTGGAGGCACAACCTCCAAAGACAATGAAGTTAAGAGAAGACTTCTTGGAAAAAATGGGCCGCGATCGACATTTGAGAGTTTTCCCTCCACCTCAAGCCAACAGTGAGCAATCATCAACACCAATCACCAGCGCAGTCACCACCCAATCAACACCAACCACCATCGCAGTCACCACCCAACCACCAGTAAACACCAGCGCAGTCACCACCCAATCACCAGTAAACCTCTGCCGAGCGGAAGCATAAGAAGAACCTGAAAGCACAGAAGTGGAACGTCGACCACTTTGGGTTTTCCCGGAGAAACGAGGATTCTTCATCTTTATTGAGGACTACAAACGCTTATCAGTGGGTCAATGTTTAAACGACTCCATCATTGACTTGTATCTTCAATGGACCTGGAAACAGGGTATACCAAAAGATCCACGTGTTCCCTACCTACTTTATTGCAAGGCTCAAATGAAAGGGACCGGATGGGGCTCTCCCAACAGCACGTGCAAGGCATGAGGCAGTGAGACGGTGGACGCGGAATGTCGACATTTTTGAGAAAACATGCCTCATAATACCAATGAATGCAATGCACATTGGCAGGTTCATCATCGTGATCAACCTCGGATCAGGCACAAAAAAATCTAGCGCAGAGACACCACCGGCTGCCATCCTCATACTCGACTCACTGACAAACCGCCAACGCGATAATGTAGAGGACATCATACGAGAGTACCTCGAAGAGAAATACCAATGCCGAAAAGGAAAAGCTGGCGATTTCACTTCAAAAAGTTACTAAAGGTTGAGGTTGATGTTTCTCAACAAGAAAACACCAACGATTGCGGCGTATACCTACTATTATACGCTGAAATCTTTCTCACCGGAATACTGAATTCGGTAACGCTAAGCAGCATGTTCAACGCGCGAACAGCCAACCAGCGCACGGTAGATCGACAAAGACGGCGTATAGCACGCCTTATAAAGTTCTTGTCCGATCAAGGACCTACAAAAATAGTAATACCAGAAATATCATTGCCGGAAGTAAACACCAGTGCCAGCGAAGCCGAAGATTCCGATTCTAACGATAGCTCATCGACAAGTAGTAGCTCATCAACAAGTGGAAGTTCATCAACGAATAGTAGCGCATCCACCAGTAGCAGCTCATCATCCAGCAGTAACGCCGACAGAATAACCACGATCAATAAAAAGAAGAAGTCCTCTGTCAAGATGTACCGCATCAACCAACCCTCGCTGAAGTAGCCCCGCAGAAGCTCGTGAATGAAGAACTCCCCGAAGAATATTGGCCACCAGAGTTGCAAGAAAAGATCCAAAACGCCAAAGAAAGTCTTGCGTTTGGACAACAGCGCCGCTTTATGGGCTACATTGACGAAAAACGATACGATGTACGAATTGGCCGAAGCAGGAACACAACGGTTTCGATTCGTTCGGCGAAGTAGGAGGGAAATGTGATGACACTAATCACTGCCAGAAACAAATCTCAACAACCTACATTATAACATAAATCACATTTTCTTTCATTTTTTTTCCAAAATACTTTTTCATTGCTATTATATTCATTACTATTCTATTCCAAAATACTTTTTCATTGCTATTATATTCATTACTATTCTATTCCAAAATACTTTTTCATTGCTATTATATTCATTACTATTCTATTCTAAATACTATATTACAGAATTTATTACTATTATATTATTATATTATAAACATTGTCCATATAATAATATGAATGTATAATATAACATATATGTATATATGTATGTACATACTATGTACATATAAAATAATATGTAAACAATGAAGAATAAACCTTAAATAAGTAAAG
Source organism: Conops quadrifasciatus (assembly GCA_949752815.1). Lineage (NCBI taxonomy): Eukaryota > Metazoa > Arthropoda > Insecta > Diptera > Conopidae > Conops > Conops quadrifasciatus. Next base: position 22,259,126 of record OX457077.1, on the reverse strand, counting down.
GTTAAATTAATATATTACTATCTGAAATATTATGCTAAATAATAAGTGCATAAACAACATGTAAATGAATATTATACCGTACAAATTAAAATAGAATATAAGGTACAGTTAAAAGGTATAATGCAACGACAATACGAACAGTGGTCAATAGGAGTGAGCGAGAAAACTGCACCATACACTGCGAAAATAAATACCCAGCACAACCAAAAACAGCATTAACAAAAGTCTGCACATCATCACGAAAACCAGTCAGTCGTCGGCTAGCCTCGATGCAAGCAACATCTCCTGAGCTCCGCAGAACCAGCCCACCTTATCCTCTCTCTTCCCCGCTTAGATTTGCTTCCACTCTCTTAGCTTGTAGACTTTGTAAGTCTCTCTAAGACGGAAAAAACCTTTTCTCTCTACCCTCCTTAGATTTGCTTCCAATCTTTTAGCTTTTAGACTTTGTAAGTCTCTCTAAGACGGAAATAAATCTCCTCTCTCTTCCCTCCTTAGATTTGCTTCCACTCTCTTAGCTTGTAGACTTTGTAAGTCTCTCTAAGATGTGAATAAATCCTTTCTTTCCCTCTTTACTGTGTTCCCTTAACAACTTGTGAAAATATCTTCGTCACGGCAACGCAGTTTAACTTCTCTGAGAATCAGTAGTCAACGTCCACGCACTGGTTGCCATTCCGACGCTCTTCATAACGGCAACGCAGTTTAACTACTCTGAAAACCAGCAGTCAACGTCCACGCACTGGTTGCCACTCCGACGCTCTTCATCACGGCAACGCAGTTTAATTCTCTCAGAACATCAGCAGTCAACGTCCACGCACTGGTTGCAACGCAGTTTAATTCTCTCAGAACATCAGCAGTCAACGTCCACGCACTGGTTGCCATTCCGACGCTCTTCGTCACAGCAACGCAGTTTAAATTTTCTGTGAGTTAATTCTCTCAGAACATCAGCAGTCAACGTCCACGCACTGGTTGCCATTCCGACGCTCTTCGTCACAGCAACGCAGTTTAAATTTTCTGTGAGTTAGCAGTCAACGTCCACGCACTGGTTGCCATTCCGACGCTCTTCGTCACAGCAACGCAGTTTAAATTTTCTGTGAGTTAATTCTCTCAGAACATCAGCAGTCAACGTCCACGCACTGGTTGCCATTCCGACGCTCTTCATCACGGCAACGCAGTTTAATTCTCTCAGAACATCAGCAGTCAACGTCCACGCACTGGTTGCCACTCCGACGCTCTTCATCACGGCAACGCAGTTTAATTCTCTCAGAACATCAGCAGTCAACGTCCACGCACTGGTTGCCATTCCGACGATCTTCATCACGGCAACGCAGTTTAATTCTCTCAGAACATCAGCAGTCAACTTCCACGCACTGGTTGCCATTCCGACGCTCTTCATCACGGCAACGCAGTTTAATTCTCTCAGAACATCAGCAGTCAACTTCCACGCACTGGTTGCCATTCCGACGCTCTTCGTCACAGCAACGCAGTTTAAATTTTCTGTGAGTTAGCAGTCAACGTCCACGTACTGGTTGCCATTCCGACGCTCTTCGTCACGGCAACGCAGTTTAAATTCTCTGGGAGTCAGCAGTCAACGTTCCCGCACTGGTTGCCATTCCGACGCTATTCGTCACGACAACGCAGTTTAATTTACTCTGAGAATCAGTAGTCAACGTCCACGCTCTTGGAGAATCACTCATCGCTCATAACCCTCTTCGATCGATACATTCTCATAACCCCTATCGATTCTCCGATACATTCGACACATCTACGCCATTTTCTTCATCAAAGCAAATCAGTTTCACCAAACTAAGCCCACGTCGTATTGTTGTTCATAAACCCAATAATTAATATTAAGAACGATAAATTGTAGAAATAAAGAGGAAAATAACCCAAACAAAGAAATTTCCTTTAACGAACCTTGGTAACCCTGAGTTATACCTCAGCATAAAAGTAACGAAGTTACATGCACCATGTACCAAATTAATGGTATTTAATTTTGAAGTAAAGGTATGATGTACCATTAAATCAATAGCATTTAATTCTAAGTTAAAAGTATGATATACCATTAAATTAATAGTATCTCTAGTATAGTAATAGTATTTTGAAATAAGAGTAGATCACATAATGTTTTGATATATTGTACCATTAAATTAAAGCAAAATTAAGATGTACCATTAAATTAATAGTATTTTATTTATTAATTTATCATTGAATGGAACATTAGTTTTACGTGATCATCACTTTACTTACCAACCAAAAACTTAAACTATAAATTCCAAAGGTTAAATAGATTACGATATAGAACAGATATAGAACACAAATGATGAGATTTTTGAGGATTTTTTGTATTTATACTTTAGGTTAGGTTAGGTTAGGTTAGGTTGTTTATAATTTAGTTTAGGAATATTTATATATTTACATGTTTTTAATATTAATTAATATAAATCATATTAATTTTTTATTATGTAGTACATACATTTTCCGAAGTGCCATTTCCAAAGAAGTCGCAGAGAAGTGGCGTGTGAAATCGACTGCCATTACTTCAACTCAGTCGCTAAATTTGGATTTAAAAATCCGCATTTCGGTGCCCTGTGTACACGTGTCAACAAGGCGTGAGAGATCAATGAGAGCCGCAAGATCATGTTGAAAAGTTCGCGCGATAATTTTATGGCAGCTGCACGCACCAGCCGCGTAGACTTCTGGCCAAACAAAAAGAACCATCCGTGTAACAAAAGAGCGGGTTGACATTTCAACTTTGACAAAGTGTATGCACCAACTTCTGTTCTGGAATTTCAACTTGTGGCAATTCGAGGTAGCTAGTAGAACCTGATAAAGGCGTGGTGCTGTAGGCGAAAAATTTTCCATAACGTGCTGTGAAATTGTTTTTCCTTTTGCTTCTTCCGGGTCGCAGTGGCGTAGCTAGGGTTTATGCCGCCCGGGGCGATTAATCAAATTGCCGCCCCAATTAAGTGCTAAAATTTTGAAGGTAAACTTATTTTGTGTTATTATTTCGTTATTATTTATTAATTTTTATTGAACATTAACAGAAAAAGATAGAAGATAGATCCGATATTGCTGACCGATATTGCTCTTTTTCCATTTTTCTAAAATACGCGAGCACACCAGCTTCCACACGCGGTCAAAACAAAACTACGAGTCCGATTCGGCTGAAACTTTGACAGTTGGTGTCTACAAGAATGTACTACACGATAGTAAACTTCTCTTGCGATCGTGGCGACCATCGGGTGGTGAGGCTAAGTACTTATCGGACTGCCCTCGTATCTAAATACGGGAAACGGACAAAATCCCGAACGACAAAATCCCGACCGTTTTTAGCAATCCCGAACGACAAAATCCCGAAACGACAAAATCCCGAAACGACAAAATCCCGAACGACAAAATCCCGAAAAAATGGCATTGCATAGCGTCTTTTTATTGCTTCTCGTAAAATAAGCGCTATATCCGCAATTTTCCGGGGAGTTCTATTGGCTGAGAGTAAACTTAGCAGCACACACAACGGTTTGTTTATCAAGGGATACAGCTCCTGCCGCGGCCGAAGGCCGCCACATGCAAAAACTCTGTATGCGAAAATTATATAAGCAGCGAAGCCGACGTTCTGCTTACCCAGGGTTACTACCCCTGCCGCGGCCGAAGCCCGGCACGCAGAAGGACCCTGGATAGAAAGAAACTTTCCAGCATTAAGATGTTTCTGTCGGTTGAGAATTTTAATCCCTGCCCCGGCTGAAGGCCGCCATGCAAAATGACACTTTTTTCCTGCACAGAAGGACCTTGGATAGAGGAAGACATTTCAGCAAAAAAGATGGTTTTGTCGGCCGAGGGTTTTAATCCCTGCCCCGGCCGAAGGCCGGCACGCATAGACCTTGGATAGAGAAAAACTTTTTAGCAAAGAAGATGGTTTTGTTGGCTGAGGGTTTTAATCCCTGCCCCAGCCGAAGGCCGGCATGCAGAAGGACTTTGAGTAGAGGGAGACTTTTCAGCAAAGAAGATAGTTTTGTTGGCTGAGGGTTCTTATCCCTGCCACACAATCAGTGCAAGAATTTCGGGATTTTTCCGGATTTTGTCGTTCGGGATTTTGTCTTTCGAGATTTCGTTACCAACCCTCTAAATACACATGTTTTTACGATACGAAAATAATAAAATAATAAATTATGAAAATCAATATGAAAATTTTCTTAGAGGTACAATTTAATTTTTAAAATTTGCCGCCCCCGAAATCGTGCTGCCCGGGGCGGACCGCCCCCACCGCCCCCCTCTAGCTACGCCACTGCCGGGTCACTGCCAATAAACTGCCAAAACTCAAAACTCTCATCATCTAAAATGTGGAACAATTAGAAAGAATAAAAGAGAAAAAATTTATGAAATAGATTATTGATGAATTCTTAAACTTACCCTGTACTTCCACAATTATATCGCATTTATTATTTCGTTCTGTTTTGTTGATTTTCTCGGGCATCGTCCTAGCAAGATGTGCATTTTTCTGCCACAGTCCAGAACGAATAGCAGCAACCGCGGGTGCACTTGCGGTACAAACTTATTGTATACAGGAAATTTAATCACGTACACCAAAATTTGGAGGATGAAATGACTAAAATGTAGGAATGTGCCTTTTTCGACGCACTTAAAACATTACTTATAGAAAGAAACAAGACCAGCGATACCATTCCACAAACTGACAACTTTCGTACAAACGAATCAATCCGTGAATAACTATAATGCCTGGTTTACAGAGTGCGAGCTAGCGTACGAGTCAGCCTTCCGAGTAGCTGCACTGCAGTAACTCGCAACGTTTGGACGTAACTTACGAGTAACTCGTACGTGTGAGTTGGTTAGTAGCTCGCATCCGAGTTACTTCAACATTTTTTGTTTTCACTCGCCCGCTCGCCCGGCAGCAGCATCGTTTGGACGCGTTCGGCAATAGCTCGTCAGTGCTATTGCTATAGCTATTGCTTCAGCTGTGCGTGAAACATGTGTTGTTTTTTTTTTTTGTGTACTACGCCGAATCGTTCGAAATGGCTGCGGATAGATTGTTGATAGATGGATAGATGGTCTTCTGACAATAATATTTCATTCATGAAACTCTACAGAGACCAAGAAAACCTGTGGAATTGTTTCGATAAAAACTATCGAAATAGAGATATGAGAAAAGCACCTTTTTTTTTGATATTGGCTATGGATAAAGATATTTTCCAATTCCTGACATAATATTGTTGTCATAGAGCGTATCACAGATTTTTTTATTAAAACAAGTTCACTCGACATCGCGACTCGACTAGGACTGGACAGTAGCTAGGTTTCGTGTAGACAGCAAAGGCGAGCCGAGCTGCTGCCTAGGAATTTGACAAGCCTAGTAGCTGTCTACTGGCCAGGCAGCAGCTAGCACTGTATAAACGAGCCATAAAGAACGACTTCTAAACATAATTAATGATTTGAATAAATAACAAATTTTAACAATCGCACAATTAGGCACGAAACCAAGTATATACTATGGAAAAGCAAGTTGCTATAAAAATGAACGAGAAGAATGCACTAAACATAAAAATTTTTGTTTAAATGATACGATCGTAACTTAAAACCCACAATTGTTACGGCACAGCCTTCGTCATTGACCGAAGCAAAAAACCTCGCTTTAGAACTGCACGCTTTAGAAAAAAACAGTTTCAACACCGGGGCAGACTATGCTTGGATACAATGTTAGAACCATTGCCAGATTTTCTACATTTTCGATATCAAAACGCATGAAATGGAAGAGAATATTCGTGGCAACTTTCATTATACGTCTACTCGTTCTCCTGTAAACGTAATTTTTGTCACCAGTGGGGGAACCACGCCCATTTTTAGGGTTATATTTTAGCCTAAGACGGTGGACTCGGGAGTAAAATTTTAGCTTAAAATTCCCTCTAGAAGGTGAGAAATTAAACTATAAGCACATATAAATTCATATTCGCGATAGAAAAGAAGGCGTGGCACTAGTCCGATTTTCCCCATTTTCAATACCGGACTGCATAGGATAACAAAGAACATTCGCACCAAATTTCATAACGATATATCTATTAATTCTCCTGTAATCGTGTAATCTCCTGTAAATCTCCATGCCTAGAAAATAATGCAATTTACCTCCATCGACCTTATCAAAAGTATCCATAATTTGTTTCTTAATATTGCGTAAATCCTCTAGTTTTGAAGAGCCTATTATTAGGTCCATAGACCGCTATAACATTATACTATATTCCATATTTGTTCCATTCACGCCCGCTTTGTTGTAAACCATAAAGAGCCTTATTTAGTTTTAAAACATTGTTAGGATATTTCCTACTGATGTATCCCTCGGGTTGTTTCATGAACACAGTATCATGAAGTTCACTATTTAAATATGCCGATGTTATATCGATGTTATATCTGATGCAAGTGTAAGTTGTGCTCGCATGCTAGTGCAAGTATCATTCGAATAGTTGCATACCTAACGACAGGTGAAAACGTTTCGGTGTAATTTACTCCAAAACGCTGACTACAACCCTTAGCAACTTAACGAGATTTAAAGCGTTGAATGCTGCCATCAGCGTTCCTTTTTATATCATAAACCCATTTACAATTAATTACTTTCTCGCCGGGGGGTAAATTTACCAATTCCCAAGTGTGATTTCTAATCAATGAATCGTACTCCTTCTGCATTGCATCATGCCATTCTTCTGAATATTTACTATTCATAGCCTCGTTAACAGATACTGGAATTCTTATTTCACCTTTCTCTATATGATTTAATATAGTATGTCGCTCTTTTGGTGGACGCCCAGGATTACCAGTACGCACTATTTTAGGACGACCAGGACCATAGCGGATAGTATCGTTAAAGGGTTCATTGCAATTTGAAACTAGTTCTTCTATAGTGTCCATTGCAGTTTCTTCAGTCGGACTTGAGTCAAGAGCGTTATCGGATATATCTTCGTTTTCATTAGAAACTTTTGGAACTAGGTTCTCTTCGTCAAAGGTAAATTTCGCATTGCTCTTCGCAAGAATCACCATACGCGCTTTCCATGAAGATAACGTTCCTGCTAATCACCATCTTTCCTGACTCTCGATCTGGCAAGCGATAGGCTTTAGAAATGTCTGAATATCCTGCCATTATTAGCTCTTTCCCCTTGGGTTGAAATTTCTTCGACTGTCTCTTATCGATTGCTATTGCTAGCGAACCGAATACTTTCAAGTGACTGACAATGGGCTTTCTTTTATGCCAAACTTCATACGGGGTTTTATCGATTAGTGTTTTTGTTGCAGATCTATTTCGCAAGTAAGCTAACGTGCGATTAGCACGCTCCGCTATACCATTTTGTTGTGGAGTGTATGGTACAGTAAGTTGGCGTTTAATGCCATTCTGACTTAAAAAATCTTCAAACTCTTTCCCCTAGATATTCACCACCTTTATCGCTTCGAAGTATTTTTATCTTCCGATCTGTTTGATTTTCAGCAAGATTTTTTAAGGATCGAAAAACCTTTAATGCTTCATTTTTCGATTTAATGAAATAAACGGATACATAGCGAGACTTATCGTCGATAAACGAAATAAAATATCGAGATCCACCAATGGACTGTTTATTTATCGGCCCACAAATATCGGTGTGAATTACTTCTAATAAATTTCTTTCGCGGTTTTCAGAAGCCAGAGGAAAAGGTCTTGTACAGATTTTACTTTTTGCACACGTAATGCAATCGTTGGATTTGGGTAAATCTTTAACATTAAGTCCAGTTACTAACTTTTTATACCCTACACCCGAAGGGATGAGGGTATATTCACTTTGTTCTTCCGTTTGTAACGCATTAAAGGAGGCGTGACAGGAGAACGAATAGAGGTATCGTCATGGAATTTGGCACGAATATTCTCTGTTATCCACCGCTGTTTGGTATTGAAAATGGGAAAAATTGGACTAGTGCCACGCCTACTTTTTATAGAAAATATTCACTAATCCGTGCTTTTAGCTCAATTTCTTGGCTTGTAGACCGAATTTTCAGCTAAAATTTTATTTCCGAGTCCACCGTATTAGACGAAAATATATTCTCAAAAATGGGCGTGACACGCCCACTTATATACTATACCATATAATGAGGTGTTTGGTAGGAAAAGCGGTGTTGTAGATGAATTAATAGATCAAAATTTTCTCCTTGTAAATTTCAAAAAAGTAGGTGTCACCCGCCCACTTTTTATCACTTCGTCAGATGCGGGTGTAGGGTATATGAGCTTGGGCCAGGCCGAAGATAACGCTCTTACTTGTTATCTTTCATCTCTTTTATACTACCAAAGTTTAAATGACCGTATCGGTTATGCCAAATGGTTGTATTGTTGTATGCTTCGTTTGCACAGAAAAGCTTTCTATTATAATTTTTTAACATACAACCCATTTTTAATTCTTCCAGTAAGCCAAATCTAATTTTTTCTATTTTTTATAAAGCAATTGTCTCTTTCAAAAACTACATTGAGTCCATTCTGACATGCTTTGTTGACTGATATAAAATTGCAACGTAAATTTGGTACGTATAACACATCTTTTAATGTTACGGAAGAATCTTTATTTTCAATATTTACGTAGCCGCGCCCATTCGCTTCTATAAATTTATCTGTAGCAAGATCTATTCGTTTCATACATTCTACGTACCTTGTAAATAAGGAACGATCACAACACAGATGCGATGTGGCACCACTATCAATACATCAGTCCAGTGACGTAGCGTGGGGGGAGGGGGATGTCCGCCCCGGGTGACACCATTTTAGGGGTGACATCCGAGCAAACTAAGCAAATAAATAACGCTAAAGGAATGAATAAATAAGCACAAAATCAATTATTATGTATAAAGTAGCAATAAAAACTAATTTTAAACCCAGCCTTCGGTCTATAGAGGTGACACCCGAGCAGAATAATGAATATAACAATAATAATGTAATATTTATTAGTCCAAAGGGGTGACACCCGAGCAAAAAAATTAACAGTACAAAACATTTATTGAGTAATTTTCAATCCTTTTTAAATCCTTTTTTCTTCGACCTTATTTTGTAAATTTTTAGATAATTCTGAAGTTTGTTTGGCTCCAGGTCACTTAACTAATAATAAAACAAATTTTAATTTTTGTTTGTTTGTCACTATATTTCCGAACACCACCGGTGTCCGTCTTCAGGTGAATACTGATCAGTATCTAAAAAATTTTTTATATAAAACGTTTTTAAAACGATACGAACTTACTCGTATGACAGTTCGTATACGGTGTTACTAAAAGCCTTTTCGCGCTGAAAAGTGGCAAAAAACATATGTATTAACATTTCGTGACATATTTTTTTTTTAATATTTTTTAAGTCAAATAAATATATTTTGTTTTAAAGTATTGACATTTAAAATACTTTAAAACAAAATACTTTAAAACAAAAATTTATATAATTTTTTAAAATTTCTTGCCTCAAAGAGGGCGTGGGTGGCTAGTTTAATATTGCATTATCATCCAGTTCTCAAATAATCTTAAAATTTCGAGTCCCTGGGTCATCAGGAAGATAGTTTAAAATCAATTCCAAGATTTCTACCGAACATGAAAAAAAGCAACCTAATAAAAACGTTTTAAAAAATAACACAAAACTAAACAAATATTATTTATTCGAAAGACCAATACATGACATTAACATTTGGCCACAGTGGTTGTTCTTGGGGACCATTTTTACCACCATTTGTACCATTGGCCGTAGGTTACAAATAACATGAATAATGTTGGCCTCCAAGGTATCAATTGTTGTTAGTTTATCAGCATAAACTAGGTACTTCACGTGACTCCACAGAAATTAATCGAGAGGTTATAAATTACACAATATCGCCATATTTTGATTTTAAGAATTTGATGGTTGCCGTCGCCATATAGTAGGTAAAGTTGCGTCCTTGTTAAAACCACATCTTGTCCGGATCAATGTCATCCATATTTTCACACAAAAAATCACTGTTTGGTAAAGACATTTAAATTGGTAACAAAATTCTAAACGACAAAATCCCGATGCGACCAAATACCGATGCGGATTAAATGTGTAGAGGGTCCTGCGTTAGCAGCCAAACGGTGCATATTTCTGGATGTAATGGAGTTTGTAGGGTCTCTTGTGGATTTTCCATTGCTTAACACGACTTTGCGATAAAACAACAAGTCCGTTTCCCTACCCTGAGCCAAGATATTAGCGAAAAATTTTTCACGTAGCGGATGCGTACTTCGATGCGTATAGAAAATATATAAGATTTCTATAATAAAACTAATTTTTCTTTTTATTGGTAAGAAACGTGGCGATCTCGGCCCAGTCTATTTTATTTCTGAAAATTTTATTGATTTTGATTTTCAAAATCAAAACTCCTTTCTTTCTTTATAATTTATTTTTCAAGTACTTTTCAAAATATCGACCGATTTCACCCAAGAGTCTATCACCAACCGAGATAGATACTTGACGTTTCATTAACTAGTTGATACTTTCCGAGCATCACCTTCTGCGACATGCTTATATACCTCCCAAAAAAATTCCGGTCTGTTTGACCGGACTTTGGATTTGCCCTGAACTGATTGTAGATTTTAATTTAAGCGGGCTTGCAGCGATAATCGCACCTATTACATAGCTAAATGAATTTAGTAAAAAAAATATAGTTAGAAAAAAATTTAAATTTTATATATATGTATATATATAACCCACCACTTCCGCCCCGGGTGTCACCCATGCTAGCTACGTCGCTGCACCAGTCATCGATCTCATATGTATATAGTACTGGAATTGGAATCCAATACAGAAAACGATTTTGGATTTCCTGGTTCTCTGCGGTTTATATTCCGCGGTTCTCTGCACTTAGAAGCAAAGTCAACAATTATAGCATTTCCCTTACCTTTGTTCTCGCTGCTAAATTTTTGGCTCTGATTTATCAATGGGAATCTCCTTATAGAGTTAAATCTCTCTAAAACTTGCTCATTTGCTAGTGTAGGGCTCAATAATTGGCTGCGTCTTCTTTTTTTATATACATATATTTTATTAATTAAGATTTCATTTAAATGTGTCGTTCATAAAAGTAGGAATTCGAATAATGATATTTTTATACACAATTGATATTTCATTTGATTTTAAAAAACAAAATTTCTTATATACCAAATTTATTAAAAGTAAAGTAAAGTCTATATAAGGTAGAAGGGAATAAATAGCAATGCCCTACAATACTCCCCCTCCAGGAGAATCTAAGTTAAATAAGTTAAATGTTACTTGTCGTTTCTTTGTGACTATATGGTTTGTCGTGTCTTGTGATTGTCTTGTTTCTATTGTTGCTGGTTTTATTCTGTCAATCGCAACGTTTTTTGTCTCATTATTAATTTTAAGTTTAAAATATTTTTCGTCTTTTCCTAAAATTTCGTATGGTCCTTCGTACGGTTGTTGTAGTGTGCGTTTATTTATTGTTCTTACTAGAGCGAATTTACAAGTTTTCAAGTCTTTGGGGATGTATATGCCTGTCTTGAGGTCGTTATGGTGGCTCATATTTGAATTTACGTTTTTAAAATGTTCACGTAAATCGTTTAACACGTCTGTAGGGGAATGAATTTGATTTGATGGAACTACCAATTCTCCAGGTAATCTCAAGTTTTGTCCAAAAACCATTTCTGCCGGAGTAGCTGAGATGTCTTCTTTATACATCGATCGTAAGCCAAGTAGAGTTATTGGTAGTTCATCGTACCACTTAACCCCTCTGTTCCTAGCCATCAGTGTAGCCTTAAGTTGCCTATGGAATCGTTCTACAATTCCATTTGCTTGTGGGTGATAAGCAGATGTTGTTATTTTATGACTACCGATTAGTTTTGTTAATTCCGAAAACAATTTTGACGTAAATTGTGTACCTTGGTCTGTCGTTATTTTCAACGGTACTCCAAATCGCGATATATACTTTTTAATGAAAATTTTGGAAACAGTAGTTGCCGAAATATCTTTTATCGCAAAAGCTTCTGGCCAACGTGTGAATCTGTCGATTAGTGTTAAAATGTAACGGTATCCACCGGACGGTGGTAGTGGACCGACAATATCTATATGAATGTGATCGAATCTTCCTTTGGGTATAGGGATTTTGGTCGGGGGTGTCTTTGTGTGTCTGTAAATTTTCGATTTCTGACAATGTATGCATTCTGTTGACCAAGTGTTTATTTGTTTACTCATGTTAGGCCAATAATATCGTGTTGTTATAAGTCGACGTGTGGCTTTGGTACCAGGATGTGCAATGTTGTGTAATATTTCGAATACTATTTTACGTAATGTGTTTGGTATAAAAGGTCTAGTGTTTTCTCCCGTCGTTTCGCACCAAATTTCAAGGTTTAGAACAGGAATTTTCGTTAACTTGAGGTTATTTGTTATATTTTGTTCCGTAGTAAATTTCTTTAATTCTTCGTCTTGTTGCTGTTCATTTTGTAAAGTTTTCAAATTAATTTCTGTGGTTTTGAATGCTTCAATTTCAAATGCTCTGGATAGTGTATCAGCTACTATATTAGATTGTCCTTTTATATATTGAATATCATTCGTAAATTGTGAAATGAATTCCAAATGTCTAGTTTGTCTAGGACTTCGTTCAGTTTTAGAATTTAAAGCGAATGTTAAAGGTTTATGGTCAGTATACACCGTAAATTGCCTTCCTTCTACTAGGTATCGAAAATGTTTTATATTAAGATACATCGCTAGTAACTCGCGATCGAATGTACTATACTTTCTTTCGGAGGGAGATAGTTTCTTAGAAAAGAACGCTAAAGGTTCCGTTTTATTTTTAAATTGTTGTTGCACTACACCTCCGACTGCTGTATTTGATGCATCAACTGTTATGGATAGTTTTGCTTTGTTGTTAAAATGGTTTAACAATATCGTCGAAGCAAATTTATCCTTGATACGTTTGAATGCTTCGTCTGCTGTGTCGTTCCAAAGTAAGGTCTTGTCTCGTCTTTTCGTGGTTTGATTTATCATTTCATGAATACAGTTCGTTGATTCTGCTAATTTAGATATGTATCGGTGGTAATAATTAACCATACCAATGAATTTTTGCGCTTGCTTAAGTGTTTTGGGTCGCTCAAAATCACGGATAGCAGTTATTCTTTCTTCGGTTGGTTTAATACCTGCGCTTGAAATGTTATGTCCTAAAAAATTGATGTTAGTGGCACCGAAAATACATTTACTCGGTTTTATATTTAAGCCATAATCAGCAAGTCGTTTAAACAATATATGAAGGTCTTCCATGTGTTGTTTTTCATTTTCGCTCGCGATAAGAAGGTCGTCGATATAGACGAAAACGAAATCTAAGTCGTTAACTACTTCGTGGATAAACCGTTGAAAAGTCTGTGCGGCATTTCTCAGGCCGAACGGCATTCGGGTGAATTCGAACATGCCGAATGGTGTCGTAATGGCAGTTTTGTAAATATCTTCCTCTGCCATTGGAATTTGATGATAGGCCCTAACTAAGTCGAGTTTCGAAAATATTTCTTTGCCTTTAATATTCATATTAAAGTCGTGAAGGTGTGGTAATGGATAACGGTCTGGTACTGTCACTGCGTTTAGTCTCCTATAGTCACCGCAAGGACGCCAGTCATTAGGATCCTTTTTAGGTACTAAATGGAGCGGGGATGCTACTGGTGAATTCGAGGGTCTACAAATACCTGCTTTAACTAAAAATTCGAATTCTTTTTTAGCGATTTTATGTTTAATTGGGTCTAAGCGCCTTGGCTTAGAAAATGGGAGTGTACTTTCGGTTACTAATTTATGTATTGTTGAATGTTTAACTGGTTTCATGTAATCTGGTTCTGAAATTAGTGTAGGATATTCTCTTAATAGTTTTGTGTAATTGTTTTCTACCGCGAATAGTTTTGGAAGTGGGGTATTGCAGAAATGTGATATGGTGTTGACTGAGAATTTTGTTAATGGGTCGACTAACTGTTTATGTTGTATGTCGATTAGAAGACCGTATTTGCAAAGAAAATCAGCACCTATTATGGGTTTGGCAATATCTGCGATTAGGAATACGAATGGAAAGTCGCGTCGTAGTCCTAAATTTATATTTAATAGCTTTTTTCCGTATGTGGAAGTTGTCGACCCGTTAGCTGCAGTCAAAATTATGTCGTTGGAACGTTTTGTATTTGAAAATTTTGAAGCGGGTAGAACCGAAATTTCTGCTCCGCTGTCTATTAAAAATTTTAAATTATTTTCTCTGTCGTAAATAAATAGGCGACGAGTCGAAATGTCTAAACCTCCGTTGTGTGTCGCCGCGACAACGGAAGGTTTTAGTTTGTTGCTTGGTCTTTGTTCTTGAAGTTACAAGGTTCCTCGCATTTAATGGCTTTATCACCAAACTTGTAGTGATATCTACATACCCAATTTGTATTATTTCGCGGGTTCGACCGTCGAGATGAGCTTCGGAAATGGTTTTGAGAACGTGATCGTTGTCTCGGTTGTCTTTGATTGAGTTGTTTTTTAATTGAACTCATTTCCATTGACAACTTTTGAAAATTTTCGCACATGAGAGTTGTGGTTTTTACTAAATTTGTTAATATAGTGCTCTCGTTTTGTGTCTTTGTAAAATTTTCGACTGTCGATATTTCGCTTTTACTCATGACTTCCCAAATATTGTCTGCTAATTTTGTTAACTCGTTGATGTCGCTAGTGTTTGTACTAGTTAAAATTATGTTCAGATTCCTTGGTAGCTTTTTTAACCAAAGTTTCTGTAACATATTTTGACTGATACTAGGACCGAAGAGTAGTACCAATGATCTATAAAATTCCGAGGGTTTACGATCACCCATTTCGGAATCTGATAGTATTTTATCTAATTTTGCATTTTCGCTCAAAGTGTGTCTTTCTATTAAGACTTTCTTTAAAGCGTCGTATTTATTTAGTTGCGGAGGGTTTTGGATGAAATCTAAAATCGTCATAATGACCTCTTGTGGAAGAGCAGTCACTGTATGTTCATATTTTGTTTTGTCTTGGGTAATACATTTTGCAGAAAATTGGATTTCTGCATGTATGAACCAAGCTTCTGGACAACTTGTCCAAAACTGGGGAAGTTTTATACTCGTCGCGCAAATTTCGTTAGAGTTTTGGATCGAATTAATAACGAAAGATTCGTTGGGATTGTTTGTCATGTTGTCTATGGGAAGGTCGATTAATGAACTGTCGTTATTGTGTGGTGGAGAACGAAACATAATTGAGTGTACTTGGGGAGGGAGTTTACAAAATTTTCGATATATGATATTTTTGGAAACTTCAGGAGTAATGACTGAACAACAACTTTTAGATAAGATTCGATTCGGTGAATTCGATGGTAACAAATTATTATTATTAACTCGTTAATAACTCAGTAAATATGTATATGACATATAATTTCAATATATATAATAGTTTCAATTAATAAAAATTTTATTAATTAATTAAGTTAGTTAGATAATTTAATGTATTATTATTAATTAGAAATTATTATTAAAATTAAGATTAAGGTAAGTTAAGTATTATTTTAGGAATATTAAATAGGTAATTGGTATTATATTTTATAATTTTAGGAATATTAAATAGGTAATAGGTATTATATTTTATAATTTTAGGAATATATTCTAATTATATAGATGAAAAGGTACCTTACGTCTTTGTTCACGTGTTAGTACTTGTTGTTGTTGTTGTTCGCTCGATGTCTAAGCTTATCGTTTTGACATGGTATTGGACGATGTTGAGATTGATGGATCTGATGAGGATGATGTTGACGGTAATGATAGATGAAGTCGTGACTGTTCCGTTAATGCTTAACGTTAAGTTAATGAAGAACTTGATAATTCTGCCAATTGTACGCTATAAAGTTACTAGCTGAGTCATGTGATATGGCTGATATTTTAGTGGGCCGCACACTGAAACTGCTTCCGGTATTGTAACATAGATGCCGCAGATAGAGTAACCTATACTGCGTCGAGTAGAAACGTCGTTCAGCCTTCTAGAACGCCTACTGGAAAATTTAAAATTTCTAGTATACGCGATTTGGTCTAACGCATCCAGAATCCAACGTGTCCAGAATTCGGTATATTCTTCAGGTCTTTGAATGCAAATTTCTTTTGAAAATTTTTCAGGCTTAAATTATTTTTATTTCATATTTCCAGGTTTAAATTATTATTATTTCGGTTAGGTGACTCGCAGGATCGGTTTGGCAGGATCGCCAGTTGTAGGGCTCAATAATTGGCTGCGTCTTCTTTTTTTATATACATATATTTTATTAATTAAGATTTCATTTAAATGTGTCGTTCATAAAAGTAGGAATTCGAATAATGATATTTTTATACACAATTGATATTTCATTTGATTTTAAAAAACAAAATTTCTTATATACCAAATTTATTAAAAGTAAAGTAAAGTCTATATAAGGTAGAAGGGAATAAATAGCAATGCCCTACAGCTAGATAATAAAATTATGACGACCATTCTTTTGGTATACTCACGTCTATTTCGGCTAACCTTTCCAGGGTTTCAGTAAAATTATTGATATGTTCGGGCATATCCTTACCTTCTGATAGACTTAAATACAATAACTTTTTGAAGAGTGATATTTTTCGTGCCGGTCCACTCGGCTGATAAATTTCCTTTAATTTATTCCAGGCCTCTAAAGATGTTTCACAATGTCGGATATGATTTATTTGTGATGCCTTGATACAAAGCATTACACTTGCCAACGCTTTTTCGTTTATTGCCATGAATTCTGCTATATCCTCTTCTGATTTTAAGCTGGACTACTTCAGCTTTCCACTGGTGACTGCCCATAGTTGAGCATGAATTAATACACTTTATGTGTATTAGTTTATGAGAAAAATCTCAAATCTTAATTTCTTTTGGGCGATATCAATAAAAAAAATTTACTTCCTGGTGAAGACAGGCTTATATGGTTTATACTGGTACATGTATAAAAGATATCTTTAATAATTTTCTTGTAGGGCAAATTCTCTGAATTTTTTTTATTTTATTTATTTATTTAAGACTTAGGCTGAACCCACACCGGATCAGACAAAACGTCTTTGTCTGATAAGGCAAGGAAACATTTCTTATTCCAACACACACCGAGCGAAATAGAAGTTAACAAAACAAAACATTTTGTTTTCTTGTCTTCTTTGGTGTGCGTTGAGATAAGACAAAATTGATTATAAGATAATGTAAAAACAATATAGTTTCTCATTTAGTAATTAACTATTAAATGTATAACTATTTATGTATGTAAATATATAACTGTATATACGTATTAATGTATAACTATTAAATTTATAATAAAGAAAATACAACAAACTTACTTTGATAATTAATTTCGTTAGCTATTTCTGCCCAAAACTTTTTTTATACCCTACACCCGAAGGGTTAAGGGTATATTCACTTTGTTCTTCCGTTTGTAACGCATTAAAGGAGGCGTGGCAGGTATAGAAAAGTATATATATTCTGGCTCAGAATCACCTCCTGATTCGATTTAGCCATGTCCGTCCGTCTGACTGTCTGTCTGTCCGTCCGTCTGTGGAAATCACGATAACAGGAGAACGAATAGAGGTATCGTCATGAAATTTGGCACGAATATTCTTTGTTATCCTACGCTGTTTGGTATTGAAAATGGAAAAAATCGGACCAGAGCCACGCCTACTTTTTATAGAAAATATGCACTCATCCATATTTTTAGTTCAAATTCTTGGCTTGTAGACCAAATTTTCAGCTAAAATTTTATTTCCGAGTACACCATCTTAGACTAAAATATATTGTCAAAAATGGGCATGACACGCCCACTTATATACTATACCATATAATGAGGTGTTTGGTAGGAAAAGCGAGGTTGTAGATGAGTTAATCGATCAAGATAGATTGCTCCATATAAATTAAAAAAGTAGGTGTCACCCGCCCACTTTTTATCACTTCGACAGATGCGGGTGTAGGGTATATGAGCTTCGGCCAGGCCGAAGATAACGCTCTTACTTGTTATTTTATTTAATTGGCATGCTCTTTATCTTTATAATTATATATTGGGCTTCTTGTCTTAATTAGTTAGTTTGGGTGGCTCCCGTCCCCCGAGGGGGAGGGTTAAGTAGCACAGATGTGCCGTTTTATTGCCACGAAACTATATTGCCTAAGAAGCAGATTGTGGGATATTTGTAGGATAGTTTTTATTTACTAGATTATTACAGCCATTTCGTCCTGTTTATAAACAAGAGAAGGCTGTCCAGTTTGGTATCCGAAAGATCCCTCAGGTTAACAAAGTAGGGTTTCCCTAGGTAGATCAATCTGTTATGAGATAAGGCTGGACACCAGCAAAGGTAGTGCTCTACCGTCTCCTCCTCGTCCGCCTCACTACAGCTACGACAGGATGAATTATGATTGTGTCCCAGCCTTTCTCCATGACTTCCTATCAGCCAGTGGCCAGTTAGCACTGCAACCAGTCTAGAAGCATCTTTCCTGGCCCTGGACAAGAGATAAGCAGACCTCCCCATATCGTAAGAAGGCCATAGTTGTCGAGATATTCTGCATGTGGTAAGCCCTTCCCATCTGGCGGAGGCCAGACTTGAGTAGTGCTTTTGAATATTAGCAGTAGCTGCCCTGAAGGGGGTAGCTATATGAACATATGGATTAGAATTCAGAGCCGCACCCCTGCGGGCGAGTTCATCCGCCATTTCGTTGCCGTAGATATCCCTATGTCCGGGAACCCACACTATGGTGATGAATGCCCTCTCACCCAGACGATTCAGGATGTCTTTGCAGTCTTTGACTGATTTAGATTTAGTTTCTACAGCCATAAGTGCCTTGATGGCAGCTTGACTGTCAGAGAATATACCGATCGTTTGATTAGGGGGAGAGTTAGACTTAAGGACGGCTTTGCATGCCTCCGTAATCGCAACAATCTCCGCCTGAAATACGCTTGCATGTTGGGGCAGATTGAAGGAGAGCGACAGCCTAAGTTTTTCCGAGAAAACACCGGCTCCCGCACCCGCTTCCATTTTGGATCCATCCGTAAAGATAGTAATATCGAATTCATTCGGCAGTTTTCCCCCACGCCAGACTTTTCGCGAAGGAAAAATGCTATGGAATTTAAGAGAGAAATTAGAAACTGGTCTTAAGTAGTCAGTTTCGTGTGGAATTACTGTTGCACTCGAAAGTTCAAGTACTCTACTGTGACCATAGATTCTGAATTTCCAGCAATTGAGCTCTCTTAGTCTGAGGGCGCTTGCTGTTGCTAAGTATTTGATCTCCAAGTCTACCGGGAGAAGATGTAAGAGAGTGTTTAGAGCATCCGCCGGGCAGGATCTTAATGCTCCCACGGCTCCCGCACAGGCAAGTCTTTGTACTCTGGATAATTGCTGACGGTGGTAAGCTTTAGATGTAGCGGTCCACCACACCAGAGCTCCATAGGTTAAAATGGGCCTGACGACCGCTTTGTAGGTCCACAGAGCTACACTTGGTTTGAGACCCCAGGTTTTTCAAGCATTTTCTTGCAGGCATATAGGGCTACACAGGCCTTCTTGACACGCTGCTCTATGTTTAGTTTCCAGCTTAGTTTGCTGTCCAGTATGATACCCAGATATTTGGCACTGTTTGATAACTTAATCTCAATACCATCTAGGGTAGGAAGTCTAAACGATGGAACCTTGAGTTGAGTTAATAACCAGGAGCCATAGCAGCGGTGATAGAACTCCGCCTTGTGAAGTGCCTCGTTGAATATATTTGGTTGACTGAAATCCGCCCCGCGATGCTTGTATCATACGCGTCTTTAGCAGGGATAAGATCCAGTTTCTGATGGTTGCATTGATTGCAAGAGCCTCCAGCGGATCATTGATGCTTTCTATACTTACATTATTGAAAGCGCCTTCTATGTCTAGAAAAGCTGCAAGTGTGAATTGTTTAAAGTGTAGGCTGCATTCTATAGTAGGAACTACCTCGTGAAGTGCAGTCTCCGTGGATTTACCTTTGAGGTATGCATGCTGAGCGGACGAGATGGAGTCCCAGCAGAGACCATTTCTTATCTTATTGTCCAGAATGCGCTCTAGAGATTTCAGGACAAAGGAGGATAGACATATTGGCCTGTAGTCCTTTGCAGACTCGTGTCCCATCCTCCCCGTCTTGGGAATAAAAACTGCAGACGCCATTCTCCAGCCAGCAGGGATATAGTTCAGTCGAAGACTATTCCGGTATATAGGAATCAGCCAAGGCATAATCACCTCCTCATTTTTCTGGAGCATTATCGGCATGATACCGTCCGGACCCGGAGACTTATAGGGGGAAAAGCTGGATATCGCCCAACTGATTTTCGTATAGGTTATCAAGGAGTCGATGAATTCAACGTTGGAGGAATCTTCTGTGCTGTGATACTCCATATCCGCACAATCCCTACAGCCGGGAAAGTGCGTCTCAACAAGAGTCACCAGCGAGCTCACCGCAGAGTCAGTCCACGATCCGTCCTGACGTTTGAGATATGAAGGGTTTGCGTGTGATTTAGATAGGATTTTAGCTAGTCTAGCTGAGTCCTTAATTTTTTCAATGGACTCACAGAAAGAGTTCCATGAATTCTTTTTCGCGATCTTGACTGCTTTCTTGTAGGTTTTCAGACTGTCCTTGTATGGCTGCCAATTTCTGGTTACGAAACATTGGTTGAAAACCCTTCTGCTTACCTTCCTCAATTCCCCTAGTTCCTTCGACCACCAAGGGGGATATGGCTTCCTTCCCCTGGAGACCGGACAGGAAATATAAAATGCAAGTTTCATCCCCTTTTCGAACCTACTTACCGCACACTCTAGTTCTGTTGTGCTAAGTATGTTCTTGGGAGGATGATTAAGCTTGGAGTATAAAACGGACTTAAATCGGGTCCAGTCTATTCCCTTGGGATTTCTAAAACTAGCTTGTTGAGGTGGAACAAAGAGTAAGTCGAAGAGGATCATTCTGTGGTCTGAGAATGACACCTCTTTCGACACTCTCCAGTTCAAGACACTTAGGTTTTCGCAATCAGAGATGAGTGTGATATCTAATACCTCTTCCCACCCCTCAAATCTTGACGAGCTTGGAAAGATAAAGGTAGGCGTATTGCCTCTGTTACTGATACATAGATTAGAGCAAAGGATAAAATCGAAAAGTGACTCACCGCGTTCGTTAGTGGCAGAGCTTCCCCACATCGCGTGCCTGGCGTTGGCATCGCACCCAATGATTAACCCACTTCCCGATCTGGACGCCTCCGATGCGAGAGCCTTCACTTCGTCTGGCGGGGCTGGAAAGTCGTGAGCCATATAGGCTGATGCCACAAGTGTCCCTTTACCGCATGCATCTGTCAGCTTGACAACTGTCAGATCAGGGGAACTAAGGTTAGGATAAAAGAAAGCATTAAGAGACTTTTTGATGATGATGCACGAACGAGGTTTGACACAATTTACCTTGTAAAAGGTCTGGTACGTGCGCAAGGATAGTCCTCTCACGGTGCTATCTCGCACCCATGGCTCCTGAATGATCGCAATGTCGATATCCTCTTTCGCGAGGAAGACAGCTAAATTGTCCGTAGCGCTCCTGGAGTGCCGTAAATTTAGTTGCACGACCCGGTCCATTGATAAGATTGGAAGATTTAAATCTTGGGTTCGGCTAGGTTGAGGGTGCTTGACAAGACGTCCTCCAACCCCTCAATCCCCGCCTCCGCCTCCGCTTGCGTAAAGATTTTCAGCTTGGCGTGCTTGATACCAAACCGTATTTTGTTTTCCTGCTTGCCTAAGGACTCCAGACATTCATAAGGAAAGGTAAGCAGGAAGGAACGACCGTTCGGCTGCGGTTTCTCCTCCCTGAGAACATGCCATTCCCTCATATCCAGATTTCTGTTCTGAAGTCTCAGACACTGAAGGAATTTGTCCTTAGCGATGGTAATATTAGGGATCCAGATACCACCGGAGATCTCGGCACGTCCTTTGCCGGAATGAGCTGGAGGCTCAGCCCTTCCCATGCCTTGCTGATCTCCGCCACGCAGCGCGTGAGGAATTCAAGTGAAGACCTATCTTCGCACTTGATTAGTCGGCACCCTCTGAAGACGTCAGAAGAGTCAAAGAGAGGAGGGGATTCATCCGGGTGACCCAACAGGAAGTGGTTCACCATTTCGGTCAACCTTGCCTCGATGTCGCCCCATCTCTCCTGAACCCTCCTGCCGCCTTTGCTAGTGCCATCTACAAGCGCCATGTGCAAGTCGTTCTTCAACACAGCACAGTAGAGATCCTTACTTGTGGCCGATGTTGTGACTTTTCTGGAAGACGGTTTGGCTTTCGTGGTGGTGGGTATGTCTTTCAATCCACTGTCATCGCTTTTGCCGAAGAAGCTGAGCTCCTGCTCTTTTTACTCGCATTCCCAGAGTCTTCGATGGATCTGTTCCGCTTGGCAGCACCCTCTACTCCGGCGCGCAAACGGAGATTGCCCTCACGTTCAAGGGATTTGGTGGCCTGGTACCTCTTGTACTCTTCGACCACCGCAGTGTATTTAACTTTGTCTGCAAGGTCACGCTCATCTACTCTTCCAGCCTCCTCATTGGCCTGAATCTTGGCCAATATGTGAACGGCCTTGGAGTAGCGAGATCTCATGACCTTGCATTCAGATTTTTTAGTCCTGACGGTTGGGCTATGACTGGCCTCAACCGGAGGTTGTTTGGTGGAAATGACTGTCTGGTTGACTGTGTCCTGGCTAGAGGCAAGAAGTTCTTCCTCTGAACTGGTTCCGCAGTCGACTGTTCCAGTCGCCCAGAAGTCAGGTCCGTTGTCATCTCATTGTCCTTTACGTCTGCCAGGGTCGTCAAAGAGTTTGGGTTGTTTGTTGGTTTTTGGTTGGTTTGTTTGTTTGTATTCATTCTGTTTCGTACGGCTGCCTGCTCGTACTTGCACTCGCAGGCAGCCTAGGCCTTAGTAAGGGGAAAGGATCGTCCGCCACGGCAGCGCCCCGTACCGTGGTAAGCCCACCGTTACTCCCTGATGCGGACCGGTGTCAGGGAGGCTCCGTTAAAAGACAGCCGGAAAACCCCCTGGCTGCCAACCATCCAATAAACACGGGTCGCATCACACTCTGGATTAGGGGTGGAGATTTTATCGACTTCCACGTCTAGATTCGTAGTATTCAGCAAACGCAGTGGCACCTCGAGCAGGGTGTGGTTCCGCACCACGTACTACGATCTTGATAAGAACAGAGGCTGGAGTCCAATGAAGGACTGTAATCGCTTAATCTTATCCTGCATCTTTTAAAAATGCTTACCACTTAATTAAGGTATCTTAATTAAATATAGTAATTTTTTCGCGTCAACGTCCATAACGAGCAAAAATCTTAAAAAACAATTCCCAAAAAGAACGGTGTCAAAATTTTGTCTTCTAAAAACAACTGGCCAGCTATCGACAACGAGACATGTTTTCCTGTCTTGTCTTGTCTGTTCTGCTTTGATTCATGCGGTGTGGGTTGAGAACCACCATGAGAACGTACGCTATTATCGACAACGGCGCTGGTTTGAAACAAACTTTTTCCGTTCGGTGTGGGTTGGCCGTATGCAAAGCCATGCATTATCGACAACCACTCGTCAGACCACTCGTCGACAACCACTTCGCCTTCTTCGGTGTGTGCGGCCTCATAAGAAACCACTCCTCATAATGACCACTTGTTTTATCAGACAGAATAAAGCGTTTTGTCTGATCCGGTGTGGGTTCAGCCTTAAGCTAAGCACATTCATGGCCTTTTTAGTTTTCCAAACAGAATCAGAGTAATTAAATACAGAATTAACAGTATTAATATAATTCAAACAGGTATTCCGAAGAGGTTCATGCTGTAGGTATGATGATCTGCAAAAGCTTAAATGACTCATATCGTCTCGACGTACGACGGGGGACATTAGCAATAGCATTATTTAATAGCATTTAGCATTATTCGACGATTAACGAGTGTTGGCAAGCTTATTAGTTTTAGTCAGGATTCATAAGACGGTAAGTTTACGGATTTATCCCAATGAAGATTCTTCCAAAAGAGCAAGAATTTCTTTTGAACCTATTCCATCTGCGAGATGTAGCAGCTATAATTTGGGCTCCAAACAGGCGAGACATCCTCCAAAGTCGGTCTTACCAGAGAGGTGTACAGTAACTTAATAATATAAGGGTAATCAAATTCATTAGCCCATCGCATTATAAATCCCAATGTACTATTTGCTCTACTAGTCACGCCGCTTATATGACTATGGAAGCGTAATTTCCGATTTAGAGCTACTCCCAGATCATTAACAGTATCAACTACATCCAGATTCCAACGGCCAAGAGTGCAATTACGGAACGAAAGTTCAAACAGTGGGCCAATGTAATTTGTTTACACATATTAAAATTTAGATCCATGCAGTTTGTGTTACACTATTCAATCAGGGAATCACATTGTAGTAACAAGGCATCACTCTTCAAAAAATATGATAAAAATAGCTTCACATCGTCAGCAAATATAAAAACCTTTCCCCTTACAATAACGGTTGGAAGAACATTTATGAAAACGAGGATAAGCGACGGTCCCAGAAGGCACAGCAAACTCTTTAGGTACCGTATTATTTAACTGTTCAATTTGAACACAACCATTTGAGTGCGATTACTGAGATATGACTGGATCCAACATGCAAGAGGTCCAGGAAATCCAAATAACTTTAGTTTCATAATAAAAAGCTTATGATTTGCTACATCAAAAGCTTTACTGAAATCTGTATAAATAACATCTGTCTGCTTAAAATTATTTATTATTTCCGACTCAAATTCCAAAGGCGTGTTGTAGTTGATTTCCACACATGAAAACCATACTGAAGAGCCGAAATTGAAGAACAAACAGAGCGCGCAATCTGATCCGTAATTAACTTTTTAAACAGTTTTGCAAGATCACTAAGCTTTTCAATACCACGATAATTATTTATTTCTATTACCAGAGGTCTATTACAAGATCTATACAAAGAAATAATGAACGATGACTTCCAAGCACAAGAAAAATAACCGCTACGTAGAGAGAAAATTAAATAATACTCTAATGGGCAATGCGACTCAGTGGCGCAGTGTTTAAGGATACACGATGAAATTTTGTCAGGCTCAGGCTTATAAGTGCATTTAATATCTTCTAGGGCAAGGGTGGCCAAGAAGAGGCCCGCGGGCCATATGCGGCCCGCCGAGAGTCAAGTCATGGCCCGCGGAGCTAGTTCGAATGAACATAAATGCTAACCTTTATTGTACATACTGTAGTGCGTGCCACACACACGCTTTACCCTCATTCTTCACACCTACCCTTGTCATCCTTTTTTATTACCATTTCAAGGTAACCACTTAAGTATCCTCAAAAACAAAACAACTTCTCTTTTTATTCTTTGGCTAGCGGTCGCTCACTCGAAAATGTAATACGAGCATTTTCCAGCGTGATGACCGTCCGCTGTGTGTTTGTTGTATCGCTACAACAAATCTGCATACGATGCACTCTGTGTTCGTTGACTCTGTTAGAGTCAAAGACCAAGTGCAAGGCCGAGAAATAAAGAAAGAAACAAAAAATAAGTAAATAAAAAACTAGTAAATAAGTGTTATTGATTTTGTATTTTTGGCAATAACCAATCAGGAAACAACCAATCAGCGTTGTCGAAGCCTTGAAGATTTTTCGAAGTTAGACTAAGAATTTTATATATAAGCAAGTAGATTTACAGAATAAATTTAGATTCAAAACTTCTATCATTGAGTTTGTTTCTGGAATATAAATCGGCAACTAGCTTGCCTTTTTCCAAATAACTACATTTAATTCGGCGACCTCAGCTCGCCTCAATTATCGGCGGAACCTAACCGCCTTTCAATAAAAAGGTAATGTACTCTGCCTTTGTCAGAATCAGATTCTGACAAGGATGATACATTATAGGGTATTTCATTCTTGAATATATTATAGATGTACAAAGGGCTATGCACCATAGATACCACATGGCGATCCTGCGACCGATCCTGCGACCGATCCTGCGACCGATCCTGCGACCGATCCTGCGACCGATCCTGCGACCGATCCTGCGACCGTTCCGGGGACACCTATGATAAGGACGAGTTGGACAAATTATTCCAAGAGCTAGATCAACCTATCAGCCATTTCGAGGACATCATTGAAATCTGTATAGAAGAAGAGGAATACAACCCTGGAAAAGTAGCGGAAACCGCACCGAAATATACGGCAACGACTAAACACCAAGGGCCGAAACCAATAACGTTGGAACAATATAGAGAAAGGTTACAAAAGAAGAAACTAACAAAACCTCCTCCACCGCCTACCATCAAGAGAAAGAAAAAACGTGGAGGACGAGCATTCAATAAAAGAAAAGAAATAGCCATACTATACAAACAGTTAAATTTAGAAACAAACAAGAATAAGATACTAGAAATTAAGGATCAGATAAAAAAATGTAAAAATAAGTAATCAATAAAACATAAGAACAAAACAGTAACTCTTAATGATCTAGCAGAATAAGGTTCAATAAACATTAACGAAAATGGGGAACCCCCAAAGTAAAGTAACAGAAAATATTGTCAACCAAGTAAACAACAATAGTGATGTCAAAGAATTAACTAACTACATTACACACAGAGGAGACATAATTATTATAGGCATAGTAATTATAATAACATCGTATTTAGCATATAAATTACATACATATTATAAGAATTATACAAAAAAATATGTAAGCAATGCCCAATTGCAGCGGGTATAAACATTAACAAAAGAAACTTTTCATTAAGAAAAGAAATTAACAAAAGAAGTCCCACATCGTTAACAAAATTCCGACAAAATGACATATAAATATTGCTTCATCTGCGAAGCGAAAGTATCTACAAACAACAATGGCCTAGAACGACATATAGACCGTGAACACAAAGAACTGCTAGAAACAATAAAACGAATTACAAACAAATTGACACAAAATAAACAAGATTAATGGAAAATATATTTTTAGAATTAGATAAAATTTTGAGAAATTTAAAAAAGAGTCCCAATAGAAAATACACAACAAAGTACAAAGAAACGTTAACAACATACTTAGCACAGTTAAAATCAAACTTCCAGAAAGAATTGCATAACATAGATAAGCAAGAACATTTTAAATTAATTAACAAATTCAGTTCATGCACAGAGAAAATTAAAAACCTCATCACCATGCCGACCAACGCAGAAAATTTCGACATACTGACATATATAAAAGCAATTCCAGAATTCTCAGAAAAAAAAGAAGACTTTTCAAAGTTTCTTGGTTTAATAGAACTCATAGCGACAACAGTACCTGCAGAACATAACACTACATTCTGTACTTTCATAACCGAGACACGAGTTCCTTTAGAAATAAAAAACAAAATCTACTCACTAAAGAAACCAGAAAACACAACACAGCTAATTGACACACTGAAGACAATATTCAAACCTACAAAGACAGCAAATAACATTTTTCAACAACTAATACAACTTAGACAGGGTCAGAAGACAATTACAACGTACAGCAATGAAATAAACTCACTAATAACAGAACTAAACAATATTCAGATAACAGAGCTAGGTGATAGCAATAATCTCTCCATACTAAAAGCAAATGACGTAATAGCTTTCAACACATTTAAAAATGGCCTAAGGAGCAATAATGTAAAACAAACAATAGAAGCAAGCAGGGTTAAAACCTTCAATGAAGCTGTCACTATAGCCGAAGAAAGTCAGGAAACCGACACCAACAGAATATTTAGCTACAGAAACAGACAAAATTACGGACAGACATTTAGCACACGACCAAATAGTTCATACAATTACGCACAAAACAGCACACAATTCAGGAATAACTACAGAAGACAAAATAACAACGTTCCCAATAATAATAGACGATACAATAATAATTACAACAATCAAAACCGAAATAATAACAATAATAACAATTACAAACGAAACTTCAACACAAATAACAACACAAACTACAGAAACAATACCCAAACCAGACATAATAACCATCTAAATCATAACAACAATAACACACGCTCATACAACAGATCCAGGCATGTGAATTACCTACAAGAAGAACAAAAAAACGAAATAGACCCCAGTGTCTACATGGAAAATGCAAACTAGGCAACTCGGGGAAAACAAATCAAGTTTTTAATTTAAATAATAAGAATTATGCTAGCAACCATATAAATATAAGATCAGGAAATAAGGTAATAAAATTTTTAATAGATACAGGAGCAGATATATCTATATTAAAAAACAATGCATTATCAACAGAAACTGTTGACAAAACCAACTACTGTACTATATCAGGTATATCGAATCAAAATATTAATACATTAGGAACATCTAATATTAGGTTACACTTAGGCAATGGTCTGATTACGCACAAATTCCAAATCATAAATGATGATTTCCCAATACTGGTGAACGGCATTCTTGGTAGAGACTTCCTAAGCAAATACCAATGCAAAATAGACTATGAAACGCTAACTGTGACAATAACATACAATGAGGAAGATAACGTCTTCGACCTCAAGACGGAGTTACCCAAAATAACCATACCACCACGGAGTGAAATTCTACACCCCATACACATAAAAATAGAAGAAGACAGTATAGTATGCAACAAAACAATATCTGACAGCATTTACATAGCAAATTCTATAATACCGGCACAAGGTATTAAACATATAAGGTTACTAAATACTTCAGACAAAGAGATATCCATAAATCAACCACCACTTGAACTAAAGCCACTCAAAAATTACCACATACTTAATACAAAACATCAAAATTCCAATTCAAAGAACAGATGGGAAAAAGTAAAAAATTCGTTACAAATAGACACCAAAGATCTTACAGAAAAAAACGAACTCTTAAAAATATGTGAACAGTTCCAACACATTTTTCATCTTGAAGGCGAAAAATTAACAGTAAATAATTTCTATAAACAAAACATAAACTTAGTTGACAATAACCCAGTATATATAAAAAACTATCGACTTCCACTAACACAGAAAGATACAATACAGTCTGAAGTACAGAAATTACAAAATACCGACATAATAGAACCTTCAGTAAGCCCATATAATTCACCGCTACTAGTAGTCCCAAAAAAGAGTACAGACGACACCAAAAAATGGAGACTAGTCGTAGATTTTCGACAACTAAACAAAAAAATTGCAAACGACAAATTCCCTTTGACAAGATTAGACGATGTATTAGACATAATTGGAAGAGCAAAATACTTTAGTACACTAGACATGACAAGCTCTTTCCACCAAATAGAATTAGCAAAACAGTCGAGACCATTAACAGCTTTCTCTACAAACGATGGACAATATCAATTTAAAAGACTACCATTTGGATTGAAAATATCCTCCAATAGTTTCCAACGCATGCTCACAATAGCACTTTCCGGACTAGATTCGAACG
Source organism: Conops quadrifasciatus (assembly GCA_949752815.1). Classification (NCBI taxonomy): domain Eukaryota; kingdom Metazoa; phylum Arthropoda; class Insecta; order Diptera; family Conopidae; genus Conops; species Conops quadrifasciatus. The sequence goes on along the minus strand of OX457077.1, from coordinate 22,229,659 downwards.
CATTTTTATATGTCGACGACATTATAGTATTTGGTTGCTCTATAGCACATCATAATAGAAATTTACTCAAAATTTTTGAACGACTAGACAAATACAACCTAAAACTAAATCCAGAAAAATGCAGATTTCTGAAACACGAAGTAGTATACCTAGGACACCTTATCACTGCAAACGGCGTAACTGCTGACCCAGACAAATGCAAGACAGTTAAAAACTATCCAATACCGACAAACGCAGACGAAACAAGACGATTTGTAGCATTCTGCAACTATTACAGACGATTCATTAAAGATTTCGCAAAAATAGCGAAGCCACTTAACAATTTACTGAAGAAAAATCAGAAATTCAACTGGACAGAAGAATGTAAAAAAGCTTTCAATGAATTAAAACAACATATAACAGAACCCCCAATATTACAGTATCCAGACATGGACAAGGAATTTGTACTAACAACTGATGCTTCCGATTATGCATTAGGTGCGATTCTTTCTCAAGGAGAAATAGGCAAAGATCTACCAATATCTTATGCAAGCCGCTCATTGAATAAACATGAAATAAATAAGCCAGTTATAGAAAAAGAGCTTCTAGCTATACATTGGGGAATTAACCATTTTAGACCATATTTATACGGAAAAGCCTTTACAGTAGTAACAGACCATAGACCTTTAGTTTCACTTTTTAGTAATAAGAACCCATCAAGTAGAATGACTAGAATTAGAGTAGATTTAATGGACTACGATTTTAAAATTATCTTTAAGCAAGGAAAATTAAATACAAATGCGGACGCGCTATCCAGAATTAAAATTGATTCAAATATATTAGAATCAATGATACCTACAATAAACGTAATTACAAGAAGCAAAAGCGCAAATAAAAAGAAAACACTAGATGACGATACCATTACACAAGAGCTTGATCAACTCTACATGTGGGATTGTATCTCCATCTCTGATGTTAAGAACGTAAAGAAATTAGAATTTGAGCTCATAAGTCGTACGCATAGCAATTATAAAAATAATATATTCCAGCCAAAAATATTGATAAACGAAAAAGGTGCAAAGGTAATAATTAGCGATAATCCCAACATCAAAACTTTAGAGTTAGTATGGGAGAAACTAATATATTTACTAAATCAAAATAATATAGAAAAACTAGCTATTGAAAATAATGATATCATATTCAAATGTATACAAAAGGAAAATTTAACATGCATGTTCAATATAAAAATGAAAGAATTTATTACTGCTGGAAAATACAGGCCTATAAAAATCTTAATATATAATGCACCAAAAAGAGTGAATAATGAATTAGATCAAGCAAGATTGATCAATGAATATCACACGAGTCCACTCGGAGGACACAGTGGAATAAAGAGAACCATAGCAAAACTAAAACAAAAATACGTGTGGAAAAACATGAATAAAATGATAAAGAAGTTTATAAACAATTGCAAACAATGTAACAAAAACAAAATTATAAAACATACAAAAGACGAACTTGTAATAACCGATACTCCCGACAGACCATTTCAAATCATAACGATTGATACAGTAGGTCCTTTACCTGTGTCCAATGGACAAAAATACATACTAACAGCACAATGTGAACTAACGAAATACATTGAAGCACACCCCATACCCACTAAGGAAGCAACAGAAATAGCAAAGACTTTAGTAGAAAAGATAATTCTAAAACACGGCACATTTCAAATCATAAAAACAGATAAAGGTACAGAATTCACTAACGAAATTTTTTTAAATATCTGCAAATTACTAAAGATAAAACACAAAACGTCAACTCCATACCATCACCAAACTGTAGGCACGGTTGAAAGAAACCACAGAGTACTGAACGAATACATGCGATCCTTCACAAACAATTTGGACTGGGACACATGGATACCTTATTACACATTCTCCTATAACACAACACCACATACAGACACAGGATATACACCTTTTGAATTAGTTCACGGACGATTAGCAAGCCTTCCAAATGAAGCAATAAAAACAAAGACAGTACCAAACACTAACGACTATATAACTGAGCTTAGAACAAAGTTACAATATGCATTTGAAAAAGCAAAAGAGCTACTAGAAAAATCAAAAATGCTAAGAAAAACAGAGTATGATAAAAATTTAAATAAAATTAACTTTAAAATAGGAGACTTAGTATTCTTACGAAAAGAAAATGCTAAAAAATTTGCAAATCAATATGATGGTCCATACAGAATTGTAGAAACAGACAATGTAAATAGTAAAATAAAAATTAAGAACAAAATAAGAAATGTACACAATAACAATCTAAAGAAATATTTAAGCTATATATAAATAGACAAAAAAAAAAAAAAAAACAAAAACACATTTATTACGAAAAGAACAAATATTATTAAATGTTAAAATAAGTAAAGAAAAGAAAAATCTTCACAGCTACAAAATTTTATTTCCTTCAGAAACAAAATTTTTTCTAAAAGGGTGGAGGTGTAGTGCGTGCCACACACACGCTTTACCCTCATTCTTCACACCTACCCTTGTCATCCTTTTTTATTACCATTTCAAGGTAACCACTTAAGTATCCTCAAAAACAAAACAACTTCTCTTTTTATTCTTTGGCTAGCGGTCGCTCACTCGAAAATGTAATACGAGCATTTTCCAGCGTGATGACCGTCCGCTGTGTGTTTGTTGTATCGCTACAACAAATCTGCATACGATGCACTCTGTGTTCGTTGACTCTGTTAGAGTCAAAGACCAAGTGCAAGGCCGAGAAATAAAGAAAGAAACAAAAAATAAGTAAATAAAAAACTAGTAAATAAGTGTTATTGATTTTGTATTTTTGGCAATAACCAATCAGGAAACAACCAATCAGCGTTGTCGAAGCCTTGAAGATTTTTCGAAGTTAGACTAAGAATTTTATATATAAGCAAGTAGATTTACAGAATAAATTTAGATTCAAAACTTCTATCATTGAGTTTGTTTCTGGAATATAAATCGGCAACTAGCTTGCCTTTTTCCAAATAACTACATTTAATTCGGCGACCTCAGCTCGCCTCAATTATCGGCGGAACCTAACCGCCTTTCAATAAAAAGGTAATGTACTCTGCCTTTGTCAGAATCAGATTCTGACAAGGATGATACATTATAGGGTATTTCATTCTTGAATATATTATAGATGTACAAAGGGCTATGCACCATAGATACCACAATACCAACAAAATAGGAAATCCATAAATATATTATTTCTATATATATATTAGGTCTGCTCGTTTACTTTTCCAGTAAATAATAGTAAAAACTTCAAATTTTGTAAACATAGAGAATTTTACTTCAACAGTTATCGAACGAGTTTCTAGTAAAAATAGACTTTCTGAGAGAAAGTCTGCTGATCCATCAATACATACATTGCAGGAGAACGAATAGGTATCGTCATGAAATTTGGTACGGATATTCTCTGTTATCCTAGGTTGTTTGGTATTGAAAATAGGGAAAATCGGACTAGTGTCACGCCTACTTTTTATAAGGAATATGGATTCATCCGTGCTTATAGCTCAATTTCTCAGCTGGTAGAGTGCATTTAAAGATAAAATTTGTAGCGCGAGTCGACCGTAAATATATTGCTAAATCTCAGATGTAAATATATTGCTGATTTCGGTCTGGCTGAAACTCATATAACCTACACCCGCATCTTTCGAATTGATGACAAAAAGTGGGCGGGTGACACCTACTTTCATTTTATGTACAGGCGGACCGCGCCCATTTTTTTGAGTATATTTTCGTCTAAGATGGTGGTCCCGGAAATAAAATTTTAGCTTAAAACTCCTTCTACTGAGAAATTGAGCTCTAAGCACGGATGAATTCATATTCCCTATAAAAAGTAGGCGTGACACTAGTCTGATTTTCAACTGTGCGTCGTCGGGATTTGAACCTCTACTCTTTGTATTCCAAACCAAGCACACATCCTCTAGGCTACGGACCGCTTTTGTTTCCAAACACTTTTTAGTTAGTTTTTTGTTTTTTTTTTTACGGGGAAAACTTGCTGTACTGTTTACTTTAACATTACTGTACTGTTAAAAATATCATGTACATTTTATTAATTTTTTTGTGATTTCGTATGGAGATATACATATATCATGTAAATTTAACAAGGCTCATGTTAAAAGCATTATTTTTCTGAGTGTAGTCGAGTCGCGATGTCGAGTGAACTTGTTTCAATAAGAAAAACGGTGATACGCTCTATGACAACAATATTATGTCAGGAATTGGAAAATATCTATAACCATAGCCAATATAAAAAAAAGATGCATTTCTCACATCTCTATTTCGATAGTTTTTATCGAAACAATTCCACAGGTTTTCTTGGTCTCTGTAGAGTTTCATGAATGAAATATTATTGTCAGAAGACCATCTATCCATCTATCAACAATCTATCCGCAGCCATTTCGAACGATTCGGCGTAGTACACAAAAAAAAACACGTGTTTCACGCACAGCTGTCCGGCTACCACTGACGAGCTATTGCGTTGCGAGTTACTGCAATGCAGCTACTCGGAAGGCTGACTCGTACGCTAGCTCACACTGTGTAAACCAGGCATTAGGCACAAACCAACACTTTTAGAATCACTGTAAAAGTGAGAATGTCAGGGGTGACAGAGAGTAGGTACGAGAACTAAGAATAGTATAAGAACAACAAACTTAGAACACGATTTAACGGGATTGATTAAAAGTTTTAATTAATATTTTAATAATGTTTTCATTAACTAAGAAAATTTCACACCGAACCTTAGCACTGGAATACGAAATGAAACCCGAAATCTGAAATTGGCCAAAACAACGATAAGGTTTCAACGAAACAGTTTGAATATCACTATAGCGCTAGAGAAAATTATGTAAAGCACGAAAAATATCCACGATTATTAACATGATTTGTGTATGTAATAAGGACCATACCTTACCTTTCCATAGCTTACCATACCCGACCTTTCATGCCAGGCTTTTCTTCTAATATTTATCCTCTATTACGAGATCATGCTCGTAGTAGTAATTGTTCTAATAATCTTAATAACTGTTGTGGTATTCATTATTGCAATAGCGATCGTGTTCATGGAAGTGATCATATTCGTAGTCACAGTCAATGTAGTAGACATCATCGTGTAATAGTAATCGTCGACATATTCGTAGTCACTGTCTTTGTAGTCAACATGAAAGTTAAAATTTTTGCAGTATTTGCCATCGCCAGTAGACATCATAATGATCGTTATCGCCGTTTATAGTCGTTATGGTCGGCCTGTCTAAAAATCTTTTGTTCCCATTAAAAAGTCAGTCTAAACTATTAATACTTGACAATTTTGTCTACTACTAGTGAGGAATTACTGCCTATTAAAGAAAATTGATTTTTTCCTGTTCTTGTAAATTTCCTCCTTCTATTTTTAATGGCTATTTCTGCTTTTGTCGCCACAAAATATTTAGTATAAATATATTTTCTTTTAAAAGAGGATGAGGAAGAAGGCGGCGACGACAACGATAACGACAACAACGACGAGAATGGCACGTATTGGTTCATTTCGAAATAGTTTTCAAAGAATGTCAACGTAAAACTTAAAAAGAGACCAAATTCTATGTCAATCGTTTGAAGTAATCTACCTGTGGATAGTGGGGTCGGTGGTGAGGGAGGAAACCGATCGGTTGGCAAGAGACATACATAGAATTTATATGTTCCATTTTAAGGCGCTGCACATTAAAAATAGACAGATATTCTTTTCTTTTGTTATAAAAAGACAAGCAAAGCAGAATCAATCAGAAACACAAAAAAAAATCGAAAAGATTGAAAAGGAGCCAACGATGAACGAGCGACTCAAAAGATTGAGTCAAACCGTCAGTTGATGCGACGACAGTAATTCGGCCGCATCAGTTTCGATTAACAAACATATTGTTGACAAGACGTTGACATATTTTATGGTCTGTAAAATTGTCTAGGAACTATATTTGAAGATTTTCCTATTTTCTTTATGCTCGTATTAGCTATTTTCTTATAAACTCCTACATTTTTCTCTATTTTTTTCGTTACTTTTTATTAATGCTTCAACGAATGGTGCCGCCGCACTATGGAGCCGATTTAAAAAATCGTCTCAAAAATATTATACATACTAGTAAATTAATAGGACCTTTATACCCCAGTTGTTTTTTTAAATTAGAGTTGCCTGTGGAAGTTACAGGCCGACAATGTGGTTTTCGTTAAAAAAAAAAGGTTTTCGAACATTAAAATACAATTTTTTTCAGAGATCTATATTAATTAGTGATGGGACGATTCTTAGAATCGGAATCGTAAATCGGAAGCATCGGCACTTTTTCATGTATGGAAATCGGAATTGTGTACAAGTATATACGTCTATTTATTTGAATCATAAATTTATTTTAAACCTTAGATATAAAATGCAATGGTTTGTAAATTTTATTTTATTTCTGAATTTTTCATCTAATTTCTTTTAGTCTTCAATGTTAAGTTAATGTCAATATAAATGTAAATTAAATTTAATTTTAAAAATCTACTATTTTAATGAATCTACTGAGTAAATCTCTAATTATAATAACTGAATAAATCTAATTATAATAAATCTACTGTGTTCATAAAATAGGAATGTGTTTCACATTCTAACTAAAAGTCCTGAAAAATTTGGCATCGTCCCCTCAGTAATATCCAGTAGACGAATTTACTGCTAATATGTCACTGAAATAAAAATATAATTACATCGTTGAAAAAGTAATTTAATGAGCTTTTTAAAACTGCTACAATTCTTTGAATAGTTAATACAGGTTTGATATAAATAAACAATGAGTGAAAGCATGCTTGGAAGGAAAATTCAGCTAAAGTTTTAATTATAGGGGCCTCTTCCAGCGTACTGTTTTTTTGCATAGAATAGACAAGAATAGACAATCTTTTCTATAAGATTGTGGAAAAAAAAATCTGCACAAATTTTATTTGCGGTTATCACAAATTCACATATCAGATATTATCACAAATTTAACCACAAATAATATACGTAAATAAAAAAAATTAATAAATGCAATCATTGAATCCTATTTGCGGCTATTTGACGCCCGAAAAGTATTTAAATATAGTTGGTATTATATGCCTTCAACTGTACATAAAGTACTAATTCATGGCGCGAATATTATATATACATATGTACGTACAATGTAATTTTAGCCAACGAAGATGCCAAAAAAGCTCTAATCAAGAACTATCGGCAACACAGAAAGAAATATCATGCTAAAAAGTTCTCAACATCCGCGACAAATGAAGACGTTTTCCAAATTTTACTTTAATGTCAGATCCGTACAGATAAAGCTTAGCCCTTAACGTCCCAGTAGTGTCCACCAGAAACGTTTTCAATTTCATTTGTCAATATAATTAATTTTTCTTGTTTTATGGGGTACTCACGTTGTGTATACTATCTTCTTTACTCCATCTCTTAGATCACTTCGCAAACATTTCGTTAAATTATATTAGTTTTCTTTAAAGTAATAATTTGCAAAAGAAACTAACGATATATTTTACTCATAGTAAAATATACAAGTATTTTACTTAATTGGGAAGCCAATTAAGTTTTGAAGAACAAATGGACGCCAATCGACACAATCGGTCTCCAGGCCTTTTAGGCCACTTTTAGGCCTCTTAGGGGGTTATTCCTGAACGCCCGGGCCTAAATCCCATGAATTCTTCTCAATTATGCTTTGTTCATTTGCGGGTGTTTGCTGGTAAACAACAACAACAATGGAAAATAACAAAGCAAAATCGAGAAGAATTCATGGGAGTTAAAGGCCCGGGCGTTCAGGAATAACCCCCTTAGTGAAAATTGATGTCAATATTAAAGCTAACGTGGATTCCAGATAATATTGGGATTCAGTAATCCAATCGTAAGCCAGTGGCAAAAAGAAAGAAGCGCTGTCATATTTGTTCATCAAAATTATCTAAGAACTCAAAACAGTGTAATGTATGTAATTTATGTGTTTGAGACGATCATTCGACTAAAAAATTATAACTGCCAGCTGTTGTTCCAATAATAAATACAACTATTATTCAAATAAATCCAAAATATAAATAAACTTAAATGCACTTACATTGCATTTCATTACATAATCAGCAGTAAAGGTGAATATAACGCACATACTGAAAATTTTTATTTATTTTATCAATACTTTTGAAAATTTTCAAGGAATTTCCATTGTACACTGGAGACTACCGGGAGGTTCTGTTACAAAGTCTTTCTGGGGGGTTTAGTGTTAGGCATTTCTTCAGAATAATTTGATTAAATGTTCTTAATAACCCACGACTATAGAAAATAAGACTTGCTTATTACTTCAAAGTTTACGAGGGTGGTCCGATAAGTACTTAGCCTACAAAAGAAAAACGAAAATTTTGGAAAAGTTGCGATTTATTTCTTTACATAGTCTTCTTTTAGCTGGATACACTTGACCCAGGGATGCTCCAACTTCTTTAACCCGTCTGAAAAAAAACGTTTTCTGGAGGTCTGCAAAGTAGGCCTCCGTGGCGGCGATAACCTCATTCGACTCAAATTTCTACCCAGCGAGTGACTTTTTCAAGTTTGGAAACAAAAAGAAGTCGCACGGGGCAAAATCTGGAGAATACGTTGGATGGGGAGGCAGTTCGTAGCCTAATTCGACCAATTTGGACGTGGCGACGGCGGAGGTGTGAGCCGGTGCGTCGTCATAGTGAAAGAGCACTTTTTCCTTTGCCAAATGAGGCCGTTTTTCTGCAATTCGGCGTCAAAACGGCCCAATAATTCGGCATAGTAGAGTCCTGTGATCATTTTGCCCTTGTCTAGGTAGTCGATGTAGATCACACGTTTTAAATCCCAAAAAACGATGGCCATCACCTTTCCGGCCGATAGAACAGTCTTCGCCTTCTTCGGAGCACGTTCGCCGGGTGAAGTCCACTGTTTTGACTGTTCCTTGGTCTCTAGTGTGTACCAGCGGATCCATGTTTCATCGGCGGTCATGAAACGACGCAGGAACTCCTTCGGATTGCGCCTAAACAGCATCAAACACTGCTCTGAATTGGTCTCACGGTTGCGCTTGTTGTCCGGAGTAAGCAAACGCGGCACCCATCGCGCCGACAGCTTTCTCATGCCTAATATTTCATGCAGGATATGACCCATGCGGTATTTTGATATGCCTACTGTCTCAGCTATCTCGCGCCCCTTCAATCGGCGGTCTGCCAATACGAGATCAAAAACCGACGTGCGACCACGTTAAAACTCGTTAAACCAATTTTTGACGGTCGCCGTCGAAGGAGAAGAGTCACCGTACACAGCATCCAGCGCTCTTTGATTTCACTGCGCGATTTCCTTTCCAAAAACAAGAATCGAATCAACGACCGGTATTACTCTTTTTCCATTTTTCTAAAATGGACGCGGACACACCCGCTTCCACACGCGGTCAAAACAAAACTATGAGTCCGATTCCGCTGAAATTTGACAGTAGCTATTTACAAGAATGTACTTCACAATAGTAAATTTGTGTTGTGATCGTGGCGACCATCGGGTGGTGAGGTTAAGTACTTATCGGACCGCCTCATATATCATATTATTGAATTTATGACCTTCTATATTTTAAAAATATTACACATATTAACTTTTTTTAACAGCAATGTTGCTAATAATTGTACAACGATATATTAGAATGATCTATAATATAAGATAAATGCTAATGTAACAAGTTAAATATTTCATTTCCGAGTTGTAAAGTTTTACCAGCTAATAAATAAAAACGCAAATAAAACTTTGATAGTTTTTATAATGTGTTATTATGTGCATTATAATCTCTATTATACGTATACCAAATTTAAATAACTTTTGTTAATAAATAAAAAAGTTACAGATTTTTTAAGTCGGCCCCATAGTGCATCGTTCACCTGGTTCATGTCGCTGCCGTCACCACCGCCTCTGTCGCTGCCGCTGCTACTGTGGACGCAATATTTAACGCTGTTGTTATTTAACGTTGGTGTTAAATGGTATGTTTAAGCTTTTTTTTATGATTTTCTGTGGGCAGGGCTGCAGTCAGTCGTGGAAGAGAGAATAAAATAAATAAATAAGAAGCCCAAACAAAAGTTACGTATCTAAAAGAAATACCAGGCCTGGTGAACCCAAATGGTTTCACGGGCCACTTTGTTGGCGCATAACGTTACTACGGGTCGCACTTTAGGTAACCTTGCTCTTATAAACTTTAATATAAATGGAAAATGAATCAAATTTTTTTTAAAAATTGCTTGAATTATAATTAACTCTCGTGTTTTAATTGATCTATATATGTATATAAAAATGAATTTATGTATGTCTGTTTGTCCTTTATGGATTTCTAAACCGGCCATCCGATTGCGATGAAACTTAGACCTATTGTAGTGCGCATACCCGTGAAATTTCTGGACCAAAGGTATTCACCCAAAGGGGGAACTCTGCCTTCTATGTGGTTAAAAGGGGTCTGAAATGACCAAAAATGGCCATAATTTCAATACTACCACGCCCAGGAAGCTGAAATTTTGTATGGTAATTCCCCGCTGTTGATGTAGAATGAAAACACATTTTCAAGAATTTCGGCCCATAGATTGTTAAAATTGTTAAAATTCGGGGTTAAATCCGGGGGTGTCACGGTCCGGAATGATTCAAAATAGTCATAATTTCAATACTACAGCCCCAGGAAGCTAAAATTTTTTATGGTGATTGGTCTTACACCGTAGACGTGCAATGAGAACACATTTTTAAGAACCCCGCCCCCTAAGTGGTTAAAATGGACATGTCACGGTCTGGAATGACTCAAAATAGTCATAATTTCAATACACGGTTTTGTTGTTGTGCGTATGCCCGGGAAGTTTTCTGATTCTAAGGTTATCACCCAAAGTGGTTACACGGGGGTGTTTAAATCCAATTTTTTTTTTAATATCTATATATCGATATATAGATATTTTTTTTTAATAATTTTGTTATGATTTCTCTTTTCCTCTTAGCGTTCATATAAGAATATCAACAGGGTTGATCTAAAAAAATATTGCATTTGTGAAATTGTGCTACCAAAAATAAATTCGATGTGCTTTATATATTTCAGTTAATCTTTCTGAATGAGAAATACGTTGATGTGTTCCAATTGAGTTTTATTAATTGAATGAAAAACTTTTAATTAAAATGAAAATATGAAAAATATTTGACAAAAGTTTTTTTTCAGCCGGCTTTCGGCGGTTACACGGATTGAAACCCTCAGCCAACAAAACCATCTTCTTTGCTGAAAAGTCTTCCTCTATCCGGGGTCTTTCTGCGCAGGCAAAACGTTTTCTTCTGCGTGCCGGCCTTCGGCCGTGGCAGGGATTAAAACCCTCAGCCAACAAAACCATCTCTTGGTCTTTCTGCATGCATTAAAGTTCTGCATTCAGTCGAACTTTTATTTTAGTTTTTATTGAAAATGAAATAAAGCCCAAAAAAATGAAATAACACCCAAATTTTACGATTTCAAATCTTCATATAAAAAAAAAGTGGGCTTTATTTCATTTGGGCGTTGTTTCCCGGAGCCGCAAATCGATCTGTCGAAGTGTTTTTTTCGAAAAAATTCATTTTGGTGGTTTTTTACCCCTTCTATTAAAGAGGTGAAGTGGTATTCAACAAGTGTGTGAATAATTTATTGACATTGTTTTGTGTTTGTTTTTAAATTTTGCTCTGTTCTGAAATAAAATGTCAATATATATTCAAATATTTTTGTTTTGTTTTGTAAAACTTCAAGAAATTTATGAACAGTGTCAATGTTTTCAAGGCAAAAATGTTTATAAAAATTCAAAAAATTCCCTTCCTTAAAAACGATAGAACGGCTTTTTTTTCACTATTCACACAGCAAAAAATCAAAACTTTTATTTTTAAAATTTTTCGCCCCATTTAACCTAACTCATAAAACTTGGCAACGTTTGGAAAAAAATTCCGAGCAACTGCTCGGGGTCCCAGGTTATTCCAACATTATATTTTGAAATAAAAATTCGTCCTTAGAACATAAGTTTTAGTGAAATATTTGCGGCTGAGTTTTTTTGCGCGATACTATTTCTGAAGAAGAAGAAGAATATAACAATGTGCCAGTGAAAATTCGCAACAGAGCATATGGTTTAGGAGTTAGACAAGTTTATTTGTATTTTTGAAATGCATGTTTTTCCACAACTGAAACTCCTAAACAGTCGGGGTAAATTCAACATTATGGTGTGTTGTGAAACAAAATTTTGGTTCAGTTTTCACTTTTATATCAATATTTTTTTGAAGTTTCGGCTCGGAGATTGTAATCTCTGTTATAATTATATTGTTATGAAAGAAGTTTGATTTGTTTATATGCTGAAGCTAAACATTTTCTGCTGAAATGTATGTCAACGACTGATTTTTACCAAACGTTTGGTATGACAATTCACCGTTTTTGATTTCTATAAAAATCGTTGTAAGAAATGTGGATTTTGAACGATTAGACGTAAGAACTATTGAAAGTGTTGTTGTAAAATCAGCGATCGTTAGCGAACGATTTCAAGGTGGATAAGAAATCGGAAAATGTTAACGATGCGAAAATAACAAAGCGGAACGAGCGATATGTCAATCGTTCGTAGATAAGAAATGTACTTCTAAAACAACATATTTTTCTCCCTTGAACATAGCTATAATTTAAAAATATCAATAATTTAGGGAGGGGGTTCGTACACATCAGCTTACAGAAAATGATAAAAAATTATGATGATCATAGGGTGAACTATAATTATATATTTGCCTTTAAAGTGAACTCTATTTAGGGCTTGCTTTATTTATGACTATAAATTTTGGTGATCAGACACCAAAAATGGCGAAAGAGTCTGACACCGTGCCGATAGCGATCGAGGGTAGGTGTTTGCAAATAATACTTTGAAACTCCGAAGAACGCGAACTCCCGAATGGATTTAATGAATCGTTAGTCCACAAATCACCGGGCCAACGTTGGGCGCCAAAATGTTTGGTTAAAGTTTTTTCAACCCCGAAAACTTTTGGAGCACTAAATTATTGACTAACCCACGTATTCAAAGCACAGAATTCAAAACGGAAGAGGAATTAATTTTAATTGTTGTGTGTTTTCATAAAAATAGATAAATGCATTTTGCACATTAATTGCAAAATGATAAAATAGTAAAAGTACTGAATGAAAGTACTTAGGACGTACATATATTATTTGCGGTTATATTTATATTTATTTATTTATTTATTTATTTATTTATTTATCAACACATATGTAGTACAATTAAGCCCAGACTTATAAGTATGTACGACCGTTATTCCAATTATTCCATTAAGAAATAGCAAAAAAAAACAATAAATTCTAAAACTTAAATCCAACTCTATAATATGTATCTTAGAACTGATGTGCAGGTGAAGTATGGGAAAGAAAAGAAGGATTTAGGAAAAAGAGGATAGAGATAAGAAACAATAGTTACGCGAAAGAGAAATAGAGATATACGATTAGATACCATCCACAAAACATTATATGTTGTTGTTATTATATGTTATATTAATCTATATATATAAAAATGAATGTATGTGTGTGTGTGTGTGTTTGTCTTTTATGGATTCCTAAACCGGCCATCCGATTGGGATGAATCTTGGACATATTGTTGTGCGCATTCCCGCGAAAATGTCTGGACCAAAATTATTCCCCCAAAGGGGGACCTCTGTCCCCTATGTGGTTAAAAGGGGTCTGAAATGACAAAAAATGGCCATAATTTTAATACTAACAGGCTCAGGAAGCTGAAATTTTGTATGGTGATTGGCCTTATGACGTAGATGTGCAATGAGAACACATTTTCAAAAATTCCGCTCCCTAAATGGTTAAAAGGGGCGTGGCACGGTCTGAAACGACCAAAAATAGTCATAATTTCAATACTACCAGGCCCACGAAGCTGAAATTTTGTATGCTGATTGGCCTTATGACGTAGATGTGCAATGAGAACACATTTTCAAGAATTCCGCCCCCTAAATGGTTAAAAGGGGCGTGGCACGGTCTGAAACTACCAAAAATAGTCACAATAAATGGTTAAAATGGGCGTGGCACGGCCGTGACTGACGGTATCACCGTGACTGACGGTAACACCGTGACTGACGGTGTCACCCTGACTGACGGTAACACCGTGACTGACGGTAACACCGTGACTGACGGTAACACCCTGACTGACGGTAACACCGAGACTGACGGTAACACCGTGACTGACGGAACCACCGTGACTGACGGTAACACCCTGACTGACGGTAACACCCTGACTGACGGTAACACCGTGACTGACGGTAACACCGTGACTGACGGTAACACCGTGACTGACGGTAACACCCTGACTGACGGTAACACCGCGACTGACGGTAACACCGTGACTGACGGTAACACCCTGACTGACGGTAACACCGCGACTGACGGTAACACCGTGACTGACGGTAACACCGTGACTGACGGTAACACCCTGACTGACGGTAACACCGAGACTGACGGTAACACCGTGACTGACGGTAACACCGTGACTGACGGAACCACCGTGACTGACGGTAACACCGTGACTGACGGTAACACCGTGATTGACGGAACCACCGTGACTGACGGTAACACCCTGACTGACGGTAACACTCTGACTGACGGTAACACCGTGACTGACGGTAACACCCTGACTGACGGTAACACCGAGACTGACGGTAACACCGTGACTGACGGTAACACCGTGACTGACGGAACCACCGTGACTGACGGTAACACCCTGACTGACGGTAACACCCTGACTGACGGTAACACCCTGACTGACGGTAACACCGAGACTGACGGAACCACCGTGACTGACGGTAACACCCTGACTGACGGTAACACTCTGACTGACGGTAACACCGTGACTGACGGTAACACCCTGACTGACGGTAACACCGAGACTGACGGAACCACCGTGACTGACGGTAACACCCTGACTGACGGTAACACCCTGACTGACGGTAACACCGAGACTGACGGTAACACCGAGACTGACGGTAACACCGTGACTGACGGTAACACCGTGATTGACGGAACCACCGTGACTGACGGTAACACCCTGACTGACGGTAACACTCTGACTGACGGTAACACCGTGACTGACGGTAACACCCTGACTGACGGTAACACCGAGACTGACGGTAACACCGAGACTGACGGTAACACCGTGACTGACGGTAACACCGTGACTGACGGAACCACCGTGACTGACGGTAACACCCTGACTGACGGTAAAACCGTGACTGACTGTAACACCGTGACTGACGGTAACATCGTGACTGACGGTAACATCGTGACTGACGGTAACATCGTGACTAACGGTAACACGCGACGCTAACCGCGACGCTAGGTGCCCGTTGCCGAAGCGAAGCGAGGCCACGGGCAGCTAGTATGTTATAAATTTACAAACTAAATACATACTTTTAATTAAGAAGCCCATATGACAAGCACGAAGTAAGTCAAACAACCGCAACTGGGAAATCCGCTAATTCTACTGGTTCGCAGCTTATAAGGAAATGGTGATTTTTACAAAACGACGCAAATATGCGCAGACTTTTTTTTCCCAATCCTATAGAGGACATTCTTATCTATTGTTTGAAATAAAAAAGTACGCTCGGAGAAGCCCTGATAATAAATTAAACTTTAGCTGACCTTTAGGAATTTTCTCCCCAAACATGCTTTCACTAATTGTTTATTTATATCAAACCTATCAATTATTCAACAAATTTTAGCAATTTTGTAAATCTCATTAAGTTACCTTTTCAACGATGTAAAACTATCTATATTTCAGTGACATATTAGTAGTAAATTCGTCTACATAACATAGACTTTTGAAAAAAGCGTATTTTAATGCTCGAGAACTTTCCACTTTGCCGGCCTGTAACTTTCCACAGGCAACTTTATTAAAAAAACAAACTGGGGTAGAAAGGCCAGTTAATTTACCATTATGAATTATATATCCCATAATTCAATTCCCATTTTGAATTTTCGTTTTTTTGAGGAGCTTTTTGAAATCGACCCCATAGTGCGACGCCGAAATCTCATCTTGTCTCACTGAGGGCCAAGACTGTGTTCGGCTGTGTTGCCGAGCGTGGCACAGTGGGTGAAAATTGCTTACTCACGGGAAAAAATCTGTAACTTTTGAATGGATTGAGATAACATTTTTTTAATCATTACTTTTTAATAAAAAAGCCTTTGTTGTTGGAGTTGTATGATTACAATTTTGAAAAGCAACACAATTCCTTTGGAAGCATTAAATATATATATGTATAAAAACATGATGTTATTTGAAGCTTTTAGGTTTTTAATTAGTTAAAACTATTCAGATATAAAAATTATATACATTATATATATATATATATATATATATATATATATATATACATACATATATATATATATATACATACATATATACATACATATATATATATATATATATATATATATATATATATATATATATATATATATATATATATATATATATATATACATATATACATACATATATACATATATACATACATACATATATATACATATAAGTTGCATATATATATATATATATATGTATACTATATATGTATATATATATGTATATATGTATACTATAAAGTTACAGCCGGGGTTTTCCAGGGTTCAGTCTTGGGACCCTTTGAAATCTGATATATGACGCCATTCTACGGTTACCAGTACGTGATGGTGTTAAAATTATTGGTTATGCAGATAATGTAGCAGTGATCATCGTGGCTAAAAAAGTGCATCAGCTTCAAGAAATACTTACCACTCCATAGTGGTGGCTGGGAGACCTGAAAAAGTGGCCAAAAGTCACATACGAAATAGGACAAAAAATTATATGTCATCATTATCTAAACATATTAATGAACATATGAAATAGCTTTTACGCATAGTAATTAATTATTGCTCCGTTGGTATCTATCCGAATACAAGAAGTTGCAATTGTTGCAGTTAGTTTTCAGTTTTATAACTAGTTTTATAACTATTGTTGCAGTTAGTTTTCAGTTATGTATATATAGACTAGCTGCCCGTGCCTACACACCTAGCGTCGCGGTGTTACCGTCAGTCACGGTGCTACCGTCAGTCACGATGTTACCGTCAGTCACGATGTTACCGTCAGTCACGGTGTTACCGTCAGTCACGATGTTACCGTCAATCACGGTGTTACCGTCAGTCACGGTGTTACCGTCAGTCACGGTGTTACCGTCAGTCACGGTGTTACCGTCAGTCACGGTGTTACCGTCAGTCAGGGTGTTACCGTCAGTCAGGGTGTTAACGTCAGTCACGGTGGTTCCGTCAGTCACGGTGTTACCGTCAGTCACGGTGTTACCGTCAGTCTCGGTGTTACCGTCAGTCAGGGTGTTACCGTCAGTCAGGGTGTTACCGTCAGTCACGGTGGTTCCGTCAGTCAGGGTGTTACCGTCAGTCACGGTGGTTCCGTCAGTCACGGTGCTACCGTCAGTCACGGTGTTACCGTCAGTCTCGGTGTTACCGTCAGTCAGGGTGTTACCGTCAGTCACGGTGTTACCGTCAGCCACGGTGTTACCGTCAGTCACGGTGTTACCGTCAGTCAGGGTGTTACCGTCAGTCATGGTGGTTCCGTCAGTCACGGTGTTACCGTCAGTCACGGTGTTACCGTCAGTCTCGGTGTTACCGTCAGTCAGGGTGTTACCGTCAGTCACGGTGTTACCGTCAGTCACGGTGTTACCGTCAGTCACGGTGATACCGTCAGTCACGGCCCTGCTACGCCCATTTTAACCATTTATTGTGATTATTTTTGGTCGTTTCAGACCGTGCCACGCACCTTTTAACCATTTAGGGGGCGGAGTTCTTGAAAATGTGTTCTCATTGCACATCTACGTCATAAGGCCAATCACCACACAAAATTTCAACTTCGTGGGCCTGGTAGTATTGAAATTATGACTATTTTTGGTCGTTTCAGGCCGTGCCACGCCCCTTTCATGTGCTTGCTTCTGCAATTTGTTCGCCGCCACCAGCCGCTCACCAATTGCCTTACAAATCTTGTCCTTCTCCAATACATTTTTATTTCCTAGAAAGAACAGAAAGCACAATCAAAGAATATGTAATAAATACAAGGCCCATCTCATACAGGTTTCAGAGCAAAAAAGTTTCTTCGATGGACGTTGCTGTACGTCCATGTTGCGCAACATTCTTCGTACGTCCATAACCTGAGCAACCAGAGGTTTTTTCTATGGTCGTAGCAGTACGGCCATGTTGTGCATCAAAGATATACAAATTTTGCCTTCATTTATGGTGTGTGAAGTCGTTTTTTTATAGGGTTCGATAGCCTAGTGGCTAGAGTGGCTTGCTCGCAAGCAAAAGGCCTGGGTTCAAAACTGGGTACGGGAGTAGTATAAAAATGTATTTTTTCAATTTAAGAATAATTTTTTAATTTTTGTACAGTCTTCTTTTTATTCGCGTGCCAGGTGTTCTTTTTTTGGCTAACGATGTGCAGACGAATGCTGAATGGATGTGTTTGTGTCATTTAGCGTCTGTGTGTCATCGCATGTAGAATGAGCTTTGTGTGGGTATTCTTGAGTTTTCTGAGTTGACGACGCTAGACGTCGGCAATAAATGAAAACGACAGCCTTTTTAGCAATAAGAAGAACGTAGCGCAACTGCATTTTTTCTTATTGAAAAATTAAGGAAAAATGTCGGTATATTCTTTGCGTTTTATCCGGTACATTGAATATAATTTTTGAGAAAAGTAGCCGAATTTAATCTTTAATTTTTATTAAATTAAAACACTTTTGAACATTTGGATTAACTATAAACCTCTAATTCAATAAAAAAGGGATATCTGAAATGTTTAAACTTCTTAAAGTTCAAAAAGTTTTTTAAATGTTCAAGCCAATTTAATAAAGTATTTTACCAATTTAATAAAGTAAGCTTACAAATAAAATATTTATAGTATTTATTAAAAAAATTTAAAAAACTTTTTAGAAAAATTAAATTCCAAAAATTAATAAATACGAGTATTTATTGCTTGTAAACTTTTAAAAATTTTTGGTCTTTTAAAAATTGTCTGGTTTTAAAATTATCCTAAAAAAATTTTGCGATTCTTTCAATTTCCAATTTCTCATATCGCGTAACATAAAGAAATTGTCTTTTCAATTTTAAAATTTTAAGTTGCAAAAATTTCGAGCTGCGGCCGCAAGTGCCGACAACCTTGCCAACACACGACCAAAGCAAACACAGACGTATAAAATTACCCAACACAAGCAACAAACAACTGTACTTTGTCAAAAGTGACGAAACGAAAGGGTAAGAAATGCATTGGGTTCGGCCCATGGAAGAAGAAATAATAAGCAATCAAATGTTGGAAAGGAGAACGAAGAGAGAAGAGAAGAAATTCACAAGAAATTATCGAGCTAGGGCCACAATACTTGTCGTGTGTATTGCCTACGTCCAAAAAGAATACATGCTGCTTGCTAGTGCCCCTTTGCCTACCGACCGACCGTATCTGTAGCGAAAAATTGAAACATTTTCGTCATGCGCCTTCTGTGTATTGTATATTCTTTGGTTTAAATTTTTCGTAACAGATGCGGTCGGTCGGTTGGCAAAGGGGTACTAGCAACATGTATTCTTTTTGGACGTAGGCAATACACACGACAATAATCGTGGCCCGAGCTCGATAATTTCTTCTCTTCTCTCTTCGTTCCCCTTTCTTCTTCCATGGTCCGAGCAAAATGCATTTCTTACCCTTTCGTTTCGTCGCTTTTGACAAAGTACAGTCAATGAATATGTATTGTACATCTATGAATACATGTTGCTAATACCCCTTTGCCTACCGACCGACCGCATCTCTTGCGAAAAATTTAAAATTTTGAGTGATGCGCCTTCTATACAATATATATTCTTTGATTATACATTTTTAACGAAGTCTAAATCTATCCTCGTTGGTACATTTCCGTGAGCACATCCTCGTGCTATGCTCCCTGTAGTACCTTGTAACGAAGTGCTCTCCGGCCGAGGTGAAGCTCGCCGGATGTCCAGAGTCTTTCTCGTCACAAAAATTTATTTTTGTGAGACCGATAAATAAAATCTTTTTATTTCTTAGTTTTTTTCTGTTTTGTTTTTATTTTAATTTTTCAAGATACTTTCTCTTAGTCTATCACATTTGTTCTTATTTTTCTATATATTTATATCCGAGTTTTCGTTGCGCTTGGTTTCTTTGAAATACAAAATTTTCTCCTAATTGTGTCCCTACTGGCGATAGTCGCTTCGCTTGGATCCTCCCGGCAAGGGCTTAAAGACGATGGGTCTACCGGTAATGGTTCTCCCGCTCAGAGAGTCTTAAACCCCGAGGTACATCCAGGGAAACAAAGATCGTGAAAGGGCAGCTTATTTTTCGGAGGTCACTGATGTTTTAAAAACAGTTTTCGATTCGTTTATCGCCTGAACACAGTCGTTTCGTTGACGATAAGCGATGAGCGATGATAGTTGCTTAAACAAAAAAAAAAAAGAAAACAAGGCGTACTATGTGGCTAAGGAATTAGGAAACGAGCGACTACCGACGTTGCTTTCGTCGTCGAAATTTTATTTCTCGTCTCTCATGAGAGCCAATGTAATTACTAGTGACGTCGTTTGTAGTTAATGAAATTTGACTGCGTTTAGGCTACTAGAAGTATACTGAAGTGCGTAATGGAGTAAGCAGAAGTAGTTTGATACGTTGGTGTAACAGGGATAAGAAGTAAAAGAGATTTAGTATGGGTATGGCCTATTCGGTCGGGAGAAAAGGAGGTCGTCTTTCTTTTATGAGGAGGAATCTTTGACAAGAAAGGCATGCATACCTCTGCCGCAACGACGAAGTGTATACATCCTGCAGCCTCTGATGCCTCCGAGAAGCAGTGACTCTCTGCCGCAACGGCGAAGAGTTTGGTTCTTGGAGAGCATGAACATGGTATAAATACACTGCCGCAACGGCGATGTCACTCACCCGCTCTGGGCTCTTGCTGGGTGTTCTGGGTGGCCCTATTTGGTCAGTGCGGGGACAAGGAGAAGCCAAAGGTACTCGCTATAAAAGAAAATTGTTTCTAGTAATAAAATTTACAGAAAGGTGTGTATGCCTCTACCGCAGCAGTGGAGTGCATAACCCCTATTTCCCCTGATGTCTCCAATAAGCAGTGACTCTCTGCCGCAACGGCGAAGAGGCTGGTTCTTGGAGACCATGAACATGGTATGAATGATCTGCCGCAATGGCGGAGTCACTTACCCATTCGGAGCTCTTTAGCTGAAAGAAAAGATTTCTAATTAGTGTGACTTACCTGGGTGGTCGGTCTCCGAAGACTGATCTTTCTACGGCGATGTTGCTCTATTTATCAGCCTCCGCAGAATGAAATGTCGTCACGAAAGGCTTTGCTCTCTCTCTCGGCGACTGTCTTAAATGGATGTGGTTGCCGCTGTCAGAATTTGTTTAAATTCCATATTTTTGGAAACATGTGAAAAGGAAAAAGCGGCTTCTGCAATTTGCTCGCCGCTACCAGTCGCTTACCAATTGCCTTACAAATCCTGTCCGTCTCCAAGATATTTTTATACCCTAGAAAGAACAGATTTTATAGCACTCTGTTGCGCTGAACGTTTTATATTCGGCGTTCATACAGTGCACGCGCAGTAGTGTGAACTAATTAAAACCAAGCGGGTTCACAGTTTCGAATTTGTTCACTTTTGCGAATGTCAAAATTTAAGGCAAAACATAATCCCATTTTAACCTAATTATGCATTTTATAATGGAAATCTACATTTATGAAACCAAATTTAATTTTCTTCAAAAAATAACCAAATACCAGTAATTACCGGCTGAATTATAAATTAAAAATTATATAATTTTTTAATATATTTATTAAAAAATGTTTAAGTATTCATTTCACAAAAATGAAACGCGTAGTGTACCTACTCAAAAAAATCAGTAATTGTTTTCTGCTTTTTCTTTTAATAACAAAAACTTTTTGGAGCTCATAGCAAAAACCAAACAGTCCCGTGCCCGAACTAAGTGCGTATGAATTCATTCGTATCACCTAAACACGCTTGAACTTGTAATTTTTAAGCCAAACGCGCACATTTCGCAATAATATGGAATTCCTCGAATTAAAAAATTCGAAAATTTCATGTATTTAAGTATTTTCAATATGTAAACATTCATATAAATATGTTTCAATTGTTCATCTATTAGAGCTTTCAAGTCTTGTTCACTCTTTAGAGTAATCAATGCAAAATAAAAAGTGTTCATATTTTGGGGTGTTCATATTTTACGGTGTGCACACTACTGCGCGTGCACTGTATTTTATTTGCATTTTAAAAATTTGTTGAAAATTTCTAAAATTTGTAAATTTGAATAAATTTTCAATGTCTAGAACATATGGTTTTTAGTTTACATTTTCTATACAAAAACAACGAGTGAAAGCAACGATACAACGAATCCTCACGTTTTTCGGTAAAACGTGGCCATTTTTTTTTTTGAGAGAAAGTAAAAAACAAAGGAAAACAAAGAAAAATAAAGAGAGCAAAGATCAAGAGAGCATGACTTTAGAATAGAACTATCGCCAGCAGCCATTCGTGACTACATAGTGACACAGTCGTGACGTCTGATTACCCACACAAACCTAAACAAATTTTGAAGCCAGCAGTGACGAATTTTCATTCTGCGGAGGCTGTATAATGTGCCGACCACCCATGGTTGCTTTCTGAGTCATTAGATTTTAATTGTTACAGCTGTTTGTCATGGGGTCTCGGAATCAGCTGTTTAGGGTGGTTACACGATGTAGAAAAAAGAAAGGTATTGATAGGTTGGCTTATATTTTATTTTTATGTTATAAACTTCGTAATAATATCAATATTATGTATGTAAGGCAAAATTTGTTTACATAAGTCTTGTTCCTTACATGTGGCCTTTTCTTCGGCGGGGTATAAAGATTTTTTTTTAAGTATTTGTTTGTGTGTTACATTTGAAATCTCTTTTTTGGAGAAATGTCTATGTCTATGTATGGTAAGTAATACGTTTGAAATTTTATTAGGTTGGTAAGTAAATGTAAGGTAAGTTTAAACATAACTTTTTATGTTTCTGTGTGGAAAAAGTAAGGTAAGTAAAGTCAATACATTTGAGACCCGTTTTTTCTTTAGGCGAGGTAAGTATGTGTAAGTTAAGTAATACGTTTCAAATCTTCTTAGGCAGTAAATGTCTTTATTGTGATCGGACGATCTAAATTTGTGCTTTAAGAATTTACATCACCACTTTGTTCCGCGTGAACTATTAAGCTCGTATAATAATTCTTGACAGAGCTTTTTCGTTTTTTCGATTTTTGTGCGTATAAGTGCCGTATAAATAAGTATAAAATTTGTGAATTAGTAATTTCGCGTGGTTTGAGAGTTGCAGTTTTTAGTTTTCATACTCTCTCGTTATTTGACATTTGTACTTTCCAGTACATCTAAAACTGTGATCATATCTTTATAAACTCAGTGCTTTTGCAACTTTTTATTTCTCTGCTGATATAATAATGGCATGCAAGTTTCGTGAGTGTAAACTGAGGAATGCATCTGAACTCATTACTTTTTGTTCTGTTTGCGATGATGAGTACCACATAAAATGTGCCGGGCTTACAGGAGAACGCGCCTTCTTTAATTAATTTATTGAGCCCGGGCGGTAGTGTTGCTGGAGCTGCCTCAAGCTCAGTCTTGGCGGTTGCTCCAATAACGGGTGCTCCAGAAACTGATACAGTTGTGGTTTCGGCATCATCTGTAATAAATGATATTGCACCTAATTGTGACTCAATTTCTGCTATCGTGAAAAGCACAGGTGCCATTCCAAAAGTGCGTGCAGTTACTCTGGCAGATCCGCCTTCTGCTCCTAAAAGGCTCACTGTTGTGCAGCCAAAAAATACTTTATTCATTTCTCGTTTTGCTCCAACTACGTCCTCTGATGACATTCGGGACCACATTACTTCTCAGCTGGGATTGTTGGATTTGAGTATTTCTGTAACGAAATATAAATTCAAGTCGCAGAGATCTTACGCATCTTTCAACATTAATTTACCCAATCATTTAATGGAACGCGTTATCAATCCTGAATTTTGGCCGGAAAATGCTGTTATCCATGAGTACGTGCATAGACCTAAAAGAAAACGGAACACTAACTCTGGGTCATCACTGCGTGTTGCTGCAAAAAACTGAATGCATTTTCCTCTGACATTCTCTATCAAAATGTCAGGGGAATAATACTAATTGTCTGATATTTTATTAAAAAGTGTGGATTCTGAGTATATGATCATCGTGTTTATCGAAACATGGCTGAGGCCCGATGTTTTAAATTCCGAAAT
This sequence comes from Conops quadrifasciatus, assembly GCA_949752815.1. NCBI lineage: Eukaryota > Metazoa > Arthropoda > Insecta > Diptera > Conopidae > Conops > Conops quadrifasciatus. Next base: position 22,205,254 of record OX457077.1, on the reverse strand, counting down.
TTTTATGAATAACTATGTGGTATACAGGAAGGATCGAAACTAGGGATGGGTAGGTCCGGATCTTAATGTGTCCCGGACATATGTCCGGTGTCGGACCTGTTTCCTACCACTCCGAAAAATTTTCTTTAATGTTTCCGATGTGTCCGGACTTGACACAGACTTTATTTCTTGAGAATGTGGTGTGTTTGCTGAATCTGTCAAAACCTATTTTCTTTAATGTGTCCGGACACATCGGACTTCTTATTTTCTTTAATGTGTTCGATGTGTCCGGACACATCGAAGACACAAACTTTATTTTGTGAAAATGTAGTGTGTTTGCTGAAGCTGTCAAAACCTATTACGACCTGTTTATATGCGAGATAAAGAATGCTCAAGCGTTCGTAAAGAAAGGAACCTCCTGTTTTTCATTCTTGTTAATATTATTTGTTATCTATTAGCTTATAACTCTTAGTGTCCAAAGCACATTCATAGGTCCAATAATACTATTCTTAGTATTTATTTAAATTTTAAATAATACTGAAACCAAACAAACACTGCAATTTATTATTTGTTAGCTATATCTCACTTAACCAAATGACACTTCGCGGTGTGCCGTGTGTTCGGCGGAATGGTGGCATAAAAGAAAAAACTGACACATTGGAATTGGAAAGGCAAAAAATATAATAGGTCCGCGGACATGTGTCCGGGACATGTGTCCGGACCTAAAAAAACCTGTTTCATGTCCGATCCGGCTCCGGACTCATTAAGCACAACCCTAATCGAAACCGATTGTTGACTAATTTGACAAGAGGCGGAGGTGTATTGATTGCGGTTACTTCTAAATACTATTCACGCGAAATTTTTCTGGAGGAGGCCTTGGAAATTGAGTTCTGCTGTGTTTATGTCAAACTTGTGAGCCTCTGTATCTATATATGTTGCTCCTATGTTCCTAATTCTGGAGAGAATATCTATGCCTCACATGCCAGATGCATTGCGCGTGTGATGGAGACTATGCTACCGAATGACAGACTGTTTGTTCTAGGTGACTTCAATTTGCCTTATGTAAACTGGGAATTCTGCGCTGATGATCCTGATACTCTTTTGCCGTCATCTGAGCATGAGAATAACATTACCTTCCTTGATGATGTGTTTTCCAGAGGTCTTTTCCAAATTAACTATGTACGTAATCAATATGGTCGCCTTCTAGACCTTATCTTCACTGATGATAAGGATATTTTTGATCTAACTCGATGTGCGCCTCTTGTACTACCTGAGGATAAGCACCATCCCACCTTGAACATTGATTTAATTCAATCTTGTAAATTGTCCCAGCCGGTGATGCGTGCGCAAATGCATAGGAAATTTTGCTTCAAACATACAAATTATTTAACTTTGAAAAATAATTTTTGTTCCATTGATTGGAACTCAATTCTTCGTTTGGATAATTCTTTGTCTGCAAGTTTGGATCTAGCTTTGCATTCTTTCAACAATGTTTTACTGGAGGCTTTTAAAGCATCTGTTCCGTTACGTAAGGTGCGTTCGTGTACGAGCCCTACATGGTTTACTAATGAGTTGCGTGCTTTAAGGAACTTGAAAACCAAATACTATAAGCTGTAATACGACTTCAACAATAAATCTATCAAATTATCTATCTATCAGAAGCAGATATCGTTGGTTATGTAAGCAGGCGTATAGAGACTATATCTTCAAAGTTAAATCCAACATACGTGGCGATCCGAAAACATTCTGGAACTTTGTAAATACAAAAAGGAGGAGTGTGGTTTTCCCAACTTTAATGAAACTTGATGATATGGAGTCTAACAATGCAGAGATTATTTGTAATCTTTTCGCCGACTATTTCAAATCAACGTATTTTTCGTCGAGTTATTGCTCGGATACATACCCTTATAACATTTCTTCGAGCTCTATAGTCCGGCCTATCATCGACGAATTTATTGTTTTTAATGCCCTAAAATACAAATGATATTAAATGATATTAAATGCTCTTATAATCCTGGACCTGACAACAATCCATCGTGTACAGCATTACAGCTGTTACAGCATTATTTGACTTTTTACTACGTACCGGTTATTTCCCTTGTGGTTGGAAGTCATCGTATATTATTCCTTTGCATAAATCTGGTAATAGACATCTAATAAATAATTATCGTGGTATCGCAAAGCTCAGTGCTCTTCCGAAGCTGTTGGAGAAGATAATTACAGATCAGATAGGAAAATCAACTACTACAAACCTGTTGGGATTTGTATCAGAAACAATCAAACGGATGTTATTTATACTGATTTCAGTAAAGCTTTCGATGTAGTAAATCATAAGCTTCTTATTTTGAAACTGAAGCTTTTCGGTTTTCCTCGATCTCTTGTATGTTGGATCCAGTCGTATTTTAGAATCGCATTCAAATGGTTGTATTTAATAATACAAGAACCTGGGACCCCGAGCAGTTGCTCGGATCTTTTTTCCAAACGTTGCCAAGTTTTATGAGTAAGGTTTAATGGTGCGAAAACTTTTAAAAATAAAAGCGTTTTGATTTTTTGCAGTGTGAAAAAAGGCCCATTAAATCTAACTCTTTTTACAACCTAGTGTATAAAAGGCCGTTCTATCGGTTTTAAGCGAAGGGAAAAAACTTTGCCTGTATACTTTCAAAATTTTTTCAAATTTTATATACATTTTTGCCTTGAAAACATTGACACTGTTCATTAATTTCTTGAAGTTTTACAAAACAAAACAAAAATATTTGAAAAATTTTTGAAATGTATTGTCAATTAATATTTGAAAAATTATTGATTGACATTTTATTTCAGAACAGAACAAAAATTAAAAACAAAAACAAAGCAGTGTCAATAAATGTCAATAAATTATTCACACACTTGTTGATCAACCACTTTAATTGAGAAAAAAAACCACCAAAATGAATTTTTTCGAAAAAAACACCTCGACAGATCGATTTACAATCTCTCAATCTACCTAATATGTGAATATCAAAGAAATCCTTAGAGCCGTTTTCGACCTCAAAAAAGCTGCAAATATATATACAATTTTAGCTCGTTTAATAAGATTAGATAGATATCTAAGGAGTTTGCTGTACCTTCGGGAGTTCCTCAAGGTAGTCATTTGGGACCACTGCTATTCCTCGCTTTTATAAATGATCTGTCAACCGTCATTGTTTGGGCGAAGTTGCTTATGTTTGCTGATGATGTGAAGCTATTCTTATCCTATGTTTTGGAAAATGATGCCTTGTTACTTCAATGTGATTTGGATTCACTGATTGAATGGTGCAACACTAACTGTATGAATCTAAATTTAAAAAAGTGCAAACAAATCACATTTGCCCGCTGCTTAAAGCCTTTCTTCCGTAATTACACTATTGGTCGTTGGAATCTGGATGCAGCGGTTATTTAGATGGAGACTATAAATGATCTGGGAGTTGTTCTAGATCAGAAAATACGCTTCCATAGTTATATCAGCGGTGTCACTAGCAGAGCGAATAGTACATTGGGATTTATAAGCGATGGGCGAAGGAATTTAATGACCCCTATATTACTAAGTTACTTTACACCTCTCTAGTGAGACCGATTCTGGAGTATGCCTCACCTGTTTGGAGCCCAAACTATAGTTGCTATATCTCGCTGATTGAATCGGTTCAAAGGAAATTCTTGCTCTTTTGCTTTCGGAATCTCCATTGGGATGAATCCGTGAACTTACCATCTTATGAATCCCGACTAAAACTTATAAACTTGCCAACACTTGTAAATCGTCGTATAATGCTTAATGCTATTTTCATTGTAAGCTGTCTATCCGGTATTACGGATTCCACCTATTTGCTAGGCAACATTCAACTTAATGTGCCCCGTCGTACGTCGAGACGATATAAGCCTCTTCATTTAAGCTTTTGCAGATCGTCATACCTACAGCATGAACCTCTCCGGAATGCCTGTTTGAATTTTAATAATGTTTATTCTGTAATTAATTTTTCTGATTCTACTCGTTTAGTTAAACGGAAAATTTTAAACTTTTTGTGTAATTTCTAAATTTTTTATATTTTCTCGTTATGAATTTTTTACCTGTTTGTAAACTATAAGGCAATGAATGCTTAGTTTGAATCTTAATAAATAAATAATGTAAGGTAAGTATAAACATAACTTTTATATGTTTCTGTGTAAGTATAGTTAGGTTTATACATACTTTACTTACCTTATGTACTTACTTCTTTCACACAGAAACATATAAAAGTTATAGTTTACAATACATAATTAAGATACCTTCTTGGTTTAGAAAAGAAAAAAAATTAAAAAGAATGACCTTAGGAGTATACTTTTTTTTTATTATTGCTCGGATACATACCCTTACAACATTTCTTCGAGCTCTATAGTCCGGCCTATCATCGACGAATTTATTGTTTTTAATGCCCTAAAATACAAATGATATTAAATGATATTAAATGCTCTTATAATCCTGGACCTGACCACAATCCATCGTGTACAGCATTACAGCTGTTACAGCATTATTTGACTTTTTACTACGTACCGGTTATTTCCCTTGTGGTTGGAAGTCATCGTATATTATTCCTTTGCATAAATCTGGTAATAGACATCTAATAAGTATTATAGTGGTATCGCAAAGCTCAGTGCTCTTCCGAAGCTGTTGGAGAAGATAATTACAGATCAGATTTCTCGCTCTGTATGTTCTTCAATTTCGCCTGTCCAGCATGGCTTTCGACTAGGAAAATCAACTACTACAAACCTGTTGGGATTTGTATCAGAAACAATCAAACGGATGTTATTTATACTGATTTCAGTAAAGCTTTCGATGTAGTAAATCATAAGCTTCTTATTTTGAAACTGAAGCTTTTCGGTTTTCCTCGATCTCTTGTATGTTGGATCCAGTCGTATTTTAGAAATCGCATTCAAATGGTTGTATTTAATAATACAAGAACCTGGGACCCCGAGCAGTTGCTCGGATCTTTTTTCCAAACGTTGCCAAGTTTTATGAGTAAGGTTTAATGGTGCGAAAACTTTTAAAAATAAAAGCGTTTTGATTTTTTGCAGTGTGAAAAAAGGCCCATTAAATCTAACTCTTTTTACAACCTAGTGTATAAAAGGCCGTTCTATCGGTTTTAAGCGAAGGGAAAACACTTTGCCTGTATACTTTCAAAATTTTTTCAAATTTTATAAACATTTTTGCCTTGAAAACATTGACACTGTTCATTAATTTCTTGAAGTTTTACAAAACAAAACAAAAATATTTGAAAAATTTTTGAAATGTATTGTCAATTAATATTTGAAAAATTATTGATTGACATTTTATTTCAGAACAGAACAAAAATTAAAAACAAAAACAAAGCAGTGTCAATAAAGGTCAATAAATTATTCACACACTTGTTGATCAACCACTTTAATTGAGAAAAAAACCACCAAAATGAATTTTTTCGAAAAAAACACCTCGACAGATCGATTTACAATCTCTCAATCTACCTAATATGTGAATATCAAAGAAATCCTTAGAGCCGTTTTCGACCTCAAAAAAGCTGCAAATATATATACAATTTTAGCTCGTTTAATAAGATTAGATAGATATCTAAGGAGTTTGCTGTACCTTCGGGAGTTCCTCAAGGTAGTCATTTGGGACCACTGCTATTCCTCGCTTTTATAAATGATCTGTCAACCGTCATTGTTTGGGCGAAGTTGCTTATGTTTGCTGATGATGTGAAGCTATTCTTATCCTATGTTTTGGAAAATGATGCCTTGTTACTTCAATGTGATTTGGATTCACTGATTGAATGGTGCAACACTAACTGTATGAATCTAAATTTAAAAAAGTGCAAACAAATCACATTTGCCCGCTGCTTAAAGCCTTTCTTCCGTAATTACACTATTGGTCGTTGGAATCTGGATGTAGTGGAGACTATAAATGATCTGGGAGTTGTTCTAGATCAGAAAATACGCTTCCATAGTTATATCAGCGGTGTCACTAGCAGAGCGAATAGTACATTGGGATTTATAAGCGATGGGCGAAGGAATTTAATGACCCCTATATTACTAAGTTACTTTACACCTCTCTAGTGAGACCGATTCTGGAGTATGCCTCACCTGTTTGGAGCCCAAACTATAGTTGCTATATCTCGCTGATTGAATCGGTTCAAAGGAAATTCTTGCTCTTTTGCTTTCGGAATCTCCATTGGGATGAATCCGTGAACTTACCATCTTATGAATCCCGACTAAAACTTATAAACTTGCCAACACTTGTAAATCGTCGTATAATGCTTAATGCTATTTTCATTGTAAGCTGTCTATCCGGTATTACGGATTCCACCTATTTGCTAGGCAACATTCAACTTAATGTGCCCCGTCGTACGTCGAGACGATATAAGCCTTTTCATTTAAGCTTTTGCAGATCGTCATACCTACAGCATGAACCTCTCCGGAATGCCTGTTTGAATTTTAATAATGTTTATTCTGTAATTAATTTTTCTGATTCTACTCGTTTAGTTAAACGGAAAATTTTAAACTTTTTGTGTAATTTCTAAATTTTTTATATTTTCTTGTTATGAATTTTTTACCTGTTTGTAAACTATAAGGCAATGAATGCTTAGTTTGAATCTTAATAAATAAATAATGTAAGGTAAGTATAAACATAACTTTTATATGTTTCTGTGTAAGTATAGTTAGGTTTATACTTACTTTACTTACCTTATGTACTTACTTCTTTCACACAGAAACATATAAAAGTTATAGTTTACAAACAGGTAAAAAATTCATCTCTTCTTTTTTTTTTTTTTTTTTTTGTTTTTTTTTTTTTTTTAATATTTAAATATTACATCGTAAAGTTTGTATAAAAAATAATACATAATTAAGATACCTTCTTGGTTTAGAAAAGAAAAAAAATTAAAAAGAATGACCTTAGGAGTATACTTTTTTTTTATTATTGCTCGGATACATACCCTTACAACATTTCTTCGAGCTCTATAGTCCGGCCTATCATCGACGAATTTATTGTTTTTAATGCCCTAAAATACAAATGATATTAAATGATATTAAATGCTCTTATAATCCTGGACCTGACCACAATCCATCGTGTACAGCATTACAGCTGTTACAGCATTATTTGACTTTTTACTACGTACCGGTTATTTCCCTTGTGGTTGGAAGTCATCGTATATTATTCCTTTGCATAAATCTGGTAATAGACATCTAATAAGTAATTATAGTGGTATCGCAAAGCTCAGTGCTCTTCCGAAGCTGTTGGAGAAGATAATTACAGATCAGATTTCTCGCTCTGTATGTTCTTCAATTTCGCCTGTCCAGCATGGCTTTCGAGTAGGAAAATCAACTACTACAAACCTGTTGGGATTTGTATCAGAAACAATCAAACGGATGTTATTTATACTGATTTCAGTAAAGCTTTCGATGTAGTAAATCATAAGCTTCTTATTTTGAAACTGAAGCTTTTCGGTTTTCCTCGATCTCTTGTATGTTGGATCCAGTCGTATTTTAGAAATCGCATTCAAATGGTTGTATTTAATAATACAAGAACCTGGGACCCCGAGCAGTTGCTCGGATCTTTTTTCCAAACGTTGCCAAGTTTTATGAGTAAGGTTTAATGGTGCGAAAACTTTTAAAAATAAAAGCGTTTTGATTTTTTGCAGTGTGAAAAAAGGCCCATTAAATCTAACTCTTTTTACAACCTAGTGTATAAAAGGCCGTTCTATCGGTTTTAAGCGAAGGGAAAACACTTTGCCTGTATACTTTCAAAATTTTTTCAAATTTTATAAACATTTTTGCCTTGAAAACATTGACACTGTTCATTAATTTCTTGAAGTTTTACAAAACAAAACAAAAATATTTGAAAAATTTTTGAAATGTATTGTCAATTAATATTTGAAAAATTATTGATTGACATTTTATTTCAGAACAGAACAAAAATTAAAAACAAAAACAAAGCAGTGTCAATAAATGTCAATAAATTATTCACACACTTGTTGTTCAACCACTTTAATTGAGAAAAAAAACCACCAAAATGAATTTTTTCGAAAAAAACACCTCGACAGATCGATTTACAATCTCTCAATCTACCTAATATGTGAATATCAAAGAAATCCTTAGAGCCGTTTTCGACCTCAAAAAAGCTGCAAATATATATACAATTTTAGCTCGTTTAATAAGATTAGATAGATATCTAAGGAGTTTGCTGTACCTTCGGGAGTTCCTCAAGGTAGTCATTTGGGACCACTGCTATTCCTCGCTTTTATAAATGATCTGTCAACCGTCATTGTTTGGGCGAAGTTGCTTATGTTTGCTGATGATGTGAAGCTATTCTTATCCTATGTTTTGGAAAATGATGCCTTGTTACTTCAATGTGATTTGGATTCACTGATTGAATAGTGCAACACTAACTGTATGAATCTAAATTTAAAAAAGTGCAAACAAATCACATTTGCCCGCTGCTTAAAGCCTTTCTTCCGTAATTACACTATTGGTCGTTGGAATCTGGATGTAGTGGAGACTATAAATGATCTGGGAGTTGTTCTAGATCAGAAAATACGCTTCCATAGTTATATCAGCGGTGTCACTAGCAGAGCGAATAGTACATTGGGATTTATAAGCGATGGGCGAAGGAATTTAATGACCCCTATATTACTAAGTTACTTTACACCTCTCTAGTGAGACCGATTCTGGAGTATGCCTCACCTGTTTGGAGCCCAAACTATAGTTGCTATATCTCGCTGATTGAATCGGTTCAAAGGAAATTCTTGCTCTTTTGCTTTCGGAATCTCCATTGGGATGAATCCGTGAACTTACCATCTTATGAATCCCGACTAAAACTTATAAACTTGCCAACACTTGTAAATCGTCGTATAATGCTTAATGCTATTTTCATTGTAAGCTGTCTATCCGGTATTACGGATTCCACCTATTTGCTAGGCAACATTCAACTTAATGTGCCCCGTCGTACGTCGAGACGATATAAGCCTCTTCATTTAAGCTTTTGCAGATCGTCATACCTGCAGCATGAACCTCTCCGGAATGCCTGTTTGAATTTTAATAATGTTTATTCTGTAATTAATTTTTCTGATTCTACTCGTTTAGTTAAACGGAAAATTTTAAACTTTTTGTGTAATTTCTAAATTTTTTATATTTTCTTGTTATGAATTTTTTACCTGTTTGTAAACTATAAGGCAATGAATGCTTAGTTTGAATCTTAATAAATAAATAATGTAAGGTAAGTATAAACATAACTTTTATATGTTTCTGTGTAAGTATAGTTAGGTTTATACTTACTTTACTTACCTTATGTACTTACTTCTTTCACACAGAAACATATAAAAGTTATAGTTTACAAACAGGTAAAAAATTCATCTCTTCTTTTTTTTTTTTTTTTTTTTGTTTTTTTTTTTTTTTTAATATTTAAATATTACATCGTAAAGTTTGTATAAAAAATAATACATAATTAAGATACCTTCTTGGTTTAGAAAAGAAAAAAAATTAAAAAGAATGACCTTAGAGGTATACTTTTTTTTTCTTACACTCCTAGTTCTGTGACCCTGCACACACCTGATTGTTTGATTAAGAATAAGCTAGCTGGACAAAAACAATAATTTACTATCGTGAATATTCCTATCGCAATACAAAGAGAGAACCCACACAACTAGAATTCGGAAAAATTTTTCCCGGTCAACCTACTATGATGACTTACGCGGGTAGGTATATTTGAAAACGTAAATTTTTAAGAAAAATTTGCTGCGTTTGTTCAACTGATAATACGATTATTATTCACGTCAAAAAAGTTCTGAACTATTTTTGTATTATGCAGCTTTAAACTGAGGGTTAGTAGTATTCTTTAAGGATCAATTTAAGAGTTATACGTTTTAGGAATAATTTATAAATACAATCTTAAAAAAAAAAAAATTCCCCTTTTTCAACTTCACAAGAAGAAACCTTAAATGTCACCTTGTGTACCCTCTCTAAAATTTAGATATATTATACGCGCGTTCATGTATTTGAACTCGGTATAAAATTTCATTGCGATATATTTGCACATCTACGTTTTTTCCCCTACATTCTGAAGGACGAGGGCATACACATTCACTTTGCCCTTCCGTTTGTAACGCAGTAAAAAAGGCGTGGGAGGTACAGGAGTTTATATATATTCTTGCTCAGAATCACCTCCAGAATCGATTTAGCATATCCGTCCGTCTGTCTGTCTGCCTGCCTGTCTGTCCGTCAATCCGTCCGCCTTTGGAAATTACAATTGCAGGAGAACTAATAGGTATCGTTATGAAATTTGGTGTGTTATCCTAGGCTGTTTGGTATTGAAAGTAGGGAAAATTGGACTAGTGTCACGCTTACTTTTTATAGGGAGTGTAAATTAATCCGTGCTTATAGCTCAATTTCTCAGCTGGTAGAGTGCATTTAAAGATAAAATTTTTAGCACGAATCAACCATCTCAGACGTAAATATATTCCTAAAAATGGGCGTGGTCTGCCCACTGGTGACAGAAACGACGATTATATGAGAACGAATAGAAGCATCGTCATAGAAGTTGCCATGAATATTCTCTCCTACGCTACGTAGAGCTCTTTGACATCGAAAATGGAAAACATCCTACTTCTGCTACGCCTCCTTTTTAAGTATATATATGTATGTATATATATGTACTCATACAAAAAACACTACAAATTTATATAATTTACATGGTATAAATGCACTGCCGCAACGGCGATGTCACTCACCCGCTCTGGGCTCTTGCTGGGTGTTCTGGGTGGCCCTTGGTCAGTGCGGGGACAAGGAAAAGCCAAAGATACTCGCTATAAAAGAAAATTGTTTCTAGTAATAAAATTTACAGAAAGGTGTGTATGTGTACGTTGTAGCAACGATACAACGAATCCTCACGTTTTTCGGTAAAACGTGGCCATTTTTTTTTGAGAGAAAGTAAAAAACAAAGGAAAAGAGCAAAGACCAAGAGAGCATGACTTTAGAATAGAACTATCGCCAGCAGCCATTCGTGACTACAGTCGTGACGTCTGATTACCCACACAAACCTATACAAATTTTGAAGCCAGCAGTGACGAATTTTCATTCTGCGGAGGCTGTATAATGTGCCGACTAGAGCTGTGCGCGAGCCGTTTTGAAGGCAGCTAGGCACAAATCGGCACGACTGCTGTTTTGTGACTGCCGTATGAAAATCGCAATAAACAGCAACTGCTGTGGTGCCTTTACCCGACCGACATTCATTTTTACAGCTTGTTCGAAAATTTGCAGTTGCTGTTTTAATGTTGATGCATTTCTCTCTCGTTCCTTCCGCTTAATCTCCAAAGGAACGAAAGAAACGCAAACAACTCACCCTCTTTCCCTCCGATCGAACTCGAAAGGAACGAAAGGCAAGCATTTGCGCCGCTCGCCACTCCGTCGATGGTGCTTTGTTATCACCAGAAGCGTCTGAAAACTAATTAAGAAATTACGAAGAAAAAACATCCCCTCCTTCCCTCCGCCAAAACTCAAAAACCATTCTTATCTATTTTTCCATGTAATTATCGTCTTTTTCTTACTTCGTTTTTGTTGTAAATGGTCCACAAATTGTGGCCCCGAACAACGATTGAAAACAATGAAAAAATGTTCTGCCACATTTTCGAGAAAAACGAAAAAAAAAAAGAAACGAAAAAAAGGGAGAGGCACGCAATGCTTTTTTTCTAACTAAAAGCCTAGGAGACGGCTGAACGTATGTATGTATTTAATATGTATGTGCATTCCGTGTGTGTATCCCCTCTTATATCTATTTAGCAATTGTTGGCATTAAAACTGTTGTGTCATTTTCGTCTGACAATTTTGTTTTTGTTTCCAGCAGAGCACAAGCAATAAAGGCTATGAGTGAAAATCTGAAATGTTTTATCAATTTTTACTGATAAAACGTTGTGTGTTTTGAAAGTGGTTTTCAAACGGCTTGTGCACAGCTCTAGTGCCGAACACCCATGGTTGCTTTCTGAGTCATTAGATTTTAATTGTTACAGCTTATTGTCATGGGGTCTCGGAATCAGATGTTTAGGGTGGTTTACACGATGTGGGTTATATTTTTAAAGTTTTTTAGAAAAAAGAAAGGTATTGATAGGTGGCTTATATTCTATTTTTATGTTATAAACTTCGTAATAATATCAATATTATGTATGTAAGGCAAAATTTGTTTACATAAGTTTTGTTCCTTACATGTGGCCTTTTCTTCGGCGGGGTATAAAGATTTTTTTTTAAGTATTTGTTTGTGTGTTACATTTGAAATCTCTTTTTTGGAGAAAGGTCTATGTCTATGTATGGTAAGTAATACGTTTGAAATTTTCTTAGGTTGGTAAGTAAATGTAAGGTAAGTTTAAACATAACTTTTTATGTGTTTCTGTGTGGAAAAAGTAAGGTAAGTAAAGTCAAGTAAAGTCAATACATTTGAGACCCGTTTTTTCTTTAGGCGAGGTAAGTATGTGTAAGTTAAGTAATACGTTTCAAATCTTCTTAGGCAGGTAAGTAAATGTAAGGTAAGTATAAACATAACTTTTATATGTTTCTGTGTGAAAAAAGTAAGTACATAAGGTAAGTGAAGTAAATATAAACCTAACTCTCTTCTTTTTTTTTGTTTTTTTTGTTTTTTTTAAATATTTAAATATTACATCGTAAAGTTTGTATAAAAAATAATACATTATTAAGATACCTTCTTGGTTTGGAAAAGAAAAAAAATTAAAAAGAATGACCTTAGGAGTATACTTTTTTTTTCTTAGACTCCTAGTTCTGTGACCCTGCACACACCTGATTGTTTGATTAAGAACAAGCTAGCTGGACAAAAACAATAGTTTACTATCGTGAATATTCCTATCGCAATACAAAGAGAGAACCCACACAACTAGAATTCGGAAAAATTTTTCCGGTCAACCTATTATAATGACTTACGCGGGTAGGTATATTGGAAAACGTAAATTTTTAATAAAAATTTGCTGCGTTTGTTCATCTGATAATACGATTATTATTCACGTCAAAAAGTTCTGAACTATTTTTGTATTATGCAGCCTTAAACTGAGGGTTAGTAGTATTCTTTAAGGATCAATTTAATAGTTATACGTTTTAGGAATAATTTATAAATACAATCTTAAAAAAAAAAAAAATTCCCCATTTTCAACTTCACAAGAAGAAACCTTAAATGTCACCTCATGTACCCACACTAAAATTTAGATATATTATACGCGCGTTCATGTATTTGAACTCGGTATAAAATTTCATTGCGATATATTTGCACATCTACGTTTTTTTCCCCTACATTCTGAAGGATGAGGGCATACATATTCACTTTGCCCTTTGTCCGTTTGTAACGCAGTAAAAAAGGCGTGGGAGGTACAGGAGTTTATATATATTCTTGCTCAGAATCACCTCCAGAATCGATTTAGCATATCCGTCCCTCTGTCTGTCTGCCTGTCTGTCCGTCAATCCGTCCGCCTTTGGAAATTACAATTGCAGGAGAACTAATAGGTATCGTCATGAAATTTGGTGTGTTATCCTAGACTGTTTGGTATTGAAAGTAGGGAAAATTGGACTAGTGTCACGCTTACTTTTTATAGGGAGTGTAAATTAATCCGTGCTTATAGCTCAATTTCTCAGCTGGTAGAGTGCATTTAAAGATAAAATTTTTAGCGCGAATCAACCATCTCAGACGTAAATATATTCCTAAAAAGGGGCGTGGTCTGCCCACTGGGGACAGAAACGACGATTATAGGAGAACGAATAGAAGCATCGTCATAGAAGTTGCCATGAATATTCTCTCCTACGCTACGTAGAGCTCTTTGACATAGAAAATATAAAACATCCTACTTCTGCTACGCCTCCTTTTTAAGTATATATATGTATATATATGTACTCATACAAAAAACACTACAAATGTATATAATTTACATAGGAGTGAATTGAACGATTCAGTGAATGATTCGCATAAAGATACTGACGAGATGTCGTCACTGTCGCGACAGTGACGAAAGTATATGAAAGTGTTGTAGAAAGAAATGTACACATGTATGTACGCATGTATGTATGTGTGTAAATAATTTAAAATAATTTGTATTGAAAATGTCTACTTTGATAAAATTTACATTTACTGGTCCTCACATCTTTTTGTCAGTAAACATTATTAATTTTCTTGAAAACCATACCACTTAGAGCCATACGGTTTTTAACATTTTAACAAGAATTTATTGGGATATTTTGCTTAAAGAAAAAAAAAAAGTCTTACTTACGTGTTTTTTCTTTTTTCATCGATTAAACATATGTTTTTACGTTTTTCTATAAATTTCTAGTTTACCCCCTCCCGTCTAAACGGTGGGCCAGCAACCCCGGTCCCATACAATTTTTTTCTTGTCACAACCTAACAAATACAAAAAACCAAAAAAATAACTTTGTCAAGCTAGCTTGTTCTAGACGAACACTATGCGTCGGCCTTCTTTTTCCTTAATAAATCGGCAAATTTTTTTCTTGGTTTGGGCCGGATTGGCTTCATCTATAATTTTAATCAGCCAGGCGTGCAGGTCTGGGTTTATTGGTATATTTGACGGAAACCTGAATTCTATCTCGATGTTTCCCAAGATTTAGGGCCTCGATGTCTGATCTGGTTGAGTTTGCGTGGCGTGTTGTTGGTCTGGTTGAAGTGATTCTTTCGGTTGGTGGGTAGTGCTGGTTTTGATGAGCTTGTTGTTGTTGGTGCTGCTGCCGTGGCTACTACTGCTACTACTGCTGTTGCTGCTACTACTGCTGATGTCGCTGCTGCTGCTGCTGCTGTCACTGTCGCTGCTGACGTTATAACGTCTCCTTTTAGGGTTTTCCCTTTTGTTTTCGGTGACTCTGTTGCTCCTGTCCGTGGTTATGTGTGTCTATAGTTTTGTTTTCAACATTTTGGCCGCTATTGTTGTCGGCTTTCCCGCGTCTGTTAGTTTTGTTGGTATTGAGGCTTTCGGTGGGTGGTATCTCTTGCACAGGCGGTGGTGGTAATACCCTCATGATCCGTTTCTCACTCCGTGCTGTCTGTTCCGTAAAAGAGACCTTCCGTGGTGTTGGAGCACAGGTACCAACCGTAATTGTACCGTAATTGTATGACGATATCAAATTTCAACGCACAAAGAACAGTCTTTTGCGAATTCTCAATCGGAACAAACGTGCCACCTTTCGTGCTTTCTTTTCGCTCAACAAATTATCTTGGCTATTGACTCACCAATTATATATGTATAGTTTATGATAAAAATAATGAAATATTAGTAAAATAAATAAACAAATTTATTCTCATTCTCAGCAAAGGTGCCTTTCTTTTCGCTCAAATTCAAGAAAAAGCTTTTGAACCAACATTTTGGCGCCCAACGTGGGGCACGAGCATCGAATTTGAGAAAATTTTATATAAACTTTAACTTTCTACAACATTATCAGTGGTAAAAATCGTCATTACGATCATCACCTGATTAAACATCTTTCGTGAATTTTTTCAACAAACTTTTTTTGCAAAACGTCGCAACGGTTCTTAGGTGCTTATATACATAGCGACCAAGGTCATATATTACACATAGTAACCGGTTTGATTTGTTTCTCGTCGCTTTGATTTGTTTCTCTTTTCGCTCAGTTGCGGTGTGGTGTGAAGTCATCACATTTATTTTAGCCTCATACTCTGAACAACTAATATGACGGATCAATTAAAGCAACAACTCACGAGCACTAAAAGAAATATTTCTGACTCCCATTGAACTGAAGTGCCGCTTAGGCATTCTAGAATCATATTTTAATCAAATAAGCAACTATCAGACTCAAATAGAGAAAGTCGACCCAGATGATAATGGCCGCGCTGAAATCGAGGAATTATACGTCAGCGTTAAAATGTCCATTTACGAACAGCTGGGAGAAGACCTGCACAATTTAACAATGAGAGAGCATAACTTCGCGTTCCCACAGCAGATGTCGAAATTACCATCATTAAAGTTACAAACATTCGACGGGAAATATTCCGAATTTAAGAACTTCATAACATCTTTTAATCGAATTATCGACAGGGAAATGTGCTTGACAAACATAGAAAAATATAACTATTTACTAAGCTGATTACAAGGCCAGGCATTGGAAACAGCTAAGACATTTCAAGTAACCAATGAAAATTATCCGAAGGCCCTTGAGAGGTTAAAGTCATGCTACGATAACAGCACTTTGATTTTTCTAGAGGATATAGCGTCTTTGTTCGAACTTCCTTCCCAGGCCAAACAGAATTCATCCCAACTTCGGCGATTAGTTGACAACGCAGCTGCCATTTATAGTTCATTACAATCACTTGGCTCTGACAAGGACATTTCAAATGCAATGCTGATTTATATAGTTATGCAGAAGGTCGATGAAGCTACACAGCGAAGCTGGAAGGAATCTTTAGATTTCAAGAAGTTGCCAACATGTGACGTATGTTTGAAAGTACTCGATCGGCGTTGTCAATTCCTCAAATCACTGGAATCTACACATTCCTCTACTGATAAAAATCGCAGAGGAGATGGCAAATCGTCTCGAAAATATGAAAAAGGTCAAACACAACAAAAAATTTCTCTTTTGCTTGCACCAAACGCACTTGCGTTCATTGTAACAAGCCTGACCACGTTATACATCATTGTCGTTTCGAAAGGGCAAAGCAACTAGGACTCTGCATCAACTGCCTTTTGAAGAACCATAAGGTTACACAGTGCACTTCTACTTTTAAGTGCAAAGTATGCGCTTGCTCTCATCACACTCTTTTACATCGAGAACAACCCACAACGAGTTCACAGTCGCTGCCATCAACTTTATCGCACTCATCGCCAATAGTAGAGCAGTCTTTATTTCCAGAGACATCAGCTTCTACGCATATTCACCTCCACAATAATTTTTCGCAGATTCTCAAACAACGCAGTAATTCTCGCAACGGCCACTGTTCTAGCCAGAAACTCGGCTGGCTGCTATCAATTGGGCAGAGCTTTGCTCGACTCGTTCCCAAGTGAATTTTATTACGCAAGACTTTTTGGAAACACTGCGATTGCCACGTGAACGACACGACATGCAGATCTTAAGTATCGGAGAATATGTTTCCAATATTAAATATAAATCTTTAACAACTATTAAATCACGTTTTAATAATTTTGAACTTCCTCTTAGTTTTTGTGTCACGTCACATATATATTATATCAGCCCGTAGCAGAGATCGATATTTCATCATGGCAGCTGCCAGCAAATATTTCACTTGCAGATGAGGAGTTTCTTAAAACGAAGCGAATCGACCTGCTGCTGAGTACCGAAAGTTTTTTCGATGTTTTGTCAGTTGGGCAAATTAAACTGGGTGATAATTTGCGTAAACTTCAAAAAACCTTATTTGGTTGTCAGGCAAATACAAATCAACTAGTACTCCACCGCAGCAGTCAACAGCTCTCCTTCTATCTAATGAAGAATCAATAAATCGTAACCTCGAGCAATTATGGAAATTAGAAGAGATAGATGCAAGGACCACACTTTCCGACGAGCAAGCCAATTGTGAAGCCTTTTTCGAAAAATCTGTATCTCGTAGCCTTAATGGCAGAATCATTGTCCGTTTACCATTCAAGGAATCTATAGCCTCGCTCGGAAATTCATATAACACAGCACTGCGCCGATTTGCCGCTCTGGAAAGGCGTTTAGCACTCGACCCAGAGCTGAAGGCCAAATATGTTGCTTTCATGAGAGAGTACGCGGACTTAGGTCACATGACCGTCGTGAAGGTTCCCGATCACGATGCACCTCACTATTACATACCTTAGCATTGTGTTGTACAACCTAAGAGCACATCTACGAAATTAATAGTCGTCTTTGACGCCTCATGCCGAACACCATCGCAAAAGTCGCTCAACGATCTTTTAATAGTAGGCGCCACAATTCAGAATCACCTCGTAACATTGCTGCTGCGCTTTCGCCTATGTCGGTACGTAATAACCGCCGATATCGTCAAAATGTATCGGCTCGTCGACTCACGGGATCATCGCTTTCAATATATTGTGTGGCGAAACTCCACCAATGAGAAAGAGTGCACATACCAACTCAACACCGTCACTTACGGCACAGCTGCAGCGCCATTCCTTGCAGTGAGAAGTCTGCACTACTTGGCTGATCAATATAGCTCTGAATTTCCTTTGAGTTCAAAGGTGATCAAATCATCATTTTATGTCGATGATCTCCTATATGGCGCAGATACTGTGAAGGAATTAGCGCAAGCCAAAGACGAAGTCTTATCAGTTTTAAAAAAAGGCTGCTTCGAATTAGCAAAATGGCGTTCCAATGTAGATTCACTCATCGATGACGAATCGGCTAAAGAGATCAACGTTGATGAAACTTCTATATCAAATACATTAGGCATACGGTGGGATTAAAATAGAGATCCATTACTGTTCTACTTCACTCCAAAGCAGCAGTATACGAGCAAACCAACAAAACGAAGTATTCTATCTATAGCATCATCTTTATTTGATCCCCTCTTGCTTGCCCCATTACTCGTCACTGCAAAAATCATTCTACAATAACTTTGGCTGCTCAAGTTAGACTGGAACGAGTCCGTGCCTCAGGGTATACACTCTATTTTGGATAGCTATACACTCTATTTTGTAGACACGGTAACAGTTCCACGCTATTGCCTACACCTCAACGTTCAACACATACAATTACATGGCTTTTGTGACTCTTCTATTCGTGCATATGGCTGTTGCATTTATCTCCGTACGGAAAACACTGCAGGTGACGTTAAGGAAACCTTGTTTACTGCCAAATCACGTATTGCACCCACAAAAAAGAAATCCTTGCCTAAGCTCGAACTCTGCGCTGCACAGCTGCTTGCTAAGCTAACTGCCAAAACAAAGAAGGTCATCGATTGTTTCGAATTCCACACCTATTTATGGAGTGATTCACAGATTGTCTTTCATTGGCTGCAAATGCATTCGTCAATATTATCTACTTTTGTCGGAAATAGAATATCGGAGATTCAAGAGATTCAAACTGCGGATGGAGATATATTCTTACTAATGAAAATCCAGCGGACATCGTCTCAAGAGGCTGCAGCGTCCAACGTCTCAAGGACTCTATATGTTTCAATGGTCCATCATTCCTGCTCGGCCCTCAAAATCAATGGCCAACAAATTGCCAATTCATACCCGACTGGGATGAGGTCAATAAGGAAATACGTAAATCTACATTTCTTGCTGCTCAACGTACAAACTACCTCATAGGGTGTCTAGAAAAATTTAGCTCCTATTTGACTGCAGTCAGAGTTGTTGCGTGGATGTTTAACTTCTATCGCAGAATTAAGTCTTCGAATCTTCGGCACGAGTTTACACAGTTAACGCCTCAGGATTTAGAAACCGCGCTATGGTGCATCATATGGAACCTCCAACAGGAGCACTTTAAAGAAGATATACGCTGTGTTGAAAAGAGCTCCTGCACCTGCACAAGACGCTCTAAAATATCTCAACCCTTTTTTAGGCGAGACCTGTATTTTTAAACTACTAAAGGTCGGAGGGCGCCTAGAGTTATCTTCAATGCCGGAATTACAAAGGCACCTAGTGCTCTTACCAAACAAATGCCACTTCATCGAGACTTTAGGTTGCCATCTTCACCTTAGCAACTATCATGCTGGACCGAAAGCTCTCATCGCCCTCATTCGTTGAAGATTTTGGATAATCAATGCCAGAGACATCGCCCGTCTTACGGTCCGATCATGCATTCACTGCGTTCGCTACAAGCTGAAGATGTTGCAGCAAGTAATGGGCAGTCTCCCTGTTGAACGCCTCACGCCATGCAGACCATTTTCCGGCTGTGCGGTGGACTTCTGCGGTCCAGTAAGCACTTACCTGCGCATTCGTGGCAAGAGGCCATATAAGACTTACATCGCCATCTTCGTCTGTCTGCGGTCAAAGGCAGTGCACATCGAAGCTGTGTCGAATCTATCCACAGACGCGTTCATAGCGGCTCTCAAGCGCCTGATCGGTAGAAGAGGGCTACCAACGGACATATTTTGTGAAAACGCCACAAATTTCGTTGGCGCCAGCCGCAGGCTTGCTAAACTTAAAAACTTTTTGTTCAATCACCAAAATCAAAATACCAGTACAATATTTTGTAATGGTAACGAACGAATTTGTAAATTTTACTTTTATACATCCTAGGGCACCCCATTTTGGCGGCCTGTGGGAGGCCGCGGTCAAGGCTGCGAAGGGCCATCTAAACCGCACACTTGATAACGCACGATTGACATTCGAGGAGTTGACGACAGCGCTTGTCGAAATCGAAGCCATTCTGAATTCGCGTCCTCTATCACCTCTCTCGTCTGATCCAAGCGATTATGAAACCCTTACACCAGCGCACTTCTTAATAGTTGTTGCTCATTGAAGGCACTGCCTGAACTCGCTCCCTCGGAGCCAAAGGAAATTAGCCATCTTGAACACTCGGCGCGTATTAGTGCGGTTAAACAAAGATTTTGGCAGCATTGGTCCCAAGAATACGTGAGCGAGCTTCAGTCGCGCACCAAATGGTACAAGCCACATCCAAATGCATACCAGGGAAGGATAAAAGGGTAAGGGTCGTTGACGTAAAAACACCTAAAGGCATCCTCCGCCGTCCAATCCACAAGCTGGCACTCCTACCAGTTTGGAATAGGTTTGAAATGCATTTCAACGGGGCCGGGCTGTTGGAGCACAGGTACCAACCGTAATTGTACCGTAATTGTATGACGATGTCAAATTTCAACGCACAAAGAACAGTCTTTTGCGAATTCTCAGTCGGAACGAACTTTTCGTGCTTTCTTTTCGCACGACTTGCGTAGGCGATCACTTTTTCGGTGTCTTCAAAGCTCTGCGTAAGTACAGCCCCTAGCCCATATTCGCTAGCGTCAATCTGTTCAAATATGAATGAACAGAATGTTCATGAATGTTTTTGAACATATGACCATATGAATGTTTTTTCGAAGTCAGGACATGTCAGAACGGGTGTTTCGGTCAGTTTGGTTTTGAGCTGTTCAAAGGCCTGTTGTTGTGTGTCAGTCCATTTGAAGTGTTTTCCTTTTTTCAAGAGTGTGGTGAGGGGTTAGGAGATGGTTGCGAAGTCGGGTATAAAGCATCGGTACCAAGAAACAATGCCTAAGAATCGCCGTACTTCTCGGAGGTTTCAGTTCTTGTACTGCCGCTACTTTATCGGGGTCTGTATGTATACCTGTTTCACTAAATACGTGACCGAGGTATTTAATTTTATTTTGAAAGAAGGAACATTTTTCGGGATTGATCTTTAAGTTAGCCACCCGTAGGCGTCGAAAAACTTCTTGGAGATTTTGCGTTTGGTTGTCTAGGGAGGTGCCTGTTACTATGATATCATAAAGGTATGCTAGGGCGAATGGGTCTAGCTCTGGTGTGATGACTTGGTCTAAGGCACGTTGGAATGTGGCTGGCGCTGAGCGTACACCAAAAGGCATTACTCGCCATTAAAATAAGCCTCTGCCGGGGACGGTAAAGGCTGTGTACTTTTTACTATCGGTGGCCATAGGTATTTGCCAGTAATCGTCTTTTAAGTCCAGAGTACTTATGTATTTTGCATTCCTCAATTTGTCCAAGATGTGTGTAATGCGTGGTAAAGGGTAAGCGTCAGGTATTGAATTTTTGTTGAGCTGTCTGTAGTCAATGCAGAGTCGCCATGCTTCGGTCTTGTTTTTAACTATGACGATGGGGGCACTAAACGGGCTGTGCGATGGTTCTATTTAATCTTTGTCGAGTAGTTTATGTATTTCTTCATTTATGGCTGCCTGCATTGCTGGATTTCGTGAAATATACCTTTGTTTGATTGGTCGTTCGTCGGCCATGACAATCTTGTGTTCAGTAATATTCGTTGTACCTATGCCTTTGCTAAATTATTGAAGTTCATTATTTAAAAAGTTATTAATGTAAATTTCTTTAGGCGTTGTGCAGGGTATTATTGTTTTATGATATTGTTTTTTGCTTTTAGATGAGTACTTACTTATTTCAAAGGGGACTCCGCTGCATTTAAAAGAGGCTTTAGCTTCTATCAGCAGGTCTAAACATATGATTACGTCGTCCGGGGTTGTTTTTAGCACTAAGAATGAGTGGGTTTTGTGAAAGTTGCCTATTTGTATGGTAGTGATGTCTTGGTATTGTAGGGAGATCGTGGAGCCGTTGGCTAAGGTTATGCTCATCGGTCCAGAAATTGCTTTTGGTCCTTTAATTGTTGAGCAAATCTCTCGTTAATAAATCTGGCAGAAGCGCCGGTGTCGATGGTAGCTGTTTTGTTTATTCCCCCGATGATGGTTTTCGCTGTTAGTTGGGCAACACTGTTTTTATTTAGTGTGGAGTTTTGCGGGGATGATATAGTGGGGAAATCGTTTATCCTCGCTCTGGACGATCTCCTACGTCGTTTCCCGATCTTACTCTGCAGCACTGAATGGTTCGTACATTTCGACGTCCGCAATCCCAGCAAAAGAGTATTTTTGGTCTTCTACATGATGTAGCGTAGTGCCCATTCATTCCGCACTTTCGGCAAGCTGTTTGTGGGTTAATGACGTCGTTATTGGCGATGGCGTTGTTGTTTGTAGGTGGCGGGCTAGCGTTGCTTTGAAACATCCTGTTTAGTGGTCTGTTCTGACCGGGCTGTACTGTTAAAATGGCTGCCTTGGGTTTGATGGTCTTGAGGTCCTCTGCCATTTCAATGAGTTCCTCGAGTGTTAAGAAGTCTTTGCGTCGAATATGTAGCTGGTACTCTCTGCCAGAATTGGAGAAAATTCTCTCTAATTTCTGTGATTCCGAGAAAGTGGTATGCCTCATCAAATTTTGAAGTGCAAAGACGTAGTTTTTGAAAGGTTCATGGTCTTGTTGGTGCCTATTCCTGATCTCGTCTTCTAGGTTTTTCCAGTATTTGGGGGGCAGGAAGATATTTAGAAAATCCTTTTTAAGGGTTTTCAATGATTGCCAATGCTTATTGTTACTCCGGTACCAGACGAGTGCGTTTTTTTGCAGCAATTCCGGCATGGTATGGTGTATTAAATTCTTGTCGATGGGTTAGGCTTCTGATAATTCCGTGACTCTTTCGATGAACGACAGTGGGTCTTTTGTTCCATTATATTTAATGGACCACTTGCGGACAGTATCGATTACTGCAGTGTGTGAAGCGCTGTTTGTTGGTGGGGAATTTTCCTGTGGCTGCCTTGAGAAACTAATTTTATTAATTGCTTCTTTTCCACTGTTTATCAAAGGCATTTTGATTGCGAAATTGAGGTCTAGTGATTGCTGTGGTCCTATTGATATTTGTGAGACTGCTCTGCGGTGTTTATTTTCCAATTCGTTCAGTCTTGCCTCTTGTTCCTCGGTGTAGTCTTTGCTGTTTACGAATGCTGCGAATTGTTTTGGTAATTCCTCGACCGTTTCTTCTGTACTCAACTCGAATTCGCTTGCATATTTTATGAGCTCGTCTCTTTTTAGTAAGTAAATCCAAGAAGTGCTTGGCATGATTGTTTAGGGAATATTCCGATTTCCTTTCGACAACTGGTGAATTTTCCCTTTGCGATGAGTTTTTTTTGCTTGCAATTTTAGATCCTTGTTATTTGCTTGTTGATAGCCCGTCGATCACTGCCTTCTTGCCTACTCGATGGCTTGATTTTATATATTTTTCTTCCTTGCGGTGTTTGCGTTTGTTGGCTCCGTTTTGTTCACTGATGTCTTCTTTTATAGTATTGCTTGATGCGTATTTAATCGATGGCTTGAATTTAACTGCATTCTTTGGCTTGACTATGATATATTTTTGTTGAACCGTGCTCGTCGGTGGCTGATCAGGAACTGTCCTTTTTTGATGCTTGCTGGTTAGTTATAAACTCTAGGTGAAAATGGAACTATTAATAAAAATTCTATACAAAATCGTTTAATGAACGTGCATTAGTGTCGACACACTGTTACCCGTGTTTGTTGGTCTTTGGAAACCGACGAAAGATGGGAAGGGAGACTTGAGGTATAAATGCTCGTGTATTTAAAAAGATTTTATCGGTCCCTTCTCGGGCGCCATTGTAACGAAGTGCTCTCCGGCCGAGGTGAAGCTGACTGGATGTCCAGAGTCTTTTTCGTCACAAAAATTTATTTGTGTGAGACCGATAAATAAAACCTTTTTATTTCTGAGTTTTTTTCTGTTTTGTTTTTATTTTAATTTTTCAAGATACTTTCTCTTAGTCTGTTACATTTGTTCTATATATATATATATATATATATTTGTCTATTACATTTTTCTATATATTTATATCCGAGTTTTCGTTGCGCTTGGTTTCTTTAAAATACAAATTTTTCTCCTAATTGTGTCCCTACTAGCGATAGTCACTTTGCTTGGATCCTCCCGGCAAGGGTTTATAGACGATGGGTCTACCGGTCATGGTTCTCCCGCTCAGAGAGTCTTAACCCCCGAGGTACATCTAGGGAAACAAAGATCGTGAAGGGGCAGCTTATTTTTCGGAGGTTTTAAAAACAGTTTTCGATTCGTTTATCGCCTGAACACAGTCATTTCGTTGACGATAAGCGATGAGCGATGATAGTTGCTTAAACCAAAAAAAAAAGAGAACAGGGCGTACTATGTGGCTAAGGAATTAGGAATCGAGCGACTACCGACGTTGCTTTCGTCGTCGAAATTTTATTTCTCGTCTCTCATGAGAGCCAATATAATTACTAGTGACGTCGTTTGTAGTTAATGAAATTTGACTGGGTTTAGGCTACTAGAAGTATACTGAAGTGCGTAATGGAGTAAGCAGAAGTAGTTTGATACGTTGGTGTAACAAGGATAAGTAAAAGAGATTTAGTATGGGTATGGCCATTCGGACGGGAGAAGAGGAGGTCGTCTTTCTTTTATGAGGAGGAATCTTTGACAAGAAAGGCATGCATACCTCTGCCGCAACGGCGAAGTAGAGGTATGCGAAGTGCAGCCTCTGATGCCTCCGAGAAGCAGTTACTCTCTGCCGCAACGGCGAAGAGTTTGGTTCTTGGAAAGCATGAGCACGGTATGAATGCACTGCCGCAACGGCGATGTCACTCACCCGCTCTGGGCTCTTGCTGGGTGTTCTGGGTGGCTCTTTTTGGTCAGTGCGGGGGAAAAGGGAAAGACAAAACATACTCGCTTCTTGTATATAAAAAGGGGAAAAAAATTACAAGAAAGGCATGCATACCTCTGCCGCAACGGTGAAGTGTATACATCCTGCAGCCTCTGATGCCTCCGAGAAGCAGTGACTCTGCCGCAACGGCGAAGAGTTTGGTTCTTGGAGAGCATGAACATGGTATAAACGCACTGCCGCAACGGCGATGTCACTTACCCGCTGTGGGCTCTTGCTGGGTGTTCTGGGTGGCCCTATTTGGTCAGTGCGGGGAAAAGTCAAATATACTCGCTATAAAAGGAAATTGTTTCTAGTAATAAAATTTAAAGAAAGGTGTGTATGCCTCTACCGCAGCGGTGGAGTGCATAACCCCTATTGCCCCTGAAGTCACCAATAAGCAGTGACTCTCTGCCGAACGGCGAAGAGGCTGGTTCTTGGAGAGCATGAACATGGTATGAATGCCTGCCGCAACGGCGGAGTCACTCACCCATTCTGGGCTCTTAAGCTGAAAGAAAAGTTTTCTAATTAGTGTGACTTACCTGGGTGGTCGGTCTCCGAAGACTGATCTTTCTACTGCGATGTTGCTCTATTTATAGTGTGCCGACCACCCATGGTTGCTTTCTGAGTCATTAGATTTTAATTGTTACAGCTGATTGTCATGGGGTTTTGGAATCAGCTGTTTAGGGTGGTTTACACGATGTGGGTTATATTTTTAAAGTTTTTTAAGAAAAAATATTGATAGGTTGTTTTATATTCTATTTTTATATTAAAAATTTTGTATTAATATCAATATTATGTATGTAAGGCAAAATTTGTTTACATAAATTTTGTTCCTTATAACCTGAAGTCCTCTATACTTCTCCTGAGCCTCTTCCGATAGCTGTCCGACCGGTAGTATATGGTGGTTGATAATCTACTCCCCATGCATTAAAACCGTGTGAACTGTGGGAATCATAGCCCTTAATGGGTACAAAGTATTGTAAAGGTCTGATATTTGGATCGGCGAAAAATCTCCTGGCTGTATTGCCATTATTCGTGTTTCCAGCGCCATCTTTTTTCGCATCAATGATTAGACCCTGATTGTGAACGATAAAATAAATTCGAAAATTTTATGACTGCGAATTACGAGACGACCGTCTTTATTGGTTTCTGTACAGCAACAGGGCAGATTATAATAGTAACACAAAATATGTATTGGCAAAAAACGGTATTCATTAAAGAGAGTAATAAGTACATACTCGTACATATGTATAGAGTAACAAAAGAAAACGAAAATAACTCAACGAAAGTCTTTACAGGGGCAATCGTCATCATACCGCCCCCCTGAACGACAGTTCTGAAAAGTCAGCACTGCAACCTTAGTTCCTGGTCTCCGGTATTCTCCCCTTTTTGTTTTGATGGTGATAACTCTAACGAGTCCGTCCTCTCCTCTGTGAACATTAACGATTCTCCCCAGAAGCCATTTGGATGGTGGTAGATTAGGTTTTTTCAGCACAACAACTCACTCTGCTATGTCATTTTTAGGCTGTTTCCACTTACTTCTTTGTTGTAAGGAAGTCAGGTATTCTTGATGCCAGCGCTTCCAAAAACCTTGCACCATTGCTTGTAGAAGACGCCAATGTTGCAAACGATTAAAATTAACTTCGAGAACAGATGGTTCTGGTACGCTGGTATAAGGTTCACCGATAAGAAAATGTGCTGGTGTGAGCGGATCAACATCGTTATCCGAAATACTGCATAAGGGACGTGAATTCAGGATCGATTCCACTTGAGTTAAAACTGTATAGTACTCTTCAAATGTTAGTATCTGATCTCCGATCACCCTGCGAAGATGGAGCTTTATCGAACGAACTCCAGTTTCCCAAATCCCGCCGAAGTGCGGTGCTGAAGGAGGTATAAAATGCCAACTTATTCCTTGATTTAAAAGGGATTCGGTGATCTCTTCGTTGTAAGCTTGGGACACAGCCAATGTTTGCAACTCATTTAATAGTCGCTGGGCGCCGTGGAACGTCGTGCCATTATCAGAATATAAGTCAGTGGGTTTACCTCGGCGTGCCGTAAATCTCCGAAATGCAGCAAGGAATGCTTCACTGGTTAGATCACTAACCAGTTTCTATATGTATCGCCTTAGTGGACATGCACACGAATATCGCAAACCAGGCCTTTCCTTTCTTTGGGTTTCGTCCCTTAAATAATTTAATATTCACTGGACCAGCATAGTCAACACCACAATGCAAAAAACAACGAGTGGGTCGTACGCGTGTTTGAGTAAGGTCTCCCATTAGTTGAACGCTAGTAGCTCTGCGTTGCATGAAACATGTTTTGCAAGCAAATACTATTTTTCGGACCATATTTCTGCAACCCAAAATCCAAAATTGTTGTCGAACTATTACAAAGGTGATTACCTGATAATGGATTGAGAAATATTAAAACCTTTAGGTAATATAATAGGAAATTTAATATTGTAGTTAGTGTGTGCATGTCTGATGCGACCTCCAACTCTGAGTATTCCCTGTTTGTCAACGAACGGTGCAAGATGAATCAAAGAGGATTTCGGATGTAATGGCTGTGATTGCTGCAATCTTTTTAAATCTCCAGAAAAGGCTATTTCCTGCGCGCATCGAAAAAGACAAGTTCGAGCGTGCGTGAGTTCGACTGAAGTAAGAGCCACCTTCGAGGTCATCGTAGGAGATGTTTTGCAGTTTCGAATAAACCGAAGGCAGTAAGCTACAATTCTTGTTAATCGAGTCCATGAGGAAATCTTGTCGCTTAAGATTTGGAGTATACTGTCGCATTGTAACGTACATAAACCAAGGTATTTTTCTTTTTTCTCGTCTGCAACCACTTTCCCATCTGCTGATGATGTGTTAAACGTCTTCTTTTTAGACCACGACGACTCTGGCTATGATAACCAGCTTGGGCCCGTCCACCATAACTTGTGATCGACTAATTGTGAGGGTAAAAGCCCGCGCGAAGCACAGTCCGCTGGATTATCTGCTGAACTAACATGTCTCCAATTGTGTCGCGGCGCCTTGTCCAAGATCTCAGCAGTACGATTACTTACGAGCCATGAAGTTCGATTGGTTGGAACGGCGTAGCAATATATCTTGGAATGTGTAATTTTGATAAGTTGTGCAAATCTTGCATGTACGTACACCAACGTACGCTGCGGTCATGTGGTAATGGATCATCCCAGTCTAGACCAAGGCACCAAGTTTCCTAAATAATATTTTTAGAAAAACAATTGTTGGTGCTACTATACCTAGCGGGTCAAAAATTTTTGAAGTTTCTGATAGCACAATCCTTTTGGTGGGGCTAATATCAGTATCTGGAGGTTTTATGCTTAAACGGACTTCGTCTTTTGAAGGGCTCCACTGAACTCCAAGAATTTTCACAAGTGAATCAGGTGACTGTGAATCGATTGCAATCGGATTGAACTCACACAAATCGCTTGGTAAAGTTTCAAGCAGCGGCCAGCAATTGGAACTCCATTTTCTCAAATTTAGATTCGCCTTTGATAGAAGTTTAATCAGCTCGATTTTAAGTTTTATTAGCTCCTCTACGGAATCACAGCCGGTTATGTTGTCATCTACATAAGAATCATTCATTAAAATGCGAGAACTAAGTGGGTAATCTTCTTTGTAATCCTCAGCAATTTGTTTAAGCACGCGAACAGCAAGAAATGATGAAGGTGCAAGTCCATACGTTACAGTGACTAAGCGATAATGTTCGATTGGAGATGTGGTTTCGCTCCTCCAGACAATGCGTTGATAATCATTGTGTTCAGCTGACAACCTTATGCCCCTGAACATTTTTTCTATGTCCGTAGCGAATACAAAACGATGCTGGCGAAAACGCAAAAATACGCCAAACAAATCACGTTGAATTGGTGGTCCGACATCCAAGCGATCATTTAGAGAAATGCCCGATGCATCCTTAATTGAGCCATCAAAGACTACACGACATTTCGTTGTAAAACTGTCTGCTTTAAAAACTGCGTGATGAGCTAAATAAAAACATTTCGAACTTGGTATGTCAACTTCATGTGATGGTATTTTCTCCATATGTCCTAGAGTTAAGTATTCATTCAGGAACGCAATATATTGTTCTTTCAGTGCAGCGTTACGTTAAAATCTAGACTCTAATTTATTGAAACGAGAAAGAGCCGTTGGCAGTGTGGCGGCAATGGGTGGCACGTTAGGTTTAAATGGATATTTAACAACATAAGTTCCATGTTTGTCTCCCGAAAATGTTGAAGAAAATTGGATTTCGGTTGGATCAGTTTTATCGAATTTGCTTGTAGGTTTCACAGGAACCTGTTAAGAATCCATTTCCATAAAGGTTCGAACAAGTGCATCAATATCAAGTTGCGCATGATTTGCAAGAAATTCCGATTGTGTGTGGTCAAAAGAACTATGCGAGCCAGTGATAACCCATCCAAAAATGCTGTTTAAGGCAACTGGCATGTTCTTTCCGAAATGAATTTGCTCGCCTGTGAGAATGTTCCATGCCTGATCTGCACCAATGATAACGTCAATCGGACCTGGGACACCGAACGATTGATCAGCTAATAATAAATTGTTTATTTGTGTCCTGGTGGAAGTAGAAAAGTCGACCGATTCAGTGGGACATGCTGTTGTAAGCGTTGGCAAAATAAGCGCGTCAACGTCGCATCGATTTCTCGAAGTGCGAGAAAGCAACGTAAGGATGACTCGGCCGCGCGTGGTGCCTACCTGAAGTGAAGACGAACCTTTGATGGGTACACGAGCGTTGGTTCGAGCTTTACCAAGTAATTGTACGAACGATTCAGTAATAAATGATACTGTTGAACCAGAATCAAGCAACACGCGACAATCAATAGAGTTTCCCCAATTGTCTAAAGTTTTTACAAGTACTGTGGGAAATAAAGTTTGAGTAATTCTCGCAGAACTTCCAGCAGAATGAGCACAAGTGAGAGCTGATACCGCGGATGTTGACGCGTCTGGTGTCTGAAGAGAACTTGATCTGTTGTTGGTATCTGCAGAATTTGCTGGAATATGTAATTCCCCAGGTTTGAAAGTTGGTTTGTCTTGGTGTAGCAACGTGTGATGAAGGGAGTGGCGACATCGAAAAGAAGATGAACACTGATTAACGTGATGTGATCCTTTTAAGCAATTAAAACATAAATTATTATTTTTTACAAATAAGCGTCTTGACGATACAGGCAAACCTTTAAACTTTGAGCACTGTGCTAATGTTTGATCTTCTTGACACTGCTTACATTTCAGCTCCTGTCTCGCAGCTTCAGTTTTTGCTAAATTTACCACAGCAGAGCGACGATTCGACGAACATACATTGGATTGGCATGCTTCAAGAGCATCGCAGCGCCGAAAAAGGAAACTAGAAAATTCGTCAAATTTGCGCTCTATTTGTGCGTCGCTGATTTCTGCCCATGCTTTTTTTGTCTCATCGTCGACTTTACTAAGAAGAATGTGTATCAACCATGGATCCCTTTGATTTGCACCAAGAGCATTGAGACCACGTATGATTCCATCAGCTCCATCAGAAATTTTACGCAGCATGTTCGAATTAACCGTATTGCATGTTGGCAGAGACAAAAACGATTGTACGAACGAACGAATGATTAGCGGTTTGCGGTCATACTGTTGTGTCAGGCGTTCCCAAGCTTCGGCATAATTGTTTTCGGTTAGGGTAAGTGCTTTATTAATTGCAAAGCTTCGCCTTGTAAATAGGACTTCAGGTAATGAAATTTTTGAATAGGGTTGAGTCCATGTTTGAGATCTATGGCACCGGTAAATAGATCTCTAAATGAGGTCCAATCTTGGTAATTGCCCGAAAAAGTTGGAACATCTATCTTCGGAAGATAAATAATTGAACTCCTATTCTGCTTATCCACACCCAGAGAAAAAAATCCTGTTAAATTAAACAGATTTTAACCAATTCTCATGTTATTTTCATTCATACAGGTTATCGTGTGATCGCCTTGTTAATTCAAACAATTTTTTCATGTTAAATGTACCAATATATCGTGTAATATTTACACTACACCTCATTCTTTTAACCGGTTTCTCATGTAAAACTTACCAAAATATCAAAATGCCTAACGTATATGTAAGTAAAATTTCATAAACAAAATATATATGGGGCATAGGCAGGAGCATAGAGTGGCTGGCTTGCGGGATTAACAATCGCAGGTTCAATTCCCGATTTGGGAAGAATTTTTTTTTTAATTTTATTTCATTTATTTGTTTTTATTATTGTTGATTATCATCTCTACTCCACATTATAACTTAAACTTAATTATCTATGATTTTTAATTTAGTTCGTATTTCAAAATTTTACCTATAATTTTTTTCATGGCGTCGTCGGGATTTGAACCTCTACTCTTTGTATTCCAAACCAAGCACACATCCTCTAGGCTACGGACTGCTTTTGTTTCCAAACTCTTTTTAGTTAGTTTTTTGTTTTTTTTTTTACGGGGAAAACTTGCTGTACTGTTTACTTTAACATGACTGTACTGTTAAAAATATCATGTAAATTTTATTAATTTTTTTGTGATTTCGTATGGAGATATATATCATGTAAATTTAACAAGGCTCATGTTAAGCATTATTTTTCTGAGTGCAGTTTCTCAAGAAAAGCAGCTTGCTGACTTGCCAGTGTTTCAATAGATTGCTCAGTTTGTACACGATCCGAACCCCGTATGAGATTGAGAGCCACTGATAATTTTGCGTGTGCAGAAAAGTATTTATTCTCGTATTCCAAAATGTCATCTACTGGATCTACAAATCCTTCCACTTCCGCAAAATCATAAAGACTCTTACTCAACTCAACTAGTTCCTGGAAATTTTCATCCAATTTTTTCAGCCGATTTGATAAAAACGCCTCTGTCGCTGACTCGTCAAGGGCTTGAGAAACGTCACAAGTACGCGAAATGTAGGCTTTATCCCAACCACGTTTTTTATTTAACTTATTCGTATTTCTCGACAAACGCTTTGCTCGAAAAATCAAAACACGATTATAGGTGTGTTAACTTTAACGATCCGGCTCGAAGGACCAAAACTTTCTATGATTGTGAACGATAAAATAAATTCGAAAATTTTAATGACTGCGAATTACGAGACGACCGTCTTTATTGGTTTCTGTACAGCAACAGGGCAGATTATAATAGTAACACAAAATATGTATTGGCGAACAACGGTATTCATTAAAGAGAGTAATAAGTACATACTCGTACATATGTATAGAGTAACAAAAGAAAACGAAAATAACTCAACGAAATTCTTTACAGGGGCATTCGTCATCAGACCCTCTTTCCTAAATTCCGCTTGAACATTGTTTTTCTTTTCCCCTTGAGAATCCTGTTTTCGGCACTTCTGATGGTTCCTTTTCCACCAAAGTCTAAGTCGTACGATATATTCAGAATGTGCTACATTATTCGGATGATCGCTTGTAATGGAGATAGGTCAAATTCATATCCGAAAAGATCTTCTTTATATCCAGGAGTGTCACTTGATGCTTTTCTTATTGCTCCACAGATAGCACATGTTGATGTCGACTTAGAGCCGGTCAATACTTTAATAATTTAACCATCGTTAAATAGCCTGTGGTGGACCATTATATCCTTTCCCAGGTACTCAAATGCAGATTCTTCTAAATTATTATTTCAGCATTTATTAAATAACAATAATAATAATTTATAATAATTTATTTAATTTTTTATTCTTCTTTTATCAGCTCCGAGTTTCTTTTTTGTACAGAAATTTTATTGGACGGCAATACTTGGTAGTTGATGCTGAATAATTTTGCCTAAATTCTTTGACGTTTCTGATACATTTCCTGAAGAAGTCGATACAATGTTCAATAACATCTTCTGGAATAGTGTGTAAAATAGGTTCTGGGGAATGGTCGAGTAGTGCTTGCAGATCAACTTCTGCTGACATTGGCGTTATAATAAAATTTATCCGAGAGTGGTACACAACGCTTTTTTATGGTTTTTATCTCATCATAAGAAGGATAAATGTAAATGTACATTACATGTACATGTAAATGTAAAAATAAATGTTGGCATCAGTTTCCATTGAAAACTAATTCATATTAATGTTTTGTCATCTTTGCATCGGTATGCAGAGCCAATGCCGAATAAGGAGCAAGTTCTTTTTTGAACTATTGCTCGACACATGTTCTTATAACGTTTGTTCGAGTTCTATTGTCCAGCCTATAATCGACGAATTGATTGTTCTTAATGCTGTCAAAGACATAAAATTCGCTTACAATCCCGGTCCTGACAACATTCCATCGTGTATCCTTAAATACTGCGCTGCTGATTTGACTATTCGCAGCCCATTACAGCACTATTTAATTTTTCTCTACGTACCGGTTATTTTTCTCGCGCATCGTTTATTATTCCCCTGCATAAATCTAGTAATAGACATCTTATTAATAATTATCGTGGTATTGCTAAGCTCAGTGCTCTTCCGAAATTATTTGAGAAAATAATTACGGATCAAATTTCTCGCTCTGTTGGTTCTTCAGTTTCGCCTGTTCAGCACAGTTTTCGTGTGGGGAAATTCTGCAACACGAAAGGATTTGCTATTTGGATTTGGATTGATAATTGGATTTGGATTTTCCGGATCTCTGTTAGATCCTCTGTATGTTGGATCCAATCTTATCTCAGTAATCGCACTCAAATAGTTGTGTTCAACAATTCGGCATCAGAGGAGTTTGCTGTGCCTTCAGGAGTTCTTCAAGGTAGCCATTTGGGACCGCTGCTATTTCTCGTTTTCATAAACGATCTTCCAACTGTTATGGTTTACTTATGTTTGTTGACGATGTGAACCTATTTCTATCCTATTTATTAGAAAGCGATGCCTTGTTACTTCAGTCGGATTTGGATTCCCTAATTGAATGGTGTACCACAAATTGCATGGATCTAAATTTAAAAAAGTGTAAACGAATTACGTTTGCCCGCTGTTTAAATCCTTCGTTCCGTAATTACACTATTGGTCGTTAGAACTTGGATGGAGTCAAGACTATAACTGATTTTCCTAAGTCATATAAGAGGCGTGTCTACCAGAGCAAACAGTATACTGGGATTTATAAAGCGGTATGCTAAGGAATTTGATGACCTCTATTTTACTAAGTTACTTTACACCTCATTGGTGAGACCAATTCTGTGCTTCGCCTGTTTGGAGCACTAACTATAGCTGCTACATCTCTCAGATTGAATCGGTGCAAAATAAATTTTTACTTTTTTGTCTTCGTAATCTTAACTGGGATGAATCTCTGAATTTACTGTCTTATGAATCCCGATTAAAACTAATAAACTTGCCAGCACTCGCCAATCGTCGAATAATGCTAAATGATATTTTTATAGTGAGCTGTCTATCTGGCGTTACGGATTCCTCTTTTTTGTTATCAAACATTCATCTCAACGGTCCTCGTCGTACGTCGAGACGATATGTGCCTCTTCATTTAAATTTTTGTAGACCTCTTCGTAATGCCTGTTCGGATTTAAATACCGTTTCTCCTGTAATTAATTTTTCTGATTCGGTTTGGGTAGCTAAACGGAAAATTTTAAACTTTTTATCTTTATTTTTATTTAAACTTTTTATAAAAACTTCATAAATTAGTTTTTTATGTTTTTTGAAATGTTAAGTCTTGTTAAATAAATAAAGTTTTTTATCAGGTTTTGTTACCACCTTGCAGTTGAGGGGGAGTTGGGAATACCGACAGGGCGCTTAAAAGACGGTGCGGATTAACAAAAAAATATTTTAATTAATTATTTAAAATAATTTAAATCATAAAACATCATAAAAAAAATGCTTGCCTGCATTTTTTGTTTTTACAACATGAGAGCAAGTTTTCAAAAAAGGTAGATTTTATTCTACACAGACCCTATTTTATTTGATCCCTACACAGACTTTGCTGCCTTTTATGCACAACAAATAAAAAAACAATGTTATCTTACCTTTCCATGTTTTAGAAATAATAGGAAATAGCTTCAAAATCGTAAGGTACAATTTTCAAATGAAAAAGAGACTGTCCCCGGGGATCGTCATGGGTCAAATATATTTGAGAACAATTTTCAAAAAGCTTTGAATTTTCAGAAACTATTAACCGTTCCATGAGCTGTTGCGAGCTTCAAAAGTTATAGCTTCAAAAACCTCATATTTATAGTAAATATGAGCCTTTTTAAAAAAAAATAAATAAAAATATTCTTAATAGCCGCAATCATAAATACTCATATAAGTTTATAGGCTTAATAAATGCTAATATTTTAATATGCCTTTTATTTTGCGTCGATTACTTTAATACCGTTTCAAAATCTAAAAAAAAAAATTTAAAAAGCATGTCTGGAATACTTAATTTTGAATTCCTTAATTGTAACCGATTGCTACGAGACTCCAGATCAACTATCAAAAAATTCCCAGCGGCTTTTAGGGTTTAGAAGTCTTATAAATGAAATGCAAGAAAAGTTTTTAAAAAATACAAGCGCGACTTTTTGGACTTTTGGCCGCGACCAAGAAGCGATCGCCCACTGTGCGTGGGTCAATCAGTCTTTTGGTCAGCAAGCGAAATTCCTACAGCAAGTAATGCACGGCCACGTCCTGCGCAGTGCCTTTAACAAAATGTTGTTTTTGTTGTTGCTAACTGGAAATACAAGTTTCTCTGAAGTAACCATGAGTTGCGCTTTAGTAAGGAATTCCGGCAGCAGGCGCACTGTGGTCACAAATGCCAAAAGCTGGACAAAACTCAAGAAGTTAAGTTGTAAATTGCAGAATTTAGACTAACGGATGAAGTGGGTAGAATGTTGAAAACAGAGGTCATAGAACAGACCTTTTTACCTGTATTTTACCTTTACAAAATGGATTTAGCAGTTGAAAGTAAGTAGAATTGGAATATGTATTTCAATGTTTGGTGTAATGACTATTTCACATTTTTAAAGTAAAAACTGACATCACATTATACGATGCACTTATAAATCTAGACAAAAAGTTATAAGTTCCGCAGAGCCCAGGAAAAAAAAAGTTATGCCTGTATACTGTGGCATGTGTAGCATGTGTAGCATGTACTTTTATTCAATGGAATGAACAAAAAGTAACTGTTCCTCAAGTTTTCTCAATCTTTTTTGGAAAAATTTGTATCTTAAAAAAAGGAGTTTGAGAAAACTTGAGGCGCTCCTGGGGACAGTTATTTTATTTATTTACTTTTCTTTTCGCAGGACTCTGCGGAACTTACAACTTTTTGTCTAAATTTCTGGCAAAATTTGTTGGAGCTTTGGCCAGCTTTTCGGGATTTGGGATCACTGTCAGGCACAACAACAACAGTAAAAGCAAGCAAGGTTAGTGACGGTGTAGCAGTTGTTGCTGTTTTTTTTTTTGTAAAACTCTTCAGTCAAAAGTTACTAAAAAATAACGTGAGCGCTTCAAACGAGCTAGTTCCTTTAGAGTGCTGAACATTAGGTATGACAAAAAAACTAGTCAACTAAAGAAATCAATATAAACAAATTTTTTAAGATTTTACCAACTAACCCGTTTGTTCCACCAAAAGGAAATTTTCTCACTCTAGCTAACTCACTTACCTGCTAGATTAATTCAACGAATAATGAAAGAAGTTATCAAGAATATTATCTGGTCTTGCGAGTTTTAGTAAAGCCCTGTTCCCGCGTAACTCCGCTGCTTTTGTGGCTTGCATTGTAATTGGATTCTATCACGTCAGACGAGCTGAGGAAACAAAATACACTGCACGGCCCAACAACCTGTAACCACAGGTTGTTTGTCATCGAGGAAGGCTCTTCGAAAGGATGGAGGAGCATGAATGTGGTTGTTGTTTTTGTCATTGTTCTTCCCGTATTATTCTGTAAACAGAACCAAGGCGGCGTAGGGATTCTACGTCAAAAATTACATTGTTGTTATGGGAAGCAAGAAACAATATAATTTCTCCGCGGTAGAGGTCGCCAGCGGTACAAAACGCTGTTTCTAGCTACGGTTTTTATCGATATTGGCAGCTTTCGTTTCGGTCTTGCTCTTCTTACAAGTGGTTTGTTTACATTTTCTAGCTAACGAAATGAAATTTCAAGCAGAAAAGAATTGCATGTCGTAAATATTAACAATAGGAAGAATATAAAGAAAAAACTATTAGAATAAGTGCGTGGACATAAATGTTTGTTAGCAACCATCGGAGCTGTGATTTCGTGCAGGCTACAAGCAAATAGGGGCGATGATTTCATCTCGTCAAATCGACGCCTTGGTTCTGATTACAGCATAAGGTCAAGAGAGAGCATTAGACTGCCACAGCTTTCTTAATCATAAGCCAGAGAACTTAAGCCAAACATCAGAACTCAAATCGACTGATGTCTGAAAGAAACATCCCAGATAGACACATTTGCATCATGATGATATCATATTGATTCAGAAAATCATCTCATCGGTACGTTGCTTATGATGGGCATAATTGTAGCACGTATGCTACAAATTGTGATGACATTAATGTAGTCATTTTAGAATCCCACACAACACAATTCTCGCTCAATCTGCTTTGTTTTTTTCTTGAATTTTAAGTTTAGGCATTTCAAAAATACAATTTCAAGGCAATTCAATTTCAAGAAATCACAAATATAATTTCAATACAATTTCAGGCAATAACTACGTTTGTTGTTGCTTTTTTAAATGCTTTTTGTATATTGCCTGTCTGACAAGGTATTTCATAAGCTGAAAATATACAATTGCCAGACAATCGGATATGTCAATGTAGACTACACCTAAAAACCAGTTGTTTTCATACAATTGACTTGAGTATTGGGCTCTTTTTCTTCTGTAAACTTCAAATTTCTAAAAAATCTAATAAACAATCATTCTATCATTGCAAAAAAGATCAAAAAATCATGGTTGCCATGTTGCAAAACTTCGAAATTTCACATAGAATTTTCACATTTTTAAAAATTTCTTAAAAACAGACGTAAAATACTTAAAAATGGTATCTCTAGTCAGCAGTACACGACGTTTTTTGACGTATTCAGGACAATCCAGAGAATTTTGAGACAATTCTGGAAATTTTCTTCTGAAATACTTGGGTCTTCAATTGCCTGACAATTTCAAGTCTCATATTGCCTGACAATATTGCTATTATGAAATTTTCACATTAATGTAGGCAATATG
Source organism: Conops quadrifasciatus (assembly GCA_949752815.1). Taxonomy (NCBI): domain Eukaryota; kingdom Metazoa; phylum Arthropoda; class Insecta; order Diptera; family Conopidae; genus Conops; species Conops quadrifasciatus. The sequence continues at coordinate 22,166,959 of OX457077.1, read as the reverse complement.
TATACAATATGATCTACATGAAATGTTCTCATTTTTTTCGAAAATTAATTTTGAACCTGTCAAAATGCCTAACGTATATGTATGTAAGTAAAATTCCATATACAAGTACATAGAGGGCATAGGCAGGAGCATACTCTATGCTGGCTTGCGGGCTTAACAATCGCAGGTTCAATTCCCGGTTTGGGAAAAACATTTTTTTTTATACCCTACACCCGAAGGGATGAGGGTATATTCACTTTGTGCTTCCGTTTGTAACGCATTAACCCTTCTGTCAATGGCTATTTTAAAACCTTCAGATCAATGGAATAGGTCTGGCTGGACCTACATACGATTTGTATGAAAATAACCGGAATTTAGTGAAATAATTGAAGTTTTTTGATTATTTTAAAAATGTTTTTAAGCCTTTTTTATTTTTAATAATTGTTTTACATAAATGTTGCTATTATATAGTAAGTTATTGACTAAAACATATACTACATTTAAATATCTTAGTGCTATGATGCAAATAAACAGGATATCCGCAAACATTGCAGGGAAAATCTGGTTATTCTTTGAATTTTGTCATTCGTTCTACATATTCTACACGAGATTTTCGAGACCGTAGTTCTTTTACAGCTACTCGGTTGTGGTATTCTACTTCCTATTGGTGCTCCGAAGAAGGATTCGATACCATTTCTAACGGCGAACACCACTTTATCCTTGGATTGTTCATCCTTACTTCGATCTGAAGTGTCACCAGCTCCTTGATCAGAGAATACAGAAATTTTGGACGAAAATCAATTTTGTTATCTGCGTTGCTGTCATTCACGTTTTTATAAATCATGTATGATGCTAATGCTGCAACGTCTAACATGTCGAAAAACGCCAGCGGTCATCTCTTCGCTTGTCAAGCGTATGTTCTTAACATCTGGTCCATGACGTCAACTCCTCCTTTATATTTATTATAAAAAAGAATAGGTTGTGGTATTTTTTTCTTCAACTACTTCCGTGTCGTAATGAATCGTCGACATCAAAACTCGATCGTTTGCAACTTCTTCAGAATATCGTTATTGGTTTTCTCAATTTCAACCGATCCTCACTAACAGTTCTCACTAAACTCGTCCAAGTGAGAAGTCTCTACTGCTACTTCTACAAATTTTCTAAGATATTTCCGTCTTTCTTCTTCGTTCATTCGCCGTTCATTCGTTCATTCAATTGAATAGCTGTAGATCTTCAGCCATTATAAACAGGTAAAAAGATATTGATTCTAACAGTTTCAACTAACTTTTACTCAATGACAATAATAATGTTTTCACCTTCATTATATAATATTTTGAACTAAAAAGCTATTACCCAGATTTTCACAAATTTTTTGCCAGTTTATAAAAAATTTGCAAGTAGCCTAATAACGTGCAAGCGCTATAAAGCAATCAGCGAGAAACTGCAGTTAGAAAATTCGAAAATGTTCGATAAAGCCCTAAAAAATGTAATATTTTTAACGGTGCTATAAAAAATTAATAATTATCTGAGTGGCGAAGCTGATTATGTTAAAAAATATTGTTTTCAATGAATTATAAAACTTTTTTTTCATATGATATGTAGGAAAATGTCGCAAGGTCTGGCCAGACCTATTCTATTGATTCTAGGGGTTGCTGTAGAAAAAACGTGTTTTCTCCCTAAAAACTTGTTTCTTAAATTTTTTGTCCGCATCGAACTACAGAAAAAATGTACGCCGACAAAGTCAGAAAGTTTCGTCAACGTAGCTACGATATTAATATTAAAAAAACCTTCTTGAAAATGGAAAAGGTCTGGCCAGACCTAGTTATTGACAGAAGGGTTAAAGGAGGCGTGGCAGGTATAGAAAAGTATATATATTCTGGCTCAGAATCACCCCCTGAGTCGATTTAGCCCTGTCCGTCCGTCTGTCTGTCTGTCTGTCTGTCTGTCTGTCCGTCTGTCTGTGGAAATCACGATTACAGGAGAACGAATGGAGGTATCATCATGGAATTTGGTACGAATATTCTTTGTTATCCTACGCTGTTTGGTATTGAAAATGGGGAAAATCGGACCAGTGCCACGCCTACTTTTTATAGAAAATATGCACTCATCCGTGCTTATAGCTTAATTTCTTAGCTTGTAGACCGAATTTTCAGCTAAAATTTTATTTCCGAGTCCACCATCTTAGACTAAAATATATACTAAAAAATGGGCGTGACACGCCCACTTATATACTATACCATATAATGAGGTGTTTAGTACGAAAAACGGTGTTGTAGATGAGTTAATAGAAAAAAATTTACTCCCAGTAAATTTAAAAAAAGTAGGTGTCACCCGCCCACTTTTTATCACTTCGACAGATGCGGGTGTAGGGTATATGAGCTTCGGCCAGGCCGAAGATAACGCTCTTACTTGTTTTTATTTTATTTCATTTATTTGTTTTTATTATTAATGTTGATCATCATTACTGCCCCTCATTATAATTTAAACTTAATTATCTATGTTTTTTAATTTAGTTCGTATTTCAAAATTTGACCTATAATTTTTTCATGGCGTCGCACAGTGGTTCGTCTAGAACAAGCTAGCTGGACAAAAACAATAATTTACTATCGTGAATATTCCTATCGCAATACAAAGAGAGAACCCACACAACTAGATTTCGAAAAAATTTTTCCCGGTCAACCTACTATGATGACATACGCGGGTAGGTATATCGGAAAATGTAAATTTTTAAGGAAAATTTGCTGCGTTTGTTCATCTGATAATACGATTATTATTCACGTTAAAGAAGTTCTGGACTATTTTTGTAGTATGCAGCTTTAAACTGAGGGTTAGTAGTATTCTTTAAGGATAAATTTAATAGTTATATGTTTTAGGAATAATGTATAAATACAATCTTAAAAAAAAAAAAATTGTTTTCCTTCTTCAACTTCACAAGAAGAAAAGTTAAATGTCACCTCATGTACCCGCTCTAAAATTTATATATGTATATTATACGCGCGTTCATCTATTTTCACCCGGTATAAAATTTCATTGCGATATATTTGCACATCTACGTTTTTTCCCCTACATTCTGAAGTATGAGGGCATACATATTCACTTTGCCCTTCCGTTTGTAACGCAGTAAAAAAGGCGTGGCAGGTACAGAAATTTATATATATTCTGGATCAGAATCACCTCCTGAATCGATTTAGCCATGTCCGTCCGTCTGTCTGCCTGTCTGTCCGTCAATCCGTCCGCCTGTGGAAATAACAATTGCAGGAGAACGAATAGGTCTCTTCATGAAATTTGGTACGAATATTCTCTGTTATCCTAGGCTGTTTGATATTGAAAATAGGAAAAATCGGATTAGTGTCACGCCTACTTTTTATAGGGAATATGACTTCATCCGTGCTTATAGCTCAATTTCTCAGCTGGTAGAGTGCATTTAAAGATAACATTTTTAGCGCGAGTCGACCGTCTCGACGTAAATATATTCCTAAAAATGGGCGTGGTCCGCCCACTGATGACAGAAACTACGATTATAGGAGAACGAATTAAAGCCTTGTCATAGAAGTTGCCATGAATATTCTCTCCTACGCTACGTACAGCACTTTGACATCGAAAATGGAAAACATCCGACTTCTGCTACGCCTACTTTTTAAGTATATATATATAAAAAAAAATATGTGTATATACACACATAAAAAAAAATGTATATAATTTACATAGGAGTGGCTTGAACGATTCAGTAAATGATTCGTATAAAGATACTGACGACAGTCACTGTCGCAACAGTGACGAAAGTATATAAAGTGTATGTAGAATGAAATGTACATGTATGTATGCATGTATGTGTGTAAATAATTTAAAATAATTTGTATTGAAAATGTCTACTTTGATTAAATTTACACTTACTGGTCCTCATATCTTTTTGTCAGCAAACATTATTAATTTTCTTGAAAACCATACTGTCCACTTAGAACCACTTAGAACCATACGGTTTTCAACATTTTAACAAGAATTTATTGGGATATTTTGCTTACAGAAAAAAAATGTCTTACTTTCCTAATTTTATTTTTTTTTTTATCGATTAAACATATGTTTTTACGTTTTTTCTATAAATTTCTATTTTACCCCCTCCTGTCTAAACGGGGGGCAAGCAACCACGGTCCCATACAATTTTTTTCTTGTCACAACGTAACAAATACAAAAAACCAAAAAAATAATTTTGTCCAGCTAGCTTGTTCTAAACGAACCACTGTGCGTCGTCGGGATTTGAACCTCTACTCTTTGTATTCCAAACCAAGCACACATCCTCTATGCTACAGACTGCTTTTGTTTCCAAACTCTTTTAAATTAGTTTTTGTTTTTTTTTACGGGTAAAACTTGTCTATCTGACAATCATGAAATGATATCAAATGTATTTCACGTGGATATATTTTCGTGTGTAATATTTTCCTTCCTTGATATCAGCGTGAGTTTTAAATGATTGAAACATATTACGCATTAAAATACCTCATATTGATCTCTATATGTCTTTAAATATGCTGCGTCTGTGACAAATGAGCTGAGAACATATCTTGCTATCAAAATGATTTTATTTTGTAGGAAAAATTGAGATATCATGTTATGATTATCATGCTTGTCTATCTGGGATCCTTCGAAAAACAAAGTTAGACAGTTTCAAACAGTTTCTAAGAACTGTTGTTTGAAAAAAGTCTTGATCAGTAGGCTTGGTAAGTAGGCAAGACCCTTTGAGAACCTACATATGTTAAGGCTAGTGTCTAAAAGGTGTCCTCAAAGTTCTATATACTTAAGTCTTATTAAAAAGTCTTCAAAATCCAAAATAACCGGGTGTTCTTATTTTCGTAGCGTTTACAAAAGAGTTACTTTTTCAAATGAAAAGCACACAATTGTGACGACTGTGGTTTTGGTTTTAAAGAAACATTTAGAAACCATTGCAATGAACTGAAATATGTATACCAAAGTTTTTAATTTTAGTATTATTTCCATACTATTGCATCAGTACTTACTTGCAATCTTAATACATACTCGTACATAAATACGACTCGTACTATAAATAACACTGCGTTACAATTGATAAAAAAGTATTTATACTTATCGCTTCAAAAGATTGTATACTTGGGCGGACCATGCCCACTTTTTTTAGTATAAATATTTTAGTCTGAGACGGATGCCTAGGATGACCTTTGGGTGTAGGATATAAAAAAAAAGTAAACATCCACTTTTTTTATTATTAACATTAAATTTTTCTATACTTATTAATTTTATACTCGAATGCGTGGTTATGAGGAATTACAACTACTTATATTTTTCCTGCTCAGCGTAATTAAAAAACAACTAATTGTTGTGAAGTCAATTTTGGCAGATCGTTGATTTGAAATTTAAAAATTTGAAATAAATTTTTTTATCGTTAATTTTTAATTGTTTAATTGTTAAGATCGATGTTTGAGCTGATCGTATGGCCATTTCGGAACCAGCCACTGTTCCTCAACAGCGATCTTATTGTTGGATGCTTGCATGTTTACAAATCCGGCTATTTAAGCTCCATCAACTTTCGCATCTTAGTTGTGATTTAAATCAACGGGAGTATTTAGAGGTCTACGACTGAAGTCATAAATTGCAACAACACCAACGCATTGTCTTCTGCAAGCGAATCTTGTTGTTGTCTTTTCATTTTTACGTGCCGACGCTTCGCTACATGCCTGAATAGGCCACTTTTTAATTTTTAATTCCTTTGCATCAGAAACTATTTTATATTGTTTTTATAATTATAATTTTAAATCAATTATTCTATAATTTTTAATAAATAAAATAATTATAATATTTAATTTAATTAATTATAGTATAATTTAATTATAAAAACAATTTAAATTTTTCATTTCTGTTGGGAAGTGTCTTCTTGCTTTAAACACCAGCAATAATCGCCCAACGAACTTGATACCATTATCTAAGCCTTTTAACATCTTAGTAAAACCCCGCTCACCGTTCATCACTCACTTTTATCCTTGCGACTTAAGAATGCAATGGGAGCCTGGTCTGACATTCCGCAGTGATGTAGCTAGCATAGGTGATACCCGGGACGGAAGTTACCCCTATACCACCCCCACCACCTTATCTATACATTTTTTATATTTTTTCTAACTTTATACTTCTTTTACTAAATTAATAGGTGTGGTAATCGCCGCAAGACGCTTAAATGAAAATCTACACGCGGTTGGAGATGAGTTTACAGCCCGGTCAGACAGACCGGAATTTTGTAGTGAGTATGGCAAAACAAACGGCGTTTTTGTTTTGATTAGCTATAACTTACTGGAAGGTTGACTGCCCAACAAGCTGCTATACTGCGCTCACTGGTTGACACGAATTATCGGTATACTTTGGAAAATCATTTTAGACTTGAATAACGCTACCAAATTATTCAAATTAACTTTAAAAATCACTCGTTTAGCGCAACTTATAATTAATCGATTCCTCGTCGACGCAGGAATTTTAGAGCAGGGCCAACTCTTCTGACTGCCCTCTAATGTCTGACTCGTTGTTTTATCGCAAAATTGTGTTAAGCTATAGTGGATTGTTTATTAAGAGACCCTACAGACTCCATAAAACCCAGAAATATGCACCGTTTACTGCGGTTTTCACGCTGGCATTATTGGACTTTATTTCTTCATCGTTACCGTACCATGATCAATGATTTTTGAGAGGAAGTAATATCCCGAAACAACAACATCCCAGTTGTTTTGTAAATCCCGATCTGAAAAAATTTTGCCAACGCGACGAAATTTTGCCGACGAACACTTAGCAATTACGATTTAGAGTCGTTGGTTTTCCTAGGTACTTTAGCTGCAGAGGAACCTTAGTTACTGAGTAAGTTTTAGACTTCATGCAGACTTTTGGAGTTTTTGGAGATCATTTTCAAATGTTAATGCCATGTTTTGATCTGTCAAATAAATAAGAGAATTTAATTAAAATAAAATGTTTGTGCTATTTTTACAATATAAAGTTCTATTGGTCTTAAGAACACACCCAATAATTCAATTTCTACTTGAAAATTACTTAATAAATTTACTTTTAAGTTTTCTGCTCGGGTGTCACCCCTATGATTCTACGCTGGGTGTAAAATAAATTTCCATTGCAAACAGAATACAAAATAATTGATTTTGTGATTGTTATATTAATTGTTTTGCTCGGGTGTCAAAGGGTAGAGCACATCTAAAGGATAAATAAAATATTTATATTTGATTTTAGTATATGGGTAATACTTTTGAGAAGTTATTTCAGCCTCGTTATGTGATCGGCTCCCTGTTGTCGAGGTATTTTAAATCGCTTAACTATGAACTCATTAGTCGTTCGTTCGATCCTTCGGCATCGAAATTCATCCCATCATTGCCACCGTTCCCGCCGAATCCATTAATCTTGGGTTGTCGATCGCGTTGAGATCGGCACTTGCAATTACTTCGAGAACGATCATCAGAGTTCAGGGATACTGATAAACTCATGCCATAGCTGCTACGTTTTTAATGGCACTTCAACGACATCCACGATACAAGTGTTTGCTTAGTGCTAAACTATTCTACAGCAACAACATCTTTTTCGATGTTATTCGAATCCGAACGAATTGATGCTTCTAATTGGCTTGTTTTTGTGTTAATGCGAGGTGATAACATCCGATAACATTAGTTTAAAAAATGGTTACTGTTGTTGTTGGTTTTTGCTTTTTGATCCGCTGCTTGACACAGTCTCGACTCGTCTCGTCGACACTCCGACATTTCTATCATCAGTTTTTTTTAAAACGTTTGTATGATTTCTTTTCGTTGTTTCGTCGTCTTCGCCTCATCGAAGTGATAATAAAATTGATTTTTACGAGTATTTAGCAGAACTTGACGATGCATGTTGTGTAATAGGTTTCATATTATTGTTGTCGCCGATTCGATTCAATCGGATTCGATTCGGCTTGATTCCTCTCAGTGGCCTTCTTAAGATTATCAGCAGAGAAACGAAACCGTTGATAAACACAACTAAGAGTATTTAAATAGAAATTCATTTTATACTGTGACTTCGTGGTTTATCAGGGATTATAAAATATGAGACTTTTTATTGTTGTATTTTTTTTAAATAATTAAAAGATTTATATTTGAATAGCTTCAAATATTTTGTTCGAGGTCACACATTTTGGTCTTTTTTAACTGACTGATAAGCAATATTCGGCATGTTTATCACCAGTAAAGCTTTCATCCCGAATTTTACCGATTTTTGGCATAGAAATCGTACCATTTTTAGCAGTCAAGAAAAAATGAAAATGAATGCAGTACAATAAATGATTTGAGTAAATGAATTCTGACAGTGAGCGATCTTGGTTGCAAGTACCGATCGACAGAATTAATCCTGGGCCCAACATTAGTTAAAAGATTGTTTTCTTTTGATTTTATCATTCTTTATTCTGTATTAAAATAAATAAATCAACATACATACATTTCAAATGCTGTATGGAAATGGAAAACTAATTGTTAATATAAAGTGTCATAAAAGCGGCAACCAAAAACATACAATAATCACAATAAACATTAATGATCTGAACAATAGTAGCAGTTGGTGTTAACGGTATTCCCACCTGTGAAATTTTTTATTCGGCACTATTCGGTAGGGTTGGTAATCACGCGCCATGTTTTCAATTCCGGGATTTCGGGATTGCATTGACCTAGTTCCGTGATCACAGGATTTTTAAAAATTTTTATTCTTGAAAGATATTAGAATATTAATTCAACAAAATTAATATGTCACATACAAACATAGGTTTATAAAAACCAATTTATTAAATTATAACAATTAACATTGTTTTTATAATATTATGCATTCTTAATTAAATTCTAAAAAGTTCATTGCTTTTAGAATTGCTCATATTTGGCTTAGAAAGTTCCTGGATCGAAATAGTTTCAAGAGCTAAATAGTTCCTCGGAACGAAATAGTTCCTGGAGATGTTAACTATTTGAATATAAAAAAAATTAATGTAAATTTAACATCTCCGAAATGATATCATAAGATATATAAATCAATTTTATTTGAAGTAATGTTACGGTTAATTATTATAATCAGCTATTTTATATAATCCGCGACAAATTATACTAACTAAAAAAACTCTCAGTATTTTTTATATTTCTTTAATATTTTTTATAAATTTACAGCACGCCTAGCAGTGAAATTTCAAATAGCAGCAGCAAGTTTAGCAGTCCAAAAATGAGTTTTTGCGGTAAAATAGCAAGTATAGGCGTGATTTTATGTGCTGTATTTGCTGTCTGCTATTGCTTTCAAACTCTGCCTAGAACTTGAAACTTTGAAACCTATAAATTTTAAGAATTTGTATTAAAAAATATTTCAACAGTTTAAATTTAACCTTTATGTAGCTGAAGAAAAAAACAACGTATTATGGCTGACAAGGTACCCGGGTACCTTGAATGAAAATTAAATGAATTGAATGCAAATTTTTGGAAAATTTTGGAATGCAAATTTGGAAATACAGAAAAACACACCGGAGCGTAGCTGTGCTTCCTCGAGTGGGCCGAATACCTCGTAGGTAGCTGTCATATTTGCAGGTCCCTTAAATATAAACAAAGGAAACCCAGAAAATGCTGTTGCATATGCTCGACGCCCGTGTGTAATGAACACTCTATTTCCAACCCCATTTGCAACCCATGCTGTCAATAATTTAAAGCTAATACATTATTTAGATTATCCATAATTTCATAAATTATAAGCTTTATAGCTTCACATCGTTATTTCCTTTTATTTCATTTTCAAAATTAGAAGTGTATGTATTAGATACCCGGGTATCTCGACAGCCATGATAGGGTGTCAGAAATAAATCAGAGCGTATCAGAGATAAACCGATAAACGGATTTTGTAAAAAAAGCTTTAAAAGAGAAAGACGCCAATATTATATCATAGTCTAAATTACGTGTTTGGAGATCTCACAAAATTTCAAGTCTCTATGTTTTATAGAATCGAAGTTATGTTGCTCTAAACTTGTAAAAGGTACACGGGTACCTCCTCAGCCCAGTACCTCCTCAGCCCAAAAAATGTTCAACCAAATACGATTTTATTCAAGAATTTCTAAGGAAACTAAGCAATTTTTCTATTTAGGCTTAAAAAGTCAAATCCCGGGATTAAGTGCTCGATCCCGGGATTTTGATTACTGTTAAAAATTGCGGGATCCCGGGATTTTGATTAGTGTTAAAAACTGCGGGATTTCGGGATCCCGGGATCCCAACCCTACAATTCGGTGAACGCCAGGGTCAAACTACCTCAAACGTCTTCCATCCAGAAACGGGCACAGTTCATGCAATTTCTTCTTGTCTTTTCTCATTGTTTTGAAATAATGTTTTTTTCGGTTTTATATTAATCTCTTATTTTATTAGCGTAACCGGGTGATTTGGAATTGGTCCGCTCTAACCAGTTTATTTGCTACTCGTGCGTGTTTGTGACTGATAGCTATTTATTTTTTGGTAGCACGAAGCGAGGTACATATTTGAATTTTAAATGTTTCTTCTTTTTGTATAAAAGGTTATTTCAAAACGCAAAAATAAAGACGATATGTAAAATCAAACCATAACTAGTTTGGTAAATATCGATGCCATGCGCTATTCGCGGCTGGCCAGCGACTTTATACGAGCAGCTACTTTATAATAGCAGCTACAACCGGGCGCAACAGGTGCAAGATTTTTTTATTATTACACCTCGCCCCGTTAAAGACGAAACCATAACCAGATTTCAGTATTTTCGATTGAAAATGCTAATACAACCGGCTCTTTAACTACTGGTTTTGATACATTATTGGATTACCAGAGTGACTTTATAGGTTTCTTTTAGTACATACATAGATTTCTCTTCCTACAAAGTACATAGTACTTATTTCTCCAAAAGATTTAAATGGCAAGATGACGGTTTGGAAGATTGAATTAAATCTTTAGTTCAAGTTCGTTTCGCCAACCCAAGACAAAAAGGTTTTCAACCGCGGCCACATTCCACGTGAAAAAAAAAATTTCCTCTTCTGTCGAGATCTCGAAACGATAGGGAATCTTAAGACGAGATCACGAGACGAAACAGGTGTTTTCCCAAACACCTTGGGACAGGTGAGATCCCAAGAGAAAATTCAGAAATGAGACGGGACTTTTGACGAGACAGTGATCGAGCCGAGATCTCTAAGCCTAACGGGAATTTAACGAGCTGACGAAAAACCAAGAAAGAAATCAGCCAACTGTCGAAAAGTCTCACTAATAAGTACTTAAGAATAAAGTTTAAGCCATAAAACACGTAGACAGTGATGAGAAACTTTCTAGCAGGAATTGATATTTTCGATTATATGTATATGATATATATTTTTCCAAATGCCACGTTTGTTTGAAAACCTCTATTATCGTGTTCTTTCGGCAATTTCGCTAAAGACCAATTAACCAACTCTTTAGATTAGATTATTTTTATTTCAATGCTACTTGTTCTTACTAACTCCATGCTTGTAGCCGGATTTTGTTTAACATTTTGTAGCCGGATTTTGTTTAACATTAACGTCTCGATTTGAATACATAAGGACAGTGCTATACTAGCAACAGAGAACAAGCAACAGAGAACAAGCAACAGCAACAATATTTTATCTCTTCGCTCAAATAAAGTTTTGTCTATCACTGGTAAGACTTTTTGCCAAATTTTTCGTTTAGATATTATTTTTGCTACAAATACTTACATATAATTATACTTGATTGGAATAAAAAATATGTACACCCAGAGAAAAAATCCTGTTAAATTAAACAGATTTTAACCAATTCTCATGTTATTTTCATTCATACAGGTTATCGTGTGATCGCCTTGTTAATTCAAACAATTTTTTCATGTTAAATGTACCAATATATCGTGTAATATTTACACTACACCTCATTATTTTAACCGGTTTCTCATGTAAAACTTACCAAAATATCAAAATGCCTAACGTATATGTAAGTAAAATTTCATAAACAAAATATATATGGGGCATAGGCAGGAGCATAGAGTGGCTGGCTTGCGGGCTTAACAATCGCAGGTTCAATTCCCGATTTAGGAAGAATTTTTTTTTTTTAATTTTATTTCATTTATTTATTTGTTTTTATTATTGTTGATGATCATCTCTGCTCCACATTATAACTTAAACTTAATTATCTATGATTTTTAATTTAGTTCGTATTTCAAAATTTTACCTATAATTTTTTTCATGACGTCGTCGGGATTTGAACCTCTACTCTTTGTATTCCAAACCAAGCACACATCCTCTAGGCTACGGACTGCTTTTGTTTCCAAACTCTTTTTAGTTAGTTTTTTGTTTTTTTTTTTTACGGGGAAAACTTGCTGTACTGTTTACTTTAACATGACTGTACTGTTAAAAATGTCATGTAAATTTTATTAATTTTTTTGTGATTTCGTATGGAGATATGTATATGTATATCATGTAAATTTAACAAGGCTCATGTTAAGCATTATTTTTCTGAGTGTAGGAAACCATATGAAGCCATGATTTCATGGTTAGGAGTGGAAGAGGGTGCCATTTTATATAAACAAGGGAAGCGAGCAGCGACGACATTATTATATTTTAAAAGTACAAGTTCTCAGGCTCAGACCGAAAACATAAGATTTTCAAATTTTCAAAGAATATTGAAACAGTGACTGAAAATTATTTCAGTAATATGGCTACGGTTCTGGATGTCCACATTAACATTAGGGCCACATTAAGCACCAACCCACAGCAAGTGCGTTCTTCAGAATATTGAAAAATACTTTTTTATCGTATAAACAATAAAATTCTTTGTTTAAAATATTAATAATGGATAAACTTTATACCATAGGTACTTGTTGAAATAAGCTTAGAGAAACATAAATTTCAAAAATTTGGCTTTATTTAACATTCTATATAAATTTCTTAAGGGTTGGTTGCTTTCTGCAAAACTGAAATTTAGGTTATTCAAAGTAACACTTTAAAAAATTAATATTTTTTAAATAGAAAAGTCTAGTTTTTTGTAATAAAACCATAAATATCATCTTTAATGATGGCCAACTTTAGACCATAGATTCTATTAAAAAATGGGTTAAAAATTGGTTTAAAAAATATAATTTTCATAACTTTTTTTAAATTTTTTTAAAATATAATTTTTTTAAAATTCTATATTGGTTTTTTGAGAGTTGGTTTCTTTCGGCAAATCAAAAATTAGTCATTATATAATAAATATTTTCACTGACTATTTTTTTTTCTGTAAAACGCGAGGACAGCAGTTGGTCGTCTTATGGGAAGTGAAGAATAGGCTCAAATAAATACAAAAATTACATTATTTCAGATTTTTCCAGAGTTTGTGTTGGTTGCCTTGTGCAAAACGCACTCTATGGTGTTTCCATAAAGCGGTTTTGATTGTTCACAAAAATATTTTGTCAAAATTAACAATAAACAGTAAACAAAACAATTAGTAATAAACAGTTTGTTGTTTTGCAAACAACAACAACAGCAGGGGGCGAAACCTAGTAAAACCAAACATAAAACTAGTTTTGTATGGAAACACTTGATCGAGATTCGAAAGCCTAAACCAAAACTAAAATCGTTTTATGTAAAGACCATATTAGAGGTCAAATGAAAGGTCCGCTTATCGAAATCAACTTATCGCCAAATTTTGATTTAAACAACTTGCCGTCACTATATGGTCGCCGTTTCCATATGGTACGTAATGTTGCGTTCCTGTTGAAACCAAATCTTGTCCGGATCAATGTCATCCACAATTTTAAACAAAAATCATTGGTGTAAAAATTCCGAATGATAACATCCCAAAATAACAAAACCCCGATGCTACAACGTTCTATAAATACAGAACGAGTCCAGGATCAAATTTCTAGGGCTTTGCATCAGAGGCCTACGGCCGCAGAGAAGGATTAACACATTCCGACCAATCGTTATCCGATTTGAAGTTCTCTGGGTGAGCGATTAAAACCGTCAATAAGTCCAAAACTTATTCGGTAACTAAACTAAACATCTAGAATACCTCTGCGGGAGAGACCAACGACGCTAGATCGTAATTGCTAACTGTTAGCAAAGTTTTTTCAAATCGGAATTTTTTCATTTCGGGATTTACAAAATAACCGGGATGTTGTTCTTTTGGGATTTGAGTGTATCTCAAAAATCATTGGTCATGGTGCGGTAACGATCTTCATTGACTCTGACGGGAGTTACGGTCTTATTTTTAAAGAAATAAAGTCCAATGATGCCAGCGTGGAAACGGCACCAAACAGTGCATATTTCGTATTTAATGGAGTCTGTAGGGTCTCTTGTAGATTATTCATCGCTAAACACAATTTTCCGATAAAATAACGGGTCAGTTTCCCTGCTCTAGGACAAGATCTCAGCACAAAATTTTCGACTTAGATAGACGAAGCCCCAATTCCTGCGATTGACGAGAAATCAATAAATTTGGGCCTTCTTCCACACTTTCGTATACAGCGTTCGACAGATGCTAATTATAAGTTGCGCGAATCGACGAGTAATTTTAAAAGTAAATTTAAATAGTTTGGTAGCGTTATTCAAGCTTGAATCTGAGATGCCTTGCCAGAGTACACCCAGAGAAAAAATCCTGTTAAATTAAACAAATTTCAACCAATTCTCATGTTATTTTCATTCAAACAGGTTAGACCTCGTAAATCGTGTGATCGCCTTGTTAATAGCCGATCGTGTTATTTTTACACATTGTCTTATTGATTCAAACAATTTCTCATGTAAAACTTACCAAAATATCAAAATGCCTAACGTATATGTAAGTAAAATTTCATAAACCAAATATATATTGGGCATAGGCTGGAGCATAGAGTGTTGGCTTGCGGGCCTAACAATCGCAGGTTCAATTCCCGGTTTGGGAAAAAAATTTATTTTTTATTTCATGTATTTGTTTTTATTATTAATGTTGACCATCATTACTGCTCCGCATTATAATTTAAACTTAATTATCTATGATTTTTAATTTAGTTCGTATTTCAAAATTTTACCTATAATTTTTTCATGGCGTCGTCGGGATTTGAACCTCTGCTCCTTTGCTCCCAAACCAAGCACACATCCTCTAGGCCACGGACTGCCTTTGTTCCCAAGCTCTTTTTAGTTAGTTTTTTGATTTTTTACCGGGAAAACTTGTCTATCTGACAATCATGAAATGATATCAAATGTATTTTATGTGGATATATTTTCGTGTCATATCATTCCTTGATATCAACGTGAGTTTTAAATTATTGAAACATATCAAACACTTCAGCCCCGGGAGTCATCCATCTAGCTACGTCACTTCTTAATATACGAGTATACTTAAAATACATTTTTCGTAAATGGATTTTTCATTCTTAGCTTCCGAAAATTAGTGTTAGCTGCTGGCTATTGCTTGTTGTTGTTTATTTTATTAAAACGTTTTTATTAGGTACATGTTCGGTACAAATTTTTAAATTGTTTTTAAACTATCGTAGCTTCCCGATTAGCTAGAAACTCGAAATTTTAGGCATTGGAACTGAGATTGTTCTCTAGATCGACCATAATCAAGAACAGATCTCTTTGATTACGCTATTATGGTAAACTTATGGGCCTATCGGATCGCACGGACCTGTCGAATCCATTTGTTTGTTCGATCATCCAATTATATTAGGACTTTATGACGCCACGTTTTCACGAAAGTCCTTACTCGTTACATTAGTCAGACGCTTAAGACCCTTATAAGACAAGCCGTTTACGAACGTCGAGGCTTAAGACACTTACGAGACAAGCCATTTACCGACGACGTCATCCAAGTCATCGTTCGAGCCGCATTATCAATGACTCAGTTCTACGTAATGACCACGAGTCCTCCAAGCCGAACCATCGTGTAACAGGGTTTAAAGCACGTCACATAATGTCACGCCACGCGTCGGGTCAATCGCTGGGACGCTTCCCGGTTTGGCTCTGTCGAAACTACACCTTTTTGCAATTGTACTCGTGCAAAAAAACTACATGTACTCATCCACATTTACAGTCAAAAATTTTACACCCAAAATTTCACTGTTACTCGTACACTCGTTGACTTCGCTCAACGTGCATTAGTGCATAAAAGTTACTTAAAAAGAAAAATTTATAAAATAAATAATAATATTATTATATTATTATTTTAATAATATTATATTATATTATATATTATATTATATAATATAATATATTATATTATATTATATTATATTATATTATATTATATTATATTATATTATATTATATTATATTATATTATATTATATTATATTATATTATATTATATTATATTATATTATATTATATTATATTATATTATATTATATTATATTATATTATATTATATTATATTATATTATATTATATTATATTATATTATATTATATTATATTATATTATATTATATTATATTATATTATATTATATTATATTATATTATATTATATTATATTATATTATATTATATTATATTATATTATATTATATTATATTATTATATTATATTATATTATATTATATTATATTATATTATATTATATTATATTATATTATATTATATTATATTATATTATATTATATTATATTATATTATATTATATTATATTATATTATATTATATTATATTATATTATATGATTATATTATATTATATTATATTATATTATATTATATTATATTATATTATATTATATTATATTATATTATATTATATTATATTATATTATATTATATTATATTATATTATATATTATATTATATTATATTATATTATATTATATTATATTATATTATATTATATTATATTATATTATATTATATTATATTATATTATATTATATTATATTATATTATATTATATTATATTATATTATATTATATATATTATATTATATTATATTATATTATATTATATTATATTATATTATATTATATTATATTATATTATATTATATTATATTATATTATATTATATTATTATATTATATTATATTATATTATATTATATTATATTATATTATATTATATTATATTATATTATATTATATTATATTATATTATATTATATTATATTATATTATATTATATTATATTATATTATATTATATTATATTATATTATATTATATTATATTATATTATATTATATTATATTATATTATATTATATTATATTATATTATATTATATTATATTATATTATATTATATTATATTATATTATATTATATTATATTATATTATATTATATTATATTATATTATATTATATTATATTATATTTATATTATATTATATTATATTATATTATATTATATTATATTATATTATATTATATTTATATTATATTATATTATTATATTATATTATATTATATTATATTATATTATATTATATTATATTATATTATATTATATTATATTATATTATATTATATTATATTATATTATATTATATTATATTATATTATATTATATTATATTATATTATATTATATTATATTATATTATATTATATTATATTATATTATATTATATT